>OY728151.1:1069414480-1070039480 GCA_963277665.1 Viscum album | reverse complement strand
CGGACATGAGGTATGGGACTTCGTCTCAATCTCCTTTCATTGAGGCATATTTTGTTTTAATACATGACATTATTTTATACGTTGTATAAACACTTTTCACTTTTCATTTCATTCAAAGTGTAATGCCCCGACCCTAGTTACCCAGAGTTGGTGTATTATTACATAACATTGGCATGATCACAAGAAAGATCAAATCTCGAAAGACCGATTGGTTTAGTAGTCTTGGAAACACTAGATATATTCATAAGACTTACATTACATCATAAAATGAAAAACTACTACAACAACATATTGTCTCCATAATTCACACTCATATCCCCACATAATATCCCTGCAGGTCATTCATAATTTACTTCTTCACTTCCTGGGAAAAATAAAACATAGAAAAGGGGTGAGCTCAAATGCCCAGTAAGGATAACAATATAGCGAAAACTTTCATAAATAAGAATAAACATTTAAGGCAATGTATAACTAAAACAACAGCCTTTCAAACTTGAACTTTCAACATTTTATGGAATAAATAAAATGAAATAATTCCATTTACTCATTCACATGGATATTCTACTAGTCGAATAATCACATGCAAAATCACTAACCAATTTCATAATGTTGGAATGCATAATGCCAGACTATCATAACCACATAGCCAAGGCCTCGTGCCAAGACTACAAATAAGATTTTGTCAAGGCCTTGTGCCAAGACACTAGTTTGTCTCATGAGACCTACCGATGCATCGAGGAGCTATAGCGGGCTCCACCCGTCACATATTAAGTCCAATGCATTCCCATATGAAAAGGTTTAAACATAACATAAACATTCGTATTAAAACTAGCATACGAAATGTCAATACTTTCACCATAAACTATGAATGGTATAAAAATAGCACATCCACAGTCGAACATATCACAAAACCTTCAATGCAATATAGAAGTTTTGTATCATAATAAATCAACTTCAAATAATCTTAAAATCCATCAAAGGATATTGACATAGATGAAATCGAAATTCTTTTTAAAGAAATATCTCCTTTTATTTTGAAATCATTTAAGATCCATATAAAATAAAACATTTTCTTTGAAAATATTCTTATAAGTTTGTAAGGGAAGCTTTGAAAACGGCGGAAAATACCCGCACCCACCGTATGAGTTAAAAAAACTTTCTTACCTTAATTCTGTCGAAAAGGTCAAAAAGGACCTTGTTTTGAAAACGACGGAAAGATTCCTTTATAAACCTCTTATAAAAAGTCAAACAAGGGTATAAATGACTTTAACCCATATTCTTGTAAATAATAAATATGTTTTGAAATACATTTCTAAGAAACATGGATGTGGATGATAAAGAAATCCCAGTAGATTATTATGTATAAACAACCTCGGATAATGAAGAGATTGTGAAATAACCCTTACCTTGTAATTTTCCTTTGTTGGGGTAGGTTAACCTCCTGTATAATGGTGAAATAATTGTTATTAAATTATACAAGAATCATATGATATCATATATGATCTTTTAATATTGATTTGATAATAATATCTTAGTATTATCGTTGTTTCGGGTGTTAACTTACTTGTTTTGTTTTGTATGTTTTCTTACGTAAGACATGTTTGTAAAGGATAGGTTTTATATTATTCATATCCAGAATGATATCAAGTCCTCAAATATCATTTTTAAATCATCAAATGATAATTATACTTGAATGGATACGATGGAGAATGAATCTCATCGCGTTCGTGGAGACGGTAGTCCGTACGTACGCACGAGCGACAATATCATTCTTTTGATATTAAAATAATATATAAATGGATGGTATATCATATATACAGAATCATTAACATGTTATATTTATTATTTTCATGAGTTACACATCATTATTATACCCATCCAAATAATATTATATTGAATAACAATTACACCACGACGTGGAGACGGTAAGCCGTATGTACGCACGTATGGTGACATGTTATTCAAAGGGTGGATAGAATACTGAATATGGTTGTACCATATTTATAATAACATCACAGTATATGTGAGATACTAGAGTTATTATTTTAGAATGGTAAGAACAAAGAAAGAAGAAGTGGAAGAAGAAATGAACTTAGAAAAGGGTGGTGAAATCATTACCTCTTCTTCGGGTTCTTCCTTTTGATTTGATCAAAAGGGCTCCTTAGGTTGGCTTTCTGATCAAACTAAGGCCCCTAGGTTGTAGTGAGGGAAGTTGGGAGAGTATTTGGGCAGAGTTTGGTAGAACCAAAAGCTTTAAAGATGTGAAGAAATGAGAAGGAGGAGTTCCCTTTTATAAGAGGGGTGAGGGGCAACTTTGGAAAAGATAGAAATATTAATTTATAATAAATTCATATTCGGTTTATAATGGATCCAAAGTTGATTATTAAAAGGTTAAGGTGGGTATGGGTCGAAAACAACTCAACCAATAGAATTTATACAGGTTTGGGTACTTATTTTAACCTTATCTTTAAGTATTAACTCTAAGTTAATTAGTTTCACTTTTACAATGTCTCTTTGTATTTTTATATAATATGGTTAATAAACTTACTACATACATACAAGCGACCCCAAAGTGGTCCATTAATGATGAACCTATCATGATATAAGTCTCTTGGCCGAACCTTAGATTTTTAGGAATTTAATATCAATTAATAATATAATATTTGTTTTAAGAACTCTTTTATGTCAATTTTGACACTATTCAATAGTTGATTTTTTTGTGAAACTCATAACAGATTGATTACTTCGAACAAAGTAAATTACATCAATCCTAATATATCATATTATCCTATAAAATTAGTTTAATTCATTAAAAGTTTCATATTATATTTATTTGGGTATTTATAATATCAATTATTTTAATTTTTCACTATTATAGTAATTACTGCATCATCATTGTGTCATAAATATAATAAATTATTTAATGTCTAAAAATTATAAATAAAATATCATTATTTAGGAACTCTTTTTATCTTTCTAATGAATATTTATAATCAAAAATCCAACATATATAACCCTATGTAACAATTGTTTATATAAAAGATATATGCTTGTGTCATTTTTGTATTCATTTTAACTTAATTAAAATAAAGTGTCATTATCACTTACAAGTGGATCCATGGGGTCCCAAAATCGACCCAAAGATGTCCATGGTCGACCATGTATCAACCAATAGGGGTAAGACACGTTTTAGGGTAATTTAGTATTATTATAATATTATTTTTTAACCCTTATTTACCGGATTTACCCTTAACCATGGTAAATAAAATATTTACCGCAGTAATTATTCAAAATGTCTAAAAATAAAAGTTACCTATTTACACAATTTGAAAATCCTGATTCCAAATATGGAATCCATTTTCCTAAATTCAAAACACATAAGTGGCAGAAATTAATTTAAAATTAATTCCCGCTGTCAAAACAAAAAGCGTGTTTTTAAGAGATAATAACTATCAAAACATTGACACTCGTTTATGTTCGGTTTAATTGTAAAATTATGTCCAATGACCAAAATTATATTAAATGGTAAAAATATATTCTAAATATAATTTAAAACTACTAAAATTCATAATTTATCACTATTAATTATTTTGATTAAAAAAGTTGCTTTTAATTAAAATTTAGTAATTTTCACTATTCATCAAAATATGAAAGTTATCCGAAAAGTACCAAAATTTCACCTTAGGCTAAATTAGATATTATGAATCAAAAAATGAAGTCCATTTTGAAATATAAAATATATATAATTTTAAAAAATAGGTATTACTATTCATAACGGCTAGTTTGATCGGTTGTGGTGTGTGTTAAAACTCGAAGTTGCGTACTACACACGCTACTGTTTTATTCAAAGGAAAGCGTATAGTGTAAGCTTGGGATGTTTCATTTTAAATTTTTTGATGTCCCCAATTAGTCAAAAAGTTTAAAATATTGTATTTAAAAAGGTTTCACTATTAAAAGTTGATAAAAGTGCAATACTGAAAATGAATTTGTTCTTGCATTATATCTAAGAAACTCATAATATGGATTCTAAAATTATAAGGATTATATAAAGTTTAAAATTTATTTAATACTATTCATAACCTCTTTTGAATGGCTTGTTTGGTAAGTCATGGTGTAATTGACCTCAGTGTTGCGTGTAGTGCAAGTTATTGAATTAGTTTAAGGAAATAACACACTGTGAATTCTTGGGGTGTTACACAAAGGGAAAATTTTTATACTAATCATTTTACTAAATGACAAAAAGGAATGTTTCTTTCAACGTACGCGCTGACAACGACCTTTCCATCGCCATGAGTATTATTTGATCAGTGGATTCCTCAACAAGCAGTAATATTTTTAAAAAGAAAATAAATACCATATACTCTATTATGTATTTTGGTATTGAAAATGGTTTTGATAATGGATTTTTTATGTCAATATATTTAAGTGATATATTGTGACTGAAATGTGGAAATGTATTCTTTGATTTATATTTGTTTTATGTATTATGATTTTATAATGGTACTTGGACATTTGACGGGTGGTTATGTGATAAACCAAATGAAGGGTGGTGTCGTGAATACTCAGACGGGTGGTTACATTAGAAACTCCAATGCATTGGGTATGAAAGTCGTTCGTATGGCTATTCCATTTTGTGACATGTGTGGAAGTCGACCATATGGTTATTCCATTTAAGTATGTTTAGGTTCCAAGTTACCTTTATATGTTTTTTGTTCTTTATATTGGTTTTATGGTAATATTTTGGTAACAAAAGGGTAAGCAGTTATCTTTTAATTAGTGGAGAGTAATTACCACTTCATAAAGGTTAAAAGTATTACTTATGATTAAGTATTCATGGTTTACTTGTTGTTTGAAAAACTAATAGTTTCATTCTTTGTGTATCCCTTAATAAGCTTTTGGTGATCATCCCATGTTTTTGAAATGTTTTTCACAGGACATAAAGTGGAATAGGGTCAAGGTTGGAATCAAGGAAAATTCACACTTTCTAAAACATATAACTGGACAAAACTCTTTCTTTTTAAAGAGTTTTTATTTTATAAAAGAAATGGAAACTGAGTAGAAGTGTCTACTTTGTAACTCTTGATATGTAATAGTAATGGCCTAATTCTCTAAAAATCTAAACCTAAAAAAGATCCTCAATGTGAATTATTCATTTAATTCCAGATTAAGTAATTTTTTAAGGTTGGGTCCTTATAGTTGGTATCAGAGGTCAGTTTAGACAACTTTAGGAGTTGGAATATTGTTAAATTCATGTCTTTAAATTAATTTATGGTCTGATTTAAATTATGTAGCATTTAAAGATTACCATTTTGCTTCATAAAATATATTTTTGTTTTCAGAATGGTTTTCCACAGAGGAAACAGGGCAGCTATGTTGGGACAACATCAGGAGGAATACAACCTTCCCAATCAGCAACCTAAGATGGTAGGAATCAGAACTGAATAGTTTTTTGTAGTGATGACACAGTTGAATCAGGATATAAATGGTGGTGGTATCCAAACACGAGATCATCCATATCAACCATAGAGGAAGATGTCAAAAGTGGATCATTTTATGTGGCAACATCCCCAATCATTCATAGGATCATCTAACCTTGTGCTAGCAGAAGGGTGGATTAAAGCACTGGAGAATATTTTTAATGTCATGCGTTGTTCAGAGAATCAAAAGGTTAGTCTCACGGTTTACCATTTTGAAGGTGAAGCTGATCAGTGGTGGTCGATGGTGAAAAATATCTAGGATAGTGTGGAGATTGATGATTTTGACTGGGATGAATTCAAAGGTATGTTCCTTGAGAAATATTTTCCTAAGTCTGTTCGACTTAGGATGGAAAACAAATCTTGGAATTGAGGCAAGAGGACTACTCAATGGCTTCTTATGAAGAGAAGTTCAGTCCATTGTCAAGGTATGCTCCAAATTTTATCCGAGACCTTGATAGTAAAATCAATCATTTTTACTCTGGATTAATGCTAAAATATCGAAGGGAATTAGCTTGTTGTGAGATCAAAAGTTATGAAAAGCTTGTTCAATGTGTTGAGAAGGTGGAAATGGAGTTCTCTGATGATCAAGTGTTTGTTGAGAGACAATATAATAAGTGGTCAAGTTGGTAGGAAAAGGGAAATAATTCATTAAATAAGCCCAGAGGTAAGAAAACCAAATATCCATCATGTGAGAAGTGTGGTAAAATTCATCCTGGAGAATATTTATCCATGTTTGGAAAGTGCTTTCGGTGTGGTAAGTCTGGACATATTTCTCATAACTGTAAGGAAGATGGTCAAGCAGGCACTGAAAATCCAGCGGTAAGATGTTTTAAGTGTAATGAAATGGGAAATTATAAAAATGAGTGTCTAATGAAGAACATAACTGAGGGAAAGTAGCCAGACTACATGAAGAAAGGGGTGGTGAAATCCTTTGCAACTACTTCAGCAGATGTTAGGCTGTAAAATAAAGTAGTATCAGGTACACTGTTTGTTTGTTCAGATTATGCCAATGTGTTGTTTGATTCAGGGTCTACACATTCATTCATATCTGAGAAGTTTTCTAGTAAATTGGTAATTCTATCCCAAGATATCAATCCTAGAATTTTGGTAAAAACACCAGGGGTATATGTTGAGACAAAAAGAAATTATAAGAACCTTCCTATCCTTATGTCTGGAAATAATCTACCAGAAAACATTATTTTTTTGCCTCTGGTAGAGTTTGAGGTTATTTTAGGCATGGATTGGCTTTCTATTTATCATGCTCAGATTGACTGTAGAGCTAAAGAGGTTTCCTTTCAGAAAGATTTTCAGTTTGTGTACAAGAAAGAACCCTTACTTTTTATAACATATGAGGAAGCTGAGAAACTAGTAAACGATGGAAATTAATGTCACCTTGAAAATATTGTTGAAAACAAAGGAACTGTTCAGATTAAAGACGTGCCAGTAGTAAATGAGTAACTTGATGTTTTTTTAGATGAGTTTCCAGGTATTATACATGATCGGGAAGTTGAATTTACTGTTGACTTACTTCCTGATTCTAAGACAATTTCAAAAACCCCTTATCGAATTTCTCAATTTGAACTTTTAGAGATAAAGAGGCAATTGTATGAGTTATTAGATAAAGGTTTCATTCGACCAAGAATATCACCCTGGGTTTCTCCTGTCTTTTTTGTTAAAAAGAAATATGTTTCAATGAGAATTTGTTTTGATTAAAGAGAATTTAATAACATCACTATTAAGAACAAGTATCATTTTCCTCATATCGATGATTTGTTTGATCAACTCCAGGGAGCTGAGTATTTTTTGAAGATTGACTTGAGGTCAGGGTACCATCAGTTAAAAGTAAAAGAATCAGATGTTCCGAAGAACGCATTTCATACTAGATAGGGCCATTATGAATTTGTAGTTATTCCTTTTGGGTTAACCAATGCACCTACTATATTCATGGATCTAATGAATTGAATTTTCCATGACTTCATGGATAAGTTTATGGTTGTCTTCATTGATGATATTTTGGTTTATTCCAAAATTAAAGAGGAATATGAAAGTCATTTAAGGGTTCTCTTGAAAACCTTAAAAGAAAATAAACTATATGGAATATTTAGAAAATGTGAGTTTTGGTTACAAAAAACCTCTTTCCTTGGTCACATTGTTTCAAAAAATGGAATAACTGTTTATCCTTCTAAAACAAAACTTGTTGAATAATGGCCAAGACCCACAAATATAACCTAGATCCATAGATTTCTTGGTTTGGCAGGTTATTACTGGAGGTCTGTTGAAGATTTTTCACGTTTATCTAGTCCAATGACTAAGTTAACTCAAAAAGGTGTTAGGTTCATTTGAACAAAATAATGTGATGATTGTTTTCAGGAATTGTAAAGAATATTGGTGAATGATCCAATTTTGGAACTACCTTCTAGAAATGGTGAGTTTGTTATCTATAGTGATTCTTCGTTGAAAGGACTTGGTTGTTTCCTTATACAGAATGATCAGTTAATTTCTTATTCTTCACGTACGTTGAAAACTCATGAGTTAAATTACCCTACACATGATTTAGAATTAGATGTTGTTGTTTTTTATTTAAAAATTTGGAGGAATCATTTTATGGTGTCAAGTGTGAAATATATACTGATCACAAAAGTTTAAAGTATATATTCACTCAGAAAGAATTGAACATGAGACAGAGGAGATGGCTGGAATTAATCAAGGAATATGATTGTACAAAACATTACCATCCCAGAAAACCAAATAAATTGGTTGATTCTTTAAGTCGAAAAATTAATGATTCATTAACCATGTTACGTTTGAAACGTGATCCTTTAGTTAATGATTTGAATAATTTTGGCTTGGAAGTTGTTGGTGCATGAAATTATTCTATTTTTGTTTCACGTACCCGTGAAATCTCCTCTATCAGACAGAATTAAGCAAGCGAAGAAGAAAGACTGTAAGTTGTAGAAAAAGGTAGGGCTAGTTTAGAAGGGTAAATTTCCTGAATTCAACATTGATAATGATTGTGTTTTGAGGTTTGGTAAGAGATTATGTGTGCCTTGTGACTCATAGTTGAAGAATGAGTTTTTATGTAATGCTCATAGTTCCCAGTTTTTAGTTCATCCTGGTAGTACTAAGATGTACAGAGATCTACACGAGTATTACTGGTGGGATGGAATGAAAAGAGATATTGATAATTTTATTGTGATGTGTTTGACTTGTCAGTAGGTTAAAGAAGAGCGGTAGTTACGAAAAGGGGTGCTTTAGTCTTTACCGGTGCCAGAGTGGAAATGGAAAAATATATCCATGGACTTTGTTGTGGGATTACCAAAGAATATCGAGGTAATAATGAAATATGGGTTATTATTGATTGATGGACTAAATCTGATCATTTCCTTCCTATACGAGATATATTCTATCTAAATCAACTTTCCCAGTTTTATGTTAAAGAGATAGTCAAGTTACATGGAGTTACCCTCTCCATTGTATCTGATCGTGATCCTAGGTTTACTTTTATCTTTTAGAAAGGCCTTCAGAAGTCATTGGGCACAGAATTAAATTATAGTATATCTTTTCATCCTCAATCATATGGGCATTTAGAATGACCAATTCAAACCTTGGATGATTTGTTACGTGCTTGAATGATGGATTCCTAGGGGAGTTGGGACCAACATCTTTCTTTGGTTGAATTTTCTTATAATAACAATTTTCATTCCAGTGCACATATGGATCTGTTTGAGGCATTATATGGTAAACGGTGTCGAACTACAACTTTTTGGGATGAAGTAGGGGAAAGGAAGCTGATGGGACCAAAATTGTTAGAAGATATGGTAGAAAAATTTCAGTTGATTCAGAAGCACATGAGAACAGCTCAGAGTTGGCAGAAAATTTCTATGGATAACCGGAGGAAGGATCTTTCTTTTGAGGTAGGTGATCATGTTTTTCTCAAAGTATCTCTAGGGAAAAGTGTGATGCGTTTTTTCAAGAAAGGAATGCTGAGTCCGAGGTTCATTGGACCTTATGAAATCCTGGAGAATGTTGGATCAGTTTAATATAGATTGGAATTACATCCAAGTTTGTCCCAGGTACACAATGTTTTTCGTGTTTCAATGTTAAGAAAGTATATGCCAGATCCATCTCATGTTTTGAGTCCAGAGGTAGATCAGGTGGAAGAGAATCTATCTAATGAGGAACAACCGGTCCAGATTCCTAACCACAAAGAGCAGGTGTTACGAAATAAGGTAATTCATTAGGTGATGGTTTTGTGGAAAAAAAATATGGTTTAAGAGGAAACGTAGGAATCTAAAAATTCTATGAAGAATAAATACCTCCACTTATTTTGGTAAGTGAATAAAATTGTGAGGACACAATTCCCAAAATGGGGGAAGGATGTAACATCCCAGGTAAATAAAAAATAAGAAATTTTTATATATATTAATATTTGTGAATTAAATATTAATTTTACTTTAACGGGGTTTCTATGTCCGATAGCGTACCAGATACGCTACAACGGATTTCTTTAAAATCTTACTTTGCACACTAATAATATAATAATATTATATTAAATGGTAGTTAGCACGTAGTCGTTGTATTGGCGGGAATGAATACAAATAACTAAAAAATGATTATATATGTTTGTTAAATGTTTTTACATTTATCTAATAAATGTTAGATGCTTAAAATGAGAATAAATCCAATCTTAATCATAGAATACTCTCATATTTTTAAAAGGTTATTTTACCACCTTTTGATGGAAAACCATTTTTAAATCTATCTTTTGACAATTTTATAAGCTCTATTTGTCAAAATAAACTTATTATTTAGAATTGGGACATTGAAATTTACTTTGGATAAATTTTTGGTATATTTCTGACAATGTTCATTTTTTTAATGAATAGTGAAAAATACTACATTTTACTTCAAAAAAACTTTTTCATCTAATTTATTTATATGGTTAGATTATATTTTCAATTGGACTTAAAGTGTAATTATAATATATTTTTACCACTTAATATAATGGTGGTCCTTATAATTAATTTCAATTTTAAATTGGACATAAAAATTTATCAATCTTTTGATAGATATTTTTTCATAAAAACATGATATTTGTTTTGACAACGGGAAATATTTTTAATTTAATTACTACAAATTCTGTGTTTGGAATTTGGTAAAATGGGTTCCATATTTCTAATGAGACGTACCAAATTATTTAATTAAGACCTTTTTGTTTTTGGACATTATGAATAGTAATGATGGTAATTATCTTTAATTATCTGGATTAATTAGTAACCGGGTAGTTAAGGGTAATAAAATAATATCATAATAATATAAAATGACCCCAACATGTGTCCATAATCTTATTTTTTGAGTCATGGACAACCATGTTATGCCTTGTTCCAACCTTGGGACCCCATAAAATCACTTTAGTGTGATAGTGGACTTTTATCATATTTTTTTTAAAAGGGAAATATAACCAAAGTATGTATCACCTAAGTAAAACAATTATAATTTTGTATACATAAATGATCTATTAGACTTTAAATACTCATTAGAAATATAAAAGGATTTTCCGCATCATGGTTTTTTTATAATTTTTTGACATTAAATAAATAAATTTATTTATGACACCAAGATGATGCAGTGATTACCACAATAATGAACAATTTAAATAAAATAAAAATATAAAGTAAAATATAAGACTTAAGCTTGTATAAAACTTATTTTATGGGTTTATTTCGAACACTTATCAATTTATCCTCTAAATATATCATTTTGGGACCTTTAAAATCCGAAAATCATTTCATAATAAAGTAACATTTCATGACCTTCCAAGAGTTCCCATCCTCGCTCTTGTAAAAGGCCCCCACCTCTACCCACATACCCACACCTCTCAAGCCCTTGAATCTACCAACCACTGCTCATATTATATATCCACATCCCTCTCTTACTCCTAGAAGCCTCAATTTTGGCAAAAGACTTCCCAAGGAAGCATTTGGCCCAAATCAAAAAGAGTTACCCGATTTAGACGTAATGTCTTCTCTCAAGTTTGGCCCTTTTATTTTCCTTCTTCACTCACCATTATCTTCTTATTATTTGATCCCATAATAACACCAATATCCTCAATATACTATTATGTTGTTATGATAATTATTCTACCTGCACTCACACACAGCCCTGTCTAACTATTAAAGAACATTCTGTTTTTATGGATGGCGAATTAATGCCTCACGAAACGATGATTGTTCAATATTATTTTAACACCTATCATGGTGGACCTTAATATTTCACTATATTTATATATGATATATATTATGTTTATGTTTTCTTTATGCTTCTGTATTTTATATATATAGAAAACCTTTATTGTTTCCATTATGTGTAATCATGATAATTTCATTTGAGGAAGTGCGGACTACTGCCCCCTAAAAGTGATATGACTCATTAATACCATATGTGGTATGTATAAAGGATAGGTTTAATGATATAGTATATGATAAAATACTATTATTATAATACTACTATGTATCATTATGTTTTAATTCCATTAAATATGAAATAGAAATGGAAGTAGCGTTCATGCGTACCTACGACTTACCATCTCCATGAACGGTGCATTTCATTTCTTACCTCTAAATGTTATATACGATTATAAATACATGTATATTTTCAAAATATATGATATATATGATTTCCAAATCATTAATATCATTCTAGATATAATGAACCTTTGACCACATGAAGAACATGTAATTATAAGAAGTCCATTTTTGACTTAAGTACCAAATATAGACAAAACGAATATTATTAACTTAAATGATTACATAATGTTTATAACATGGAAATAAGTGATATAAAAGGAATAATAAACTTCAAAAAGGTTCTTAAGCAAGTAGAAATTAACTTTAGTTTATTATTCAGGAGATTAAGGAATGATCGAGTCAAGTCGGACATGAGGTAAGGGACTTCGTCTCAATCTCCTTTTATTGAGGCATATTTTGTTTTAATACAAGACTTTCTTTTATACGCTGTATAAACACCTTTTAATTTTCCTTTAATTCAAAGGTAATCTTTTTCTATGAATCATTTTACTAAATGACAAAAAGGAATGTTTCTTTTAACGTACGCGGTGACAACAACCTTTCCTCTGCCGCGAGTATTTTTTGATCTTTGGATTCCTCAACAAGACCTAATGTTTTTAAAAATAAAATAAATACCATATACTATATTATGTATTTTTGTATTGAAAATGGTTTTGATAATTGATTTGTTATGTCAATATATTTATGTGATATATTGTGATTGAAATGAGTAAATTTTTTCTTTCCTTTATATTTTTTTATGTATAATGATTTTTTTAATGGTACTTGGACATTTGATAGGTGGTTACGTGATAAACCAAATGATGTGTGGTTCCATGAATACCAGGATGGGTGGTTACGTTATAACCTCCAATGAATTGGGTATGGAAGTCGGTCGTATGTCTATTCTAATTAGTGACATGTGTGTAAGTCGACAATATGGTTATTCCATTTATGTATGTTTATGTTCCCAGTTACCTTTATATGTTATGTGTTCTTTATATGGGTTTTGTTGTAATATTTTGGTTAAAAAAGGGTAAGAAATGATCTATTATTCAGTGAAGTGTATTTACTACTTCATGAAGTTTAAAATTATTACATATGATTAAGTATTCATGGTTTACTTATTGTTTGAAAAACTAACAGTTTCCTTCTTTGTGTATCCCTTACTGAGATTTTTATGCTGATCCCAAGTTTTTGAAATGTTATTCATAGGACATAAAGTAGAATAGGGTCAAGGATGGGATCAAGGAAAGTCATTCTATCTAAAACATGGAACTGGACCTGACTGTTTTTTTGAAGAGTTTTTATTTTATAAAAAAATGGAAACTGAGTAGAAGTGTCTACTTTGTAACTTTTGAGATGTAACAGTTATGGCCTAATTCTCTAAAACTCTAAACCTGAAAAGATCCCCAATGTGAATTATTCATCTAATTCAAGAATAATTAATGTTTTAAGTCTGGGTCATATAATATTTCTTATCATGTTTTTCAACATTAGTGAAAAGATATTTAAATCAAAAAATATCATTCGAGTACCTACTTATCTGAAGAATTATATTGTCCCTTAGATCATCATATATTTATGGATTTTTTATTGTTAAATTATACTTAACAATTTGTTCTATCACTCTCCATCAGAATATGATAGTTACATTTCTCAAATATATTCATCTTTTCACTTATAATCTATCTTCTCCTTTGTGGAAACCCAATGATGAGTTTCTTTGTGTAAGAGTTATGGTTTTATTGTTTCTGTTTAAATAGAGGTCTTAATATTGCTTTTTTATGTGGGTTTCTATGAAAGAAACATTCAAGTATTAAACCTTCTATAACCCTGATGAATTTCAGTGATAAAATTCATTTAAAGGGGTACAATGTTACAACTCGATATTTTTATTAGATAATTTCTTTAATTTTTTATTGCTTGGGTTGTACGCTACACCATGATAATCTTGTTGAATACGTAACACCAACTAAGTATGAAGTATATGGAATGCTATGATTATCTTGTTTTACACAAAATATAAATTTAATTTTATATAATAAATTTTAGAGAAGGAAAATTATAAGTGATCAACAAAATATTATTATCTTACTTTATAACATATTCATTATAATGAATAGTATGAATAATATTTAGTTTCTTCTGAGAAAACTATTTAAATAGATACAAGTGAGCTTAAAAAATAATTAAATCACTCATGATGGAATTTATTAATGAAATATATGTTTATTATATTCATTATAATTGTTAAAATTCATATTATATGTTTTCTAAACATGATATAAGAACAAATTCAATTTTTTCGATAGAAGAAGTTATTTTAAAAAATGTAGTTTTCTACCTTTTTATTGCAAAATATTTTAAATATATTTTTAGACACATTTATATATTTTATTTAAAAAAATAAAAATTTTCTCTGGAATTGGGATACTAAAAATTACTTGGGATGAATTATTGATAATTTTCTGATAACTTTCAAGATTTGATGAATAGTAAAATGCACTCAATTTTAATAGAAAACAAATTTTTTCATTGAAATAATTTATTTGGTAAAATTATATTATTAAGTTGATTTAAAGTATAAATATAATATATTTTTATCGTTAAATATAATTTATTTCATTGGAATTAATTTTACATTGAATTTTTATGTAAAAACATTTCAATATTTTGCAATGATTTAACATTTAAGACAAGTTTATCATTCCGACAGTGGGGTTAATATAATATTAATTAATTAAACTTCCATGTGTTGAATTTTTAAAATTTTATACCATATTTTTATCATTTATGTACTAATTATATAAATATAATTATTTTATTTTTAGTCATTTTAAAAAGTAACTTGAGTAATTTTTATTAATAATGTAAAAGGTAAATTTGTTTAATAAGGTTAAACATAATATTATAAAATTATGTTAACCCTTTTTCTAATATTATTCAATGATTTATTTCCTAAAAAACCTTCATTTGGTAGAATTTATAAACTTTTTATTCCTCTTGGATGAGATTATAACATCAAATATGTTTTATTTAATGAAAAGTTAAATATGTTTTACTCAAATTTTAATAAAGTTTTCATTTTTAATATATGGTAATATATATGATAAATTAAAAAGTAAATACACATTTTAAATATAAAATGTTTTTACTTATCAAGTTAATTTTTTTTAATTTTAAGAAATAAATTATTACATAAATGAATTATACATCGATAATGTTGAAATTATTTTATTGATGGAAAATCTATAAAATATTTTTTATTAAAATGATAACAACCATTAAAATCCCCAAAATCATGTCCTAATATTATTATTAGATCATATATCACCATAATCATCCAAGGGTAGAGTTGTTGATCATTTTGAGCCATATGGTTGATATTATAACCCTTATATTATTTTATTAAAAATGATGTGAAATTTGTTACATTCATGTTTTAATAAGTATAACGTTTATAATGATAGATTTTAAAGAATATGAATTATACTAAAAGTATTCATATGAAATATAGTATATTTTTATTCAAGATACTTTTTTTTCAATTTTTATTCAATTTTTATGTGCATTAAATAATTTCAAAAAATTTATGTCGAAATTATTTTATTGTGGGAAATATCGATTTGATGTTATTAAAAATATTAATATAAATATTTTTTGTATATTTAATTTATAAAATTAATTTTATATATTTCCATGATCTAATAGATATATAATAAAATATATGTTTTTATGATAACATTTAATCATGATATTATTTAAATTGCAAGAATTAAATATTGTAAAAATTGTCACTCTTATAGTTTTTTCAAAAATAATGATTCAGTAAATTATTTAAAAATCATAAACAAAATTTTAAAAAATTATAATAAATATTATATGGTCTATGATTTTATAAATGATTTATTTATTATTTCATTCACAACAAATAAGTAAATATTTTAAACTTTTAATTTGGAAGTGTCATCATAGTTAATATGATATAAAATAACTTTGTTATAATTTATAATGCTAATAGTTAAATTGATAGGAAAACAGGTCTAAAATATATTTCTTTATTATATTAAAACCATATAACATCCCTTTATTTAAATTTTAGAAATTTATAGTTTTTGATGTGGTATTAATTTATTGTAAATCAATATATTTGATGATTCCAAATGTACACCTCAATTAAATTATAAAAGGGAACCTCCTCCCCCACTTATTAATTTCACATTGAGAGTTCAAGATCATCCATCCCCTACTCGTTTCCCTTATCAATATACCTAGTTACATTGTAGAGGTTATTGTATTATCAAAAGAGCAACTCTAGAGACTTTAATAGGAGATTTTGAAAGAGCACATCGAAGAAGAGGTAATATCTTCTAACAATTCATTCATATTTTTTTTCTTATACTTCTTGTTCATGAGTTTTTAAAATATAATTTAATAAATAATTTATAAATTATATTCTTATATTTTATTATTTTTATGGACAAACCATATTTCACCTTCTGTCGATCCTATGAAAAATAGAATCACCATGCGTGTCTACGTTCAGAATACAATCTCTAGGTTGTGGTATAGTTTTTTTACATCCATATTTCATGGATAGATATAATGATGGAAATAATGTATATATACATATTTTATTTTTATAACATGATGTGTATTCTGTAATAAAAAATATATTATCCACTTCTATAATTTTTTACAATTATGTGAATGATATCGTCGCTCATGTTTACGTAAAACATACCATCTCCACGATGAGATGTAAATTAATTCTACATGATATATATTAAATAATAATTATATTAATTAATTCAATGATTAAATATGATAAACATATTATTTTAACATAATTATGTAAATTTTATAACTATAACCTATGAAGAAGAACTTATCCGACAAAACATGCGTAAGAAAATAAAAAAGTTATTACCCGATAGACAAGAAATTATGTTACTAAAACATAGATGATAATATATGTATATATGATTACTATGATTCTTTAATATTTCAATGAAATCATTTAAATAATTCTACTAGAGGTTTGTATGCATAAAAATTATAGTAGACCTAATGTAAGTGATAATTTCATAATATCATTATTTTTAAAGATTGTGTATATGTACATATTTAATAGGGTATAATTATCATCCATGTCCATATTTCCTAATTATGTATTAAAAAATATTCATTCTATTATTCTAACATTTTTCATTGTAAATTTTACCCATGGGTAAATTTTTTAAAAACATTAGGAAATGAATCTTTTTTGTTTTCTATTAGAGGTACTTTTTAAAATTTTAGGAAAAGTATGAGGAGGATGTTTTTTAACATATACTACATGAATGGATAGTTATGTTTTCATAGCGCCTTATTTAAATGAATATTACTTTACATGATTTCAATTTTATATTTAAATAATTTTTTTTCAATTAAATTTTATGACATTTTTAGAAAAGAATATGTTTCTGAAGAAGAAGGGATATTTTATAAATAATTAATTTCTAGTGTTTTATCAAATTATTTTCCTTCTGTGAAGAATTTATTTAATAAGGATTTTTCATGTACCTACTAATTTTGTGGTTTTATTGGGATTATGAAAGAATTTTTTTTTATTAAATCCATTTTTTAATATAGATTATGATATGATGGAATGAAGTTTATGAATCCCATTTTATTCCTTGGCTTATGCTATGATGAATGATTTACATTTTTCAGCACACATAAAAATTATTTCATTATGAGATTGGTGGGAAATATATCTCACTCCAATGAATTTGGTAATGATTTATATCTCATGATATATACATTAATGAAACTTCATTTAAATATGTTTTATAAATATTGGGTTAGAATTGAATGTAAATCAGATTATGTAATATCAGACTGGAATGGTAAGTAAATCTAGTTCAGTAATATAGGGCTAGAATGGCATGTAAACCAATATCAGTAATGGTATTTTTCACAATGATGTACTTGGAAATTAACCTTGTCTAATATGGTAATGATTTTTTATGCTTATGTGTTTTACACAATTACATGTTTGAGAAAATGAAATTTTCCCACGTCACCTTTTACATTATTATTTATACCTTATGAACAACCATGACTTATTTCATGAATCATTTTTTTATATTATTTTTAAATGGTATGATTAAAAAACTCATGTTCATGATTTTACATTCAGTTGTTTATGTTAATTTTTAAAATTTTCCATGTTTACCCTTATAGATCATTTGAGCTCACCCATTTTTATGTTTCTTTTCCCCAGTATATGAAGAAGTGTATTATGTAATATGTCTCCAAAATGGGTTCTAGTAATTAAGTAAAACAAAGGATATGATGTAGATATTTTATGAACCAGTCATTTATGTTTGCAAGTTTCCACTGATACTAAACTAATACAATCATTGGATGTATTTTTGTGTCTTCTATAATGTTTTTTTTCAAAAGTAATGTAAATTTCTTTTACTTCAAGCATTGGGTGTTTATATTTTGTATCTAATAAAATGGTTAGTGATGCTTTGGAAACTACAACGAAAAATATTTATTGATATACCTATATATATTTATAAGGTATTAATAGGGATGTCCATAAGGATAAGCCAAACTCTAGGATAAAATTATTTAATCTTGGTAATCATCATTGTTAACCTAGTATTAAACTTAATATGTTACTGACTGAATGTACTTATCCATGAATATGTTTTCTTCATAGTGTTATTTTTTCCCCTCACACTATTTTTTCTAGGTTATAGAAACTGGTTGGAACCCAAAATAACCGTGTTAATGATCAATTTAATGGGAAATGAAATTATTTTCCTCTTGAACAACCAAATCCTATGGGATCTGGAATGAAAAATATTATATATATATATATATATAATTATGAATCATTATGGAAATTCAAATGATCATAGATGGGGACAACATTTTATTGAGTCCTTTATGAAGGAGCATCCACCTTCTTGCATTGGGTTTAATGATAAACTTGTTGCTGAACAAGGGATCAATAACATTGAAAAGATATTTTCTATACATCAGTGTTTGAAACATGAGAAATTCATTTTTGTTTTTCATCATTTATATGGGGAATAAGGCCATTGGGGGAATCTAATAAACAATACGAAGTAGAAATATTACATTTAATACATTGAATTGGATGAGTTCAAGAACATATTTTTAATTCGGAACATTATTCTTATTCTTATAATGAATATAGAAAAAGAGTTCATAATTCTTAGGAAAAAGGATGATTAATCCATTGGTACATGTGAGGAATATTTAGAAGAGCATCAAGATATGACTCTTAGTTTGTCCTCCAACATGAAAGTAAAGTTGATTGATTCTTAAGTGAATTAAAACCAAGTCCTCAATGTGTATTAGATATAATGGGAATTAGTATCTATTAAGAGATTGTGCATTATGATATCAATATAGAAATGGAAGTTGGTGTTACATATCAATATAACAGTTTCAATAAGAAATGGAAAATGGAGTTCAAAGGATAATATCAAAACAATGGTGAAAATTAAGATAATTGTTTCCATATGGTTAATTTGTGGAATAGAGCATGGTGGAGATTATCTAAAAAGAACTAGTAAATATTTTATGTATTGAAAAGAAGGTCATCAGGCATTTGAGTGACCATGTAATAGGAAAAAGGAAGATAATTTTATGAATAGATAAAAGTCTACATAGAATGAACCTCCCAAACAACAATGTATCATGTGAAAGGAAATGAGGTAATAAGATAAACTATTCCCTAATCCATGGTTTATTTATGATGATTGATGTGAACAATATCATAAATCCAATGAAAAAGGAAATTCAAATGTGATCACTATTAGTGATGTTGACTATGACAACGATGTGGTGGAATTATTGAGTGTTTAGGTAAAGTGATCTCATAATGATGTTATTGAAGATCTTCTATTGTATTATGGAATATTGGAATATCTATGTAGTGGTCCACTTGGGTTTTCCACGTGTATTTGAAATTATATGTTGAGTGGTACCAGTAAGCTTGTAATGTGATTGAGGTGATAAGGTGATGTTATTGGAAAATATGTGATTAAGGGAAGGATAACCCTTACTATGAGCATGATGTTATGAAAATGATATTTGGATAAAGATATATTGGATATGAATAAGAGAATTGTATGATATTAATAACATAGGAAATTGTTAAGGATTTATTGAACTGCATGTTATTCTATCATGGATAAATTTTACATGTTTTTAGACTTAATAATAATGAAACAGGTATGTTTTTATGATAGATAAATGATAATTCAGCTTAGTATCATAACTCATAAGAATACATGATGAAGTTATTCACGTTTTTTTAATGTGACCAACACAAGATACCTTATGATACATTGGAGATAAATTATATGGTGAGTTAGTGAAACTTTTTCTATAGTTTTGGATTTAATTATTTCAAAATGATTGTAAGGTTTCAAATTTAGGGAATGTTCAAGTTAAAAATCAGATAGAGTTTTTTAGAATATAGTATTATCTCGAAATAGGTGGACTTATGAAAAAAAATTATATGTGGTAGCATTTTTTTTGGAAAACAAATATGTAATGTCCTATCAATCTATTTATAGATCTCATGATCTACTAACACTTCCATAATGATAATTTTAAATTTATTTATTTGAATAAGTGATGAAGTGTAAATTGTTCAAGGCAAGACAAACTATGAGATTATACCCGAATAAAGTAATTATTTATTCTCATTTTATTCAACATTAGGTAAAGTATCCTGAAAAATAAAAGCATTATCCTAGTACCGTCTTATCTGATGAATCAGATGGTCACTTATATCATCACAGATTTATGGCTTTTTGATTGGTAACATTTTCTTAAAAATGTTTTTTATCACTCAATATTGAAACATGATAGTTATATTCATCTAATATATACATTTTTTTACTTACACCTATCACATCCTATGTGGAAAACCATTGATGAGTTACTTTGGGTAATTTTTATGTTTCTTTTATAACTTTTTCAAAATGAATTTTTAGTATTCCTTTTTATAAGGTGGGTTTCTATGAAATAAAAATTCAAGTATTTAACCTTTTATAATCCTGATGAATTTAAATGGTGAAACTATTTTTAATATGTTAGAATGTTACACCCATATATTTTTATGAGATATATTGTTTTCAATTTCTTTAATGTCTTGTGTGGTATGCTACACCAAGATAAACTTGTGCAATACGCAACACCAGTTTAGCTTGTTGTTTACAAAATGCTATAATTGGCATGTTTTAAATAAAATTTCAAGTTCATTTTGTATAATTAATTTGAAACTATACCAATTATATGATAACAACTAAATATTATTCTATTACATTATAACATATTCATCATAATGGAGGGTATTAAAAATATTATCTTTCTTCTGAAAACTATTTTAATGCTAATAAGTTTGTTTAAAATATAATAAAATCTATATTGATGGATTTTATTAACTAAATATATGTTTAATATATTCAATATAATGTTTAAAATTCATATATTTGATTTTATAGAGATGATAAATGAAAAAATTATATTTTTGGATAAAAAAACAGATTTTAAAAAATCCAATTTTACCATCATTAGATGGCACACCATTTTTAAATCTAGTTTTCGATAATTTTATATATTATCTATAAAAAATTAATCATGTATTAGGAGGATGGAAATTTTGAATTAATTTTTGATATTTTTATGATAACTTTCAAGATATGATGAACAGTAAAAATACATTAAAATTTAAATGAAAAAAAAAATTATTCAAAAAATTTATATTGTTAAATTATATTATCAAATCAATTAAAAGATTAAATATAATATAGTTTTATCATTCAATATAATTTATGTCATTGGAATTAATTTTATAATGAATTTTTAAGTAAAAACATTTCTATGTTTTGAAATGTATTATCTTTTTTAAATTGTACTTCTTTCTGACGAAGTGATTAATTTTAATTTAATAAATTTATTGCCTATGTATTTAATTTTTAAAAATTTATTGGAAATTTTTAATCATTTGGTATAAATTAAATAAATATATTTATATTATTTTAAGGAATTATAAATAGTAACTTCAGTAATTTTAATTAAAACGGTAAAAAGGTAAATCATGCAATTTATATTAAATATAATAATATAAAATTACCATTACAATTTTTCTAATGGGATTGGATGTGTTATTTGTGACCAAAACCATACTTTTGTTGAAATGATACCCATTGGAAGCCTCTCGGACGAGATTAAGACCTTCAATATATATTATTTAAAGAAAATTTAAATATGTCTGACTCAAATTTTAATATCTTTATCAATTGAAAAATAAAGTATACAAAAGATAAATTCTACTATAAATACTGATTTTAAAGGTAATATATTTTTATTTACCATTTTATTTAATTTTTAATATTTTAGATATACATAATTACTTTAAATTATTATAAATTGATGATAGAGAAATTATTTAATTTATGGGAAATCAATTTAATAGAATTTATTAATGACTACTTGGATCCATATGGAATACATTATGACACATATATAATTTTATTTATAGTAATTTTAAACTTGTCCCCTTAATTTTTAAATAAGGACAACATTTTTATGACATATTCTCTAGAAGGAATATTTGACTAAAATTATTCATATGAAATCTGTTAAATTTATCTTCATCGTATTATTTTTTTTATTCAATAAATAACTATATTAAATAATTTCACAAAACTGGTGTTGAAATTATTTTATTAATGGATATATGATATTAATGTTATTAAAAATATTTTAATAAATATAATTTGGGAAAACTAATATATCCAATGAATTTTATAGATTAACTTGATCTTATAAGGATATAATAAAATTTTTCTTTCTAGGATAAAATCTTATCTTTATATTTTTTAAAATCAATGAATTGAATATTGTCAAAATTGATAATATTAATTTTTTGACAAAATAATATTTAATTAAATTTTTAAAAAATAATTATTTATTTAAAAAAATATATTAAATTCTATATGTTCAAAAAAATTCTAAATTATTTACTTTTTATTTATTTGATATGTAATAAGTAAATATTTTTACTTATTAATATTGATTTATTTGTTACCATACATATAATGAAATAGAATAAGTATGTAATATATTAATATGATAAGGTTTTAATGGACATAAAAACCTATATAAAATTTATTTTTTGATAATATTACAACCCAATATCATCTAATCTTCAAAATTAGGACAATTTTTGAGGATTTACGAAGTGGATTTATTTTATTAAAAATTAATATTTTTTTATATTCTGAAAGTGCCGCTCACCTCAATTATAATGGGAAACCTCCTCCCTCACTTATTCACTTAAAATGTAGCCCTAACTATAATCTATTCCCTACTCATTTACCATATTAACTTCCCAATATACATTATAGAGGTTATGTTATCTCAAAAAGCCAACTCTAGAGCCTTTATATGGAGATTTAGATAGAGGACATCGAAGAATAGGTAATCTCCTCTACCGATTATTTCAAATTATTTCATCATATACAAAATATTTATGTGATTATTCCATTATAAAGAAATAAATCAAGAATAAATAAAAAATTGAGATGTTATTATGGGTATGAAAAAACCATAATCTACATTATATCCTTCAAATGAAAATCAAAATGGCCACGCGTGCCTACATACAGATTACCATCTCCACGCAATGGTGTAAATTGTTTTTTACCATCATCTTATGTGGAGGGATGTGATGATGTAAATAATATGTAAATATGTATATAATTATTAAAAAATGATATGTATTTTAGGACAAAATATAAACCATCCACGTGCATACCATTGCGTAATTATGGGAATGATATTGTAAAACGTGTGTACGTTTGGCATACCAACTCCACAATGTGATGCAAATAATTGTAAATGTTAATAATAAAATCATGATTATATAAATGAATTTAATGAAAAAATATTATAAAAATATAATACTAATATCATTCCAGAAATTATATAACTATAACCTAAGAATATGAACTTATCCGACAGAACATGCTTACGAATATAAAGAAGTTAATACTCGATGGATGAGTACAAATGTTACTGACAAACAGATGAAAATATAATGATATATGATTAATATGATTATATAAAAACTCAATGTCATCATTATAATAATTATACTGGAGGTTCAAATATATTCCAAGGACTGTGGACATATAGTAAGGGATTATTTCACAATCTCATAATTTTTCAAGATTGTTTACACATACGTATTTACTAAGCTTTACTTATCATCCATGATCATGTTTCCTAATAATTTATTCCAAAAAATTCATTATATTCTTCTAAAATTGATAAAATTCAATTTATTCACTATTTAATTTTTATCAAATGATATGGATGGAATATTTTGGAATTTTTGATATGAGGTAAGTCTTGAGTTTTCTGTAAAATGTACATGGAGAATGTTTTTTAACATATATGTAATGAATATATTGTCAAATTATCATTAAAATGTATTCAATGAATCTTTACACGATTTCAATTTTATATTAAGATATATTTTTTTCCTTAAAATGTTTTTTGGAATTTTGAGAAAAGAATGTTTTATTAAAGAAAAAATGTAATTTTACTCAAGAACTAATTTCAAATGTTTTATTAAATTTATTATACATATAAGATGAAATTATTTAAAAGGGTTATTTTTATATCCCTATTATTCTAATAGATTTATTGTGTTTATAATGGAATTATATTTATGAAATATATTTTTTTATATGGATTATGTTAAAATTGATGGATGTTAATGAAACCCATTTTATTCATTGGTTTTTGATATGATGAATGATTAATGTTTTTTGTAGAACATGTAATAATGATTTAATGATGATATGGGTGGGGAATATATTTATCTCTATTTCATAGGGTAAATATTTAAATCTCATGAGATATACATGAGTGTAAAGTAATGTAAATCTTGTTCAGTCATAAATGGTTGTAATGAAAAGTAAATCTTTTCTAGTAATACTGGGATTGAACGACATGTGAATCTAGTTCAGTAATACAATGATGGAATGGAATGTAAACCCAGTTCAGTCATGGAATTTTTCAAATATAGTGGTCCTGGTAATGATACTTGGCTAAAATATAATTTATTTTCAATGATTATGTGTTTTCAACAATTCCATGTTTTATGCAAATGTATTCTTTTCATTTATCATGTTCTTATATGATTTATGCCCTATAAAATAACGAGACTTATTTCATGACTCTAGATTTTGATATTTGTTATAAATGAAATGATCTTCAAAAGTTATTTTCATGTTTTTACATTCATATATTTATGTTTTGTTTGATATTTTCCATGTTTACCCTTACCAATCAATTGAGATCACCCATTTTTATGTTTCTTTTCCCTAGTATATGAAGAAGTGTATTAAGTAAGATGTGTCCAAAAGGGGTTTTAGTTATGTTGGAAAACTTAGTAGATGATATACATATTTATCAACCAGTTGTGTATGTTTCTCAGTCAAGATTTCGGTCTTTATAATTGGATCCTTGTGACATGAAAAACAAGGGCAGAATTATTTTTTTTAGAAAATTATTAGTTTAACACTCACTAAACTTATAAATGACCACTCATTCCCATCTATTCATAACACCTTCAAATCTATTTGGATAAACCAATAACTTTCCAAATCACTTCCCAACTTCCATATCAATATCCAAGTTGCTATATATTGGATATAAATCAATATTTGGAGTTCTTTTGGTGAAAATATATAAAGAATACCTAAAAATTAATAGGGTTGAAAATTAATGATGGATGTCAAGAATTAAGGTAAAGGATTTCAATATCAATACAGATTTTCTGATATGTACATTATATTATGAACATATATTATTTAACAAGGTGTATATATATCATCTTTGACATATAATATCATTAATTAATTTATCATAATTATATTTTATGTTCCATTTTATGTTATTCATCAATGTGTTTTTAGATTCAATATTTCCAAAGTTGTAATGATTTTATGATACAATATAATCATTTATTAAGATTATTCATGATTATGTTTACAATGATAAGATATTGTGATCCATCTCTTAAGAAACTAATGATTTTTATTATCCTCTGGTTCTTCATAGTAGTTTTTCAAGTAATAGTATTAATTATTTAATTGTTTGTATTTAAAATAATTAAGATAATTTTTTTAATAAATCCAACATTATTTTTATCATTGGATGGAAATAATTTGGATTCTAAACCCCTGATTGTTAAATGTTTTAAAAGACATTTTATTATTTACCTACGAGTTTAAAAGTAATTTTTATACATGATTTTTTTTGAAAAATTATTTGATTGGAATAATCAATTCATTTTCCAAAAACTGAACATTTTTTCATTACCAATTTTTAAGGGATTCATAATTTTAACATGTAAAATATAAAGGAAACTTTCCATTGTCAATACCATTATTATATATGAAGAATAAATTTTTATTTTTCAATTATATTTTCAAATAAATGAATTTTTAAAAAATTTAATGACAAAAAAATCGAAGTAGAAAGTATATTTTCCAAAAATAAATGTTTTTAATGATTTTTAAATATTTATTTATAAAATTAAAATATTGTTTCCAAATAAATGAATTCCAGGATATAATTATGATTTTTATATGTAATAAAAGGATATTCCAATAAAAGTTAGTTTATTCATGAAATTTTTAATATGATAATTAAAAATCATTTTCAATTATAGATGACATTTTTTGATGTTCCCTATTCTTTATCGGGGGTATGATCAAATGATAAAATTCATTTTTTTTTCAAAATGGTTTAGGTTTATACCGGATTGATGTTTATGAAACTAGTTTCTCTTCAACGAGTTATACCACTAAAAAAAATTATAAATCTTTCTTCTGTTTCCATAGTAAATATTACGATCAAATAATAAAATTATTTTGAAACATATCTCTTTTCCCCATCATAGTATATGATGAAAATTTTATGAAATCCATTTCAATTAATGGGTTATTAAATGATGAATTTTTATGATTTTGTGGCAATCAAATGTATGATTTTCATTATGAGATGTGTTGGACGTATATCTCTCTCCAACACATTGTTTGAAGATTTATCTATCGTGAGATAGATGGGAGTGGAATGGGTAGGGAACCTGATTTTATCAAGGAAATCATCTATTATAATGGTTTGGGATTGTACAATGATTAATGTATTTGTTTTGGGAGTGAACCAATTCAACCATGACATCCTTGGAATTTATATATGACTACTATGGAATTGATTGTCTATTATTATGTGTATTCCACCACTCTTTGTATTATTCCAATTTTATGATCTCTTAGCACATGATCTTTTATTCCTTCATGAATCAGAGCTTATAAACATTTAATCATTATTCCATGACTCGTGATAATAATATTTGATAATCATTGTATTTTTCATAAATGAAATGATCATGTTCTCATGACCTTATGTTCAGGTTATTCATTATATCTCCCTTATTTTCCAATATTGAATATCTGAGATCACCCTTTCTTATTATTCCATTCCCAGATTATGAACAAATATATTATGTATTATATGTATAATAAGGGTAGTATTTATAAAAATTATAGTTGGAGATAATATATTTTACCTATAGTTCATGAGGACTCAAACATTCTAAATATATTTATCCTTCTATTTCAACTTCTATTCTCTAAATTTGACTAGTTTAATGTTGTACTCGAATTTCATTAGACAATATCTACTATGCTCAAACTTGATAATATATAATACTCTCTCAAGATCATTTATATTTATTCCCATGAATAAAACTAGAGGTCGTTATACATGTAATTTATTATTTTTCTTTCCCATGAAGAACATTGTAAGAGAATTTATTCCTTAATATCTATGTCCTATGTTGTATATAAAACCTCATCCATGATGTGAATCTAATTTTTTTGTTATAATAAACTCTTTGGATACATGTGATTTAGGTATGGTGGGGATTTAGTCTCAACGTAATACTCAATCCCTTATTTTAATTGACTATGTGTTTTAGTTTTTTTTATTTCTAAATTTAAATGATAAATAAGTTTCTGTTTTTAAAATATTTGATGAATCATTACATTGAAAAAATTTCATAACAAATAGTTTTTAATGTTTTTGATTAATTAATTAAATTTAAAAAAAATTAATTCACTAAACATATTAATTTATATGAGACTTACTCTCACATAATGAATTTAATAAAATGATAAAACATATATTATCCTTTAGTTTTGTTTAACTAGGTCTTTTGAATCAATTTGTGGGATTTAATTTTAAATTATTTTTGTCATTAAATATTATTAGGTACTCAATTCACCTCCATCATTATTTATTCACTACAACAAACATTTCTTATATGTGGTTCTCTAAATATCTATTCAACTATTATTTAGTTATAGATTAATGATAATAAATTTCAATTATATGAAAATTTAATTAATTATTCATAATTTTATTCAAAAACTAATTTTATCAAATAAAACACTTTATTTTAATGGAACTAACTATGATAAATGTAAGATTAATGAAAAAAATCATTTACATAGTTCAGGTTTTTATATTTTTCCTATAGTTCGGGATAAAAAGACAAATCAAAATTTAATTGAGTTAGTTTGATGTATTCTACTAAAATTATATACGAAAATAATTGTAATATTATAAATTAATTGTATTTTTTATTGGAAGAATAAAATTTTAATAGAACAACTTTATGTTGAACTTATTTTGATATTTGAGATACAATAGTTATTTATGATGTGGGAAAATCTAATGATAATGAAAATCACATAAATACTTGAACTATTAAATATATAAAATTTATGATGAGTTTTGATGAGTTTATAATAGCTATGTATCTCTTATTTAATGAAATAGTAATCATAATTAATATAATGGGAAGGTAAATCCATGAAAAATATGAATTCATAAATCCTCAGATATTCATATAATAATGATGGTGGGAAAATTTGTATCAATAATCTAATCAATTGAAATTAGTACACGTACAGAAATGAAAATATTAGAATGCTATGGATGTACTCTAGTGAACTACAAGTGAACAAGCATGAAATGGATGAGACAAAAATAAATATTATAGTTTTTAGATCCACTTCTATATAACAAAATGAGATGATCAAAGCAGAAAGATGATGTGATGAAGAGTTATTGGATGACAGAAATAAGTAGATAGAAAAACTTGATATACATTTAAATAAATTATTTTAAGGGATTAATTTCATATGAAAATATAGTTTTAATGGAAAGTATGAATGTAATGGTAATTTAAGAATCTATTAGAAAATGGATGGTTCTAAAAAATACTTAATCTACTACGAATTCAATAGAAAAAGGCATGACAATGCTAGCTGAACTATGTAAAATTTTAAGAATAAATATGATGATAATGATAATAGATTTATGAAATATCTTAAATAATTATGCATTAAATTGTATAGTATCTCATGTTAATTTGTATGAAAAATATTATACATCCATGATTGAGAAAATATTTATTTTATGAAAGAAACTTCTCAGGTATCTAATATATTTCATGCATCTCCTATTCATATTTATAATCCTTATAAGGATGGAAAATGTGAGTAAAAAAATTATAATTATGAAATTAATGAATAATATACTATATTGTATGATATATTCAATTTAAATAAATATAAATATAAAAATTGAGAGAATAATTACACTCCTTCTAATAGATTTAAAGCTGATAAAACATTAGAAAATGATAAATATTCTAACCTTCTAAAATAAAACAATGAGATTACATTATTTAGTTACCAATTAAATAGGGATATGGAAATGTTTAAAAATGAAATATATACATTTAATCGAATTTATTGAAATAAAATCCTCCGAAATAAACTATAAGCATATGATATCATATTGAATTAAAATAATTTTTAAAATTAAATTTCTTCTTATATAAAATTAAACAAATTCAATTTCTAGTTTTTATAATTATGGTCCTAATTAAGTATTTAGTTCAAAAAGTATAAAATATTATAATGGTATATAAACAAAATATGTATGGATTAAAAATTATTTTATAACTAATATTTCTAGTCCCAATATTTTTGGGGTATCAAAATAATTTGTGTTTTATATTTATTTTATTGGAAACACTATTGAAATTTACCAATAAAAACTTGTGTTATATGGAAAACAGACCTTCCAAACACAAGACTAGGTACGACTTGAGTTTCATGATGTGAATCAATTATGATGGTGGAAAAGTAACCTTTAGGAATAATGCTGATGGGTATTTAATTAGTCTTGGATAAATTGAAAATACTAATACTATTTTATGTTCTTAAGTTTTATTTTTAAATTTATTATTGTATAATCTACATAGAAACTCAGAGTTATGTGATGATGGTTTTTAGGTTATATTAAATAATTATTCATTCAATGTATTCATTCTAAAAAAATTCAATTTTTTGTTATATTAATACATTATAATGGTCATACTATTAAAATAGATTCATGGTTTTATAAAAAAAATTCCATCAAAAAATATTTTCACAATGATTCATCCCTTTTTAATATGATAATATGATATTATAATATTAATTCACCTATAAAAATTATTATGAAATAGATCCTCAATGATATAACTAAACTATTCTTCCTAATTGATGATGTTTGTAACTCATATAAAAGGGGAAACAACACAAAATATATTTATGTAAAATAAAAATGTTACAGAATTCCAACCCTTATTGTTGGTTCACACAGACCTTTTTGTACCCTCTAGAGTTTTGAGAAAAATTGAGAGTAAATATTTTTTCTATTCCAGTATATTAATTTACTAGATACACTTTTGTATTCATTCAATATCATGAAAGAGAATCATGTACCTGTATTTATAAATGTTCCAAATTTGGTGAAAATCGGAGCAGACATTAAATTAAGACATTTTGAATTGATTATGGTCATGAGTTGGAAAATCATGATTTTGAATAATTATACTCAAAACATGGCTATGATCATATCATATCATCTTATATAACCCCATGGGAGAATAGTGTAGTAGAAAGGATAAATAGATCTCTTAACGAAATTGCCTACACCATACGGAATTTTTATGACTTGACTATTTATTATTTGGGTAGTGGTTTTAAATATACCATTATACATAATTAATATAGTTTTAATTAAACCTATTATAAATAAAAATCTTTATGAATTATTGAATGGAGGATATCTAATGATTAATTACATTAGAATTTTATGTTCTCAAATTTTTATAATAAATACTATTGATAATCTTGATAAAATTTCTTCCATGATTGGTGATGTAATATCCATTATATATTCAACATTTAGTACATAATTCATTATGTTTAATAAATGAACAATGGTAGTGGAGGAATATCTAAATGTTAAATTTTTGGAAATATTCTATATAATCAATATAACCTTTTATATAACCCTGATGATGATATGTCCAATTTGATTATAAATCCTAAAAATTATTAAATGTTATGTGAAGAAAGAATTTATATTATCCTATTCCGAGGAACATCCTAAACCTAAACCTATTGAGAATTATGAGTTATATATCCCTTCATTTCCTAAAACTACTACCACTCTTATATATCATTCCATATATGTAATAGTAGTAGACATAAATAGAAGAAAAAAAACTAGAGATTCTGTTATAAATCATATTGAAAATCAATCATTCTTCTAACATTTTGAACCTACGAACAACAATGATGAAATTATTGATAAATTTTAGGTGGTAGAAAAGAATGAAGAACATAATAAATTTTAAATAAATTGTGGTTCGAACCTATTTTATATAACTAAAAACATCATGACTATTGAAATAATATTATTATTTATAAACAACATTGATGAATCTGGTACAATTGATAGAAAAAACAATGATTTGCTTCACAAGGGTGTAGTTAAGAGGAAGGAATCGACTTTGAGGAAACCATTTCACAAGTTGTTCTACTTAAATATATTGGAATGTTACTAGAATATGTGGAACATTTATATTTCAAACTATATCAAATCTATGTAAAAAAGAGAATTCATAATTGTTTGAATTGTTCATAATTCTTTTATTGAAACACCCCCATGTTTTTATAATACTTTTTTTCCTAATCATATTTTAAAAATAACTACATTGTAATATTGCTGAAAATGTCATCCTAGATCTTTGTACGATAGACTCATATCATTTATAATATAAAAAGGATTTATGAAATGTATATATGACTCTACCTTATTTTTTAATATATTTTCTAAGGGTTTTTCTATTCTAAAAATTTATTATGATGATATACTTTTAGGATTTAGAAAAATTAATTACGTACGGAATTTTGAAAAATTATTAAATGTGATTTTCAAATGAGTATAATGGCTGAACAAAAGCGTTTTTTTAATTAATATTTTTATATATAATGAATGATTTTTATTAAATTAAAAATATTATAAAAATGATATTATAAATTGATTTGGTATGGATAGTTAAAATGGTAGTGATACTCCCATGCCGAAAAATGAATGACTGTTATTAATGATGATAGGAAGTAAGATGATCAATCCACTTTTATATGTATGAATGGATATTTAATATACATGACTTATAACCAACTAGATATTATTTTTACAGTGTATATATGTTCTTTTTCAGGAATACCCAAATGAATTACATCTATTGGTTGTGAAAATATATTTTAATTATATAGAAACACAAAAAACATAGGATTATTTTACTCAACTGGACAAAAATTTTAATTTGTAAGTTAATTAGATTTATATTTTAGTGTTTATTATTTAGATAGAAAAGCACCTCTAGAACATGTAACATTTTTTCAATCCTCTAGTATCATAGTGTAGTAAAAAGTATAACTATGTGGCATTATCCACTGTTGAAGAAGAATAAATAGATATTAGAAATATCTAAAAACAAATTATGTGGATGAAACAAACATTTCAATTCTATGGATATCAACTCATAAATCGCTACATAAAATTTGACAATACTACTGTGACAAATATATATTGAAATAAATTATCTTTTTTATATAATTAGATATTGATTTAACACATAATTTTCTATGTTAACATTATAATAAAATAGTACCCACCCATGCTTTCACATGGAAATACAATTCAAATATTATTTTAAAGATGAAAAAACTATATTTCAATGTAAATAAAGAAAATGAATATTGAAAATATGGAAATAAAAAAATAGTAATACTTAATATTAGAATACAATTAGATGAAATATAGAGACATGATTATGATAGTAGATAACATTTTGAATAAATAAATATGATAAACTATTGGAGAATGTATAAGGAAAAGAAAACAAATCCGCACTGAGAATTGAAAAAAATGTAGGATCATCCCTTCCAGGAATCCAATCCTCTTGAACAGTCATGTCATCTACTCCCTTCTTTTCATCATGAACACCAAAACCATTACTAGCTCGCAACCAGCATATTATGTAAACACGGTAATGATTGGAGATGAAAAAATATAGTATAGATAAAGACACAAGAGAGTTAAATGATAATTAAATTTAAATTGTATATGGTCAACGATCAGTAGGGAAGGACATGTGTTCACAAGATATAAATATTAAAATGGGTAGTTGATCATATATAGATACATTTTTCACTTTTAACACATATCATCCCTCAACCCAAATGTAGTGTCACTCAACGGAGGATGATAACATTAGAATTACATTTAGGATCACTATATGGGTAATTTTTTTACAATTTATACAGAAGAAAATCCTTTCATAGAGTAAAAACCAATAATTAAAGGAATTAGGAAAATATTATTCAATAAATCAAAAACTATAATGAAAATAATCAAATAATATGTGGATATTTAAAAAATAGAAACCCCCACTTCCATCTTTGACCAATTGTATAACAAAATAAATAAACCAAAATAAACTACCATGTGACATTCCACATCAAGAAGGTAACTATAATTAATAAAAAATGTAAAAAACATGGCAGAACACTGAATATTTTTGTGCTAACATATATTGATAATAATCATAAGAACTAAATTCTACTAGGTAAAAAAGGCCAAGCTCAAAAAAATAATGAGAAAATATATAAACCTCTCTATGAGGCCGCCAGAAACAGGGAATTTGTGCATCTGTACCCATTAAAAATATAGAGGTAGTGAATTCATAAATATGCAGTGACAGAGCAGAGGGGAACATAGTTAATATAATATAGGGATCATAGTGGATTTGGATAGGTGGGAGGATACATAGAACAATGATGATCCCATTGTGACTTTCATATTTAAGGGGGTAAGCACTCCTTTATCGCATTAAAATCCCAATGATTTTTTAACTTAATAATAAGAAATGGTAAAATTTTCTAGAAAATAAGTTAATCTGATTTTTTATTTAATGAATAAATTGCATTATTTATGCATTTTATGATATTGAGTGACAATTGCCCACTATGGTGGTTTTTAAAAACAACCATTAATTATACCCATGTCTCTTAGTCTAGATAAATTTAAAATTGAGGTTAGATAGTTCAAAAATATTCTTTTTCATTTTATTGGTATTTTAATCATCACTGCTGATGGAAATGAGAAGGGTAGCAGTTTAATTTAAAATTCTCAATCCAAAACCCAGATAATTTTTATTACGAGAACCCTATATCTTAACCATTTATTACCATAAACCTAAACCCTAACCAACTAATTCTCAAGATAAAAATTTCACTAACAAATCCCATTCAACTACATTGTCATGTTGATCAATCCCCAAAACATAAAACATCATATCTTGAAGTAGGGAATGAAATATTCATAAACAACTATTTTAACAGAAGCACATTTTTTAAAAAAAAATTAACTTTGCATATTCACTATGGTCTTAATCATTTCATTATTGCATTCCCATAACAACACTTTTTTTTATTAGAAACACCTAAACTAATAATCATGGGCTCTAAATTATTATTCATATAAATAAAATAACCGATTTTGAAAAGTCTAACTATTAATATTCAATCACAATATGGATTGATGGATTATTAAAATCAAATATAGATTTCCATGTATATGTGTATCTAAAACAATGAGAATATGATGAAATAAAGATATTATAAGACTTTCTAGTTGCTGAAAAATATCCAAACCATTGAAGGTTTCCATCCACCAATTTGGCCCCAATAATATATCCATGATGAATTAGCTACAAAATCAATGAAATACTAAAAAATCATGTCCTATGATAATAAAGTGGATCAAAATTAACCGAGTAATGAGAATATTGGTTTTAGAGGAGCTCATGTATTACTTGGTCAAAAGTAGATTAATGATAGTACATATGCGCATGGTTGATCCCAAGGTCGCAAATAAAGAATTGATTAGGTGAAGGTTAGTGAGATTGTCAATAAACTACTCATGAAGAAAAGGATCCAAGGAATCAAGGAAACACAATCTATTCCAAGGATATCAAAACAATTTTTTCCAAGAAATATCTGTAAATTTTTACAATGAACCTATTGATTCTTAGTATAAAAAATGTTATTCATAACTAATTTAATGTCAATGTCGAAGATTTCAAACCTTCTTTCACTACTATTACATAATATTATACAATAAGACTCGGTAACAAAAATCAATAACAAATTCATGAATCAGGAATATCCCTCCTAGGTGAAATATAAACCAAGAAGAGAACTGAAATTGACTGAAATAATATACACTTCAAATAGATAAGTCGTTATTCTCTATATAGATTAGTTACATTCAACTACATGAATATATTTATGTCAGCATAAAAAACATGAATTAATGTGTCACTACAATTAAATCAAATACCATTCAATACATTTTAAAAATAATAGAGATAATAACAAATTTAGATATATTTTCCAAATCGGTTCACAGACATGATTATAAAAAACTTGAGTTTAATGTAAGGTATACATTTGTATACAAATGTGTGATGCATACAGTACTGTATATTGTTGATTTGTATAGAACATTATATATTTCTATCATTTTTATATAGGAGTGTAATATTGGTTTAAACATTTTATGAAACCAAAAAATGCTCATGTTTGTTTAAACAATGTTCATTGTTTATGTGTATGTATAAATGAGTGTAACGTCCCAACTTTTTCTATCAATTTTTTTCATTATACTAACATTTATGCATTTTCCTTGTAAGAATCATCCATATTGATTTTTATCTAATCTAGATAGTGAGTTTTACATGAATAAAAGATAAATCCATTATAATGAATGAATTATCCTTGAATACCTAATCTGTCATAAACAGTGAGATCCCAGATGGTGTTCCCAAGAAAGTCATTCTTAAAATATGTATCCACCTAGATAGCAGCATAAATGTTATTCATGGAACCTTATCCCAACATTATAGATACAATGGTATGGAAAATATTGATGGAACCTAATCCCATCTTTTTCTAAGCTATTGTAATCACAATATTGATGGAACCTAACACCAACACATGAATGTGGTGCATTTTATTACGATAGGATGCACCCCTTGTAGACATTAATCATAAAAATGAGAATACATGCATATAAAGAAATGAGAATACATGAACCTAAATCAATGTGAATACATGCATCTAAAACAACGAGAATATAATAACAAAAAAATCACATATAAGATGTGTTGGTTGATGACAAATTACCTAGTCATTAAAGGCTTCCATTCATCAACATGGTTCTTACAATATGTATAAAGGAACTCCCATGTTCATAAAAGGAACTCCCTATAAAATGATAGACACACAATATCTATACCTGTTGAAGAGATTTTTTTCCTATTAGGGATTGTATTGTATCAGTGATTGTGTGCATAAGAGGGATTGTATTATTTCATATTTAAACCAATACATTATCATAAAATAAGCATACAATATCCTTAATATGAACACAAAAAAAGATCACAATATCCCTGATAGGCACACAATTTCTTTAATCTAGGTCCACCCATTGCATTATACAATATTAGGCACACAATGTTTGTTGATCTATGCCAAAGGTCCCCAAACATATATAATAAAAATATTACTAGATCCATGCAAAAATGACCAATTTCCCCAAGCGTATATAGTAACATGAGAACTATATCCACGTGACTATGTCCATGATCCCACAATTTATTTAATAATAAAAACATTAATCATATAATCCATTACCCAAACATGGAATCATCTTCACTACATCCAATTATCCAATAAAAAATATTACAAAAACATAATCGTTTAATTAGAAATCATTACTAAATAATTTAATTTATTCAATATGTAAGTCCATAAAACTAAAAGAGTTATCTCTTCAGTTCCCAATTAACTTTGTATTGCATTAACAAGATTTATATCTTTAGTTCCCAAAAAACTATGCATTGCAGTTACAACAAGTAATTTTGATCCCCTAAAAGGTATTATTATTTGAACTGAATATCATCTAAATGAGGAAATTATTTTAAAAATGTCATAATTTTTAAATAGTACTATTCCCATGATTTTAATTTTTATTCTTGTAATTATCAATATGTTTTTTCCATAAAAATGGAAAAAAATAATGTATTGGAGGATTTGATGTTGTAATGACCCAAACATTTATTAATGAAAATTTCTCATGATCTAATTTAAAGTATTATTATGTAAAATGTTTATATAAAACATATGCACATCCTTGGTTTTATGTTATTGGTTTTTAAAATACCATTAATAATTGTTATAGTTGATAATATTTCTATTGAACAGTGACATCATGATTATTATAAATAAAGGGCTTTAAGAAATCCAATTTTCTTAGGAAAATGAATCGATGTCCGCATCCACTTGAATTGATCCATATGAAGCCCATGTTTCAGAGATCGGAAAGGAGTTATCATCACTAGGATTCTCTCTTGACCAAACCCAAGACGAGCTTCAACATGATAATCTTTAACAACATCTCCTATGGGAGAAGTGGAAGTTAATAGTGATTACCACACGAGCGATGTTATCCGAGCCACCCCAAGATTAATTCACCATTTCACACCTTAACCTTTAGTCGTATGTGCATGTTATAAGGGGTTTTGTAACAATACCATAGCACTTTGATTATGTGCATTATTTTTTATAAAGAATATACATTCATTTTATTGTTACTTTGTAAATGGTTTTTAATGTACAACTTGTATTTGTAGTTAATAATCAATTAAAAAATAAATTTTGAAGAATTAAATTTTTTTTAATTAAATAACATTTTAATAAAATATTATATATAAATTTATTTTTATTAAGTATAAATGATCTTGTAATTTTTATGAATAAAATTATAATTTTTATTAAGGTTTGAAACCTGTTTTTTTCTAATCCCCATGATTTTATGATAAATGTCAATTATTATATTAAAATAAAAAAATTCATATATTTAAAAAATTATTTGGATAAAATGAATTTTATATTTTTATTCTAAATGTTGAAATTATCTAACGGTGAAATTTTCTTAATTTTTTAAGACAACCAAATTTATGGGTAAAAATTAAGTACCATTTAAATATATAATGTTTTTTATAACATCATAATGAGACAATAGTGATGTAATAAAATGTAATAATGGGTTTATTCATCCAATATATGTTTTACCTGTAATATTATTTGAATTTTGATTAATTTTATTAATTTTATTGTTCCATTGTTGACCTCTCAAGACTTTAAATATATTTTAATTTTTTATAATTATTTCCTTGAGAGTGTGACACACCTCCACATAAGCAAGCCTAATATTATATTAAGTTTGTCCATTGGCCTTATAAAATAATTTATTCCCCTCGACTTTGGAAAAAAAATTTGGGAAAAACCATGGAATGGTTTTTTACTTTGATTAGTTTATTATGTAGTGTCCAAAACCTAAATAATAAAGAATTCACACTCTTCCATATATAATCACAATCAATTTCTCATTCATCTTAACACAAAACATTTGGAGCTCGACAATTATTGGGCCTCCACTCTCTATAATAATAACAAGGTTCTACAAGCTCCCAACAAGCCTCTCTCAAGCCTCTCCTAAGCCTTTTGGATCACACTTCCAAGTAAGGTATCCTCACATTCCTTCCTTCCTTATTTATGTCAAAGTATTCTTATATTATTATTCCCTTTTATTTTCAATTAAAAAGGTTGGGGTAAGATTTATAACATCACCTATACTTCCTTCCTTATTTTTTAATGATGAGAAACCCCTTTCTATCTAATTAATTCCTCTCATGCACACCTGTTACCATGCTGAAATTACGAAAGATATTTCTCTCTTATCATATATATATTCAAGAAATTATTTTATATTGTTAATCTAAATTCCATGAAACATGTTGGGATATTATGATTCATGACCCCAAAACATTCAATTTCTTGTGTAAATGATGATAGACCCCTTCTTCTCTCATCAAACCATTTTACAATTTCTATTTGACATAGTTGTACTACTAAAGATACACCAACATTTCCCATGCCAAATTGACGTGTAAGTGAATACCATATCCATTTCTCTATAAAGGGTATTCACATTTATTCACATGTACATGTTTATTAAGTATATAAATTTATGTATTCCACATAAATTATTCAAGGAATTAATTATGAGGTTTAATTGATCCATGTTGTATGTTCTCTGAGGCTCACTTATGCATGAAATGAAATGATTGAGAAGGGTTCTCCTTGGTAGCACTCCAATGCATCGGGTAAATAATAGTATCATGTTACATCATGTGAAATGAGTATCAACTCATGGTAATTCATGTAAAATTAGTGTTGAATCATTCTAATTCATGTGTAATGATGGTTTACTCATTCTGATTCATGTACAATGAGGGTTTACTCATGCTCCATGTCCAATCATCCTTATCTCATTCTAATAACATTTTAAATGTTGTTTCCACATCTCCACGTAAAGATAACCATGCCATGTCATTCTTTTATGTTCATTTTTATATGATCCTCCATTCCTACAAGTATTCCCTAATGTGTATTATATTCTTCATGTTATTCCTTTTTTACTCCCTTACTAGGCTTCATATCTCACCCTTTTTTATGTATGTACTCATGTTATCACATGCAATTCTATTTTTGAAGGAATGTTTTTTTCCTGAAAAATAAAGTTTCAATAAAGTTGTTGTTTTTATTCATTATATTGTCATGTAATGTTCCAAATTTTCCAATAAACTAGATCATTTGATCCTCATAGTTGACTTAAGTGAATTTTTATGTAATAAATCATGTTTATGTTTGTAATAATGGGAAGGGTTGTTATAGTTGGTATCAAAGGACATGGTTACTTAATTTTGGGATTAGGATTTGAAAATACTATTGAATGACTTAGGGATAAGGCTAAGTTTAATAAAAACAACCCTAATTTTTTGTGAGTATAGAGTATGTGGTTTATCAAGATATAAATCTCTATTTGGATACGAACAAGTAGAAGTGGCTCTAGAATAGATGTATCTATGGGTAAACCCTAAAAACACCGCTATGAGCTAGACTCAAATGGGAAATGGTGCACAAAAATGGGCCTTTATACACTCTTGTTTATGACTCTACTAGGGGATATTCTTTGGTAAATTCATAATCATAGTATGAACCATTATTAAGGGAATTATAAAATTCCCCTAATAATATATGTTGGGAAATAGATCATTGATTACATAGATTGAATCCTATAAATTCATATATTAAGGAAATAAATGTAATTTATATTATATCTAGTTTATTATTTGGATTTCAATTTAGGTTTTACATCTTACTATTCATTTATACTTGCCAATGGCATGTAATAGGTGGACTCGAGAAAATAGTCGATGTAAGGATCATTATGATAACTACTCTAATGAGATGCCCAATCTGATGGGACTGGGAATCAAAAACTTTGTCACTATACTCTCTTAGTTAATAGATGTTTTTAATATAAACATTTTTCAATATAAAGGTTTAACCCTCCCAATGAAATAAAAAGCTGCAATCGAGATCTTAATGGGACAAATGCCTTTTATATTAAATGGATCATTTAATCCATCAATTAACGAACAATGGATTAACTCTATTGAAATGATCTTCTTCATATTTCAATGGTATGAATGAGAGATATTTCTTTTAACTACTTTTTGTATGGAGGGTGAAGTTGATCAATGGTGGACATTAATAAAAAATATGATGCCTGAGGAATATATCGAGGGGTTGGAATCGAAGTATTTCTATAAAAAAATCGATAAATATTTTTCAAGAACCCTCCGACTTAAGATGGAATGTATCTTATTTTCCATAAAAATGTTAACGTATCCATCGGAGCATATGAGGAAGACCTCCTAGGGATTTCATGATACGCCTTTGGATTTATCATTACCCACTAATGCAATGTGGACTACATATTTGGTGGGCTTAAAACTAGCCTAAAAAATTCCCTCGTGATCTGTGACTTTGATAGCTAGGAGGAAATTGTTGGATGTGCCCCCAAAGTAAAAATACTGATTGGAAAATCATAGGGGTATCATGGGGATAATAATTAAGATGTACGCTTTAATTATTGTTGTCTGATGGATATATCCAATGATGCTAAGCAGTTACAACACCCCATTTTCCAAATGTGTGGAATGAAGAACCCCAGAAATTTCCTGAAGGGGATGAGAAAATTCTGTAGGTGTGGAAGAGAAGGGAACCTATCTATTAATTTCCCTCAAGAAAAACCCACTGCAACCATATGGTAGAGGAAAACTCTATTCAAAGATAATCACATGGATCATTTCTTCAACTATAAAGAACAAGGTCACTTTGTTAACTAGTTCCATAAGCCATGGGTTTTCGGAGTACACCAATAACCTCCATGGAAGCAAGGGAGAGATGTATCTATCACTACTACTGAAGAGAACCCAAGAAATGAAGTGGTGACTAGTACAATAGATATTCCTTCATGAATATAGAACACAATTTTTTATTCTAGTTCTATGAAATGTTTTACATCCTGATAGTTTAGTATAACATTCCCATCACCACCACAAATCATTGATGTGCATATGTCAGTGGGAAGGGAAAATGGGGAAATTATTGCAACCCATGAATATAACTCTTAACCTATAACTATTTTTGGATTTAACATCCTGGTAAAACTCTTCATACTCCCTCTGTTGGAATTTTATTAAATTATTAGCTTGGATTATCTTTCTCTATATAGATCCTACATAAATTTTCGTGAGATGGAAATAACATTTCATATGGAGAATAGACCCCAGATTCTATACAACCCCATGGAGTAGAAAGGATATTCTTTACTACCATCATCTCAAGTGTGGATATTACTTCCCCATTAGAACATCTTGGTCAGATGATGAGGTCTATGGAAGAAACCATCCTTGAAGACAAGCTTATTAGAAAATGAATTCTCTAAAGTGTTTCCCAAAGAATTTCATGGTCTTATAGCTAGAAGATATGTTGAATTATCAATTGACCTTATACATGGGGCTTTTCCGATATCCAACTCTCCATTTTGAATGGATTTTTTGAACTTGAGGAGATAAAGAAACAAATACAATAGAATATGGATAAAGGGTTTATATGCCCATGTGCTTCACCATGTGGTGAACAAGTCGTCTTCATCAAGAAAAATGAAGTTTCATTGTTCTTTTGAATTGATTATCATGATCTAAAAAAATAATGATAAATAAAATTTATCATCTACCACGAATTAATGACTTATTCGACCAGCTTCGTGGAGCACAATACCTCTCCAAGGTGGATCTGCAGTCGGGATATTTCCATGTAAGGGTAATGAAGGAGGACATCCCTAGGACATCTTTTCATATAAGGTATGGGCTCTATGAATTCATAGTAATGCCTTTTAGGATCACTAAATATCCATAAATCTTCATGGAATTGATGAATAGTGTCTTTAGAGATTACCTAAACAAATTTGTTGTTGTAATTATAGATGATATTCTAATATACTCCAAGGAAAATGAGGATCACGAGGAATATCTAATCATTGTACTAAATACCTTTAGATATGAGAAGCTCTATAAAAAGTACAGCATGTGTGTGTTCTGTTTGAAGGAAGTATCATTCTGGGGGTATATCTTTACATGCAATGGGATATTTGTGGATCCCACCATGAAAAATGAAATTGAGGGATTTTTGAGACCAAAATAGGTGATGCATATCCATAGATTCATCGGTTTAGCTAGATATTATCGTCGATTTGCGAGAAATTTCACAGGACTGTAAAACCCTCATACCAAGCTAACTCGGAAGGGAATCATGTTTTCTTGTAGTGACGAATGTGAATTAATCTTCAAGAAGTTGAAACAAAGGGTTATCACTGAGCATGTGCTCAGACTACCCAAAATTGGAGAACTTTTTTTGGCATTTAGTGATGCTTCGAAAAAGGGCCTCAGCTCTTTGTTGAGGAAAAATGACAATTTAATTGCCAATCCATTAATGAAATTAAATGATAATGAGAAAAACTATCCAACACGGGATATGGAATTGGATGTTTTAATCATTGATTTAAAAATTTGGAAAATTATCTCTTTGAGGAGAGGTGTGAAATATATAAGTATCACAAAAGCCTCAATTATATTTTCACATAGAAATAGTTGAAAATGCGCCAATGAAGATGGTTAGATCTGATCAAATATTATGACTCTTTAGTTGATTACCACCCAGTGAAAGAAAACAAGGTGGTGTATACTATAATAATGAAGGTACCAATGATTCTATCATTGATCAGAATTAAAAAGGATCAAATCTTTGTATATTTGATGAATATGGACATGGGAATCATAAATACTAAATCATAATCAAACCTTTCACAAATAATTGTCAACCGTCTCTTTTAGAGTGGTTAAAAGATGCTCAAAGGGATTATATAGGAATTCAAAATAATGTGGAAACTATCAGAAAAGGGAAATCCTCTGAGAACAATATTAATAAGAAGGAATTGTGAGATGTGAGACAAGACTTTGAGTTTCATCAAATCTTGAGTTAACGAACAAACTTTTTGATGATTCACATAGTTCAAATTTCTCCATTCACCCAAGAAACATAAAGATGTATCGAGATATTTGAGATCATTATTGGTGAGATAACATGAAGAAAAAGATCACTGAGTATACATAATTGTGCCTAGTATTTCAGAAATTGACAGAAGATAAGATGAAGTTATAGGGGATGATGCAACCACTAACCATACCAACATATAAATGGGAGAACATCACCATGGACTTTGTCAATAGACATCTGAATACATCCAAAGGAAACAATTTTATTTGGGATGTCGTGGATTGTCATATAATGAAGGAACACTTTATTTCAATTTGGGAGGATTTCTCATTGGATCAACTAACACGAATATACATTAGGGATGTGGTAAGGCTACATGGAGTACCATTATCTATTGTATCTAATCGAGATCCAAGATTCACCTCTATGATATAGAAGATTCTCCAACACACTATGAATACTGAATTGAACTTTTGTACATCTTATCATCCTCAAAATGATGGCCAATCTGAAAGGAATATCCAAACACTTGAGAACATATTGATACCATGATCAATGGACTTCAAAGGATGATGAGATCCACATCTTCCTCTACTTGAGTTCTCTTTCAATAATGGTTTCACCTCAATAATCCAAATAGCTTCTTATGAATCCCTTTATTGGAAGAGGTGAATAAAACTGGTAGTTTGGGATGATAATAGAGAGAGAAAACTCCTAGGTCGAAAAATTGTCAATGATATGGTGGAGAAGGTTAAGACCATCCAGAAGCGCATTAAAGGTGCTCAGAGTCGATAAAAGATCTATGTTGATAATCATCGACAAGACCTAGAGATTGATGTTTGAGACAGGGTATTCCAATTAATATAACTAGGGAAAATAGTTATTAGTATTTTGAAGAAGGGAATGATTAGTCCACGGTATAGTGGCCTTTTGGAGATCCTTGATCACATTGGAGCAGTTTCTTATTGACTGGAACTCCCACCAAACCTATCTCAAGTAAATTATGTATTCAATGTATCACTCTTGAGGAAGTACATACTTGAACCATCACATGTACTCAATCCAGAGTTTTTAACATTGGATAATGATCTCTACTATGAAAAAAAGAAGGTGATGATTTGTGATCATAGGGAAAATGTTCTCTTAAATAAGATAACGCCCCTCATCAAGGTTTTGTGAAGAAACAACAAGTTTGAAAAAGAAATGTGGGAATCGAAAGAAGTGAAGAAGCAGAGTAACCCACATGAGTTAGTGTTAAAAAAATTTGAGGAAAAAATTTCATAAGGGGGGAATATTGTAATAACCCAATCTTTTATAAATAAAAATTACACATGGTCTAACTAAATATATTATTTTGTAAAATGGTTATATAAAACATATTGACTTCCTTGGTATTATATTTTCAGATTTTAAAATACTATTATAAATTGTTACAATTTCTAATAGAGCCATTGAAATTTGACCACATGATTACTATAAATATAGAACTTTAACAAATCAAATTTACTCAGAAAAATTATGTGATGGCATCAACTAGTAGAATTCTTCCAGAGAATTCCCATTTTTTAGGGCTCAGAAAGGACGTAGTGTCGTTCACCTTTTCTCTTGACTAAGCCCATGCCAATCATCAAAACGTTAATCTTAAACAAAATTGTCGATGGGGGAAATGGAAGTTAATAGAGATTACCACCCATGGGATGTTATCCGAGCCACCCCAAGAGTATGTCACCATCACACTCCATACACTAAGTTATTATGCAGGTGTTATTAGGTGTCATGTAAGAAGTCCCTTGCACAATGATTACTTGAATTATTGTTTAATACAGAATATAAATTCAATTTATTGTTACTTTGTAAATGGTTTTTAAAGTGCAAATATTATTTGTAGTTAATAATAAATTGAGAAATATTTTTTGATGAATTAAGCGATATTTGAATTAAATAATAGTTTAATAAAATAATATATCAAAATTAATTTTATTAAATATAAATGGTCGTATAATTTTTATGAATAAAATTTTAATTTTTATTAACATTTGAAAGATGTTTTTGTCAAAACCGATGATTTTTCAAAAAATGGAGGTTATTATATTATAAGAAAAAATTAAAATATTTATAAATCTATTTGGATAATATTTATTATTTTTCATTTCAATACATCAAAATTATCTAACGTTGAATTTTCGTTAATTTCCTGAGACAATTGAATTTTTGGGTAAAAATTAAATATTGTTTAAATATATAATGTGTTTTATGACATCATAATGACCCAATAGTAGTGTAATAAAATATTATAAATGAAATATATGGCCAATATATTTTTGAACTTTAATTTAATATTATTTTTATATTTATTTGATTAATTTTATGGTGCCTTTGTTGACCATTCAAAACATATAAAATATTTTAACTTTTTAAAATGATTTCTTTGAGAGTTTGACTCACCTCCACATAAAACAGCCTAATATTTTAATAAGTTCATCCATTAAACATAAAAAATAACTTTTCCACTCCAATTTGGAGAAACCATGGGAAAAATTATGGTATGGTTTATGGTTTTGATTTGTTTATTATGTTGTGTCCAAAACATAAATAGTAATGAATTATCTCCCCTTTCCTATAAAAACTCACTCAATATCCCATTCCACTTCACCAAATCCATTTGAAGCTTTACCAACCTGTGGCCTACTCTTTCTAGAATCATCCCTAAGTGCCCCAATATCCCATGAATCCTCTCTGAATCCACTCCCAAGCCTTTGGGATCACACTTCCATGTAAGGGATCCTCACGTTCGTTATTTATTTATTCCTAGTTTCTTTATATTTTTTACCCATCCATTTTCAATTAAAAATGGGTGGGTACGACTTCATCCAACCCAATACTTTCGTAATCATGTTATATTTATGAGATACCTCTTTATCTCGAGTGAATGACTCCCATGTACAATGATTAATATGTCAAAATTCTGTAATGGATTTGTCTCTACTCATCTACATTAAAGAAATTACTTTATATAATGCATCTTAATTCTAGTAAACATGTTGAAATATTATATTCCATGACCCTCAAACTATCCATTTCATGTATAAATTATTAGATACCACTTTCTCTCTCATCAACTCAATTTAACATTACTATTTTATGTCATTATCTTGCTGAAGTTACACCAAAATTTCCCATGCCCAAGTCAATGTGTATGTGAATACTTTACCCATTTCTCTATCAAAGGTATTCACCATTATTAACAAATACTTTTTGATTTAAGACTTAAATTTATGTACACAACATCTCTTATTCATGGAATAAATTATTATTTTTAATGATTCAATGTTTTATTATCTATGTGGCGCACTTATGCATGAAATGAAATGATTAAGAAGGGTGTGCCCTGAAATATCTCCAATGCATTAAGTAAAAATACTATCATGATATGTCATGTGCAATGAGTGTTGACTCAGGATTATTCTGGTTCAATGAGTGTTGAATCGTATAAGTTCTTGTGCAACGAGGCTTTACTCAAGCAAATTCAAATGTAATGATGGTTTTCTAATGATCCATGTGCAATGAGCCATGTCTCATGCTAATATTTTGTTATAAATTATTTCCACATATCCATGTTATGATATTCATTGTATATCATGCCTCTATGTTCATGTTTATCATATTCTCCATTGATATTATTACGTCCTAACATTGATTTTATTCATCATGTTATGGATTGTTTAATATCTTAATGAGATTTAAAGCTCACCATTTTATTAAGTATGTCCTCATGTTATCCCATGTTATGCTAACTATATAGGAATTTTTTGGTCATGTAAATGATGTTTTGAATAAAAATTTTGTTTTTATGTCTTAAGTTTTCATGTAATGTTCCTAATTTCTTTAGACACTAGACCTTGTGATCATCATAGTTGTATTAAGTTCATGTTTATGTAATAAATCATATTTAGGTGTGTAATAAAGATCATGGTGGTTAAATATATACCATAAAAACATTTATTAGTATGAATAATAATACACAATATATCATTATGATTTACCAAATAATATATTTCATACTGTAGTGTTCAATAATTGATATCAAATGCTACCTGGATGCATTTGGGGAACCTCACAGGAAAAAAAATGTAATTTGATGAAAATTTACAGTGCCCAAATTAATCATGATCGGGATTTAAATGATATCAAACATTCCTAGTGGAGGTACCATATAATTTCTATGATTCGCCCCCACTAACTTGTTTTTATTCTATGCTTTAATTCAATGTAGGTCACAAATTTAGTATGAAATTTATTTCATATTTTAATCAGCTAGACATGTCCTATTTGAATATGGAATATAAATTAAATATAAAATATAATAATTTGATTCATTACAATTAAAAATTAAAGATGTAAAAAATTAAATAAATAAATGGAAATGGAAATGAAAAAAGGAATTGTAAATGAATTAGAGAATTTGGATCCAAATTATATCTATGAATTAAAATGTATAGTAAATATAATATGAGAATTCTCAAATTAACTAAACAAAGATATCATATAATACACAATGGATAGTAAAGTGAATGTAATTGACTTTATGATGGAAAAATCTTAATAGGCTATAACAGACCCAAATAGATGTTTATTGTTTTCATTTAGGAAATGAAAACTTAGACACCGAAATCTACAATTGGATATCATCATAAATAACCAAAATGATGTCAAAAAACATTTAAAGTAAATTCCTACAGTAGGCCACATTAGTGGTTTATTCTTTTTAAATAGTAAATTTAAAATAAGACACTGTAAACCGTAGTTGAATATCAACATGCTAAACCAAAATGAAATCTAAATAAGTTCCAAAAGAATCTCACAAAAAACCATAGTAGAAGTTTATTTTATTCAAAGGGTAAATGAAAATTCAGACTATAGTAAATGAACTCGTAGTATTATAGAATTTATATGATACCAGAAATATAGTTTCAAGTATTTAGATTTTTAATTAGGTAGTTAAGGTCAAACTTGAAGTGCGAAGATGATGCAAGATAGAATAGGAGATGAAGAAAGCGTACTGAGAAGGGAAGGTGACATCGGTTGAAATTCCAAACCCTAAAACCCCTAGAGTATCTATATGAAATTACAAGTGTTGGGGGTTTAAAGGGATGAAGTGATAGTGGAATTAAGCAGCAAAGAAGGGATTGAATGTAATTGGAATGAAGCGAAGGTGGCCAATGGATGAAAATCCTAACGTAGTGGGGTCGGTCCTATAGGGATTCGAATGTGAGAGAACTAGTGAATGAAAATTTGAGTGAGAGAATTAACATGATAAAGAGGTATGGTGAAACTGGGATAAAGAGGTAGATGGTGTATGATCACGATGGATTTCATGGAAATATGGAGGAAAGGGATGCCAGTTTCAGACGTTTGTGGGAATTCTAGGTCGTGGGGAGCTGATTCCCGACTGTGATAGGGAGAAGGAAAACCACATAAAGTATATTTGACCCCGGGAGAAGGAGGACGTCAGAGATGGATGTCGACAGAGTGTGGGTTGACCAGAAGTGTAAGGAATATATGGGAAATGTTTTTAGGGGATTCAAGGACTTGATGCATGATACCCTCAGTAAGAGAGGGATTTGGGGGTATAGAAGGATTTTTAAACCACATAGAGGGGCGACATGGAATATTGTGGGAGAGGAATGTACGGGAAAGTTAACGTGGAGGAATGCACTATTAAAACATGGAAACTAGAAATCCAGAATTAAAAAATTTAGTATATGTGATATAACTCACAAATTAAAAGGTACAAAACATCATCTTACTAATATTTTTATAAAGACAGTGAATGTTGAGAGACTCAACTATATCAGAAATGATATAAGAAGGATAAATTATGTATAGATTATTGGATATTAATATGAATGTTAAAATATTTTATACTATTCTTTCAATGTTTATTAAAAAAAATATACAGAGATCATTAACATGATCGGTAGGATGACCATGAATTTTTTTAATTAGGGTTATAATGCCTACATTAAATATGTTCTATCATATTTTCTCAGACGGTCATGATGCTTACAACAAATTGGGTCAATATGTTATTATATTAAATTTCATGGTAGTATGGGTAGAATACCTAATTTTCTTATGATATTTATTGATCTATGTAAATTTTACATACCATATATATTTTTACTTTATATTTTTTAGGAAATTATCATACAAGTATTTACTTATAGAATATTTTTTTCACCCCTCAATAATATAAATTGAAAATTGAAATATGAATCTGATATCATAAATAAAATTTAATTTATATATACTTTATCCTTTAAGATACTATCTTCATATAGTTTTTTTAATATCTCAATCCTCTTAGTACCTTTTCTCAAATCTCCCTACTTAACCACCCTATTTTAAGCATTATATGATATTAATTGGAAAAAATAATGTCGAAGATGATGAATCCATCATAATTTAATTATCCAGATTGTTACACTCTATCGAAAGATATAAATAAGAAAAAAACTATATAGATTCCTTAGATCCAGTGAACCCTTTTATTGGTAATCATCTAGTTTATATGGAGAAATAATTCAATAATCTCTGGAAAAATTCAATTTGGTCAAAAATCTAGAAATTGATTCAGAATCAAGGTTTGATTGACTGGTTTTAGGATAATGGTAGAACCTTTAATCCAAAAAATATCAGTGTATTTTATGAAAATATTTATATATTACCTAGATAAAATAAAGATAAATTTTAATCAACCCTTAATGGTGTAGTTTTTAAATTATCATCTTTATTTTGGAATAAAAAATTTATGTACAAAACAACAGTGAGTATGGAGATATCATGGTTTGTATCCTATTAACTGTCCGAATATCATGATTTTAAATGACAACTTTGAAAGAATAAGGATTATTTTCTTAAGAGGAATATAATATAACCACATATCATAGGTTTTTGTTATGAAAAATATTTGTAAAAAGATGAAAGTTTGCTGGATCCCTTGGAAACAAATTTCCTTACATGTATTATTGGATATGCTTGGTCTTTTATTAAATTAAATTGTTATTTTATAAACTAAAATCAGATACTATGGTTTAAGGAATGTAATTTTGGTTTCAAACCCATAGAGATAACATTCTAGACAAGGAACACATTTTTCGAGAATTTTACATAGGATTAATCACTATCAGTCATCTTAGATTAGTTCTACTAGAAATAATTAGTTTGTACTTTAACACATATTAAATGAATGTGTTGTGGTCAATTATAGGTTATTGGGGAATTTTAATCCACTATATAACATGGGATATACCTATGGTGAATGCTTCAAATATCCTATGAAGACACAAATTTTTCTCATTCTAGCCAATTGGATCAACCTATTTCAGAGAAGTCTCCATGGTCATGAGTAATTGAATAACTTTTCACATGAAGTTTTTCCTATAGGAAGAAATAATTCAAGGCTAGTTGTCCTACCCGTCTTTTCCCCCACTATATCATGGTGTTGCAATATTCACCTATATGGGCTAATTATAATGTAAAAGAATGAGATTGAATTTTTTTATAAACCTGGTTACTAGAAATATGTTTAAAAATTTTCTATAATAGATGGAAAATAGTTTCAAACCAAACATACTCTCAACTACAAACCATAAGAATAATATACATGCATGGCGGTAATAATATAATATGAAGGAATATAATACATGCTAAAAATAATCATAAAAATATTCAGAAATATGGAATCCCCAATTGAGAAAAAAAAAGAATAATGATTAAATAGGAAAAATAAATCAAAATCCCACGAAAAACTCACTATAAATGTAGAAATGATGAATAGATATCATGTATTGATGAAGTAAAAATACTAGTATTAAAAGAGAGATTCAATAAAAAAAATATGAAGAAAAATAGATTTATAAATGATAAATGAAGATTAAAACGTAAAAATAATATAATAAGACATATAAATGAAAGAATTAATATTGGTTTGGAATGTAGAACATAAGAAAATGATAGGATAGAATTTGAGAAATTGGATGTCTCTAGCTCTATCTTTTTTATGTCAGTCTTGAATATTAATATGATGTATAAGTACATGAGTTGTAATGAATTAAAATTGTTTAATGGTTTAATTGGATTCTATCCTAGCATATGCACATCAGATTATGAGTTTGCACATCATGTATTCAATATCATCAATTCTCTCTTTGTGATTGTCTTGTATCATTTACTTGGTTAAACCTTGAACCATTATTGTTATGTAAATGATTTTATTTTAGTGGGATTTTGAACACGAAATTATCATGAAATGTAATGAAAATTGATTTTTTGAAACGTCATTATATATTGCACTATCTTCACAGGTTAGTCTTTGTCATGTACGTATGCAGTGAATGAGGACTACATGTCAGGTGTCTAATACATGAATTCAAGACAACCCCAAAACCCTAACCCACTACATTATCAATTCAACATGAATAAATAGATAATAAATGAATCCAATATATGTAATATAATTTATCTTTTTAAATTCCTTTACACATGAATAGTTTATTTTTTTTCAGGAAAAATGATTCTCAATAGGGATTCCAAACGAAAAAATTTATAGACATGAAGCATGCATTTCAATAAAAAATAAAATGATGTATAAGAATTAAAATACAACCCTCTAGAATTAGTAATAGATAAAAATTTATTTATTTATCATTGTTTAGTTTTCTATAATGATAATTTATTAGTTCAATTACATTAAATTATTATTCCATAAATATTATACCTATTTTTCAATTTATATGACAATAAATATTCTCTCATCACTCTATGTTATAAGTAACTATAGTTATGTTCATACACTGAATAAATGTTTATAAAAATAATATTTAATTTTTTATAATAAATCAAATTCATAATGATAAATAAAAATGAATCATGTGGGATTTAGTAATTAGTTGAAATGTGTCTCTAGATGATAGATGTTTGGTAGAAAATAAAATTCAAACTAGTCATGAGGGTGAATTCTAATATATAATTCATGAAAATCATAGAAAATGAAATGAAGTGACTCCTACTAATGAAAATGTGTTTATTCTCTAACAGATTATGGTGGTTCAATTATTATATCATGTATGTATAAACATATATACAATGTTGCTTTATTTTTCAATATATTTTTTTTAAATCATGTATATTAAATGTATTACACCACAATCTATTCAGATATGATCCATCATACAATTCATCAGTTGGTTAATCATGATTTTTTACCTTCCTAAAGCACAAAATAAAATTTTTTTCATTTTATTTCTATATTAATTTTTTAAAAAGTGAACAATTCAAATAAAAAAATTACCAAAATAATAATTGACCACATCATATTAGTCTGGTGAATGTGTCACCATAAATCACCTAAAAACAATATTTTTTTCAATCCATAATGAAAATAACCCCACACTTATTCCATGGAAAAACACTCATTATACCTAGAGTATAGTAGTATAGGATCGAAATGATGATGTTGATGTTCAAAAAACAAGAGGGTGGTGAATTGTATACTTTAAAAAAAATGGAACTTTTAAAGATGGTAATGTTTAACAAAGTTAAACAATTTAAATTCACAAGTCCTCTTAGTTATAAAAACTTGCTTGATTCCGGAAATGTGGTTCCAGAAATGAAACTTAAGAAAAATTCACAAATATAATGATTCTACCCTAAAGCATATAGAATCATACTAATAAGAGTACAAGTATAAGAATGTATAAGATAGTTATACTCTCCTTATCAATCAAAATGTAGAGGAAAATAAACTTGAAACAATTCAAGTAACAAGTAAGAAATCTTTTAACCCAAAGAGTAGGGTGTACAACAACCTTGGATAAAGATACCTTGATTTATACTTTAAAAAATTCTATCTTACCTACACTAGGGTAAGCACTCGATATGATTATCAGATTCTATCTTGCTATTTCGTAATCCCTGAAACTTCAAGGTAGTCGGTACCTATGTCTTCCTATCCTCGGAAGCCCTCAAATGTACTCAGTAACATTTGGAGTCGCACGAAGAAATTCTGAACAAGATTCTTAGTACACACAAATCATGAGAGTATCTCTCTAGAAATCACTTCAGCAGTATGTAATCTCTAGAGTTATAGAAAAGTGTAGAGATCGTTTAAATGAGCTCATATTTATAGGCACATCTTCAACGGTGGGCTCCCTCCTCCAACGGCCATATTTTTCCTTGAATTTATGAGGGACCTGTACACATGTCACTCAAACAATGGTTGGTTAGAAACACAAAGAACGACATCATTTCATTTCTATAACATGGGTGAGAAAAATATGATTTCTTAGCCAAATACATTTTTATGAGCCTATGAAAGAATAAATGTTCGTTGTCTAACCAAAAACCATTCGGTGTCTATAATACATGAATATTCAGATTCTATCCTCAAAAAAATCATAACATGAATTATATAGAATTACGAAGTCCACATTTCAAGGAAATTCATAGTCTAAATTTTGAGGAATTCAGAGTCTGAACTCACTGAATTCAGAGAATATGAAGTCTGAACTTAGAAATCTTGGAATCTGAATTCAGAGAGTTCAGAACCTGAATTCGGATCCTGAAAATAAAATGATCTATATCTAAGTATTTCTACGATTTTTAGGTTTTATATATGAAACCTAATTTCACACTTATAAATAAAAAGAGATATGTATAGAGAAATTATGATATGAACAATGAAAACATGGTAAGGAAAAATTTTCATTGGGGAAGGATAATTTACCTTATGAAGGAAAAAGTGGGTAAGGAGAAAATTTCCTTGAGGAAGGAAAAACTTCCTTATGAATTCTCAATGAAAATAAAATTTTCCTTGATATAGACTGTTTGTGATTTCTAAAATATGAAGGAATGGAAAAGTCATAAGTAAACCTTATTGTCTTAACAATCTCACCCTTTTTGGAAGGCACAAACATCCTAACAAAAAAGAATTTAAGGACTTATAAAATAAAACTTATCTACCTTAACACATGGGAAATGATGAATACAACTAACTCTCCCTTAATAATTGGAAAAACTAAGGATTGTATTCTTGATTTCTGGATTGAGACATAGCATTTTATTGCATATGAAAATCTTCTTAGATAATAACTCCCCCTTAGATGAACTCCCCCTTAGATAGGGAAATTTTTTCTTTACTTAGTAGTATTTTTAATATTCCTTTCTCCCCCTTTGTGATTTTCAAAAAAGAATATAGAGAATGGAAAAGAAAATATGGTACCTAGATAAACAACAAAATTTATAAAGAGCAACCCAGAATTTCATTATGATTTGAAAAAATTTATACATGGAAGAAATACAACAAATGATCGAAATTAAACAAGATTATCCTCCATTATCCTTCGAGATCAGTTTAATCACTATGGTTAAGAGCTTCTTGAGTTCCTTTTGATCCTCCTCTTTATGTTTGAGAATCTGATCCTGATCTTATGTTTTCTCCCCTAAGGATTTTATTTTTTCTTCCTGAGCCTTGAGAGATTCTTCCTGACCCTTTGGAACTTCTTATTACTTACCTAGCTTCACTTATATCTCAATCCTTAGATCCATTTCTATCTTCCAACTCTGAACAACTGAATATAATTTCCAATTCAGATCTTTCATTTCTTGCATCCGAGTATTTTCTTCAAGAGATATCTTTTCATCAAAAGACTTAGTGAGATATTTGAACTTACTATCTTCAGTTTCAAATGCATCCTTAACATTATCTTGAAACTCATCAAGAATTATTTGTCTTATATAGTTTTCTTTGACCATCTTGTTATCTTCTTGAAAGATCTTTTGTGGAATTCATAGTTTATTAAAAAGTTTTTGAAATCACCCTCAAGTTTGACACACTTATCCATCACCATGGATACTGAATCAGATTTTCCATTTAATGAATGTTGAAGCATCTGGAATATTGAGTTTATTCTTGGAAATAAAGGGATATTTCCAATAAACCTTTTTAAATACTAGACTAAAAAATCATGTCCAAGATATGACGATTCCGAATCAGAAATTTTTCTTGGTGTGGATTCTTTTTCTAAATCAGCAAGTTTCCTCTTCAATGAGGTACCAACTTCTTTCTTCTTCACTACAGTTTTTCTAGGAGTATCAGATAACACCTGTTTTCTCTTATCATATTTCATAATGACTTATTCTTGATTATGTGATTCGTGTTCACTATCATATAGTTGCTCAATTGTATCTTCATCCACCTCTTCCTTCTGAGCTCCTACATCAGCATCCTCTGGCTGAATGAAATCATGGATGGAGCTTTCTTCTTCAGACACTTTGTCCACTCCTTCTTCACTCTTCTCATCTTTCCCTAGGGTAGCTAGTTTTGATGACTCAGCTAAAGAGGTTTAAAACGATAATTCTTCAAAAGGACTTTCCATCTCATGAAAATCTTCTACTTGATTTATCAACTCTTCGGTATCACCACAGCCTTATTCTTCTTCTCCTTCTACTTGTTTTTCTTGGACTTTTTCTGAAGTCACAAACTTATTTCCTAGAGTCTCTGGTAAAGGTTCTATTAGAAAGGATTCTCGTACTGAAATATCCTCATACTCCTTCTCAGTAGCCTTCAGAAGTGATTGTACAATATCTACCTCAAACAACTTTTTCTTCTACTTCTTCTCTTTCTCTTACCTCTCAAGCTCTTAAGCTTCCTTTTCCATCAAAGATTTTTCCTCAGTAGGGTCAATTCCAAACTTAGGCTCCCCTTCATTCTAATTTTTCTTGTCTTCTCTCTAGTTTTCTACTACCTCATCAGGATGAGATTTTGGTTTCTTTGGCTTCGGGGGTGCTGACTGAATTTCCTTTTCCACTGGATATTTTTCCTTCTCTTCCATTTCCTTCACCTTCCTCTTCCTTCCACCCTTTTTAGACATTTCATCCACCTCCTATTTCTTTGAAAGAGATTCAACTTCCTCTTCAAGAAGAACATATAATTCTTTGTATTCTTTGTAAAAACGAATTTTCATCCTTCTCAAAGTATCATCACTCAAAAATATGAATTTGCAATTACTCGACATAGAGCTGCAAGGAATTTTGAAGGATTCTAAACACCGAACAATCATCTTTGATAGAATAGCTAGATACATAATAATTGGAGATTTTAAATTCACATTCTTAATATTCCCAATCATAATCATAATGTACCTAACCAAATTTATCTTCCTTAGATTCACAAAGAATTCCAAAATATAGTTGTCACTCTTCTTTAGAGTATCCTTATCACATTTTCTTGGAATAATGAATCATTGAACCCATAATTTGAGAATATAAATGTTTATAGACAAGTAAAGAATCTTTGAAGTCTTTACTTCTGAAATACTAAGGCAAGTCATGGCCTACACCTTATCAACACTTCCTTGTACATCTGGTAACTTGTGAGTACAGAACACAACTTCCCCTTCATAAAGAATACCAACCAAGCTTGCAACCTTGGTGAAAGAAAGTGAATATGTCTTTCTATAACACTTGAAAGAAATCTTACTCCTGACTTATTCCATAAATGTAGTTACCAACTAATATAACTGTACTAACAACTCCGGATATACCAAATCCAAAGCTTTTGGTTTCAAAATACTTACACTCTCCCCACCATTGAGTTTTATGTTCTTGGAAATGATATAATCATATTTCGCATAAAACCTCAGATCAATTAATATTTATCTATATATCTGCCACTCAGATATTGGATTGACAGTCGACATTTTTTTCTAAGAAGAGACTTCGGCAGACATTCGAAAGTAAATAAAATTTGTAAAGTTCAGAACAGGATATTGTAGGAAGGGCAGAGCTTCAGCATGCAAGAGCTTTGTGATTGATGTGGTACAACCATTGGGGGGTTTTTTATAAAGGTGTTTGAGGTGACAGTTCAACTTCCCTGATTGATCCAACTGTTGAAAGAATCTTAACAAGACATGATGGTTGAGATAATAGCCTCAGAATAAAATATGATAGATTTTTTTTATTTAATGTTTTTAGAAAAAACATTCAGATTTAAGGAAAATTGAATCCAAAAAATTAAACCAAATGAAAATACCAATAAATAAAAGATTATTATAAAAATTTAAGAAAGGAAACATTCCATTCGGATGGCTAAAAAAATATTCGTTTTGAGGAAAATTATTCTTGAAGAACATTAGATTCCAAATATTCTGATTACAAAAACTTTGACTATGAACAATCTACCTATGAAAATTTTCTTTACGATAATTTTAATTACAAAAATTTTCATTACGAAAAAATAACTGAGAAAAATTTAGGCTACAAAAATCTTTTAAAGAAAAAATATTTAGACTATGAAAAATTTTAAGACTAAGAAAAAAATTTAGGCTACGTAAAATTTTAGACTACGAATAAATTTAGACTACGAAAAAATTTAGACTAAGAAAAAAATTTATACTACAAAAAATCTTTGACTACGAAAAATATTTAGACTATGAAAAAAATTTAGACTGTGAATTTTCTTAAAATCAAAAAAACAAATTTAATCTCTCTATGAAAAGGATTTACTTACTATACGTAGGTTGGTTTAAACATGAATTTAACATGGACTATTAAATTACAGTTATCATTCCTAACTTCTGTTTAATGTATTCAAATCTCTCAGGTGGTAAAGATTTTGTAAAAATATCAGCAAGTTGATCTTGTGTTCCGATAAATTGATGAATGATATCTCCTTTTTGTGTGTGATCCCTAAGAAAGAGACGGATAATATCTATTTGTTTTGAATTAGAGTGATGTTCATGGTTTTTACTTAAGGCAATGGCACTAGTATTATCACACAATATTTGTGTTTTGGTAAAACTAATACCATATTCTGTGAGTATGTGTTGCATCCACAGCACTTGAGCACAATAACTTCCAACTGCTACATATTCAGCTTCAGTAGTGGAAAGTTCTACTGAGGTTGCTTTTTAAATGACCAAGAAACCAATTAATCTCAAAAGAAATGAAATGTTCCAGATTTACATTTACTTTCCATTCTACATCTGCCAAAGTCAGTATCCGAAAAAACTTTTTAAAACAAAAACATTTCCAGAAGTATAAAAGAGTCCTAGATACATGGTTCCCTTTAGCTAGAAAAAAATTCTTTTCACTGCCTTTAAATGAGATTCCTTATTATTGGATTGATTTCTTGCACATAAGAATACTGAAAACATTTTGTTTGGTCGACCAGTTGTCAAGTAAAGTATACTTCCTATCATACCTCTAAAAGATGTTTGATCTACTTTTTTACCAGCTTCATCAAGATCAAGTAAATTTGAGGTACCAATAAGAGTATGTATACTCTTAGTGTTGTCATATCCATACTTTTTAAGAAGATATGTAATATAATTATTTTGGGATATATAGATTCCTTCTGGTTTTTGAGATTTTTGAAAACCTGGGAAAAATGTTAACTCACCCATCATACTCATTTCAAACTTATATTTCATTAAATCCACAAATTAATCAATTAAAGATTGTTGACTTGAACAAAATATAATGTCATCAACATAAATTTGAACAATGAAAACATTTTTCTTAACTTTCTTTATAAAAAGAGTTGGATCAGCATTCCCCTTAACGTAATTATTTTGAAGAAAAAATATTTTAAGTCTATAATACCAAGATCGAGTGGCTTGCTTAAGTCCATACAAATAATTGGTATGTTTGTAAACGTGTTCATGATGTTTTATATCATCGAAACCAGGAGGTTTTTCAACAAAAACATTCTCTTGTAAAAAACCATTAAGGAAAGAACATTTAACATCCATTTAAAAAAATTTAAATTAAAGAATGCTGCAATGGAAAGTAGAATACGAATAGATTCAAGTCTAGCTACTGGAGCATATTTTTCTTCATAGTATATTCCATTTTGTTGATTATAGCCTTTAACATCCAATTTGGATTTATTTATTACTATGATTCCATTTTCATCACATTTATTTTTGAAGACCCATTTTACTCCAATAACAGATGTTTTCTTAGGTCTTTCAACGAAGGTCTAGAATTTATTCTATTTGAATTCATTTAGCTCATCTTGCATATATTTTATCCAACAATCATCACCTAAGGATTCATCAATTTTTTTTGGTTCTAATTGGGAAAGGAATGCTAGATTTTATACTTTATTTCTTATGGAACTTCTAGTCCTTACAGGTTGATTTACATCACCAATGATACTATCACTGGGGTGATTCATAATAAACAACTGATTTGGGTTTTGTAAAACTTGTTCATCAACATAGGGTAAGAAATATTTTGGGGTAAATTATTCAGAAATACCTTCTTGAACATTTTCCTTATCAGAAGGATCTTCTATCAAGGGTTGATAATCAATTTTTGAAAAGACATCTGATGATGTAGGTTGAGGTTGATTAAAAACAAAAGGATGAGTTTCATCAAATTTGACATGTACTGTTTCTCCAATAGTTAATGTATTTTTATTGAAAACTCTATAAGCCTTAGAAGTTGTGGGGGTGCCTAGAAAATTCTTTCATCACATTTTGGTGAGAATTTGTGTAGATTATATTTAGTATTCAGAATGAGTACCTTACACCCAAAAACCTTGAAGTAGTAAAGTCAAGGTTTTCTACCATTCAACAACTCATAAGGAGTTATATTAAGAAATGGTCTAATCAAAACACGATTTACAGTTTAGCAAGCAGTGCTTATAGCATTATCCCAAAAACTTTTGGTGATAGAATATTCACTCAACAAGGTTTATATTTTCTCTTGAAGAATTATATTTCTTCTTTCAACAACACCGTTTTATTGAGGTGTTCTAGGTGCTGAGAAGTTATGAGTAATGCCTTTTCTAAAACAAAAGGTTTCAAAATTAGAATTCTGAAATTCTCCTCCATGATCACTATGGATAGTTATAAACGGAAATATTTTCATAGTTTTAACATGGGATATAAAACTTTTGAAATAAGAAAAATATTTAGATTTCTTTCTAGAAAATAGACCCATGTAAATCTAGTGTAATCATCAACTAAGAAAAATACATAATATTTTCCTCTAATGCTTCTAGTTTGTGTTGGACCAAAAAAATCCATATTCACTAACTGTAAATAATCAGTAGTTGATACTTCACTTGCTGATTTAAAACATGATTTATGTTTCATTCCATATTGAAAAGGATCACAAACTTTTGAAGAATCAAATATAACCTCCAGTAGATCCTTAACTAGTATTTTCTTAGAGAGTTTTCATAGGTTTTTATGGTTACAGTTTCCAAACCTTCTATTCCACAACCAATAATGACCTTCCATTGCACTAAGGCAAGTTAGATCTTGGATTCTAAGGTCTTTTATGTTTAGTGTGTAAACATTCTATTCCCTATGGAAAGAAAGAAAAAACTCTTCCTTGGAATTGTGTACTAAGAACATGTCATTCCTAAAATTCACAAGGTAACCTTTATCACATAATTGACTTATGCTAATGAGATTGTGCTTAAGACCCTTAAAAAATATAACATTTGAAATCAAAGTTTTTCCAAGAATAATAATGTTACCTATACCATTAATTTATCCCTTACCATTATCTCTAAATGTTACTTTTCCTCCTTTCGTCTTGATAATATTCTCAAAGAAGTTTTTGTTACTAGTCATATGTTGTGACATCCACTATCCATGTACCATGTATTGTAGTTGGTACTTCTTTTACTTTCCAAAAAATAAGAGAGTTAGAGGTTCAAAACCCAAAATTTCTTTGATCTGGAAACTTTAGAGAGAAAAATTTTAGGAATCCACATTTTCTTTGAAAAATAATCTTTATGAAAACCAAAAGACTGAGTTTTGTTCAAAGGACAATTTTTTTCCCAATGCCCACCACACTGTGATTTAGTGCAGAATAGAGCACTTTGAGGAACAAAATAATTGTTACTAAATATCGATTTTCAAATTGTATAACCAAAACCAGAATTATTCCTTAGAGGTTGAATTTGGTAATACATCTTATCAAAATTTTCCTTACCCAAGGTAAAGTTTGACAAACACTTCCTCAAGGAAAATATTTCTAACTTCAGTCTAATAACCAAGTTCTTATACTCAAAAACCTTAGCTTTAGAACTAGAGTTATTCTCGAAAACATTTTTCTTAGAAATTACTTTTTCTAGATCCTTAGAAAGTTTATCCTTCTCATAATTAACTTCCTCCTTGTTTTTTGAAATATTTTCAAAATCAAGGGTTTTTTATCAAGATCTTTAGAATGATCTGATATTTCCTTAGTAAGAATAGATATTCTAGAATTTTTGTTAAAAATATTTTTCTTGACTTTAGAATTTTCATTCTCAAGGAGCTTAGCGAACCTAGACACTTCTTCATAGGTAAGTAATAAATTATCTTTATTATAAGAAGATTCTTTATCCAAGGATTCATAATATTTACTATCACTATAATTATAATTCAATGATATATTGGTTATGGATTCATAATTGTGTACCTTAGACATTAAATAATGATTTTCAGGTAACTTGGAAAATAGACCAAGATTCTTCTGACCAAAATATTCGTACTCTGATGATTCTTCAAAATAGTCTCCACCACCGGCACTCCAGGTGTCATTAGATTTTAAAACATTCTTATCTTTAGCTTTTTAGTACATCTTTCTATAACATTCAGAATGATTTTCCTTTCTATATTTTCTCTTAATCATAATACAATCTTTCCTTATATGCCTAGTTCTTTTGCATTCATAACTAGTGACTTCAGAGTCTTTCTTTTCCTTCTTTTATTTCTTCTTATATCTATACTAGAAGTCTTTCTTCCCAACTATCTTTTTCATCCTTCGAGAAATATTAGCTAGTTCATTCTCAGAATGTTCACTATCACTTGATTCAGATAAAATAGTGACGTTCTTATATTTAGATCTCATGACTCTCTAAATGCAACACTTCCATTTCCATTTTTTTCTTAACATTGTCTAAATCTCTCTTCATTCTAGTTTCAAGTTTAATAAGAGTTCTAGAAATCTCATCCAGATTAATCTGTGATACTTTCCTATTTTCATATGTAGTTTTCCTCTTGGATTCCCACACATTAGGCATGATGTCTATAATCTTGTCTACAAGTGCCTCATCATCCAAACCTTTTTCACCCTTGGGTTTCAAGCTATTGAAAATAGTCATAAATATCTGTTGTACCTTAAATATAGGTTCCCCATAAGTAAAGAACAATCCATGGTACTCAGCTTTAAGCATAGCTCTTCTAGTTTCAATAACTTTGGAAGTTCCAAAATGAGTTACTTCAAGGTTCTTTCAAATACAATTTGTAGCTTCACAGGAAAAAATATGGCAATATATATTCATGTTCAGGGAACATAACAAAGTATTATGTGCCTTGTAGTTTAGTTGATATTCTGACTTCTCTTGACTAGTAAATATTCTGACTTCTTTATTCGGAATCTTGTAATCTCCAGTCAGCATAAAAAAGGTGTCCACTCCAGTGTTAATAACAAAAGACTTCATACGATCTCTCCAATATTCATAATCATTCCCATCAAATATTGGTGTTCAAGTAGGATTAAGATTTTCAATCGAACCAAAATTCATTCCTGCCATATTAAAGAAAATATATTTCCACACAAACCTGTTAGTAATAAAAGTTTGTAAACAATAATAATAATATCCTAAGAAAGTAAAATATATAACCATGAAAACTTGAGAATGAAAACTTATATATGAATATAAGTATTTCAGAAACCAGCTCTAATACAAAATCTAGAATAGAAATGATGATGCAGATGCTCAAAATATAAGAGGGTGTGAATTGTATACTTTAAAAAATTCCTTTGGAACTATTAAAGATGGTAATTTTTAACAAAGTTAAACAAGGTAAATTCACAAGACCTCTTAGTTCTACAAAATTTCTTGATTCCAAAAATGTGGTTCCAAAAATAAAACTTATGCAAAGTTTACAAAGATAAATATTATACCCTAAAGCGTATATAATATTACTAATCAGAGTACAAGTATAAGAATGTATATGATAGTTATACATTCCTTCTCAATCAAAATATAGAGGAAAACAAACTTGACACAATAAAAGTGACAATTAAGAAATCATTTAGCCCCAAGATTAGGGTATCCAACAACCTTGGATAAAGGTCCCTTGATTTATATATTCAATAAATTTTTTCTTACCCACACTAGGTTAATCCCACGATATGAATATCGGAGTCTATATTACTATCCCTGCAAGCCCTAAAACTTCAAGGTAGTTGTCACCTCTGTCTTCCTATCCCCATAATCCCTCAAATGTACTCAGCAACATTTAGAGTCGCACGAAGAAATTCTGAACAAGATGCTCAGTATGCACAAAGCTTGAGATTCTCTCTCTTGAAATCACTTCAGTAGCATGTAATATCTAGAGTTGTATAATAGTGTTGAGCTCATTCAAATGAGCTCATATTTGTAGGCACATCTTCAATGGTCATATACATCCTCCAACGGTTATATTTTTCCTTGAATTTTAGAGGGACCTGTACACATGTCACTCAAACAATGGTTTCTTGGAAATATAAAGCACAAATCATTTAATAACTATAACAAGGGTAAAAAAATATGATTTCTTAGCCAAATACATTTTTCGGAGCCTAAGAAATAATAAAATTTTGGAGTCTGACCAAAAAACCATTCGGTGTCTATAATACATGAATATTCATATTCTTTCTTCAAAAGAATTCGGAACCTGAATTAAATTTCTATATCAGAAATAATGGTAATAAAATATAAATAGGAACAAGATGGATATAAAAAATTTCTTGACTATAATTCTCTTTTAGTTAAAAAGTTTTAATGATAATTAATGTTTAAATCATGATTTTTTTGAGATTATTTTCCATGATATGTGAAATAAAACAATAATAAAAGTGTATCGACAATAATTTTCATGAAGTATTCCCCCAAAAATAAAATTATATAGTGTCCACAATATTCTATTTAGAATCGTGGGATAGATATCAATAGCATACTAGAAGAACTCAAATAGAAATTCCAAATGGAAAATATTTAATCAAGAGCTCCCTATAATTAATTTCATGACATGGAGAAACATTTTGAATTTTTGTAGAGTTTTTCAAAGCCTCATTTTTTTTAAATAACGTATATATATAAGATAAAAAAATATTCTGCATGGTTATAACATTATGGATGAAAAAATGGAAAATTCACATAGCAGGCTGTAAAAAAATAAACTCATTAAAATTTAGAAATGTGAATACATAAATGTTTGCAATGACATATGAATAATAACTTTATAAAAATTGAATTGATGATTATAAAGACATGAATAAAATAAAATAAAACAAAAAAATATGGATTATTTTCTCTAATGAGATAAAAAATCATCATCATATAACTAGATAAATAAAGGGATCAAGCAGTGTCCTCTTATAGCTCAAAGTTCGGATTCATTCAACAAGATCTTGTAGTTGTGTTATCGATCTCACATGGATGATTGGTATAATTAAATAGTTTTTGGGAATAATAAGAATTAATATCATGTTGAAAAAATAGATTTCGTTCATTTCATTGACGGGACCCCTTCATAGTAGGGATATCAACTGAGAGATCCTCAAGCTGGAGATCAGTGTTAACCAGATGCTGATACATCTGACGTATAAGGAAAGATAGTGGTGGTAAAGGAACCACAAAAACAATAAAGGAAAATTAATAAATATAAATTGAAATTTTAATGAATTTTTTTTAATGGTAGTGTTCTGGTCAAAGAAAAAAACACAAAAATCATTATTACAAGTCAAGAAGTTACACAAGTCTAAAAGAAGGCATTTTGTTTACATCCCAAACATAAAGCAGGAATAACTCAAGGGGAAGTTCGTCCCTCCAAGTTATCACATTAGAAACACCCATCTTGGCAAGACCATCGGAAATTCCGTTGGCTTCACGGTATGTTTGTGTTGCAATAAAGATGAGAGAGGAAAGGGAGTGTAGGTAGTCTATCAATCGGGCAGTGAGCTTCCAAGATAGATGTATGGTGCCAATCTAGATAGCATGAACGATAGTAAAGGAGTCACTTTCAATCTAGATGTTGTTCCAGTAGTGCAGCTTGTAAAACAAAATGGCATGAATGACAGTTACCATCTCAACATCCCGGGAGGTAGCGACTCCACAAGATCCATATAATCAGCTGAGATTCTGGTCCAGATGTTTTCTGAAGATGGCACCACAACCCGCTGGGCCAGGGTTTCCTTTAGAGGTTCCATCCACATTGACTTTGATCCGTCATGTGGGAGGGGGATTCCAAAAGACTTCAAGAGTGAATTTTGGGTGAGGATGTTTTCCCTCAATCATAATACATCGCAGAATCCTAAGATATCTGACCAAGTTGTTACAATGATCTTTCCGTATCGATGCTGCCTCCTGGATAGAAATGAGAATTTTCATTTTACCTGCATTAAGGTTGAATGAGCTGTTGCAAAATTTGTATTCATTCCTTCCATACTAGATCACATGTAGAAGCTCTGCAACAGCTGCGATCAATAGATTCTTGATATGTTGGGAGTCCGATGTTTCCATGCATCTTTGAATATGAGAGATTAAAAAATTACAAAACAACCAATTGCATTTGAAAATATCAAAAATATAATGCCAAATCACAGTAGATGTATCACAGGAAAGGAAGAGATGGTTAATATCCTCACGATGCTAGTTACACATACAACATTTAGAGAAAAGGTTGATTCCAAAGGCCTATAAAGAAGAGTCAGTGGAAATTCGACCATGAGCAATACACCAAACGATAGTAAATCTCAAAGTCTTGATCCAAGCTTTATTGAATCTATTTAACCAGCTAAAGTTATTCATATCATTGTTGTACAAATTATTGTAGAATCTCTTTGAGTCGAGCATCCCTTTATGTGAAAGCTCCTAGATAAGAAAGTCATCATTAATCATGAAATGATAGTTTTCAACAATAATCTTAATCTCCTCAGGAAGATAATTATTTTTCATATGCATGATGTTCTTGATTGTATCATGTCCATATATATTTTTGGAACCCGTGTCTTATTTGAGGTATAGATTCTTTATGTTCAATCAATTTTCAAATTGGATGTTTAAATTTGTCCTAATAACAATTTCTTATAAGCTTATAGAGGTATTGGGGGAGTCTGAGACTAATGTGGAGCCTAAAACCCATGTAATGGGGAGAAATGGAATGATCATGGTTAATGAATGTAATGGAATTTGGGTTGTATAGACATAAAACTTGTTCTATTTGTTTAAATGTGGAATTTTTCATGGATTTCTCTAATTTAGCCAACCAGTGCATAAAACCATGAAATGTACACATCCATATAGCTAATAGTTCATGGTTGGTTCACCATTTGGACAAACCATTTGACAAATATATTTTACATAAAATGACTATTTTCCAAAAAAAATTCTCTTAAAAAATTAAATTCTATTTCTTCCAACCGATAGTAAGAACACTATTTTGATTCCCTCTTGGTAAATATTCATGGATTTGATCTCAATATTCCTTCAGATCTCTAATTCATGTTGTGATCATCTCATTGGATCCACATTATTAAGATCTAAATTACAATTTATATATTCTTCATTATATTAAATATCAGTTTTACTATTTAGGTGTAAGCTAATATGGTTTATTTTTTGGTTCTTTATCCATTCTATGATTTTCCAATATCTGAGCCAACTAATGATATGTTACAGGATTTGCTATAAACAATGAACCTATGGTAGTTGGTCTCATGATTATCATTAAATGTTGAGGTGTTAATATATGTTGTTCTATCATGCTCCAAATCTATGGGTGTCACCTTGAATGAAATTAAATACCTTAATTGTTAACATTGATAATGTAATTAAAGAGGCATCTTAATGTTTGGTTATTGGTAAAGGACCTTGAAATAATACCCCATCCCCCAAAGGTTTTTTGATTTTTTGAAATAGACAACCATGGGTGGATTTTTTTTTTGAATGCCTCTTTGGGGTGTCATTTAACGTTTTTCTTGGGATTTCATTCCCATATTAATAATTTGAATTATGAATTGATATGTGAATAGAACTATAATATCAATTGTGGCCTGAATTGGTTGTGTTGAATGTGTGTGTAAGGATGATGACCCTTGTACATTTCTATATAATTCGTTGTTAAAGAATTATATTCCTGTTATAATTAATTTCCAAGGTAAGTTATATTTATTCCAAGCCTTCTAAGCTTGTCTTATACCTTGATTCAAGTTTTGATGTGAGTTATTGGAAGAATGATATTGGGTTTGACAATGTCTTTTTAGAAGAAATTAATTTAATGATATTTTTTATTCATGATGAATATGCATTAAGTGACGTGTGGATCAAGTTCAGAATTAAATTTATAGACTCATATGGAATTGTCCTTGTTTATGCCTGAGTGGCACTTTCTACTCTAGATATATACTTTTAATGACATACTTAATGATGTTGACATTTATGTTCCTAGTGATTTAAGAATTCAAATGATAATTCCATGGACAAACTAAAAGGTAATTGAACATATATTCCAAGGGTGATACATGGGCTCCATCAGTGGACTTCTAAGTATGGACTCGAATTGAAGTGTCGTTTTACAACACATTGAGTGATACCTTGGTTTGTGGGAGGTTATCCATGGATATTATTTTAGGGTGTTGGTTTATATTAAACCTATTGTGATAATTGGATTCCAATAAATAAATTCCAAGGATGAGATCAAGTTTTGAACTGAATAATTAATGGAATAATTTATGGGATAGGTCTACCAATACAAATCAAAAACATGATTTTTTTCTTCACTTTCACTTTAGTGATGGACTATTTAGGAAACCTTTTGATACCAACTTTTCATTATATATTTCTATATATTCACTGATTCTCGAGACTTATAATTAAAAGTAATTGTATCATTAAATTATTTTTTAATAAATGGAAACTATAACATCATAGAATGTTTACATTCAGCAATTCAATTACATATTATACTATTAGATGCACACTATGGTAGTTATATATTCACTGACCAATTGATACAAGACCTTGGGTGGTATCCTACTGGGATTATATCTTAAACCCTATTTGGTAAACCTTTGGTAAATCATAGATACTATATGATTGTAAGTATTGATAAGGTCAAGAAAAAAACTATTATTTTATAGTGATTTATTAGGAATAAGGGAGCATGTAACTGACATGAGGCACATAATGGTAGCTTGGATATTTTGGAATTTTTTAATTTTGATCCATTAATTGTAACCATTAATTTTATATATGTTATAGATTAATTGTAAGATAAAACTAACGTTTTTTATCATCATTATTGAATCTGGATTTCTTTTGATATTGTTATCAATTCCAATTGTGTATCTATCATTAGTATGATTCACAACTTCTGAAATTTGATTGATATTGATATTTCACTATTTTACAATCTGGTAAGGGGGATATCCTCCTCACAGACTCACCCATGGTAATCAATACTAGATGAAAGCTTCAAGCATTTGGGGAGATACTGTAGAGGCCATGTGGCCAACTAGGGTAGGGGCATATTTCAGCGGCATTTGAGAATGACCTATAACCAAGCTATATAAGAGCAGTATTTTTTTCTATATTAGTTGGATACAATAGAAATGGATATTAAGGGAATGGAATTTGTTATTGAGATCTGGTTGGAAGTAGCTAACCCATATACTAGAAAATTCGAATTTATTCTAATGAAAATGTTGTTTTCTGAATTTTGGATTTTATTGATAATTTGATTTCACTATTAGGTGATTCACATGAAATATGATATTATTATTTAAATGATTTTGAGTTATATTTCATTACAACATAATTAGATGGATATGCCCCATCTCGTGTGTCATATAGAAACCTGCTAGATCTAAAAATATCGTGCATTAAGCCACGCTATTTCTGGCAAATTACTTATTGATATTGGTTTTCTTAGGTTCCATGATAGATATATTCCTACTTTTGTGATAGGAATTCTGGAATGTGTTATGGAGGGAATTATGTTGATGTTTTTCTTTAGTACCTAAATAGTATGGGCCCCCATGGACTAGAATATGGAGAACCATTTGGGTTGACCTATTTAATTTGATAGTGATAAAAATGTTAATTGGGAATGAATTCAAATGATATTAAATGCATCAATTCATTTGAATATGAATTAAATGTGGAAATAAAATGGAGACATTAGTTGCTTATGGAAGAGATCATGAACAGTCCCAACCTTAGTATTGGTCTGTCTGTATTGCCTCTTTCTTATACCTGATCTGTATAACATCCCAACCTAACTCATGTAGCAGGAAGAGGTGTGTGTACTAATAATGGATGGCTTGTACAAATTATATTTCTATATATATGATTTTGGGATTGATACATTGATAATTATCTCAATATTAGTTCTGAACTTGGAATTTTTAGAGGTATGAAACCATGATGTCATCTAATTATATTCTAGTTGGGTGGAAATAAACACGTCCAGAGGTGGTGGTCCTTAAGAACCAGTAGATCATCCTGTTGCGCTATTTATGAAACCAGTTGTTTTACCAAGCATATTTGCCAAAGAAATTTTATAGTATGACTTTAAGCGGTTCATGAAAATAGATCAGGGAGCACCGCGGACTTCCATAGCTATGGAATAATATAGGCATGCCATCTAGCAACGAAATCCACCCATTTTTAAGGGGATTGTGGACCACATGCTACAGAATCATTTATGGTTTCCATGCTATATAACTTTTAACATATGGAGATCCCTTCTATAATGAGGGTTAATATTTCCAAATATATGTTGTGTGATTCCTCCATGAGATGGTGGGATATTATAACATAGATTTATCATAAAGAAAAAAAAATCTTTGAGGGTGTTTCATATTACAATCAATGATTACATCATTCCAAAATGTTGAGGGATAATAGTTCCTGACATTTTTTCACTTGGATGAGGGTTGACTATCAGTTATGGATTTGTCATCCGATTTTATAGAGCTTTATCGCATCACACCAATTATTGTGGGTGACAAGCCATCTAAATCTAGTAGATTAGATAACAGTCTTAGGTATGATATCTGATCACAAGTAAAGGCCTTTTGGATAATTACGATCTATATAATAGTGAATTAGGTGCTTATCATAGAGTATAACAAGAGAGAGGCTAGAGGTGTGAACCAGGAAGGTTTGACATCAAGATTTGTTACTACATTGATTGGTATATAGATGAATCATATTGAACCTCCAAACTATGATATTAGTAGTCTGAGAACAAACTCAGGTTGCCATGTGAGGTGCTACCAATGTGGTAGTAGGGACATACAAGGCCTTAATGTAAAAGATACCTAGTTTAATGTCGATCCTATGGTAATATTGGTCATCTCTAGATCTTCTAAAGATAATTTACACCAGTATCCACTAATAGACAGTCCTCATGGACCCCACCTTCAGGAGTGGGGTCTGCAGCTTCTCATCGAGAAGGGAGTTAGATTATAGCTAGCTGATCTAGATGACGTGGTGGTCTTGGACATGGTTTTCAGGCCATAGTTTTGTTGTGATAGAATTTAAAATCTCTTTAGGGTTACCAATAATTGTCACAAGGTTGTGGTTCATGCTAGATATTCACAGTTCAATAAACCCTTAAGGAGAATGATCTTAGACCTTATATAATTAGATGAACTATTCTTATATCCTATAAATTACCTATTTCACTTTATTTTGTAGGGATTATCATATATTTATATGTGTCACCATTTTGTAGAGCCTTGGGATCAATGTTCAAAGATCTAACCATGTTATAACACTTGATAATCTATTTCAGATTAAAAATGTCTTTGAACGTCATTACATGGAGTTCCCCTTTGAGATTGGTGGGTGTCACATCATATGGGACCCCATTCTCCTCAATATTATAGGTCTATACATCATTCATGGAATGGTATGGTTGTTTCGATTTCAATATTTCATTTATTTCTATGACCAATGTGTTCTATTCACACCAGCAGATGGTGGAGAGTTCAATCACAAGTGTGGATGGGATGTCCCGGTGAGAAAAGTTTCACCTAGGAATTATGTTTTGGGAAGGACGACATACCAGATTGAATGTTTATATCTAGATGATCAGAAGACATGTTGGTATTATTTCCATCTAGTAGTTTATATATTAAATGGAATTTTCTTATATGAAATTTTAGGATTACCTCTAGTGAGAGAGGTATAGTTCTCTATCAATTATGTGACATAAACTGAATATATACCCATTTCTCCTAACATGATGGATAATACCAAGATTCAACAGATCAAGATGAATTTATTATATTTAATGTAAAGGGGGTTTACCTGACCTAGTACATCCCGATGGGGTTCTCTAGACCTTTTGTGATAAATGATGATATAACTCTTAGGCTATGTGTTGATTACAAGGAAATGATCCAACTAATAGTTATGAAATAATAACCTCATCCATAGATAGAAGATCTCTTTGACCATATATGATTAGGTAGCATCTTCTAAAAGATTAATTGAAGATATATTTATCATCATGTAAATGTTAGACCATCAAGAATACCTCACCCAACATTTTATAGCAGGTGTGGTCTATACGGGTATTTGGTTATGCCATTCCATATCACAAACACATTAGATATCATAATTGAACTGATGACCTGAATCATCTATCTTTATATTTATTCATCTATGGGGGTCTTGAGAAGGATATCTTGGTTTATTATCATAATAGACATGAGCATGGTAAACATATTTTGATCTTGTTGAATATAATGAGTGTAAATAATTTATAAACATAGCTCAAAATATTACACATCTAGATAGATCATATTCAATTCCTAGCTCTCATTATGTTAGATACATGAGTTTAAATTAACCTAAACAATTTGAGATCTACATTTTCCTTAGAGTATCCTAAGAACATATTTGAGGTAGGAGTTATGTGGGGCTATCTAGATATTACATTCATTTCATAAATTACTTCTCATGCTTTGGAGAACTGCATATGATCTTAACTAAGATGTTTTTAATGATTTAAAGGTTGAATTCAAGTAAGAAGTCCTTTCATGGGATAAGATTTATAAGGACTTCATCATCAATACTTTTTTCTATATCCAAAAATAAGTTGCGCTATATAATGTGATGCATCAGTTGTCATTCTTGGAGCCATTCCTTGATAGTTGTACAGAGTTGTGTTTTATGGGTCTCAGTAAATGAGGACACAAGAGAGGAATTATCTGATTTATTATCATTAGTTATCTATAGTTGTTCATGCATTATGAGGATAGGGACATTACTTACTAGTAGATTGTTTTGTGGTGAACACAGACCAAAAAATCATCAAGTACATAATTACATAGTGTGGTGTAAACATGATATGGTGAAAGTGTTTGGATTACATATTGTCTATTAACTTCATACTTTCCTATGTGACTGGTAAAGGAAATTATATGATCAATTTTGTAAGAAGGTGGACTCAAATATAGGTATTTAGATGGCCATTTTTAAGTGGTATCTTATTGCCTAGTTCTCTGAGGTGATCATGGATGTGTATGATGGTTATGGGACAGACTATTCTATCATTCTTATTTATAACCTCTATACTTATCGATAGTGTGAGGATGTAAAATTTTTTACATTCTTAGGGTCTAATACTATGAGATATTTTGGTAGTTGGGGACAGCTGTCCTGGTTGGACCATAGGCATGGACGAAATTTTTTGTGTTCATGGTCATATTTGGGTTTCTACAAACTTGAATGAGGAGTTAATGGATGATTTCTAGGATTATTCCTGGTAATTTCTCCCCAACATCACCAAGACATATTTTTATTTACATAAGAAATAGTGGTGGTTGGGTATGAAAAGTGATGTAACTGGTTTATTTATGATATGTTCCACCTATCAGTAGGTGAAAGTAAAACAAAAACACCCATCCAGACTTTTATAGTATCCTCACTTTCCCAAGTGGAAAAAGTATGACGTTTCGATGAATATCATGATAATTTTATTGAGGTTACATGATATAATGATGCCTTATGGGTTGTTGTTGATGGTTTTATGAAGGTTACACATTTCCATATAATAAGGGAAACCATAAATGTGGTTTTATATGTATGTTTGTATTTCCTAGAGATAGTAAGACATCATGGGGTCCGATGTACTATTTTTCCAAATAGGGAATCCTAGTTTATAGGTTTTATCTATGGATGGGATTGTAGGACGATGGATTATATTATTCCTAGTGTGACACTCGAATTCCTACTTAGTAATTCCATCTATGGTTTTAGGTTCCAAATAGGATAAAAAATGGAATGAGATATATGATCTATCTTTTATGATAATGAGTATTTGTGGATTTGGTCATGAATTTCAATTTACGAATATCCTATTTAAACAATCTTTGGTTACGTATCTTTCACAGGGGATGTCGAGCTAAGCACATGGTATCAAGACGTATAATTAAATATAATTGAATCATTAAATGAATTTCTTTATAAATGGGAACCTATACATCATGAGATATATATTTGTAGTGCATCATTTATGTATTATAATACTACCTATACACTAGAGTATTTATATATTCACTAACTAATTGGCTCATGACCTAGGGTGGATGTGTACTGAGATTATATATCATTGCATGTTTGGGCCACCTTTGGGTTCCCAACAAATCTATATGATTGCAGGTATAGACAATTTCATGATCCCTAATATAGGTTCTTGATTATTTCTTATGATAAGGATAACATGGGATCGAGATCAGTTTCATGATGCAATCTTGGATATTTTGGCCTATTTGAAGTTTTTCCCATGTATTGTACACCAGCCTCATATACATGTTTTTATGCTTTATTAGAAACACCTAAAATTTATTAAGATCATCATTCTATTTGATATTTATTTTGATATTTTATATCTATTCATTTTGTGTATATATTGTCTACAAGATTTGCAACTTTTGTAAATTGATTTCTATTTCTATTACACTATGTTACTCACTAGTAATAGGGGATGGTCTCCCCAATCAATAATATTAGGCCCTCATTGGTAGTCAAATTCCACTGGTGTTTCGAGAGATGTGTGTAAGATAATTTTTCCAACCAGGAACGATTTACCATTCAGTGTCATCTGGGTTGGGTACATTATATATATAAAAAATGATATAATAGGGAAAATGGAATAAAAGTAGTAAAAAATGAAACCCAAACATAGTACTAAAGGGAAAGGGTATCATGGAATAACTATGCAGTGAAATCAATGTATTCATGGTATGAATCAAACATCCCAACCCTCGTAGTATGATTACATATATTTCCCTTCCTATCAATGTCATCTATCGAAGATGGGGCTGGAGGATCGACAGATGTGGTGGGTGTCATGGTGTTTCTAACTAGACCAATCGAGATAGGAGGATTTATGGTGATCATTTTATTATTGAATAAGTTCTGGGTAGTTGTATCTATAAAGGTATCCTCATATGAGGATGGAATTGTGGTTCCATTTCCCTATTCATATTTCACTTAAAGATGCTCTTATTGGGAAGAAGTGTTTATCAAATCAAGGTGTAGATCATTCTGGGCAGGATGTGTCTAGATGTAAGAGGTTCAAGGGTATTCCAACGGTGGAGGGTTGGTGAATTTTTTGTTTGGTGGTGGGGGATGTCTGGAGATATATAATGGTGTACTCATGGGAATTCCATGATAAACGCATATCTGACTATAGTTCTCCGGATGAAATTTGATAGTATTCCATATGACAGATATAGGAGTAGGGTATGGTGTAGATAAGGATGGGAAGGTGGGGGAGGTGGTGAATGTATATGTAGTAGTAATCGTGGTCGAAGTGGTGGTAGTGTTTTTTGAAAAAAAAATTAGAAGGTGAGGTTGGGTGAGATACATTCTATGGTGGGGCCTCTTCAACATACTCCATATATATTAGCTCCCACTTTTTTATGTCTCCATAATTCCATAGTATACCCATAAAAGGGAGAAGAAGGATGATGATGCACTCTAATGGTCTAAGGTAGGTGTGTGCCAGAGTGTCCATGAAGGCACCAATATAATTCACCAAATTTTTAGTAAATGAGCCTATCGTCTTTATAATTCTATTCCCCATTTCCTAGGTGTGGTAGAACTCACCTAAAAATAGCATGTTGACAGTTGGGTTTTCCATGTCTGATGTGTTGATAAGAACATCAATCTAGATGATTCTCCCATGAGTTTCTACTCTAGCCGACTATATGTGATCCAATATTTGGTGGATAATCTGAACAGTAAAATCATAGAGATGGTTTCTCTTCTTGCGAGGAACATAGCGGATCCATAGATATCTTCGAATATTATCCCAAATTAGTACAACATTTTACTTATATGGCTTGATATGTAATGTCAATAATACTGAGGGTGAATTGAAATCAGTGGAGTATATTTCAAGGATGATGATGAAATCACCGATGGTGATCTCCCACAACCGTATTCCAAGGTTATGTTAAATAGAATAAATTTTTAGCTTGATGGTGGCTAGTATCTATTGGAAGAGATCCCATAAAGACTCTGCTCACACATGGGTAATTCGGAAGAAATGCTGATGACCAATGGGGACAATGAACTATTGATGAAAGTGTATTTTCTACATCATAGTAGGGTAAATAATTATTTTGGTTTGCATGTTCATGGTATAAATATAGACTAACATGACCTAGTTCTCGAGCATTGAGAAATGATGAAATGGAAAATGGTGGGGGAGGGAAGGACCCTACTTACCATGTTACGATTAAATCAAATCATTAAAGTCATATTTGGAGGCCGAGGAAGAAACAGAAGATGAGGTGGGGTGCTCATGGGTGGTGGAATAGGAGCATCCTTTTACTAAATGGGTGGTGGAGGCAAGTCAGTATATTTCATTGCATTTTTGGCTATAGGGATGAAGATAATCTAGGTTCTGATCATATTAAAATTGATGGAAGTATTAGCATTTAGAGTTGTAGAGATGTAGTGGGATAATGATGAGATGAGATGAGCTGGAGAAGAGGTAAGGATTATCTAATGAGAAGAGTAGTGGTGTTGGGATATGATATGTTAGACCTGAGAAGGTGGATGCTTCATGGTTGGGGCTATGAATCTAGGATTAATGATATTTTTAATGATTCTCTAAATTTAAACATCTTTTATTCGTTACAAAAAAAATTTATTTCTCTATTTTTAATTATTTTTTTGATCCATCAACAGTTACACACTATATAAAAGTTACACCACTTTTCTAGGGCCTTATGCTGTCATTTTTTGTCCATGTCCAATTAAAAATCCTCAAGCCATTATAAACATTTCTAAAGAATAAACGACCATATTACACACTATAGAACCAACCTGGGTTTTTCTCTAAGTCATCTTTTTATTTATTTTAATCATCTTTGTATGGTTTAATTTATATCATTTCAAAAAAAAATGCACACTTTTAATGGATGGTTTTGTCGAAACAGAGGATAAAAATGGCTTTATGGACATATTTGTATGTGTTACAGTGTAATTAGTTTTAATTTTGGAACTACATCCCCTTTTAATGGGATGTATTTTTGTATTTCCATCTATAATGGTAAAATGATCATCTTTATTATCATTAAGAGATATTTTTGATGGATCTACAACATTTCTTTGCTATTAGGTACCTTTACCAAATCGAACCAAACAAATTATCCCATATCACTAAATATCAACATTTCTGAATTATCCGGAATATGTTCCTTCATAAACATGTGAAATTGTTTTCCTTGAATGAGTGAAATGTCACCTTTCCCATCCATTCCTACGACAATAATTATGTATAGAAAATGAATGTTCCTTTTTTTTCTAATAAATCCTCAATAAATCATTTAGGATGCCTGACTTAATGGTATTTATGTTACAGTTACGCTAATGTTGGTTTTAGTTCATACTTACCCGAATTCATGTCAACAATCAGGTGCATAAATTTTTTTCTTTCACCTAGATAGTAAATGGATTTCTCCAAATTTCATGTCTAAATATTTCAAGGAATTGGGAATATTTAGGGGTCTCTCTTTTTTATAGGTATCATTTATCTTAAATTAAATAATTTTTCAGAAATATTCATTTTGGGAGATGATCATAAGTCCTCCATTTTCTGTTTTTAGGGAAAAAAATATTTAAAGAATATTTCATAAAATATTATATGGAAAATTTACTTTACAAATAAAGTGTTTAAATTAAAAAATTTATATGTATCTAGAATTTTTTTCTTTACACTCATTTTTATCTTGTTTAATTCTTTAAATAAAGGGGATAAGATGATAGTATGTTTTTGGTACTACGTAAACATCAATCATTTAAAGTTTTTCCTGTATGGAATCTTTGTCAGTTGATTCTAACTCCAGATTTATTTAATACCAAACAACATATAATTCACATATCTTCCTATTCTTCTATTCTAATATATTATAAAATGTGATAAAAACATTACTTATAACAAATATATCATTAAACTACTCCCTTGAATTATCTATGTTGTCTCTAGTTAATGTACATGGTAAATAATATAGTATATTCATAGAAATTTTCCCTAATTGATGTTCACTGTTTTTTGAGGGATACAATTTGATTATTCATCTTAGACTCTTGGGTTTCGATCATTTTATATAATTTCTTAATGAAGGAAACGAGTATGAAATCAATATTGGATTGAGTAATTTTTACTTTTGGTGGCCCAAGTAGATCTTTTGGAAAACGTTGTTGTTGGGAAGTTGGAAACTATTGAGGTCAAGGAAAAGTGTATTGGAAGGAAAAATGATGTCAATGAGACTGACATTGTGGTAAGTAACTATTCGGTCCATGATTCTATATGGGCTCCTGTCTACCCCTATAATGAAATTAACATATGTTTTTTTGGGATATGAATCCAGTATCTACTAATGATTTTTCTATTGAAATTGGTGCAACATCTAATACTACAGATTCAGTTGACGTTAACAATCATAATTACAATCTTCTAATAAGGGTTCCCCTAATTTTTTCATACATTATTGGTACTGGTGAATAGCATCAAATATTTCACATGAAATAATTTCCATCACTTGGGTATGAGGGGGTAATATTGGTACAAATTGAATATGAAATGATTTAATATTTTTTCTAATATCCTATACTTGATCTTCATCATAGGTATTCTTTCCCACCAGATGGAATCCATCCTAGGATAGTCCAATTTAATATTTCCATAACTAGGAATTACGTGAAGCATCATCCGTAGTAGGTCTTCTAATGGAATGGATCTTTATCAATATCCTTTTTTTAGAGGAGGTGCCTACATTAGTACAGGTGGTAGTCTAGAGTCCCTAGTATAAATTTTAAAAGTTTTAAACTATCATCAATTTTTGGTGTGAGAATTATCATGTTTTCTTCTTAAATAGGTAACATGATTACTAGTATGATTCTCCATCTACCCTATTTAAATTTTGAATTTCATTAAGAAGTTTCCATGTTAAGTCCATAGGGAAGTATATATCTAGAAATATATTTTCTAATTCATCACAATTCATGATTTAATCCATAGAATGGAAAATTATCCATTCATTATCTCTATCGAGTACGCCGAATGGTAAGACCATCAATTGAATTTCATCTGATGACATTCGCTACATTCAAAAGGTGTCACAAAGTTCAAAAAAAATATGAAATAAGGTTAGGTGGTCTGCATATTGTACTCTTCCAAACATACAAATGTTTTCAATAATATGAATTATCCCAGGATTAATTTTGTTATTGTTCACCTAAATAAGAAGGTTCAAAATCCTGCGTGAAACACCAATTACTAATGGATATATATAGTCTGTTATGGTTCACTCTTGCAGTATTTGTAGCATATCCAAAACATCATGTCAGACATTTTGAGTGTTGTGCAGATTCAGGGGTGCAATATTTTTGTTCTCCACCATTATGGAACATTGGTTGGAATCAATATTTCGATTGATTTTATGTCCAAACAGCTGTAGTTTATATGGTTCAAGGTTAATTGAACGAGTCCAAGAGACATAAATCATGATCTATATGGTAGAAATTGGATGCTCGTTCTAGTCTGAGAGAAAAAAATTGTAAAAATAAATGGGTAAATAATAATGAAGATAGAAGGAGGGTGAGGTAATCAAAGGATAATTTGAAAGGTCACCATGACTTATCACAGGATTCCCCACCCATGGTGCCAAAATATGATGTTCTCACATGTGTCTTGTAATTTCTAAAAGCATATATCATATTCAATTTTTATTTACTATAATAAAATAAGCTACTTAGGATTAATAATTAGCAGTATAGGGTTAAAACTATTGACACGACATTCTAAAAAAGAAATAGAGAGGACAAAACTGTTTTATTACAGTTCATCAATATCAGTCCTCTTAGATTGGTTTTATGAGAACCATATATTTTTTTCCAAAAATTGAAATGAATTTTTTGTAGTCAATTTAAAGGTACAGAATAAGGCCACCCCATGTAGTACCCCCGGTTTCTGGTATGTTTCCCTTTATTGATTATTTTAATGGTTTTAAAGTTAAGGGTGATGAATGGGAGTCGGTAGAACTTTGAATGATGTTTTGAGGCAAAGGGGAAGTCACACGGACGGCGCATGGTTTGTATAAACCATGTCGTAAAACCGTGCGTAGTTGCTCATGGAGGCAATGGATTCTGCATGGGTGGCGCATAGTTTGTCTAAACATGTGGAAAAATCATGCGTGGAGGGTTTTTCAAGGCAGTGACTAACACAAAGTTAGTGCACAGTTTGTCTAACCGTGTGAGCAAATCGTGCGGCCACTTAAATGAGATCCTATAATGGTGGATCTAATGCGTTTTTGCCTCTATGTGGCTCTTTTTTCTTCTTAAGTTCCCCTACCTCGGGATTTTTCTTCTCCTAAGGCCATAGAAGGTTCTCCTATCATTCCGAAGGCGATCCGAAGGCTTCTCATGGAGAATTGAAGCCGTATTCTTGAGGAATGTGATCTTTCTTCTTCGTTTGTGATCGGTTTCTTAGATCTACTTAGATTTACTTCTCCTCTTTTATCGGTTTCTTAGATCTACGCCTGTTATGGGTATATCTAAGTGTTTGGATGCCAAATATGATGAGATTTGGTCTTGATATTTCTAGGAGAAGATATCTAAGTTGGTTTTATTGAGAATCGACCTAGTTTTCTTGAACGTTCTTCGACAGTTGTGGTTTTCTTCAAAACCTTTGAGGTTGGAGGATTCATTATCGACTCCTCTTGTTTGAATTGATTGTCTTAGTTTCAAAATGGTTAATTTAAATGGTTTTGACTGTGAAAATCATGGAAAAATCTTCTTTAGTGATGATTTATGGTTTTGATAAAATTGTGAAATCATGGTGAATTGTTGTACAAAGTGATTTCGCTTTTTGAATTGAAAATGTGGATTTTAAATTATGAGGGCTGAAATTGTAAATGGTTTGACCAAAAATGGGTTTTCAATAAAAAGGTAATTTTAATGAAATGGTTTGAGATTTAAATGACTTTGATGGGTTTGGTTTTCAATAAAAAAGAGTTTTATTTAAATGGTTTGGAATTAAAATGGTTTTGACGGAAATGGTTTTCAATAAAAAGGTGTTTTTATTAAAAGGGGTTTTGGAATTATTTTTGGGAATATGTGTTGTGTGTTCACATTTCATGTATGAGGCTTGGCTTAAATATGACCTTGTGCTCGGTGCCAAATGTTTAATGTCACAATGGTATCTACTTGTATGCGGCTTGGTTGAAATATGACCTTGTGCTCGGTGCCAAAGGTGTAATGGCACATGGGAAACAATTACCTTGTGACGACTTGGAAGATCGATGAGAGACCGCTCATGAGTATGGAAATTTCATAATGAAGCATGCATGGTTGGGATCATGGGTTGGGAAATGGTTGGGTATGCCAAAAAAGTATGTTTTCTAAATGGTTCTAAAGATTGTTTGGTTATTTTTTTGGAAAAACAACTTGCTGGAAAATTGGTTTCAATTATTCTTGGAATGCCTTTGGTTATGAATGGTTTTTGAAACTTGTTTATATTTAGTTATAAACTTCATTTTAGAAAAAAAAATTATATAAATTCTTTTTATAATAATGTTGCTAACTCTTCTATCCTAGTGGCGTGAGTAGGAAATTCATTTGGGAAACCTACTGAGTTTTATACTCACCCCTGCTTTAGCACATTGGTACTTTTGCAGATGTTTTTTTCTAGTATAGGGGAAAAGGTAATGTTTCCCATGTTTTTAGTATTTCCTTATGATGATTGGGGTTTTTTGGGGATTATAGAGATTAGAGCTTGTGGAGCAGGGAGTTTTGGTGTCTTTTTAGAGTCTTGAGTTGTTCTTCCACTATTTAATTTGATGTTTGGTTTGGTGTTCCACTGTTGTGTACTTGATGTGGTTTGAAAAAAATGAAGTTGTTTAGTTTTCATTCATTTGTTCATGCATCTTAGTGAATGTTAGTTAGTTGGTTTATTGGTTTATTTCATAAATGTTAAATCATCCCCCACTTGTATTTGAAAGGCTTGAACATTTATTGCCAGCCTTTGGCATATTGGGAATATCGCTTAAGGCCTAGTAATGAATCGTGGTACTCCTAAGCCATGGAGAATTGGCGGGTCCTTACAAATGGTATCAGCTTGTTCAGTCCTCGCCTAAGAAGTGGTCATCGATTTTCATGGTCTTGGAGTTGAAATTCATTCTTGTCTATTCTTTTTGTTGAAATATTAGACAGTAGTAGTATTGTCGGAACTTGAAATGTATATCATAAAAGGACATAGCTAAACCATTTATGCTAAACTTCAAGTTACCAGGGTGTTGGGTACATAAGTGTTTTGGATACACTTCTAGAATGTTGGAAAATATCATTGTCATGGGTTTAGCCAATGAGATGAGCATGACATGCATTATAAAGGAATTAATTCCCACTACGATTGTATATCTCATTGTGAGGAATGATTTGTGATTTTGTGCATGGTGCGAATTTTTGAAAAATGCAGAAATTATTTTCAAATGAAAGATTTTGAAAAGATGGTATTTAGTGTATTTTGAAAATGGTTTAATTTTAAAAAAAAATCATGAAGAATGATTTCAAAAATGGTTGAACATGGGAAAAAGGATGTTTTGAAAAAAAATGTTGTGATAGATGATGTAATGGAGTTTGAAATGATAAGACATCGGTTTCTAGAGAGTGAGACTGATGGAGGATGTTGTTGGTTTAGAAAATGGCACCCGGTAGGCGTCGTCGGAACTAACCTGAAATAGTTACAAAGAATGTGGTTGCACCTGAACCACGTGTGAACGAAGAGCTAGTTCAGAGTATCATCCAAGATTTTCAAGCTTTGGATACGGGGAACCAGAGGAATGAACAAGGGCATGTGGATCATACCATCCAGTTCATGAAAAATAATCCACCAAACATTTGGGGTGATGTTGAACCCAAGAAGGCAGAGGTGTGGCTAAGTAGGATGAATCGTATCATTGATTTCATCGGCACACCATCAGAGCTCAAGGCCATGTTGGTGACATATATGCTCTAGGATCTTTCACGTCAATGGTGGTATTTAATGGTGCATGCGAAATTGGATAAATCCCTTATATGGGAGGATTTCGAAGAATTTTTCAACAAACAATTCTACCCTCACACGTTCAAGATCCAGAAAACAACGGACTTCTTTAGCTTGAAGCAGGAGTGCCTCTCTCTCTCACAAATTATGCAGCTAATTTAATGAAATTAGTCCATTTTTCACTAGAGGTTACGGAAAGTGCGTCATTGAAGGCACGCATCTTTGAATCGGGGCTAAGGCAAGAGATTCAATCGAATATTGCATTGCTCTGTATTACGGATTATAAAAAGATTGGGAATAAAGAAACTCTTACAGAACGTGATATCTCAGGATTGATGGGAGGAGGTTTGATAATACCTATAGGAAACGGTGGGAACTCATCCTTTGGGAACAAGAGGAAAAGGGACACCTATTTCCACGGTGTAAGTGGAAATTAGTATTAGACAGCAGGATTAGTGAACCTTCCTCCAGGACCCCATAGCAAACCAGGTTGTTTTCAATGTGGTTCTCTTGACCAAAAAAGGCGAGATTGTACGGCACAACCTATATCATGTCACAATCGCAAGCAGATTGAGCATCTACAGCGCTATTGTAGGAATGCACTGAGGTTGGGTGCGTGTGACACTCCTCAGGCGTCGCAAGCATCATATGATTCGATAAGATGGGTACATCAAAGTCAGTCTCGTCAGCATAACAGAGCTAGCCATGGTGATTCTCGAAATACCATGACTCCTCAACTAGAGAAATATCAGCAAGGCAACAAGGAGAACAGTGCAGTGATGAAGCAATTGTATGGAGCTTAGCAGATGATTGTCGATGATCAGGCTAGACCATCTACAGTGGTAGGTAATATTCTTTTGAATTCTACCCTTGTGCAAGTGCTCTTCGATATTGGTGCATCTCATTCCTTCATTGCTTCTCATGTTGTTGACTTTCTATGTTTAAAACTGGAAATGATGGCTTCTTTTTTGAAACTGAAAACTCCTCTTGGTGAAAGAGAATGTCAAGAATTTTTGTGTAGAGCATGTGATATAACTGTTGATGGAGCTAAGTTAAAATGGGACTTCTCGAGGATATACATGGATATTTATGACGTAATCCTAGGTATGGATTGGTTAACAAATTTTAAGTCTCACATCAACTATTATTGGAGAACGATTAGCTTCCCAACGAAGGACGGTATCGACCATCTCATCATAGGGGATAGGATGATAATGAAAGGTGAAAACAGCTTGTTGGCACTAATGATGGGAACGATCTCTTACCAATTGGCAGTGTTGAATTTGGAATCAATGGAAGAGATTGAGGAAAATAGTTTTCTATCTATTGTGGATCAATTTCCAAATGTCCTTCCCAATAAATTCTCAGAGGAACCACCTCTAAGGGAAGTGGAGTTTACGATTGATCTCCTTCCAGGGACCAGTACTATTTCCCTTTTGTCTTATAGGATGGAACCAACAGAGTTATGGTAATTGAAATTACAGTTAGAGGAAGCTGGAAATAAAGGGTTTCATTCGACCAAGTACTTCTCCAGGGACAGCACCAGTGTTTTTTGTGAAGAAGGAAGATGGAACTCTACGATTGTGTGTTGATTATCATAAGATTAACCAAGTTGCAATAAAGAATAGATATACACTTCCACACATTGATGATATGTTCGATCAATTAAGGGTAGATCAGCGGTACTATAAGATCGACTTGTGATCTGGATTTCACCAATTGCGAGTTCGGAAGGAGGATATTCCAAAGATAGATTTTAGAAGCAGATATGGCCACTATGAATTTGTATTCATACCTTTAGTTCAAAAAAATTCACTATCCATCTTCATGGATTTGATGAATCGGATATTTCCACGATATCTGGATTATTTTGTTCTGGTGTTTGTGTACGATATTTTGGTCTATTAAAAGAGAAGGGTTGATCATGAGGTGCACCTGGAAACAGTGTTACAAATCTTGAGAGATCATCATTTGTATTCCAAATTATCAAAGTGTGGTTTTTGGATATAGGAAGTACGTTTCCTTATCCATGTCATTTCTGAGAAATGTGTTTTTGTTGATCCTGAAAAGATACAAGCTATTATCTCTTGGAAACCACCAAAGAATGTGTTTGAGATACGTAGTTTTCTTGGTCTAGCTAGTTACTACTAACGCTTTGTGTGTGATTTCTCACAACTAACTTCACCAATGACAGCTCTGACAAAGAAGAATGTTCCATTCCAATAGATAGAATAATGTTAGAATTAATTCTAGGAACTTAAATTTCATCTTACATCGGCACCTATCTTGATCTTTCCAAAATTAGGACAGGGGTATGTGGTATATTGTGATGCTTCAATATCAGGGTTGGTTTGTGTTCTCACGCAAAGAGATCATGTGGTTGCTTATGGTTCAAGGAAGTTGAGGGTGCATGAGAAGAATTACCCAACACGTGATTTGGAGTTAGCTGCAGTCGTCCATGATTGGAAAACGTGGATACATTATCTCTTTGGTGATAAATTTAATGTGTTTACAGATCAAAAAATCTTGAAACACATTTTCTCACAGCGAGATTTGAATCTGAGACAAAGGAGATGTATGGAGTATCTCTAGATGTTTGACTTTGATTTTATGTACACACCAGGAAAAGGAAATTTCGTGGTGGATGCATTGAGTAGAAATTCATATTCTCTATTGGTGAAAGAAGCTTCAGACAAATAGTAGTTGATGTCAGTCTTAGCTGACATGCATGTTGAATTTGAAGATCGAGGTGATGTTGTTGTTTTCTTTTTAGCTACACTTGTTCCTGATTTAGTAAATATGATCAAAGAATCACAAACATATGATGAATAATTTCTAGTTATATGTTCAAAACTCAAAGGTGGGGAGACCATTGAGGGATGGAAACTTGATGGGGGTTCAGTTTTGTGCTTTAGAGATCAGATGATTGTACCTATGGTTTTTCAAGAACAACTCCTTCATGCTTACCATCATTCAATATGGGATGTACATTCAGGTACACAGAAGATGTATAAGGTGTTGAAGGCACATTTTTCGTTGAGCAGCATGAAAAGGAAGTTGGTATGTTACAATATTTACCTATCCCAATTTGGAAATTGGATCAGATGGCAATGTATTTGGTTACAGGTCATCCAAAAATAGTCCGGAAACACGATGCCATTTGGGTGATAGTGGATCGTCTATCCAAGTCAGCCCATTTTATCCCTATTCGTGAAACCCATACGGTGGAATATATTTTAAAAATATATATTCGAGAAGTTGTAAAGAGGAATGATGTACCAGTGTCTATAGTCTCAAGTAGAGACCCGAGGTTTACATCTCGTTTCTAGAAATCATTACAGCAAGCCCTTGGAACTCAGTTGACTTTGAGCACGGTGTATCATCCCAGACGTATGGGAAATCTGAGAGGACAATACAAACATTGGAAGACATGTTACGGGCTTGGGTAATGGATTTTGGTGTCTCATGGGAGGAGCATATACCCTTAGTAGAGTTCTAATACAATAAAAGCTATCAAACCTTGATATGCATGGCTCCATTTGAAGCATTGTCTGGGCGTCTGTGTCGTTCTCCACTATGCTGGGTGGAAATGGGTGAAACATCACTATCCGGGCCAATCCCTATCCAAGAGACAACAAAGAAGATCCAGTTCGTTAGAAAGAGGATGGAGACAGCTCAGAGTCATCAGAAATCTTATGTAGAACACTGTCGAAGATCGTTTTCATTCATTATGGGTGATCATGTCTTCTTTAAGATCTCTCCAAGGCTTGGACATCGTCGTTTCGGGAAGCAGGGCATGTTATCTTCTAGATACATTTTACCTTTTGAGATACTGTAATGAGTTGGAGAGGTGGAATATCATTTATCATTAATGCCATGGTTTAGTTCGGGGCATAATGTGTTCCATGTATCTCAACTAAAAAAGTATCAGCCTGATCCTGACCATGTGATCAGATGGGAACACGTTTAACTAGAGCTAGATGCTTCATTGATACATATCCCGGTACAGATTATGGATAGTCAAGATAAAGTTTTATGTGGAAAAAGCATCAGTCTTTTGCGAGTTTTATGGAAGCATGGTCAGATTTAGGAAGACACTTGGGAACGTGGAAAGGAAATGAAAGAGTAGTGGCCAGAACTCTTTTAATTGGATGAAGGTTTTATACTTTCTGAGGATGGAAAGACCAATGGTGGGGAGAATATAGTACCCCTGGTTTCTGGTATGTAACCCTTTCTTGATGATTTTAATGGTTTTAATGTTAATGGTGTTTAATGGGAGAGCTGGGAGAACTTTTAATGCTGTTATGAGGAAAAGGGGAAGTTGCACGGACGGCACACAGTTTGTCTAAATCGTGTGGTAAACATATGCGTAGTTGGTCATGGAGGTAGTGGCTTCCACACAGGTGGCACACAGTTTTTCTAACCGTGCGTCCAAACCGTGTGTGGAGGGTCTGTCGAGGCAGTGGCTAATGCGTGGTTAGCGGACGGGTTGCCTAACTGTGCGAGCAAACCGTGCAGCCACTTAAACGAGATCCTATAAATGTGGATCTCACGCGTTTTTGCCTCTATGTGGCTCATGTTTCCTCCTAAGAGGCCCTAACATGGTATTTTGCTTCTCTTAAGGCCAGATAAGGTTCTCCCATCATTTCGAAGGCGATCTGAATGCTTCTCTTGGAAAATCGAAGTTGTATTCTTGAGGTATGTGATCGTTCTTCTTCGTTTGTGATCGTTTTCTTAGATATACTTAGATATACTTATCCTATTCTCTCAGTTTCTTTGATCTATGCCCGTTATGGGTAGATCTATGTGTGTGGATTCCAAATATGATGATATTTGGTCGTGATCTTTCTAGGAGAAGAGATCTAAGGTGGGTTTTTTGAGAATCGACCCAGGTTTCTTGAACGTTCTTCGACCGTTGTGGTTTTCGTCAAAACCATTGAGGTAGGAGGCTTCACTATCGAATCCTATTAGTAGAATTGATCGTCTTAGTTTCAAATTGGATTATTTAAATGGTTTTGATAGTGAAAATCATCGAAAAAATATTCTTTAGTGATGATTTATGGTTTTGATGAAATTGTGAAATCTTGGTGAATTATTGTGAAAAGTGATTTGGCTTCTTGAATTTAAAATGTTGATTTTAAATTATGAGTGCTGAAATTGTAAATGGGTTGATGAAAAATGGGTTTTCAATAAAATGAGAGTTTTATTGAAATGGTTTGATATTGAAATGACATTGACGGATTTGGATTTCAATAAAAAGGGAGTTTTATTGAAATGGTTTGGAATTGAAAGGGTTTTGAAGGAAATGGTTTTCCATAAAAAGGTGTTTTTATTAAAAGGGTTTTGGCATTATCGTTGGGAATTTGTGGTGTGTGTTCATGGTGCATGTACGAGGCTTGGTTGAAATATGACCTTGTTCTCGGTTCCAAACATTTAATGGAACAATGGAAACTACTTGTACAAGACTTGGTTGAAATATGACCTTGTTCTCGGTGCCAAATGTGTAATGGCACATGGGAAACAATTACCTTGTGATGACATGGTGGATCGATGAAAGACCTCTCATGAGTATGGGACTTTCATAACTAAGCATGCAGGGTTGGTAGAATGGGTTGGGAAATGGTTGGGTATTCCAAAAAAATGATGTTTGCGAAATGGTTCGGAAGCATGTTTGGTAATTTTTCTGAAAAAACAACTTGCTAGAAAATTGGTTTCAATTTCTATTGGAATGCCTTTGGTTATAAATGGTTTTGGAAACTTGTTTATATTATGTTATAAACTGATTTTGAGAAAATGTTTTATATAAAAAAAATTTAAATAAATGTTACTAACTCTTCTATCCTAGTGGCGCGAGTAGGGAATTCATTTGGGAAACCTACTAAGTATTACACTCACCCCAACTTTGTAAATTTGGTGCTTTTGCGGATGCATTTTTCCATGATAGGGGAAAAGTTAACGCTTCCCATGTTTTTAGTACTACCTCGTGATTATTGGGGTTGTTCGGTGATTTTGGATCTTGGAGCTTGTGCAACATGGAGTTTTGATATCTTTTGAGAGTCTTGAGTTTTTCTTCCATAGTGTAATTTGATGTTTGGTTTGGTCTTCCGCTGTTGTGTAGTTTGTGTGGTTTGACATAAATGAAGTTGTTTAGTTTTCATTCATTTTCCATGCATCTTAGTGAATGTTGGTTGGTTGTTTTATTGGTTTATTTCTTAAAGGGTAAATTGTCCCCCACTTGTATTTGAAACCCTTCGGCATTTATTTACAGCCTTTGGTGTCTTGGGGATGTCACTTAAGGCCTAGTAATTACTCATGGTACTCTCAAGCCAAGGAAAATTGGTGGGTCATTAGATCCCCAAACGAATGTCATATACACCTATGGAGCATGATAGAAAGTAGTCAAGAAGTCACCAGTTTACCTTGGTCTGAGCAATTGGATTATACTAAGAAAGAAAATACTCATTTTTCAATGTATTTGGAATCCTAATCATATGAATCTTGTCTAATATGCATAAAATTCAGAAAATTGGCCTGACCATGATCATATCTAAATAGGTCATGGTTGTTCAATATGCACCTCAAAATTCTAGGGAGAATGAAAAATAATGAGAATGAAAATTTTTCTAAACATAGTTTCAAGACATATGGTTACCAAGTTTAGATTATAGATTTTAAATAGGTTCAAACCAACACAAATATTGACCCCTAACACAATGTATTTTTTCCAGGTATGATGGTAATGGTAAAAATAAAAGGAATAGAAGACGATCTAAATATAATCATGAAATTTTTACGAAATAGGCAATTCAAAATTGTGAATAAAAAAGATTCATGTATAAACATTAAAAACCAATTTGAATCAAATAAAACATATAATCAAAATGATTAAATAGTGAAGAAACCAAAATATTGATAATGATTGATGATTGATATTGAAATCGAGCATCGAAATAAATTTTAATGATTTATGAATAAAGAAAGAATGTTGGAAGATTAATAACTCAATTGTATTTATAAAAATTTAAATGTAGTGAATTGAAGTCTATTTTGAAAGAGAAATAAAATAAAATAATAGAAGGTAATGACAGAACGTGAATGTATCTGACTCTTTGTGTGAATGGTCAACACCGGAATATTAATATTCTTCAAAATTAGAAAATGTTTAATGAATTCACATCCTTTTCTAGATTATTTTTACCATTTAGTGACATCTTCACATCATGTATTAATTATATGCATTGTTTGTTTGAGATCTCTAATTTCCACTAAAAATTTGGTTCGTATCATTGATCAGGTGGATCATTAATCCTTTCACATCATTTATCCTATACACATTGTGTAATTGATTCACTTTTAGTAATATTTCGATCTAGAAATTCACATAGTGTGTATTTTATATACCCATCATGAAACATATTCAAATCATTAACTATATTTAAGTGTTTTTATGTGGCCTGAAGGGATGATATGGATGTGGACTACATGCCATGTAATTAATACATGATGTGAGAATAATATTTTTTCCATTATTGAACATTTCTTTATTGGTTTCCTTATGCCCTAATTCCTATGAAAACAAACCAAAACATACATTATTATTTAATTAAAGAAGAAAAAATAGAATAAATATATCTAATCTGTATATATAATTGTAGATTATCATGAAAAATAATATACATCTAACCTAGAAAATTTATACTTTCATTTTAATCCAATTAAGTATCCAGTTAGATCAACAGAACTCGTAGATTTGGTTCTTGAACCTAATATAATTATGGAATAATCTGTGGATATTATTTCTACTACTTAATAATAACATATGTTTTTTATCATTACATACTAGTATGGGATAAATTTTGCATCTACGATGTTGATGAGTATATCATAGAGGTATATCCTATAATTTGTTGTACCCCTAGATAAACATTACCTAACCCACATTCATAAGGGAAATTCCCTTAAATATTTTTTATTGTGCCTAAATTATCATAGTTCAGATGATAAGGATCAAGGAAGTAGTCCACCTATATATGGTGGGCCTACCCCAATTTATGTCAATGAACCATAGATGGATATATTCTTGATGATGTGGATATTAAAGAAATGTTCAAAATTTCTCAATTTTTTGATCATGAATATATAAAAAAGATTTAGAAACTGATTTTGTTTATGTTTCTACTATATTCAAGGACCACACTATAAGACATAATCAGATAGAGAGGATAAAAAAAGTAGATGGTAGGTATTCAACTAGTTACCCATTAATTTCTTCTAATGGACATTCTATTCTATCCTACATGTATTTCAAAATGGATGAACTGATTTTATTCAAACATTATATGATTGGAAAAATGGAGCTTAATATTAATAATAGTCATAATGAATTTAACAATGTGAAACAATATGATCTTTCTAATGTCGTTATCAGGGTCATAAATCTTCTCTAAACTAGAATAAATTTCAAAATATATGTTGTAAAGAATAATATTTGGGATACGATACCACATATAGTTTTTTTACAATATTACCTTCAGATATGATGATTTGATTATACCATAGATAATTGATTTCAATGATTCAACCAATTCTTGTATATTTTTCTCATCATGTTGATGAATAAAAATTCAAATATTTATTAGTTACCTGATTTTTCTGTATAATGTCAAAAACACAAGAAGATGTGCATGATGGTATTAATCTCATGCTACTAAATCACTATATTTGGTTCGTGAGGATGTCAAACATGCTAGTTAGGACAATGGAAAAAGCAAAAGGGATATTGATTATTTTCTCAGTTTGATATTTGGAAAGTTGTATTTGAATTGAATTTTTATAAAAATTTATTTGGATCTAAAAATATATTCACCAAATCTATAATTTTTTTCTTGAGTTGAGAATCATAATTCTAAGAATCCTATTTTGGGATCCTATAGGGTGAATTCAAAAGATTTTTCTTTGGTCTAGGTAATTTCTCTTGTGTTGTCGGTGAGATTACCCAATTTATTGAAAATTACCTTTATACCTCTGAGACAATTGGATTCCATCACATAGTTTTTCCTCTATCTCAACATGAATCCTCCTAAATAATCATTCATTTTGGCCTCACTTTTTTCCATTAATTTCACTAGCATAGAAAAAATTATTGGTGTGTGGATATTAACAATCCCAAAACTACTTCATCACCTTCCACATTATATACAATTTCTCATAAATGAAAATAAAAGGATCCTACTCGTACTATATATATGAGATATAAACCACAGTTAGATACTGATTAAGATTTATAATATCAATATTTTGTACATTAATTGTAATCTTATATTGTAGCATCTATTTTTATATATTACTAATAATCTATCTTGGATTCATTTATTTCTTTTTAATAATCTAAATATGGGGACATTTAAGAAAATTTAAAATATATTGAATTATTAATTTGAAAATGTGGATATTTAAGTACTATGATGGAGATAATTATGTAATATGAAATCTTATTACCAATATTCAAATGAGTAATCAATATAAATAATTGTAAAAAATTATTATGTGTATATAAATTATTTTAATGTATTTAACTAATGCAGTAAATTGATTTTAGTTTATATATAATGATTTTTTATCTTCAAAAAGGTTGATATTGTTTTATTAGACCAACACCTCCTTATTTTAGTGAAACCAAATATTTTTTATCTTATTAATTTTTATATTATAATATCTCTATGAAAATAGTTTACTATAGATAATTTAAAAGTTTTCTATGTATAGATCTTACAAAAACACCTAATCGTGTGATGGTCTGGTGACTGTATCAACTTAATATATGATATTTTTCACATCATTGTATGTGAAAGAACATCATACTAGTTGAATTAAATATATCCATATCATGACCTTACTGAAATAATGAATGAAAAATAACATAAGAAGGAATGAACATTACCAAAAAATGGAAATCATCTTTCCAAAATAAGGAAGTCACCATACTATTGGATAGGGATCAACTTATATCAAGAAAGAAATTACCTAACTGGGTGAAGAAATAAATTTATCATTCCAATGTATGTATACATTTAATAAAGTTATATACTAATAGTGTAATTATAATGTGGTGAACACACAACAAACAATAATAAAACATAAGTTCACTAACTTAATGAATTTTCATGTGACACAACTACCTGAAACATTGAGCTGAACATGTTAGGTGATGAACCAAACAAATCCCACCTTCACATAATATTTCCATGATAAGTGGTCAATAGATTATCTTATTATGCTCAATATGAGTATATCCTACCATGTATAACGTTTTAGTGGATAATTTCAAATATCCAACACCTAGTTTTTATGCATTAAAAAATCATTAGTGCATTAATGAATGAAGATTATTGATCAAGAACATCTTTTTTATGACTATATCTCTTTTAAAAGATTAATTTTATCATGAAGAGAAGGATTGTGATACGATACTATGAATATTATATGACACTTATAAAATAACATAGTATTTAGTCATAATCAATTTCTATGGAACACTTTATCCTTGGACATACTAAAAAACAAGTTAGAGATCCAACCAAATATAAACACATGGACTCAGAAGTATCGAATAATCACATATCAATATTCATCACACTACCTGTCTATATATCTATTTCACATTCAATTTTTATGATTTACTTTTAAGAAGTAAATTCTTGTACTCTATTTATTTGTAAAAATTTTCAAATGTTCTCAAACTGAATAATACATAATATTCCCTCAAATTATTAAATTCATATTTCGATTAATAATAATGAATGAACTCATGCATGGGTTTTATTTTTTATCCCATATAGAATTGTGGAAGGGACATTGTTCTTCGGAAGTCATGGAAATAGTTTATTGTAAAACATGATCTAGGTTGTGGATCCACTTAGTGTTATAATAACGTTTTTGCAATTATGATGTTTCATGTAGAAGGGATTATATCTAGCCTTGAGATGGAACCCCTTATTTTATTTTATTTTTTGTTTTGATATTTTTCAATATTTTAATTTTAAAACAACATTTGTTATTAAAATATGTAACACAAATTTTCTTAAATAGTTTCACATAACATGTGATTATATAATTTTTCTGATCATGATATTTAGTTTCAATTGATAATGTGAATTCAAATATTACTTTAATATGGAAATAATATCATATTGTGAAATTATTGGAATTATCAAACTTTTATTATTGATTTTTTATTCAGTGGAGGCTTTAATCAATTTGGTGTATTTTTTTTAAATTTAAATTTAATATAAATTTTTATTGTGTACTTTATTAACCCCTTATTTTTCTAATTTATCTGACCAAAAAAATTGGATTAAAATAATATTATTAATGAAAATAAAATAATTATATATTATGGGAAAATTGATACTGAGTATAGTTGTATTCTTTGTAATATTTTGTTTTTCATGTAATGGATATGAACTAAATCTCTAAATTTTCAAAAATATAGATATTTTGGAATCTGAAAATATGAATTATAAAGTATTGTAAATAGATTATTCAATTATAAACTATAGATCTATATAGTTGTAATTAAATAAAATTATTAGATAAAATTAGATGTTTTAATTATTTTAATAGAATACCATAGAAATATTTCAATTTATGGTTAATTTTATATGATATATAATTTTAAGATTATAATATTTCTTCTTTTAAAATATTTTTATTAACAATGGTTTTTTGGAGATGGAAGAGGGATGATAATGTACTAAAGAATCGAGAATAAAATATCAATCCAAATCAACATCCCAAAATTGTTGGTAATGTAAGTAGTCAAATTTTATAATGATATCTTTGTTTTTGAAAGATATAAATGAAGGTGGTATCCTTGAAAAAGTGAAATTATATTTAATTTAAGGGGAAAAGTTTATTTTTTATCATTTCATAAAATAAAAGCCTTTTTATTTTGGTGGAACATTAGTTCCAATGGTATATGAGGATGAAAATTTTCTATGGAATAGATATTTTATGTCATTAAATGTTCATAAAGTTAATAATAAAAACATCTGATTGATGTTTTGAATTTGATGTTGATAAATGTTTCAATTTGGAAATTAATACTATCTAAATATAAGATCTTTATTCCTTATAAATATATATATTAGATAATTTTTTCTTTAGAAAAAATTCCATATGGTTTTTCGACTCAATATTATGAAAATATTTATTGAAATAGAGAAAAACACTGACAATTCAATAGCTTTGTATAATTAAATTTTTACCCTCTTATATAAGTATATGAAATATTTTATTTGTTATCTTTATAGATAAATTAATTTATTTTACATAGGATTGATGTAATTTTTTTTGAAGAGAATAGCCGAAAAAATTAATTTTAATGTTATAGTAAAATTATTCAATCTGATATGGATGTTGATAAAGAGTTTCCTAAAACATATATTCCTTATATGAAATGGTTCATACATAATTAATGTGGAGGGAAACAAAGAAGTAACCAACTATGATGTCTAGAATTAAGTCACCAAATTTTTCAATGTTTGGTACAATAAATTTATAGGAATTTTTAAAAATGTTGGGAATGTGTTTTTGGAGTGTATGTTAGGTCATAAGTCTAATAAATATAATGAAAAAGTCCTAACCAATACACTAATTCAGTAATAGATAACCATTCAACCTTGAGATTTTTTAAATACAATGATTTGATATATAATGGTTATGTGTGTCTGAATTTATCTACTCATGGAGGAAAACAACAATATCAAATGAAAAAGGTTGGGGGAAATAATTTTTTTTACTGTAGTTGATGTAGAGTCATATAATATAGGGATTATTTCTAGTTACATGTTTATTCAAATTATTTTTATGTTATGTTTGAATTGGTACCGTAAAGTACTTTAATTCTATAAAATAGTCAATACAAAATTGGAATATCATATCGATTTAGGGATATAGAATAGTTGGTTAAAACAATGTCTAGACATATTAATGTAGCCAAGGTTAATAGGAATTTTCCTATTTTTATTTGTGATATGATGTTTTCTATTACTTTTTGAAAAATTATCGATATATGGGATTCATATTTTTGTAAGTATGTATTGGATTTTAATTTTTCACACAATGATATATTTAAGAATCACAAAGTGTTTATTCAATCACATTATTCATTTTTCAATATACCATGAATTTTATGAATTGATTAGGGATTTAAATGGATGTTAAAATAATTATTTTTCATAGATATATAAAAAAATTTAGATTACTGATGTCCTAACACGAATTAATTGATGTATATAATTCCAAATGTTTTTCTAGGTTTTATTCCAAATTGTGAGGATGTGTTTTATATTTAATTAACCATTGATGTTATACTAATTTCATAACTTCGTAATTTATTTTTTGGGGTAGATTATATTGAATAGAAAAGTTTCATGCATTAGTTTATATATAATGTTTTAATTCATCCAAAATCATCTCAATGGGGGTCCCAAATTTTATTTTTTAAAAAATAATGATTGTTCAATTATATTATTCATTTATTATAAAGCCTTTAATAACATTACTATTAAGAACATGTATCGTTTTCCATATAAAAATAATTTTCTTGATCTTCTCTACTAAGTAATGTGTTTTCAAATGACTAATCATAGTTTAATGTTTCATATATTGAAGGCTATGGTGGATTGTATTCTGAATATTGAGTTCCTGAACAAATATGAGATATATTAGTTTGAGGTAATGACTGTTGGGTTTACTAAATTCTCAAATTTATTCCTCAATCTTGTAAATTGGTAATTTCATCACCATTTAGATATTTCTATTTTTTGGATTATTGATGACATACTGGTATATTATATAATCAATTTGGATCTTGAAGGAAATAGAAGGATTGTTTTTCAAATATTAACGTAAAAGAAACTAGATGGAAAATTTAGTAAATGTGAATTTTGTTTTTAATAAATTTTATTACTGAGGTATATTTTTTCAGAAATTGTTTTAACATATGCCCTAACTAAAATTAATGTTTTTGTTTATTTTAAAACACCTAAAAAATTCAGTAATATTTTTTTCTTCATTTAGTGGATTGGTACTGATTATTTTTTTCAAAGAAATCATTTTTTACCCAATGAATAATATAACATAAATTTTCGGTTTCATTTATAAAATATAACATCATGATATTTCAACTATAAATTAGTTTTATAAATCCTATATTTTTTAAAATTTAATTTCTAAATAGATTTTTTTCATCAATAATGATTCTTAATTAAAGGTCCTTGGTAGTGCCTGGATACAGGGTAATCAGGTAATTTATTATAATGCACGTCAACTGAAACCTCATGAGATAAAGTATCCTAAACATTACCCTAAAATAAATATTGTGATTTTTCAATAAATATTTGTAGGAATAATTTATATATGGAAATTTGTAAAATTATATACTAATAAAAAATGCTTGATGTATATGTTCACATGGAAATATTTTAACATGAGGTAGAGGGTATGGATGGAACAGACATAAGATTTTGACTCCATAGTTCCTTACCTTACTAGAAAATACAAAAAAGTGTGTGATTATTTAATTAATAAATATATATTTAAATACTAAAAATGATACATTTGTAACATGATCCTTTTTATAGTTTTTTAATAAATTATTCTCAACATATTAGATTTGTAGAAACATACAATTTTTTAGGTGTCAGTATAATAATCTCTATATGAAACAATTTTAAAAGCATCAAATATGGATCATATTAAAATAAAAATGATATAATTTTTTAAGAAGGTTATGTTTCCAGTGGTTAATGTCAATTAAGATGATGTAATGAGATTTAGAAAATGATTATGTATACCGTGTGATTTATATTTGATGAAATAATTATTGACAAAAGATCATATTTCCCAATTTTCAATTCATCCTTGAAATACTAATTTGTACAGAGATCATCAGGTGTATTACTAATTGGATGGATGGAAATGAAGTATTTTTTGATTTACCATGAAATCATATACATATCAAAAGGTAAATTAATAATTTTTATTATTGAAGGGAATTTTCATTCCGTTTTTAGTGTTACAATGGGAATGTGAAACTATATCCCTATATTTTGTGGTGGGGTTACCAAAAAATCACAATGAAATAAAGTGATTTGATTTATTACTGATTGAATAACTAATTAAAATTTCATTCAAATTAAGATATTTTATATTTATAACATCATTCTTATATATGTCAAAACGATATAGCTTAGATACAGGGAGTTCCATAATTTATTTTTTCTTAACATGACCCTAGATTAAGATCTAAATATTGGAAAGGTGTTTAAATGTAATTGGCTATTGAAATAAATTTTAGTAAAACATTTCAACCTCAATATAATTTATATTTTAAGGGAATGGTTTAATCCTTTTGAGACATTTCCCATTATTAGTAAATGGATTAATCGAAAAAAATTGGTATCAATGTTTTTCAATTGTTTATCTTTTTTATAATAATAGTTTTCATTCTAATGTATTGATATTATATTTTAAAGAATTATATTTAATATAGTTTCAGAATACATATTTTTGGGGTGAAGTGGTATAATTGAAGTTTATAGTATGAGAGTTTCTAAAATAAGTGGTTGATAATGGTAAAAGGGTTCAACAACATTAAATAAAATCTTATAGTATATTGAAAAATAATACAGATAATCAGAGGAGGGATCAATCTTTCATGGGTGATCGTGTATTTCATAAAGTATATATTTGGAAATTACATATGAATTTTGGATAAAAAGTGGAATATAATATCTTATTTTATTAGATCATATGAAATTCTTGTGAAAATTAGGTTAGGTTATAATTGAGGGGCTATCCCTCAGTGGTTATCCTAGGTATATAAAATATTTCATGTTTTTTTGTAAAGTAAATATAAGACCGATTCATCTAATATTTTGATACCCTATGTATTGTAGTTGGAAGATAAAATAAATTATGTGGAATTAATAGTAAAAATTATGGAAATCAGAGTGACGATGTGGTATAATAAGTCAAATTACCATGTTAAGGATTTATAGAAAAAAATATATTGTTGAAGATGAAACATTGATATCTGAAAATGTTTTGAGGGAAATATATCATAATTTTTTTATTTAATGAATATAATTTTGAGGATGTAATTTTTAAAAGGTGGTAATGAAATAAAAATCCAAATAAAGATAATTATAACTTTCATGTCATAAAATTTTTCAATAATTTTATTCTATAAGTATAATAAAATATATTACTTTTTCAATGACAAAAAAATAGTTTTATTATTTTATTTTAAGGATTTTATTTACATGTTTAATATATAAATTTAATAATTTTATATTTTAAAAATGAACATAATTTTTTATATTAGAATATAAAATTATCATTAGGTGATATTTTGGTATTTTTATGAATATAATGATTTGTATTGAATACTGCAAAACAATGATTTTTGTAAAATTGTCATTACATTACATTAAATTAATTAAATTTCAATTTCCGTTATTTATTAATTTAAGTTATCATAAGTATTATATTGTTAGATATATAATATTTTATTTTATTTTATTAGTAATTTTAACATATTTTTGTGTGATTTCAGTTTTGGAATAAAAACATATATTTCTAAAAAGATATTTTTCTATCTTCCTTGGAAGATTAAGTTAAAATTTAATTCTACCAATTCTATGAATTTAATATTGAATAATGGATAAAATATTTTAAATTAGGAGTTAAACATATGGTTAATGTAGATCTTCTATTTTTTCACATTGAATAGTAAATATATTAAATATTTATCACCTCGGTAAAGGTAAATCAGCTAATAAATGTTACGAATTACGAATATCCCAAAAACACAACACAAAAAATTCCATTATTTTATGAGAAATGTTTTTACCTTGATTATTCAATATATAAAAATTTCTAAAATTACATCAATATTTTAAAATTTGGAAATTTCCTTCCATTTTTTATTGATTATAACTCTTATGTTTTTTTAACTAAATAAAAGTCAAAAATATATTCTAAATATTTTTAGTATCTATAAAATTTTTTGGTATGGATATATAAAAAATATGTTCTATTTTATGTTTTTCCTTTAATGATGAAGGATTTTTTATCATGGTATGTTGTTTCTTGATTTTTTATGATTTTATAACAATAAATGATAACGAAACATCAAAAAAAAATTTATTCCCTTTAAAAACTAAATAAAATGTTTTCAAAAATATTAACAATAATATAATTTTAATAAATTGTACTATTCAATGAATTGAAAATATTAATATATCATGTGAGGGTTTTTTAAAAGGAATGAGTCTGAATTATTTTCTAGTAGTGTTGTTTTCAATGTAAAATTAAATATACTGATTAAAAGATAACACTGATGGTATTTTATAATAACTATTGATTTATTAAAAAATTAAAATTAAAAAACATATTTTTTCATCCATTTTATTGGTATCTGGTTTTTTATATCAATCAAGATCCATTTATGGGACACTTTTCCATTTAATAAAAACTATCATGACTCCAGTAGTGTTAAAATATATGATATCATGATAATAATCTAAATTTTAAAACAATCTTTAAAATAAATATATAATGATAAATTTACGTAATCATGTAAAAATATTATTTAATGAGAATATTTCTACACATACATATATATTCATTATATATATTAATTTCGATCCATTTCTCCATTATAATTAATTTATATTAAATAAATATTTTATATAATTCTATTTGAGCCCCTCTCTTAAAAATGGGATCCTCATCTCATATTATCCTCACACACCAAATTATTTTCTATCTATTATAGTGATACCCAAATACCTTGCATACAACCCTCCTGTAACACTCCAAGACTCCATGGTACATTTTCTTTTAATAATGTAGTAGATTGTGTTGTACGCAACATGGAGTTTTAACCCACCACGGCAAATCAAACTAGCCATTATGAATATAAATACCCACTTTTTAAAAATTTATAAATTTTATTTTTCAAAATGGACTTCAATTTTGGCATAAGAATATCAAAATTAGCTTAGGGTGAATTTTTGGTATTTTTCTGAAAACATTCAATTTTTTATGAATAGTGAAAAACAGTGCATTATTCTTTAAAATATACTTTTTGTTTAAATAATTAAATAATTTATTTTATTTTATTTTAGGTCAAAATAGATACATAATACCAATATATTTTTAATTTAATTCATTTGATTCATTTTATAATAAGTTTATATATATAAATTTTATTGAACTTTTTACCGTTTTTTACCCACATTCTAGGAGCATTTGACAATTTGCATAAAACAAAATTTTACCATTTATGTGAGTTGAATTTTAAAAATATGAGAGACTTGGTTAATATCATTAATTATAATTTGGTTCAATAAGATGAAAATAATTTTTTTGAATAAAAACTTTTAACTTTTATTTACCACAATTAAAAGTAAAGAGGGTAATTAAAAGTAAAAATTATATTATAATTACCCTAAAAATGTTATAATTATATTGTATAAGTATAATTCCACCAAAAAGTACCTTACTAATAAAATAATATCCTTTTGGTATACATGGATTAGATTAGGTCATTTATTGTTATTTTATTTAAAGAAGAGTTAAAAGTGTTAAATTCAAATTTTAATAACTAAAACATTTTTAATATAGGGTTACACACAATATAAATTCATCTATCAGTAGTAATTAATAGATAAAAATATTTCCTATAAATTTTTATTTTATTTATAATGTTTATACAATAAATAGTTTAATTTATTTATCAAACAATGATGATGATGTAATTACCTTATTAATGAAACATTAAAATAATTGGTATTATAAATATCTAAATAAAAGTAAATTGAGACATATGATGAATTCCACAAATTTTCTAGGTTAATAAGACATTTTAGTGTTTATTAAATAAATTTTATTCTAAGTGATAATGTATTTATGGATTTTAAAAAAATAAAATACCAAATAGTGTCAAAATTGACATAATTGAGTTTTTAAAACAAATACTACATTATTAATTGATGTAATATTCCTAAAAATCTAAGGTTCAGCCAGATGACATAGATAAGGTTATATATATTAATAATAAACCAATTTGGGTTAGATTGGCATTATATATTATGTGTATTAACCATATAATATAAAAATATAAAGAGACGTAGTAAATGTCAAACTATTTAACTATGAGTTAAATCTATAATAATAAGGTTAATATGGTGACCTAAACCCATATTAAACCTGTTTCTTGAGAGGTTTTCGACTCATCCTCACCTTATACACTAAATAAATGATTTTTTATCCATTATAAACCTAAAATTATTTTATTATAAAATAATATTTCAATCTTTTCAAAAAGTGACTCTCGCCTCTCTTATAAAATGGTACTTCCACTTATCTTAATTTTAAACCTACAAATCTATTTTTCTCAGCCAACCCCAGCCCAAATATCTTCCCAACATCTATCTCATATACTTAGAGTCCTTAATTTTATCAAAAATCCAACCTATGGATCGCTTTTGATCAACTCAAAAGGAATCACCCGAAGAAGAGGAAACAATTTCACCACTTTCTTTGTTGTTTCCATACAAAAATAATAAATCCAGTACCATATAAATATTTTTATATTATTATAAATATGTTACATCCATATTTTTTATTCTATATATCCAATAAATGAAAAAGTCACCATACGTGTGTATGTACGGCTTACCGTCTCCACATCGTGGTGTAGTTTGTTATTCAAACACATCATTATTTGGATGAGTATAATAATGTGTAAAAATGATGTTAATAATAAATATAAAATGTTAATTATTATGTATATATGATATACCATCCAATTAACTATGATTTTACAATCAATAAAATGATATTTTCCCTCGTGTGTACGTACAGATTCCTGGCTCCACGAACGCGATGAGATTCATTCCCCATCATAATCATTCAAGAATAATTTTCATTTTATGCTTAAAATTAAATTTTAGGAACATAATATCATTCTGTATATAAATCAAATACATCCAATACATAACTAACACGGCTTACATAACCAATATTATAAAGTACAATGAACCAGTTAACACCAAAAATGATTATACTACTAAAATATTATTAACAAATCAATATTAGAGGATTATATATTAAATAATATTTATGTATATAATTTTTGATAATTTAATAACAATGGTTTAACTATTATACATGATGTTAACATACCATCAACTAAGTAAAATTACAAGGTATGTATCTACTGGGACCTCTTTATCATCCCCATCCATTTTTTCTTAAAAATGTTACTCAAAACATTTTTACCATTTACTAGAATATTTTTTAATTTCATTTATAGAATAATTTTACCATATATTTTTTTAAATAAATATTTCCATCATTTTCCAAAAAAGGTACCTTGTGAACTTTTCGACAAAATTAAGGTATGAATGTCTTTTTAAAACTTATACGGTGGGTGCGTATATTTTATGCCATTATAACATCATCGAAACTTCCCATAAAAGAATATAAGAATATTTTCAAAATAAATGTTTTCTTTTATAATTATGTGACTTTTAAATGGTTTCTAAATAAAAAGAGGTATTTATTTCAAATATATTTCATTTCATCAATTTCAGTATCCTTTTATGGATTTTAAAGTTGTTTGAAGTTGATTTATTATGATACAAATATTCAATATTTTATTGAAGGTTTTGTGATATGTTTGACTGTGGATGTGTTATTTTTTTACCATTCATGGTTTATAGAAAAAGTATTAAAAATTAGTATGTAGTTTTAATACCAATTTTTATGTTATGTTTAAACCATTTAATATAGGGAAGGCATTGGACTTAGTAAGTGATGGGTGGAGCCTACTATATCTCTCAATGCATCAATAGGTCTCATGAAACAAATTAGTGTCTTCGCACATGGCCTTGAAAAAATCTTATTTGTAGTCTTTGCACGAGGCCTTGACTATGTGGTTATGAAGTCTGGCATTATGCATTCTATCATTATAAAATTGGCTATTGATATTTCATGTGATTATTAGACTAGTAGAATATATATGTGAATAAGTAAATGGAATTATTTGATTTATATTGGCCATATTACGTAGAATTCTCTGTTTAAAAGGCTAATTTTTTAGTATTATTCAGTTCCTGCAATGTTTATTCTTATTTAGAAATGTTTCCGCTATATTGTCATCCTTACTGATCATCTGAGATCACACCATTCTATGTTTTATTTTTTTCAATATGTGAAGAATTACATTATAACTAACCTGTAGGGATAGTCTAAGGGATTAAAATGTGGTCAATGAAGAAAGGTTTGTTGTTGTTTTTCATTTTATAATGTAATTTAAAACTTATGAAGGTATCTAGTAATTCCAATGCTACTAAACCTATCAGTAATTCGGGATTTGATCCCTTTTGATCATGCCAATGTTATGTAATACTGAACCGACTTTGGATAATGGGGGTCAGGGTGTTGCAATTGGTATCAGATGAAGACTAGTACAAACCGTGAAAGCTAGATTTAGAAAAACTCGGATTAGAGATCATTACCTAAAGATAGAATTTGAGGATTAGTGTAGAAGAACTTCCTAGAATTTTTGTAATGTATATATTTTAGGAGTTTTCCAAGAAATACATCCATGTCTGGATACGAGTATGAAGAGGTGGCTCTGGGACAGATGTACCTAAGTGTAAATCCTGAAAACACCACTTTGAGCTAGACTCGAATGGGAACTGGTGCACGACAACAGGCCTTATTTCCCTCTTGGTTATGAAATTCCCTAGAGATATGCTTAAGATAATATACATTTTCTTTAGAAACCATTATGAAGGATTTATGAGTATATACCTCCTCAAAGAAATTTTTTTATGATTATGGATTATATTCGCAAACTGTTCAATTTATGTTAAGTGTTTTACATGTTTGGAATTATGTATTGTGATTCATAAACTAATCTAATGTATGCCATTATATATAAATTGTTCCTAGTGGAAATAATGGAAATTGTATAAATACACATAATCCAGGTAGGGATTTACCTCCTACTCAAGATAATTATAGTGGAGCTGGTGATTCAACTGTTGATGATTAGCCTATCACCATACTAGGGAAACTTACTCAGTTTATGAATAATAACCTTACCCGTATGGAGCACCATGGTCCATAATGCGGAGGATTAATGTTAGACCGCTTAATGAGGCAGCATACACCAACATTCAATGGGAGTAAAAATACATTAGTATCTATGAAATAGATAAATTCCTTAGAGAAAATATTTCATGATTTTGGGAGTAGTGAAAAGGAAAAAGTATTCATGGAAGTTTATCGCCTCAATGGAGATGCAGGTCAATGGTGGTCATTAATCCCAAAAACAAAGGAAGATGATGAAGTATCGAACATATAATGGAGGTAGTTTAAATATATTTTCTTATAAGAATACTTTCCTCATGTCCATCGAGCGGATATGGAAATACAATTTCTGAGTTTGAGGGAAAAAGAGGATGAGAATGTCGCAAAGTATGAGGCTAACTTTCCAAGGATAGCAAGGCACGCAGAAGATTATATACATAACTCAATGATTATTATTGATCTATTCATTGATGGGTTAAAATCATATTTCTATCAATCATTAGTCTCACAATCCTTCTCATCATATGAAGATATTGTCTCATGCACTATCAAGACAGAAAAATAATTCTCTAAGTCTTATGACTGTAAAGAAAAGTAAGATAAAAAGTGATATGTTGAACACTCTGTAAATGGAAATAATATGAAGAAGTGAAAAGTTCAATATCCATCCCGTGGTAAAGGTGGGAAGAAACACCTCGGTACTTTCCTGAAGGTAATGGGAGTCTGTTACATGTGTGGTGAAAAAGTCCACCAAGCTCGTGATTGCATGGGGAAGAAAGAGGTTGTCAATGTTGAATGCAACAATTGTTGAGAAAAGGGGAATTATTCAAATGAATGTCCTAAGAGCCTTGGGAACATACCTCAGAAAATGCCAATGGAACAATGCCAAGCTTATGTGATCACTGTTGCTGAGTTTTAAGCATTAAAAGATGTGGTGGTAGATAATTTAATGGTTTTCTAAAGTTTACCCAATGCTTTATTTGATTCTGGATCATTTCATTGTTTCATATCTTCCCTATTTTATATGAAAATTAAATTTTTCAATTTGAATTAACAAGGATTTGTTAGTCAAATCACCTAATAGTAGTATCATCGCAAAAATGTTTTGTGAATAAGTTCCCATTAGGGCTTATAAATGTTATTTATATATTGATCTCATCATCATACCCATGATTGAATTTGAAATAATCCTCGGAATGGATTGAATTTCATATAATGATGCGAAACTTTATTGTAAGAAGAAGGAAGTTACAATTTTTTATGATGATAGGGAGTATCTTATCACTAGAGCAGAAACATCACCACCTGATTCTTATCTAGATCCACCCCCAAGAGCTCTACTAATTTCAATTAATTCAGAAGAAGAGAATGAAATAACTATGGGTGACGAAAAGAATGTTTGAATATAGAATGTACATGTTGTGAAAGAATATGATGATGTGTTTCCAGTGGATTTACCTGGACATCCTCCAGAACAAGAAATTGAGTATTACATTGATATAATTCCAAGTTCAAGTCCCATATCGAATCCATCTTATAGAATGACCACTGAGGAATTAGTGGAACTAAAGAAACAACAAGATTAATTGAGTAAGAAGTGATTTATTCACCCTAGTGTTTTTCTATGGTGATCCCTTGTCCTTTTTGTTAAGAAGAAAGACGGATCTATGAAGTTGTGCATTGACTACAAGGAGATCAATGCTATTACAATAATGAATAAGTATCCCCTACCTTGCCTTAATGATTTATTCGAACAACATCATGGTGCTCAATATTTTGCAAATATTGACCTTCGATCTGGATATCGTTAGTTGTCTTTGTGGAAGTAAGTCATTCTAAAAATAGTATTTAGAACTACGTACGGGCATTTCGAGTTTATAGTAATGCCTTTTGGATTGACTAATGCACACTCTGTCTTCATGGATCTAATGAATGGTGTTTTCAAGGAATATCTTGATGACTTAGTAGTGGTATTTATTGACGATATATTGGTATACTAAAAAATTTATGAAGATCACGAAAATCACTTGTGCACTATTCTAAAAACCCTCAGAAGAAATGAGTTATATGGGAAGTTTAGCCAAGTGTAAATTCTAGCTTCAAGAGATTTATTTTCTTAGACATATTGTCTCTAAGGATGGAATCTATTTTGATCCTTCAATGACCAAGGAAATCCAAGAATGGCCAGCACTGGGAAGTATAACTGAGGTATGTAGTTTTATTGGTTTAGCAGGTTATTATCGACGTTTCGTCCAGAATTTTTCCCGTTTGGCTAACCCATTTACCAAACTCACACATAATGGGGTTAACTTTTTCTGGACAAAAGAGTGTGAATAATTTTTGGGAGAACTAAATAGAAGATTAGTCGATGCTTCTATCTTGAATCTACCATCAAGGAACAATGGGTTTGTTATTTATAATGATTCTTTAAATAAAGGACTTGGTTGTGTCCAAATTCCAAATGATAGAGTTATTTCCTATACATCACAACAACTAAAAATTCATGAGAAAAAAATCATACTTCTGATCTTGAGTTATCAGCTATAATCTTTTTTCTGAAAAAATTGAGAAACTATCTCTATGGTGAAAAATGTGATATTTATACTGATCAAAGAGTTTGAAGTATATTTTCTCACATAAATAACTCAACATGAGGCAAAGACGATGGATTGAATAACTCAAGGATTGTGATTTCACTGTACATTACCACCCAGGGAAGGCAAATAAGGTGTTAGATTATTTGAGTAGAATGAATAATGGAGTTTTGAACAAGATGAGAGTATAAAGGGATCATATTTTCCTAGATCTAGTAATTATGGTTATGGGAATAACCATGGAAGCTGAAACATCAAAACTTTTTCAAATGGTTTCCAAACCATCTTATTTAGAAAGGATAAAGAGTTCTCAGACTAAAGATGAGGAGTTTCAAAAGAATATTATAGCTGTAAATGATGGGAGATTGAGTGACTTCATATATGAAGATAGAATTTTGAAATTTGGGAAGAGGATTTGTTTTCCTAACATACCATCTCTAAAAAGGGAATTATTGAACTATGTTCATAGCTCCAATTTCTCTATAAAACCAGGGAGCACCAAGATGTATAGATATTTGAAGGAACATTTTTGGTTGGAAAACATGAAGAGGGAGATTTCTAATTTTGTGATGTATAGTTTATCCACAAGTGATATATAGAAGGAAACGTCCTGGAGGAGTCATGCAACCTTTTCCCATACCTGAGTGGAAATGGTATAATATTAAGATGGGCTTTGTCAGCGGGCTACAAAAGACTTCTAGAAGGAATGATGCAATATGGTTCATTGTTGATCTTCCTACCAAGTCAGCATATTTTCTTGAAATAAGAGTATATTTACCCCTTGAACGTCTTGAAAGAATATATATTAATGAATTTTTAAGACTCCATGGTGTATCCCTATCAATTGTTTCCAATCTTGATCCCCGATTTACATCAAGATTAAGAAAAAGTCATTAAAAGGTCTTGGATACTGAACATCATTTGAGCACTGCCTACCACCCTCAAATCGATGGAAAATCAGAATGGGCTATTCAAACCTTATAAGACATGTTGAAATCTTCCTCACATGACTTTCAAGGTATGTGGGATAAATATTTACCTCTATTAGAATTTTACTATTACTATAGCTTCCATTCAAATATTCAGATGGAACCATATGAAGCGTTATTTGGAAAGAGATGTCGCACACCAACTTGTTGGGTTGGTGTTGGTGAAAGAAAACTCGTAGGCCTAGAACTTGTGGAGGAAAAAATGGAAAAATTGACGATTATACAAACCCACATCAAATCATCCCCAAGTAAGAAAAAGAGTTATGCTGGTATCTGAAGGAAGGATTTGGAAAATCAAGTAGAATATAATGTTTTCATGAAGGTATCTCCATGGAAGGGTGTTATACGTTTTGGTAAGAAGGGTAAATTGAGTCCCAGGTACATTATACCTTTCAAAATTTTAGAACAAATTGGAGTTGTAGCTTATTATTTAGAAATGTCTCCAAGTCTCTCCAAAGTTCATGATGTGTTCTATGTATCACTTTTGAGATAATACATTCCTGACCCAATGCATGTACTCACATATAAGGAAATTTAATTGGAACCCAATTTTTCTTATTGTAAAGTGCCTGTCAAAATTCTTTATACCAGAGTACAAGTGTTAAGAAACCGCACGACTCATCTGGTAAAAGTTCTACAGAGAAACCAAAATATGGAAGAGGAAACATGGGAACTCAAGGAACTTATGGTGAACAACCACCCAAATCTTTTTATACAGTAATATTCTAGAAATTTTTCAAGGATGAAATTATTTTAAATAGGGGAGAATGTAACACCCCAATCTTCCACAATATGTTTCCCTTTGAATAATGCAGTACCTTGCATTGTACGCGACTTGGAGTTTTAACACACCACGACCAATAAAATAAGCCTTTATGAATAGTAATACCCGCTTTTTGAAATTTTATAAATTTTTTTAAAATTGGACTCGATTTTGGATTTTTATTTTCAAAATTATCTTAGGGTGAATTTTTGGTATTTTTATGAAAACATTCAATTTTAGATGAATACTGAAAAACACTCTATTATTATTTAAAACTAAATTTTTATTTAAATAATTAATTATTTTATTTTATTTTATTTTATTTTATTTTATTTTAAATTAGATACATAATACCTATATATGTTCAATGAAATTCATTGGAGTCGTTTTATAATAAGTCTAGATATATAAACTTTTCTTGAACTTTTTACCGTCTTTTACCCACCTTCTAGAAACATTTGAAAATTTCCATAAAACTTAAACTTTAACATTTCTGTGACTTGAATTTCAAAAATCTGAGATACACGGTTAATATCAGTATGTAAAATTTGGTTCAATAAGATGAATATAATTTTTGGTGAATAGTAAATTTTGACATTTATTTACCACGGTTAAAAGAAAATAGAGTAATTAAAGGTAAAAATTATATTATAATTACCTTAACACATGTCCTAATTCTATAGGAAAATTTTAATTCGACCAAAAAAACCTCAAGAAAAATATATGATCATTTTGGTCGATGTGGATTAAATTAGGAAATTTATTATTATTTTATTTAAAGAAGAGTTGAAATTATTAAATTCAAAGTTTAAAAACTAAACCATTTTTAATATAGAGTTACACACAATATAAATTTGACTATAAATATTCATTAAAAATCTAAAAAAAATAACTACATAATTCTATTTTATTTATAATATTTAGACATTAAAAAAATTAATTAATTTATGACACAATGATCATGCAGTAATTACCTTATTAATGAAATATTAAAATAATTGACATTATAAATATGAAAATAAATGTAAATTGAGACTCTTGATGAATTAAACTAATTTTCTAAGTTAATATTAAATGTTAGGGTTGATTAAATAAATTTCATTCTAAGTGGTATAGTTTTTATGGATTTTAAAAAAATCAAATACTAAAGAGTGTCAAAATTGATATAATTGAGTTTTTAAAATAAATACTATATTATTAATTGATATAATATTTCTAAAATCTAAGTTTCAGATAGAGGACTTATATAATGTTATTTATATTAATATTTAACCACTTGGGCTTCACATAGCAGTTTATAGTAAGTTTATTAACCATATAAAATAAAAATACAAAGAGACACGGTAAATGTCAAACTATTTAATAAAGAGTTAAATATAAAAGATAAGGTTAATATGGTGACAAAAACCTATCTAAAAACAATTTTTTAGAGGTTTTCAACCAACCCCCACCTTAACCTCAAAATAAATTATTGATGAGCCATTATAAACCGATAATTATTTTATTATAAAATAATATTTCAAGCTTTTCCTAAAATGAAACTCACCTCTCTTATAAAAGGGTACTTTCTCATCTCTTAATTTCATACCTCCAAAGAAATTTGGCACGGCCAAAACCTTCCAAAAATATTCTCCCAACTTCCAACAAATAAACTTAGAGTCCTTAATTCGATCATAAAGAGTACCAATGGAGCCCTTTTGATCAACTCAAAAGGAAACACCCGAAGAAGTGGTAATAATTTCACCACTCTCTTTCAAGTTCTTTTCTTCCTCCACTTCCTATTTCTTTGTTTTTTTTTATACCAAAATAATAAATCCAGTACCTTTTACATATTTTTATGTTATTATAAATATCTTACAACAATATTCATTATTATATCCATCCAATAAATGAAAATTTCATCATATTGCGTACGCACGACTTGCTATCTCCACGTCGTGGTGTAGTTTATTATTCAAACTGTTTATTATTTGGATTGGTGTAATAATGAGTATAACTGATTTAAATAATAAATATAACATGTTAATTATTCTTTATATATGATATACCATCCAATTACTAATGATTTCACCATAAATATAATTATATAGTCGCTCATGCGTACGTACGGATTACCATCTCTACGAACGCGATGAGATTCATTCGTCATCGTAATCATGCAAGTATAATTTTCATCTCATGATTAAAAATAATTTTTATGAACAAAATATCATTTGGTATGTGAATCAAATACATCCTATCCACAACAAACATGTCTTACATAACCAAGCATATAAATTAAAACGAATCAGTTAACACCAAAAACGATGATACTATTGAAATATTATTAACAAATCATTATTAGAGGATCATATATGATAACATATTTATATATATAGTACTTTAATAATTTAATAACTATGTTTTAACTATTATACAAAAGTTTAACATACCTTATACTAAAGAAAAGTACAAATTAAGGGTTAATTCTACAATCGCTTTACTTATCCATGGTGGTTAATATGTAAGTATCTACTGGGACCTCTTTATCATCCACATCTATGTTTTCATAAAAATGTTATTCAAAAAAAATTTAATCTTTACTATAATATGGGTTAAAGACATTAATACCAATATTTTACCAAATATGATTTGAAATGAATATTTCCGTCATTTTCCAAACAAGGTACTTTATGACCTTTTTGACAAAATTAAGGAAAGAATGTCTTTTTTTAACTTATATGGCAGGTGTGGCTATTTTTTCCATTATATCATCGTTGAAGCCTCCCAAACAAGCTTATAAGAATATTTTCAAAATAAATTTTTTATTTTAAAATTATGTGACTTTTAAATGGTTTCAAAATTGAAAGATGTATTTCTTTCAAATAGTTTTAATTACAACTATGTTAACATCCTTTGATGGATTTAAAATATGTTTGAATTTTATTTATTATGATACAAATATTTCATATTGTATTGAAGGTTTTGTGATATTTTTGACTGTGGATGTGTTATTTTTTGTATCATTCATGGTTTATAGATAAAGTATTGACATTTTGTATGCTAGTTTTAACATGAATGTTTATGTTATGTTTAAACCTTTCATATGAGGAATGTGTTGGACTTAGTAAGTGATGGTTGTAGCCCGCTATAGCTCCTCGATGCATCGGTAGGTCTCATGATACAAACTCGTGTCTTGGCACAAGGCCTTGAAAAATATTATTTTTAGTCTTGGAATGAGTCCTTGACTATGTGGTTATGAAGTTTAGAATTATGCATTCCATCATTATAAAATTTGATATTGATATTGAATTTGATTATTCGACTAGTATAATATCCATGTGAATAAGAAAATGGAATTATTTGATTAAATTGGCCATGTTATGCAGAATTTAATGTTTAAAAGGCTTATGTTTTAGTCTTGTATATTTCCTTAAATTTTGATGCTTATTTATAAATGTTTCTATTATATTGTTATCCTTACTGATTATATGAGCTCACCTCTTTCAATGTTTCATTTTTCCCAGGATTCGAAGAAGTACATTATGATTGACCTGTAGGTATGGTATAAGGGATAGTGTAAAGGATATGAATGGGGTCAATGGAGAAAATGTTGTTGTTGTTTTTCATTTTATAATGTAATGTAAAACTTATGAATGTATCTAGTACTTCCTAGGCTACTAAACTGATCGGCCTTTCCAGATTTGATCCCTTGTGATCACGCCAACATTATGTAATAATGCAATGATTTTGGGTAACTGGGGTCAGGGCATTAAACCTCCAAACAACGATGGGGCCTTTTTATTATTTAAACCAACCTAGGAAACCTTTTGATTTAGTGTTAATATCTTTTTCGAAGAATATGTATTCTTCATGAAAAATAATTTTTATACATTTATTATACTACCCCATCAATTATATTTAAATAAATGATGAAATATAAAAATTATTATCATTAGCATAACGATATTTTATTATTTTATTTTAATAATAAATACTTATCTCTTCTACAGTCAAATGTGGAATGAATTCAATATTCGTGCATATGTGTGGACTACTAACCCCCGTGAAATGATGTGTTTTATATTCCATAAGAAACTATAAATGTATAGTATAAATATGGATTATATATATTATATTCATGTGGTTTTTAAAATTCTATAAATGTAATATAATAACTAATTTTATACCATTCAATTCATTGAATGTGATGATTTCATTTGATCATTCCTATTGATTACAAACTCAATGATGTGATGTGATTAATTTTTCATAACCACTTCACATGGTTATTATACATTAGTTAATTAGTATATATACTTTCATATATATGAAATTAATATAACTATAAAATTAAAAAATCATAAATATATTCTTTATATCATGATTTTTGAATAATGGAAATGTAAATCATGCCTATGTACGACCAAACATCTCTATTATTATAACGTAGATAGTTTTTTTTTAAATAATGGTTGGAATTAAATTATAAATGATATATAAGACTGATAACCATTTCATTATTATGACTATTTATATTATGGAATAATGAACTCTTTTAAAATGATCGAACTGATGATGAAATTTTGGACATATGTGATGAAAATCATCAAAACATCCAACATGATAATAAATGATTACATAATTTATTATAACATGTTAATAAATATTATAATATGAATAATAATATTTAAAAAAATTATAAATCAATAATATAATTATTTTGAATTTATTATTTTGGAAGATAATTAATGTATGTGATGACTCAAGCTCGATGTAATGAGCATTATAACCTAAGATAACATTTTACATTTTCTAAAGATTTAATTTATAAATTTTTTATTCTATGTACAAATTATTAATATTCAGTTGTTTTTTATATTTAAATATAATAATTATAATGTATATTTCAGTTATATTTTCAATTTTATAATTTCTTTGTGAAAATGAATCATTTTAAATAATTTTTAGGGAATAATTTGATTTTTTTCAAAAAGGATAATTGAATATTCTAATTTAAAATATATGGTATCAAACGTTTTTTCTCTATTACAACAGTTATTTTATATTTTTATTCCACTAAAATCATTTTTTATTCAATGAAAAACAATAATTAAATTTTTTCGGAATTTTATTTTTGAAAATTAGTTTTTAAAGGACAAGGCTAATTCAATATCCAAAAGTTTTTTGAAAATGTGATTAAAAGTTTTTTCTAATGATTTAGTGATGAAAATGTGGAAAAATAAAATACTTTATTCATGATATGGTATGTGATGGTTATATATGAGAAATATTTGATCCTGATATAGCATATATGATGGATACGACCCATTATATCTATCCAGTGCATTGAATAATGTTCTATATAATCATTAGAATGATTGAGGGAGTTAACCATAACAGTTTAAATTATAATTTAACTAGTATCTATTAAATCCTAACATGATATTAAAATTGGACATTAATATGATACTTTATGTTCCCAATTAGGCTTTTTATTTTTTGATATGGGTTTCTATTATTTTATTTGTGTAAAAAGTGTGTGTAATCATTAGTTTATGATTTAGTTTATACAGAAGAACAATATAGTGACTGAGGTAAACAAAAAATGATTTTTTATGTTTTTTCAATTAATTAATGGATTTATTTCATTTATGATACTTAATGAGATTTTTTTTATCTAATTTTTTTAAATGTTTTAACAAGGTATACATATGAGTAATAAAAATAATATATAATGATGAAATGCATGAATATTATTCAAAATAATTAGAAATTTTTTATATTAAATTTTTTATATTGTGGGAATATTGGATACTTATTATATGTGTCCACATTTTTATATATATGTTTTTTATTTAAGAAATATGACACTACTGATCTAAATAGTAACCGTAAAAGGTCATTCAGAATGAATGAATGTAAGTATTATTTTCAAGAGGATATATTGTGTAATTTTAATGGTTTGTTCATTCTATACATATATTCAAGTAGATACTAACTATAATGGAAGGTATATGAGTGTGTTATTTTGAGACATTATCCTCTGGCTTGAGTAGAAATTTCAGTATAAATAATAGATAAATATATATAACATGGCATATAAACATAATAGATAAATGTGTGTATGTGGGAAGAAGTAATTAATCATCATAATTCCATAACAATTATAGTATACCAAACATGTGAGAATAGATCCCTCATGGTATGGTCATACATAATTATAAGATAAAATAAAAAATAAAGTATATCACAAATAAAACTATTTAATTGTATTTCTTAGCCCCATCATCTAAACTATACTATATAATTTTAATAAATTATCATCCGTCAGGAATATTCATTAATCCTATATTGTGGGATGAAAATTTGGTGTTTTCGTAGATAACCAATTTCTCTGATAGGCTTACCAAGGTATCAGTAAAATTTTATAGACCATAACCAATATCCTCCCTAAAAATTAATATTATTTAAAATTTCATTCATGTGATATTTATATATATAAAAATAGTATTATAATTTAAAGTCAATAAACAAAAGTAATAAAAAACCTTTAATGGAGGAGTTGGATATTACAATCATGTAATCTAAAAAAAATTATTCCCTAGATATAGGACCATAATCGACAAAACCAGCATCATCTAGTGATATGATGTTTTTGGAAATGTTTTTATCATCTTTCTCCACAACATAATAGTCCTGATCCTCCCAACAATACCAAATAAAAGAACACCAAATTCCCCTATGGTATTTTTCTCATTTGATGGAATATGTCAATAAGTATAAAGATTACCCAATACCAAAGTCTTATTATCCAATGTAACATGCCCATATGTATCACAGATCTACCCTATTAAATTTTTTTTGACCAATGTAAAAGTAAAATAATTATCAACCTCCCCCCCCCCTAATGATATTTTTTTAGAAAATTGAATAATTTAATATATATCAAAAACCACCACAATGGGATTTTTCTTAGTAGATGGATTAATCAATGAAAAAACACACCCCTATGGTAATTTTCTTTAGGAAATATAAAAATGACCCATAAGGGATTTATTCATTTATTTAATGGATGAACCTCCAATGTGGTGTTTTCATTTTCATAACACAAGATTGGATCAAAAAGAAATTTTCATTATCCTTTAAATCATTTCATTTTATGTTACGTAATTTTATTAAAATAATCCATATTTTATCCATTATAATAATAAAATGAATACCAAAACCCATTTACGACCACATTAATTTCCAACAAAAATCATTTCATGAGAATAATTACCTTTTCCTAAATATTATTTAAGGATACACATAAAATAAGAAGCACACAAATTCAATTTACCAATTCAGAATACATTACAAAGAAATGAAAAAAATTGAAGGAACTATTTTTATTTTCATAACATAAAACATGATTTTATTATATACAAAAAGAAAAAAAATATATTTGGAAAACTGTTTGTCAGAGTAGAGTACTCAAGAGGGGGGTGAATTGTGTATCTATTAAAAAATTTTGTTTAAAATGTATTTTTAAAAATTTTCCCCAATAAATTTAAATACATCCCATTCAATCAAGGTTATACAGTTATAAAATATTGACTGTTTAAATAACTTCTTAGAAGATTGATTAATTCTCACTAATATTAATATCAATTATTAACATTACTTTTGAAGCTATTCTAAGAAGGAAAATCTATTAAAACTTCAATCTAAGATTAACTATCAAAGTAAAATTAGTGGTATCTAAATTAAATAGTAAAATAGAGAGCACTAAAATAAATAAAAAATAGATATAAAACAAGTGGTTAGGTCTCAAGCAAAGACCTAATCCACTCCACTTGGTGATCACCTTCCACCAAGTAGTTTATATTAATAAATTTCATCCACACCTTGGATCAGGGTTAAAAATAGTACAAAAGACTTTCCATATCACATGACCTCATTCACAATTCTTCATGGGTATGAACTTACAGGTCACACAGGGACCTCTTACACACTTTTCTGTGGAAGTACACAAGTGTAAAATGACGTAAGAGAACTGATATGTTGTATACTTCAGTATGATGTAGGATAAAATGATTGTTTTATATAGACAAAAACATTGATCGAAAAAAAATACACAATAGAGCCTTAAAGATGAGATAAGGTTAGAAATGATATGAGTGTTAGTCTATGCAGTTCTGAACTTTTTAGATGAAGAAAATGTAGAAATTGAGTCCTCTCGTGGAAAACTGAGTATTATAAGTCAGCTAGATCTGGATCGTGTTCTTTTTGGAGTTGATAAAGTAGAAATGTTCTTGACTCTGGGATTCGAGTATGATTCGTGTGTTCTTCAGCAGTGTCGGGTTGCATGAAATCTTCGAATTCTTCATTATCATTCACACACTTATTTTTATTTTACGTTATTATCGCCACAGTTGCCATGATCGCTTCATTCTTTTTATTCTTCTAATTCATGTGTTAGATCTGACATGATACATGTATTCTGCACCTCGTACCTCATATAATCAAGTTACATGTCTACAAAGAAACATTAATTATGTTAGTGTATTTACATTCTTCAAATATTACCGTTAGAAATTATATTGAAAAATGACACAACAGATTAAGAAACTGTGTCACAGTCTGTCAGTAATCAGTGTCTCTATGAAACGGTGTCTCCTTGAAAAAGTGTCTCATTCTTTATCTTTGAACGGTGAGACAAATATGATGGAATAGTTGTATAGAGCTTAGGAATCAGTAGCATAGATGCCGTGTATGAATTACGGTGTCTAGATATGGTGTCTAGATGCGGTGTCTAGATGGTCGCGGTGTCTGAATGGTCACTATGTTTGGATGGTCATGGTGTTTGGACGTTCATGGTGTCTGGATGGTCATGGTGTCTAGATGGTCACGGTGTCTGGAAGGTCGGAGTGTTTAGATGGTCATGGTGTCTATGTCTTTTCTAGCAAAACACAACCGGTGGTAGACTCAGGGTTTCTCAGACTTAGTCAAATCTCTATATATAGATATAAATAGTGATATTCACAGATTGAATTAAACATAATCATTCAAAAGATAATTTCATTAGAAACAAAATAGTTTAGAATAATTACTTAAGTCATAATGAAACTAATCATCTGTACACATGATTTTATATATATTAAATAGGATTAACAATATTTACTGAAGGTATATGATATTTCATCATTACAACATGATTAACACATGAGGAGTCTGAAAATCTCCCACTTTTTGATGATCACAAATCATGTGATTGAGAGATTTATTCTTGGGTAGCGTGTCTCTTCTATAGTGTGCATTTAGTACATATAGAATACTTATTTCACCCCTTTTTGGGATTATCAAAAAATGTAAATAAGAAGTATACAATAAATGTGAACAATGCATTATATGGATAAAAGGTGTCATTACAAAGAGTAAGTAATAAGAATACATAAAACATCCCTATCAAAATATAGTAGTCACTATTATTCAATAATGTATTGTCTTCTCTTTTACCTTGGTAGAAACATCATAAGAAGAAGCCATAGGAGTAGAAGTATAAGTGGAGGATGGGAGTGAACCAGTGGTCAAATAAGGTAAATGGAGTCCTTCAAAAATAGAAAGGGCCAAGGAAGGTGCAGTGGAAGACTGTGGCAACTATTGATCAAGGATAACATTTTTGGTCTGACTCAGAGCTTGAGAGACAGACATATATGTAGAGGCAAGGGCAGAGGATGGTAAGGTATGAAAACCAGATCTTAGGGGTGCAGGTGCAGGACCGGCAATGGTAGTACTCTAGACATGAAGGTAAGGCCTCAAAATCATGATGAAGACAACAATTATCTATCTACCATACTGCATATCTTTCTCAAATTCATCCTTTTTCTCCTTAAAAATATCCAAAAAATAGTGAAATCTTTGAGCTTTTGGACTTGAGTTTTGAAATCTTGAGTGATAGAAGGAATCCTCATATTCTCCACAAGGTATATGAAGTGGTTGGTCATGTCATTCATAGAGAAAATCTAATTGAAGTAGAAGTCCACATTCATAGAAATTTCTTGCTGAGAATGCTTAGAAATCTTGGAATTAGTTATCACTAACCCAAGAAAATTTTTGTTGTTCCTAATAAAATTAGATAGAGATTCCTTGTCAAATCCACTAAGCATAGATTGAAGTTCTTTGACAATTGTTCAGAGATTATCACTGTCACGACCCGACCCAACGGGGCTCGAGCCGCAACACCCCAAGGCCACCTCCAATAGGCCAGGGGATAGCATCTAGCTCCGAGTAGGCTATCACACACATTGGAGGCATTATCCCAAGGTACATGTACACACACACCCGCATAAACCTCCATGCAACAGTGCAGAGATATATAAAACAGAAAAGTAAATGCATGAATATAACTATTCAGTTTTATATATCTTTGCACTGTTTCGTGGAGGTGTGTGTGGGTGTGTGTGTATAGGTACCTTGGGCTAATGCCTCCCATGTGTGTGATAGCCTACTCGGCACTAGACACCAGCCCCTAGACTATTGGAGGCGGGCTTGGGGTGTTGTGGCTTGAGCCCTATTTGGTCAGGTCGTGACAGAGTGGTATGAGAGGAGGTTCTACCTTTGGGATCTCAGAGCGTAGCTGGTCTAGCTGTGAGTTTGATTTGGGTTGCATAGCAGCAGTGTTAGGATGTTTTGAGTTCGGAATTCAGGCTAGGGACTCCAGTGTTGCTGCGGTGGCTGACGTATCCATACACCCGGACTTTGATAACCTGTCTTTTGACTCGGGACATTCGTACACTGGTCGTAGGGAAAAATGTTACATGCATTATATAAGACTGGGTTTTGGGTTTTTCCTTGTCCTTCTTGAGTCAACTCACCAGATATACTCTTTGATTATGGAGCGTCTTGATTGTGTTTTAGGATGCCTCCACGACGATAGCCAGTAAGGGTTCCCTAGCAGAATTGTCGTGATGATCTGCCCCGTGTAGTGGCTGTAGACTAGGGCGTTGGTTCTGAGGCTAGACCTCCATGTGGTCTGCTTGTTGAGCCAGCACCTATTGAGCAGCTGGTTTTGTCGGAAGTGCAGGTGGAGGTTATGTGTAGGATGAGTGTGATGCACGAGTTCCAGAGGCAGCGGCCTCTAAGGTTCCAGGGTGATCCAGACCCCTAGGCAATTGATGACGGGCTCGCAGTAGTTGCTCGTGTTTTCCACCTCATGAGCACACCTCCAGATCAGATGGTGGTTCTAGCGGAGAGCCTTATACAAGGTTCGTCAAAGTGATGGTGGAGTTTTGTGACACAGCCCCATGATGAGGATACGCTCACGTGGGAAGATATTGAGGGGATATTCAGGGAAGAGTTCTATCTGGTTACGATGAGGTCAGTGTGGATCTAGGAGCTCCTACAGCTTCGGCAGGAGAGCATGAACGTGTCGAAGTACTCGGCGAGGTTTATAGACCGGTCACGCTACTCCTTGGATATGGTACGAGACCCCTTCTTTGGGGCTCAGACTTTCGAGCGTGTCCTACACAGAGACATATGGTCAAGTGTGGTTTCTTTGTGTTTTCCCACCTATACTGGAGTGATGGAGTGTGCGTTGGTAGTGGAGAGATTTCTGGATGAGCAGATCTCGCCTGTTGGTGTAGGGTGCATGGCAACTGAGACATCAGAAACTTGTAGCTGATGACAGACTCAAGGTTTTGGACGTGGGCGGCATTTCAGGAGGCAGCCCTAGGATGGAGGATTTGAGGCTGAGGGCTCACAGGTCTTCCAGGCCAGTTTTGGTGAGTCGGATGAGAGGCGGTGCTACACTTGCGACGGTTGGGGACATCTTGCTAGAGATTGTCCGACCCAACGTGCTGCTGAGAGGGAGCCGGTCGATGGACTGCCTTGGTCGAGGAAGCGTCTCGAGCAAGGAGGTCTGCAGGGCAGTGGACATGGCGACGGAGTTGGTGCAGCAACAGGAAGTGGTAGGCAGTATCAGTTTCCACCACCCCCTCCCCCAGGTGGTCCATGCCAAGCTCAGGGAGCTGGTGGCTGAGGGCGACGACAGCTGCATGACCAGGAGGCTGTTGACCCAGAGGCTCCACGGATGGATAGAGGTATGTCTTGTGTCCTTTCTACTTTTTGAAGTAGTCTGATAGACACAGTTTAGCAGTACTCCTCCCTTTCTGTTTCTTGCTCTAGTTTTGTTAAGGGTGTTGGTAAGACCCTATGTGGGTGTTGTTCGTTGTGCTTCAAATGTGTGAGGAAGGGGGATCCTTCCCCCACCAAGACGCGTTTTTGTGATGCGATTAAAACTGTGCGGGCGAGTCAGTACTGCCCAAAGTGGATAGTGTTGAGGTGTGGTGGATAAGTCCCACTGACTTATGTGTTTGAGCATGGGTGTTTGTTGGAGAACTCACTGGCGTGGGAGACCTAGTGGAGGGTCTAGTCGCCTCCCTTGTACTTATGGATTTTCAAGGATTAAAAGGTCTAAGGTACAAGGATGTAGCGACTCGTGTTTTGGCCCTATCAGACTTTGGAATATTTCTACGAATAATTCCAGAGCTAGGTGTGAAGACAGTGTGCGATTCTGAGGCCCATTGTGCCCAGAATTAATTTTATAAAAGTATTAAGTATTTTTATACTATGCACATGGCGGGCTATGATATCTCCTAAATGGTAGTTCAGAAAGGGATTCTAAGGGCATGGTTGTGTCTGTAACGTGCCTTTTACCCTTGGTGGGGTGTAAACTTTGTGGGCGTGCGCCTGCGGTGAGAAAGGCCACCAGGTGCATTTTTGTAAATAAATGGAAAATTTTATTTACGAGCGTCATCTCGGATAAATCCTGAACGGAGTCTCAGATCACAAATCTGAGTCCTCCGTTGCTTTTAAAATGGCGCGTGTACCCTAGGGGAAACCTTACCTTTGTCTCCATCGGGCATCGAAAGGAGGCGAGTCGGGGCCGGAGATATTTAAAAAAAACATATCTTCTTGTATCTCCCCCCCCTTGGACATGTGGTGTGCAGCAGAGGAGGAACTCCTCCTCCTTCCTCCTACACCTCCTCTTCTGACGGCGAATCGGTGACCAAATCAAGTGATCATGGTGCTGTCGAGATCAGATTTCGACGGCGGATGTGACGACGGACGTTCTAGGATCGTGCAGCGGAAGCTTTGGAGCGCGGATCGTCGGTGTTTCACCCGCGAGGTAGGCGGTTTGAGTTTTAAAATCCCTTACCTTTTTTATGTGTTGTTTTTCTTCAAATCATCATAAGGATTGTATAGTTTGGGTCCCGAGGTTTCCGAAACATGTTTCAGATCTGATTTCAGAGCACTGGGGTGCTCCAGGTGGATCCTGGAAGTTTTCGGGCGAAAAACTCAGATTCTGGCGGAAGCCATGGTCGATTCCAGTGAGACCCATAGTGGTGGCACGGTGGTTTCCAGCTCCGATGCGGTGGAGTCCGGCACCGGCATGGCGGATTCCGATAGTGTCGTGGTGATTTCTGTCGAGGAAGGTGGTGGTTCGGCCAGGTTTTTTCGAGGGTTCTTTAAACACTCGTAAACCGTAACTCCGATTTGTGAGCCATTTGTGGTGACATGTTACTTGCATCGAGATGGATATTTTGTTCTCACTTTGGGAATTTTGAGGTTCGGTATCATGGCCCAAGAGCTTGAAACGTCGAATAAAATAATGATATTTTATTATTATTCGACTTTGGGCTGTTGTATCTTCTACCCAGAGCGTCTGATTGACATGCCGTCAGTGGCATTGAGACCCTGATGATACAGCGGACTTTTCATGAGGGTTTCCAGGTGTTGGGACCTAGTTTTGGATGTAGGCCCCACGAGTCTAGGTTTTGGCATTTATGGAGGAACGCAACTTTAGCAAGAGGAGTCTGATTTTGGCGGATGAGTAGTCGATCCTGTGTGTTTTTCTGAGAGAATCGCAATGGTATGATCCGTTAGATGCATTTCGGGATCAAGGCATCGGCCCCACCCGAGCTAGCCTTGGTGAATAGTGAATTTTTCACTAGATGTCCATTTCGGGCGAACGAGTAGTGGATCCTGTATCTTTTTTTAGGGGATCGTCATGGTATGATTCGCTTGGTGAGTTTCAGGATCGTTGTGTGGGCCCCGCATAGGCTAGCTATGGTGAATAGTGCATTTTTCACTAGTTGTCTCTTTTGGGCAAGTAAACAGCCTATCCAGTGTGTTTTTTCGCGTGGATTGCGATGGTAGCCTCGGTGTCGGCCTTAGAGGTGTGTGGGGTTAAGTTGTGGTGGGTCGCTTGGGTTAGCGACGTTCGGACCAACAGTGGTTGAGTTTACTCCCTTGGTTCGTTCCTGTGAGGGTTCGCGCGACATAACATCCTTCGCATAGGTTTGTGATCCTCTCGATGGGATGTTTAATCTATTAGTGTTTTTGGCACCATTGGGAATATAATCCCCTACGCGGTGGGCCATGATCAGTATGGTTGTGCCATCATCAGGAATACGATCCCCTACTCGGCATGAGGATTATAGTAGGGTTGTGGTATCATTGGTTATGTGATCCCCTACTCAGTGCGTGGTTTCTGAAGGGTTGTGGCACCGCCAGTTTGATCCCCTACATTGTAAGTTATAACAGATAGGGATCTGGTATCATTGTGACCACCTTTATATGGGTGACGATCCTCTATCTGAGTGGTGTGCTTCTGTTGAGTGCCAGATTGGGTTGTGGTATTCCCCAGCGGATCCGGGGTGTGATCCCCTATCTGTGATTTTTACAAATTCCAGATCGGGTTATGGTATCCCCCAGCGGACCGTGGGAGTGATCCCATATCTGTGAGATCTTTATATACCGGTTTGGGTTCTGGTATCCCCTAGCGGACCCTAAGAGTGATCCCCTATCTAAGGAGTTTGGTGTTTATGTTGTTTCAGTGAGGTTTTTCTCAGTGACGGTATCCGACGATTGTGATATCTCGGGTGAGCGTCTGAGATGTTTGTGTGAAACCTGATGGAGTGTATCTCTCAGAAAAGTGTCATCTGGGATGACAGTGATCATAGATTGTTCTCTCCTGGTTGTGAATCGTTGCTGGTGATGAGGTCGGTACCTCATGTGGATTGCTACATGAGCTGATTATATCTGGATTGTTCAAGGTGTATGTATGGGCATACACCTGGATTGAGCTGACTAGTTATGTTTTTCCAAGGATGGTCATGAGATGGAGTTTCTCTCTCGTTTGGGTTCCCTATGTTTGGGATGAGTGGATTGTTGCCCTTCAGTTGATATCTTTTGTTTTGGGTTTTTGGTGTGCCTATTGAGTATTGTTATACTCACCCCTACACGGGCTTTTCCCACACATGTTTGTGTCTTGTGAAGACCAAAATCCTTTCGACAGAGTCCCAAGAGGACCCAGAGCAGGAGGAGCTTAGTGAGCGGGATTGACGGGGGTGTTTACCTAAGTTATGCCGAGGAGCTTACGGGTAGGGGTTTTGGTAGTTTTTTGCCTCCTCCTGGGCAGGTTTTCAGTTTTCTTTTGGTGGGACCTGTTTTGCCTTTTTGTACTTCTGTTGTACTCTGGTAGTGGGATAGTTGTATGCATGCATTTACTTTTCAGTTTTATATATCTCTACATTGTTTCATGGAGGTGTATGTGGGTGTGTGTGTGTGTGTAGGTACCTTGGGCTAATGCCTCCCATGTGTTTTATAGCCTACTCGGTGCTAGATGACAGCCCCTATCCTATTGGAGGCAGGCTTGGGGTGTCGCGGCTCGAGCCCCATTGGTTCGGTTCATGAAAATCACTATCTAAATAAGGTTGAGATGATTATATAGAAGTACGGTAAGAAGTGATATCCAAGGTAAGGGATTTCTATTGATTTAGATCATTCTAGAGAAAACCCTTATGCTCATCAGTTAACTTGTTGGGACCAATAACAAGATCACGCATATCTTGAATAATATGATTGTTTCTTTCAGCTACCCTCTCATTTATGGATGTTAGATTGGGTTGAATTAGTGGGGCTACATCATGTGGGTCCTAACTAAAAATATCCTCAATATGATAAGAAGTAGGTTCTAGTCTTGAGGTTATCACTCTCTGCATATCTTCAACCACACCTCTGAGATTATTTACTTCATCACTGAGCAGTTTATTCTCAACACTGACATGTTGAATCTCATTAAGCATATTAGGAAGAATTTTTTATATGATTTTTTTCCAAAAACAGGGCAGCATCACTCTATGTTAAATTGGTTAGAGGAGACGGTTGGGTATTCAGGATTTTTTTAACTCCAAAAAATAAGGTAGCTCCAAATGAGTTCAGATAATCCTTATTCAAAAAGTTTAAAGGTTCTTGTGAAACTTCGGGAATAGAGGCTTGAACAGCCTCAAGATCCTTGGTAGAGATAACATTAGTAGAAGATTCCAGTTTAATATTAAACAAAGAAGAAGGATCAATTCCATTAACTGAGACTTCTTGATAATCAGTCACATAAAAAGTATAGGGAAATTTATAGCATGGATCAATAGGATTAGGGACTTCAACAGATTCCAAATTGGCAGGATGATCCCTCTCAATAGAAGAATATTTCTCAGGACTGATAGATTTATCTCCTTGATCTATTTTCACAAATTCATCCCTAGTTTTCTTATCCATTGCCTATTTAGCCAATTTAAAGTTTTTCCCCATTTTTTCTTCAGCAGACGTAAGAACTTCTGGAACAACTCGTTCCTTTGGGAGTTCCTCAAAATAAGTTTCTTTTACAACAAAAATATCTTCTTTTAACTACTCTTCAACAACATTTGTTTTACATAGAATAGCAACAGATACTTATTTGAAAGCAATTTTTTCTTCCATATCATCAACTTTTTCAAAAATATTAATTTCTATCTCAATTAAGATTTGAGGAGTAGGTGCACTGTCTTCCTTATCTTGAAAATTTTCATTTGAAGGTACAGTAGCTTCTTCCTCTTACTCCTCATCTGAATACTCGACAATCTCATCTGGTTCAAAACTAGAATTAGAAATATCGTTAGGTCTGGAAGGGTGTTCCACAAAATAAATCATTTCATAAACTCTATCATTATATTCCACCCAAGCTTTTATCTATGGATTCCAATTGAATTTCATTAAATTTACTATAAATTTTGAAATACATAACTCATAATACTTAATGGATTCTTCATCTGGTCCAACCAATCCCTTTGAATGAAGCATAGTTGAGATAATCCTTGAATAAAACAGGGAGGTTGACTTGGAGGTTGTTTTGATCAAATCACACATATGGTGTATTATATTCTTTAATAGGTTGATCTTATGTCAATTTTTCATGAGATGTATCAAAATTAAATCATGATACTTTAGTACAACAAAATTGATTTTTCTAAGGTTAATCAAATTATGAACAAACATATACATGAGTCTAGAATCTCCATCTAGCTCGGCAGGTATAGCTCTCCTCTTAGTTTCATTTTCAGTTAAACTTCTCAAAGCTTCTTCCAAAACAAATAACTCACTCATTGGTGGAGGACCTCTCTGACAGTCCTCACAAATACCCTCATGAGGTATCATAAGGCATGCATCACATAACCTCAAAGAAAAGGTACAAATATGGCCATTGAACTAACTTCGCACAACATAGACATCTTCCAAATAAAAAAATAATTGAACATAATGGTAAATCTGTGGAACTATATTGAGTTAAATTGGCCTATCATCTTTTGTGAACCAATCTAGATATCCTTTCTCTCTTATAAATTTCAATACCAAACACTTACTTGAAAAAATACACTTAGGGAATATCTCCTTTTCAAGTACCACTACTATGTTCACTAGATTCAGATTCAGAGGGCCTTCAAGTGTTAACTTCGGTGTGATTTTAAATTTCCTCTTTGAACTATGATTCTCATGAGTTGACAATGACAGGAATTTCATCTTGGGCATTCACCAAATGCTCAAGAGAGAGAAGGGTTGAGAGAGGGGTTTTTGGTTTGAGAGAAGAGAGCATGAGTGAATAATGAGTGAAACATCTTTTTTTTTACCATTTAAGGTTATCAAGCATCATGGGATCAAAAAGAGAAAGAATATAAAAAAAGAATAAAATAATGAATTATCACGATATGGGTTATAATGTACAAATAAAACAATAAATGATCATTATGGTGAGACTATAATAAGTCTTCATGGTGACACTGTAACATGTCTCCACGATGAGATGGTAACAAGCGTTCATGATGAGACCATAACAGTGTGATTTCTTAACTATGCGACCATATTGTTTGAGATAGTAAGTTCGAGATAGTAACCAAAAAATAGTAACTGTGAGACTGTAAATGTGAAACAGTAACTCTAAGAATAGAAAAACTATAGAACTGTTAGAGTTAAATAGTAATCTCAAGATTGTGACTTGTGAAACCATAGACTGTGAAATAGTATACTATCAAATTAAGATTCATCATTCCCAATTCATGTATGATGCAATATATTCTATCAGAATTTAGTGGTTTTGTGAGTATGGTAGAAAGCTGATATTTAGATCCAATGAATTCCAAGGTGATATCACCTTTTTTATTATGTTCTCGCAAAAATTGAAGTCTTTAATCAATATGTTTTCTCCTAGAGTGTGAAAAAAATTTCTTCAGATGTTAATAGAACTTTTATTGTCATAATTAATAGGTACATTCCTGAATTGATATCCATAATCTAGTAATGTGTGTTTAATCCCCAAAATTTGTGCACAACAACTGCCAGCTACTATGTATTCATCTTCTGCAATAGAAAATGCAACAGAGTTTTGTTTCTTACTACTCCATGATACCAGTGACTTGCCTAAAAATGACATGATCTAGAGGTTCTTTTCTATCTAGATTATGACCAATGAAGTTGGCATCAGAATAACTCACTAACTCAAATGATTTTCCTCTAGGATAGAATAGTCCAAGAATAGGGGTATGCTTGAGGTATTTGAAAACAATATTAAATGCATTCAAATTATATTCATTAGGATTTTCTTGAAAATGATCACACATACACACACTAAACATAATTTCAATTCATCTAGTAGTAAAGTATAGTAAGATTCCAATCATTCCTCTGTAAGTGGTTTGATCAACAGATTTTCCATCTTCATCAAGATCCAATATACAACTAGTACACATTATAGTCTCACTACTTTTAGTGTTATCCAATCCAAAACATTTTAGATAGTATCTAGTATATTTACTTTGATTTTAAATAATTCCATAATTATTCTGAATGATTTAAAATCCATGAAATAATTTCAATTCACCCATTAAACTCATTTCAAATTTGTTTTGCATCATTTTAAAAAATTCAATACATAAATAATTTTTTCAAGATCCAAAGAAAATTTCATCTTCCAAGATTTTACCTACTAAAAAATCATCAGAAATTTGTTTTATGAAAATTGTAGGATCATCTATTCCTTTTGTAATACCTTTGGAAATAATAAAAATACTTAACCTATCATACCATGCTCTTGGATATTGTTTTAAACCATATAATTCTTTTATAATTTAAAAATATGGTTTTGAAAATGAGGGTTTGTAAAACCAGGGGTTTGATCAAAAAAGAAATCATCATCTATATATCCATTTAGAAATGCACTTTTTCATCTATTTGATATAATTTCAAATTCAGATGTGCATCATATGCAAGCTAAATTCAGATGGCTTCAATTCTAGATACTGCTACAATGGTCTCTTTATAGTCAATTCCTTCTTCTTGACTATACCATTGTGCAACCAATCTAGTCTTGTTTCTAACTATGTAACCAGCTTAATCTACCTTATTTATAAACACCCATTTAGTGCCTATAGTGAATGTGTCTTTGGGTTTGTAAACCAGTTTCCAAACATTGTTCCTTTCAAACTGATTATGGTCTTCTTGCATAGACATCAATGGAAATTAATCATTGATAGCATCATTAATGTTTTTAGTTTCATGTTGTGACAATAAAACTTGATGTTCAACCTAATTTCTAAGAGAAGCTCTAGTTTGAGTTCTTTTTTCTAAGTCTCCTACAACAGCATCTAAAGGATGGTTCTTAAGAGTTGTAACAAATCTAGAAAAAGATGGATTGGTGATTTCAGGTTCTTTAACAGGGTATCCTTCCTTATGACATGAATCTACATAATTTCCAGAATAGGATGTTTTCATAGATTCCATAACAAAAAGGTTAGAGAATTCTGAATTAATCTCTAGATCAACCTCCATGTTCTAGAGTTGTCTTAGGCTCATGTGGATCTGTTTCATCAAATTTGACATGGATAGATTCTTCCACACATTTAGTTTTTTTATTAAACACTCTACTGCATTTACTAGAAATTCAATATCCTAAAAATATTCTTTCAATACTCTTGGATTCAAATTTTTCAAGATTGTCCTTAGTATTAAGGATATAGACTTTGCAAACAAATACATTGAAGTATATAACTTTGGGTTTTTTATTGTTCCACAACACATATAGAGTTCATTTAATAATAATACTAATCAATACTCTATTGATAATATAACATGCAATATTAATATCTTCAGCCCAAAATTAAATAGGTAAGTCATATTCTCTGAGCATGGTTCTAGCAATCTCTTGTAGGGTTCTATTTCTTCTTTCTACAACTCCATTCTATTAATGTGTTCTAGGGGAAGATTAATTATACCGATAGACATTTTGTGAGACAAAATATTCAAAATCTTGATTTTCAAACTCACGACCATGATCACGTATTAGGGATTTAATTCTATGTCCACTATTATTTTATTCAGTTTTGGCATATTTGGTAAAATAAGAGTAGACATCAATTTTTTGAGCCAAAAAGAAATTCCAATTATATCTATAAAGATAATCTACAATAACATAAACATAGTGCTTCTTTTATAAGCTCGAGATGTTGAAAAGATGATACTTATTTCTATGGTTTGAAGGAAATTTTGTGATTCTTTCTTTTTTGAAAAGGATTGCACACTTTATCATTTGGAATATCAAGTTTGGGTAGGTCTTTGACTAAAATTTTTCTAGTTAACTGTCTAAATGAGTGAGTGTTACACTGTCCTTGTCTCCAATTCCAAATACCAAAACCATTGTAAAACACACTTTAACATCATTCATTTTGAGAAGTTAATAAATGTAAGTTAACATAGCATATATGTTCATTTCTTAATACAGAAAACACTAATTCATATTTAAAATTATAAACATTGTAAGAATAATTTTCAAATTTGACATGAAATACATCATCGCATAATTGTGAAATACTAAGCAGATTATATTTCAATCCATCAAAAAAAAGTAATTTGTAAATCATAACTAAGTTAGGGTTACTGATTTTGCCGTAAAAAATAATTTTTCCTTTGGTATTGTCACCAAAGGTGACATGTCCTCCATCAGATTTTGTTAACTTATTGAAGTATGAATTGTCTCCTATCATGTGTCTTGAAAACCCACTGTCCAAGTACCATAAGCTTTTATAATAACTCTTTAAGAAAAATTCCTACAAAATAGACAAATAAAAATAGATTTTGGTGCCCATACTTGTTTTGGTCCAGTAATATTAGTGACTAGTGCCTTAGGAACCCATAAATTCCTCATATATTTCCTATAAGAATTATGTAAATAATTTTAAAAATAGACACTATTTGTTCTATAAAATATTGATAAATTAGAGATATTATCATTACTTGAACTATTTGAATGTTTTCCAGAACTAGGAGTAAAGCAATATGTCCTAGATTTAGAAACAAAAATAGTTCTTCAAAAATTTCTGTTGCCAGGATGATAGCCAATGCCTTCAGTTTATTAAAGAGAAATTTTTTTACCTAGAATTTATACCAAGGTATATTTAACATTAGTAAACCTTTAATGATTCTTTTTCAATTTCTCATTAGATAATTTTTGTTCATTTTTCTCTCTGATTAATTGAGCATTTTTCTCTCATTCTAAAGTGAGTTAAGTTTTAACAGTTGAGGTAATTTCATGCTATTTCATTAAAGACTAGTATTTATATTTTAGTTCATGGAATGTCTGTTCAAGCATATTATAATACTCAAACATTTCTTAAACAGACATATTTTCTGATTCACTCGCATCTCCAGAATAATGAGAATTGTGTATAGGGGATTCCAGTGTTTCCTCAGATGTGTTCTTCATAAAACACATATTGGTTTTTTTAGCCTATTAATCTTGTGAAGATTATGAGTGACATAAAAATTCCTTAGAAGCACTCCATATTTCTTTCATTTCCATTTTATACTTCTTATCATTTTCCCCATATTTCATTTTGTACATGTGATTTGGACAGTCAAACTTGATATGTCCCTTTTGTTTACATTCATAGTAGACAATCTCATCAGACTTGTCACTCCTTTTCCAATCATTCTTCAAACATCCTTTTTCATCATATCTTCCATTGAAACTAGGATTTCAAAAAAATTTCTTCTTCTAGTAAAATCTCTTAAACCTTCTAGCTAGATGATTTATCTCCTCATCATTATCAGGTGATGATTGTTCACTATTGGAACTTTCCACAAAAACATCCAATTTCCCTTTTCCATTGTGTTTAGAGGTGGTCGTCTAGAAAATTAAAAATTTTATTTTGGGTTCATCCGCCTCTTCCTTGTCGACATTCATCTCCACTTAATACATCATCAATCTTCCAAATTTTTCTTTTACAGCTTGCTTTATGATATTCCATGACTCTCTAATAGAATCGATTGTTCCTCTACATCTTTTAGGTAGACATCTGAGAATCCTCATGACTTGTTCTTTGGCAGTGACTTATCTACCAAGAGAAATCATTGTATTGAAAATTTAGTTGAACTTGAGATACATGTTATAAATAGGCTCCTAATGTTTCATTTTAAAGTTATATTATCTAATAGTATAAGTATTAAGTCTAATATCTATTACACTAGAAGTTCATTCTTGTCAAACAGACAAGGTATCCCAAATTTCAAGGGTAGTTTTACATGCATATATTCTATTAAATTCCTCATCTCCTAAAGAGTAGTATAAAGCATTCATATATTTGAAATTGATACTATATTCAGTTTTGGTAGGTTTATCCCAAGTGATTCTATTAGTAGCAGGAATATTATAATCATCTATAATTAACGACCATATTTTAAGGCTCATACCATTCAAATGAATTTTAATTTTAATTATCCATTGAGCATTACTTGTTCCATTAAACCATGGTGGTAAATTTGTTTCAGCACCCTCCAATCTATTAACAAAAATGATGATATACTTTAAAAGAGCTAGAAATTTAGAATTAATAGAAATTTACAGATATTTAAAGTAAAATTACAATTACATTTGAAAAGTGTCAAAAATGGAGTCTTAATAAACAACCTTTAATACCAAATGTTAGTTGGAGTAAAGTACTCAAGAGGGGATGAATTGAGTATCTATTAAAAATTTATGTTTAAAAATTGTTATTAAAAAGGTTCCCCAATAAATTTAAAAATAGACCAGTCAATCAAGGTTATATGGTTATAAAAGTTTGACTGTTTAAATAACTTCTTAGACAATGGATTAATTATCAATAATCTTAGTATCAGTTTTTAGCATTACATTAGAATCTATTATAATATGGAAAATATATTATACCTTATTTACAAGGTAAACTATCAATGTAATTTTAGTAATTTCTTAATTTAACAGTAAAACCAAGAAAAATAAAATAAGCCACACAATGGATATAAAATAAGTGGTTTAGTCTCAAGACGAGACCTAATCAAATCCACTTGGTGATCACCTACCACCAAGTAGTTTATATAATTAAACATGATCCACACCCTCGATCAGAGTAAAAAATAGTACACAAGACTGTCTAGGTCACATGACCTCTTCAACAATTATTTGTGGGTATGAACTAATAGATCACACAGGGACCTCTTTCACACTTATTTGTGGGAGTACACAAGTTTAAAATATGTAAGAGATAATATATATTGTATCCTTCAGTGTGATGCAGGAGACATTCAATGTTTTATATAGACACAAACACACTACTTGAAAGATAAAAAATAATACACAAAAAAGAAAAAATGATGAGATAAGGATATATGTTCTCTGAGTGTTAGTCTAAGCAGCTCTGGACTTCTGTGATGAAGCAGATGTAGAAATTGAGTCCTCTCACAGAAAACATTGTATCGCAAGTCAGCAAGATCTGGCTCATGTTGTTCGTGGAGTTTATAGAGCAGAAATGTTCTCGACTCTAGGATTCGAGTATGCTTTTTGTGTTATTCAGTAGTGTCAGGTTGCACGAAAGCTTAAGCTTCTTTGTTATCACACACCCACATGTTTTTCTGTTACACTATAGTCACCACAGTCGCCAATATCACTTATTTATTTTTATTATTTGAATATATATGTTGGAGTCGACAGGATGCATGTATTCTGCACCTCGTACCTCGTATTGTTAGGTGACATGTCTACTAAGAAAAAATAATTAAATCAATGCTTTTTAAATTTTTAAATATGACCATTAGAAATTAAATTGAAAAAAAACAAAACAGATTAAAAACAATGTTAGATTATTCCTGTAAACAGTGTCTCCATGAAATGGTGTCTCCTCGAAACAGTGTCTTCTTCTTTCTCTTTGATAAGTGAGACAGCTATGATGGCATAGTTGTATAGATCTCAGGAACTGATACCTCAGATGCAGTGTTGGGATTATTATGTCCAGATATGGTTTCTGGATGCGGTGTTTGTAAGGTCACGGTGTCTTGATCGTCACGGTGTCTGTATGGTCACGGTTTCTGGATAGTCATGGTGTCTAGATGGTCACAGTGTCTCGATGGTCATGGTGTCTGGGACCTTTTCTAGAAAAACACAACTAGTGGAAGACTAACAGTTTCTTAGACTTAGTCAAATATCTATATATAGACTTAAACAGTGATATTAATAGAAATAATTAAACTTAATCATTTATAGGATAATTTCATTAGAAAAAAAAAATAGTTTAAAATACTTACTTAAGGAATAAATAAACTAATCATCTGTACACATGATTTTAAATTGATTAAACAATATTAACAAGCATTGCAGAATGTATATGATTTTTGATCATTAAAACATGATTAACACATGAGCAGTCCTACAAAAACGTTCCCAATGAGCATCTACCCAAGTTATAGAGGCTCTTTCTTGGCATCCCCAAATTCTGATGGTCAAATCCAATAAGGTATGGAATCCCCCATGTACTTTAGCAGTGGTGGTACTGTTGTGGTGGTGACACTATTACAGTGGTGGTACTGTAGCATATACTATTGTAGTAGGGGTACTATAGTAGTACTATTCATGGAAGGTCTCTTTGGGTCAATTAATGAGCTTTCATGCCTTTTATTCATGCCAAATAGCATTGGTGCTTCTATCTATGTAATGGATCTCCCTCTACCAAGACAAAGAGAGGTATTTTCTTTAAATAATAAAATGAGGCTTCAACCCCATCATTTCAAAAAATAGTTGGATATAGTCATTTCTTTTTAAATATTACACAAAAAAACAAAAACCCATCATTTTATGAATCGAATAACCACTTATATAGTGTCAATTGAAGATTAAATTCTATTTCCCCAATATTATTATTTTTAAATTCTCATTCATCATAATAAATATAAAAACATGATCCCCCTTCTTAAATGATTGATATATGTATTATGAAATCAATATTAACTCTATATAACAATTACCATGATTTAAAATAAGAAGATACTAACCAAAGAAATACATAATTAAAATCAATATATATTTTTGTAAACATAACATGAAAATTTTATAAGATCACCCAACACATTGAACCAAACCCTAGGAAATAATATTTATTAAATTTAGGGACCACAGATCATAGATATATGAGAATATATATATTTGATATCAGCTATTAGTACATATTAAATCAGATGAAATATCATACACATCATTACTATAAGATATTGATCACGCAAATTTGAAATTCAAACAGGCAAGTACCACATGATTCCACCCATCAAGGGATAGTGGTTAGAAGTGTATCCCCAAGGTTCTATATTTTAAAAATATGGAACTAAATACAAATATGGAGGGATATGGGGGTTTCTTGAGAATTACCATTCCTACCAACATATAAATGGAATTATATTTGGTAGTTAGTGTTGCTACACAAATGTGATACCATCTTGGGTTTGTGTCCCAACCCTTTAAAATTCACCTGATGTGCCTTCTACATTGAATAATGTATAAATTATGAGTAATTACATGATCTTATAGAAAATTTTAAATTGTAATTATGTTGACATAGGGATGCGTTATTAAAATTCTCAAATTTGTTTATATAGATTTCATAATACGATGGTCCATGTATTTAATCTAGAGTTTAGATGTTGGTTTCCTTAGATTTTATGATGTGTCTTTTAGTGTGGAGTACATTTATCAATGTAAATAAATGGTAAAAAAGTATTATTATTTACACTATGTGATTATATGACTAATAATTCCCATCTATAATAATTAATTCAACTATCATATGTTATACACATAACATTGTTTCTATTCTAATTTGTGTAACATATTTATCTTCATCTTTGGATGATCATTTTTAGGCAGTTAAAAGATTCAACCAAGGAGTTTATATAAAATGAAGATGAATGTTTAATTTTATTCTTAAATTAAACATGATTTATTCCTAATTTTTTTATGAGATTTTATAAAATTTCAAATACTTATCACCAATACCATTTTATGGAAAAATATTTGTATATTTGTGTATCTCCAGTAAGATAATTTGAATTTTTATGATTATATTAAAAATATATGAGACCATTATCTAATTTTAGTTATTGAAGATCTCAATTTTATCTCTCGTGTGGTGGATATCAAAATACTGGTTAGTGATTTAATATATTGTTAGACACCACAGTCTGTACTTTTATGGAAGGGAAATTGATACTATTTGTGGTTATATATAAGGAATGATTTCATATTAAATATGGGCTCAATGAGAAACACACATTTAGAATATTATTCCATGAATCGCATTCATTTTAATAGTCTAGGAATTTCATGTGGTGTTTTTTCTAAATTTTGTTAGGATAGTAATTTAGTTGATACTTCTATAAGTGGTTCCATTTTAGAGGACTGAAATTCACAAAATTGATCCCAATTTTTATTTGTATGAAAATTCCTTGTTAATATAAAACCCAAATATAGTTATCCATATAAGGATATACCCATTATTAATAAGATTCATTTGGTTTAAATGAATGTCATTGAATTAGTTCACAATTACTAAATTATTTTTCATTACATCAATATATAATACAATGGTTGTCTAAGGGATTAATTCATCATGTATTATATATCTATTAATACATCACTCATGTTGAAAATGTTTTTTTATTTTGAGAATGATATATTTAATATTTGGGAGGATTCATTATAATTTGATTAACATAAGGATATATGTTTCCTCTTTTAGGAATATTTTTTCATTATAATTAGTGTTTTTGTTATTATTAATTAAAGTAAAATTTAATGAAAAGTAAATTCACTATAATAAATGTGAATGATTTGAAAATTATTTCTACCATTGAGTATGAGAAGGGGAGTTAAACCTAATGTGGTTGTTTTGATATTTTTAATGTTGTTGGGTTTTTGCTTCATGGTGTAAAACCATTAATAATATAAATAAATCATATTTGAATTAACATTATATATAATTTTTCAAATGTATACAGATTTTGTAGTAAATTTATTATGGATCTTTGGATTATGTATAAGGAAAAATATATAGAGGGATTAGTCTCAATATTTATGTATTATTTAATGGAGAGTCCCCATAAATGCAAATAAGTATGGTTGAATTTCAAGAAAACTCTATTTGTTTTAGTTCAACAAATCTCCAAAAAATATAATACCATAAATATTAATATTATAATTATATATATATATATATATTAATACACATATCATTTTTAATCCAATTTCTTTCGATTCAATGATAACTAATGAATTGGATTCATGTAACCATGGAGATAACTTCATGGATATATTTTTTGAAAATATTTAAATAATTTATATTTTAATAAATCATTGATCACATTATACCTATTTGGAATGGTGTTAGTGAGATAAATCAAACCCATTTAAATTCAATCCAATTAGATTTTTGTTTTTTTTCAAGAAGTGATATAGATAAGTTATTTGAAATCAAATAATTTTCAATCATTATGAGGTATAAAGAAATGAATCCTAAGAAATATAACCCAAATTTTGAATAAGGGGGTTAATATTTACTACCCCTTATATTTTTAGGTAACTATATAATGATCAATGTAGATAAACTACTATGGATATCAATTTATTGTAAAGTATGTGGGCTATGATGACAACATATTCCCAAATTAATGTGGTTTATTCAATATTGGACTGGATGTGTAAAGTGGTGCCACATTATACTTATTCTTATCTAAATGGGTGGTAATTGGGGACCTTGCCTAATATATTTTATATTAATAATAATTTGATAACATAGTGTGTATAATTCCTTATAATAAAATGTTTTGTTGGATCATTTTTTTTATTTATATATAACTTTAATATATTATAATTTATTGAATAATATATAGTTAAATAGATCATGTGATACATAATGATGATGTTATGTGATAATAACAATTCAATTATACAATAAGATAACTATTAATAAAAATAATTTGTGATACACTAAAAGTATCAATCACAACATTCTTTCCTACTCGCTCAAAATCGCATCTCATATAATTTTTCATTTCATTATTCTCCATATTTTTGTTTTGTTTTTTAGAAATTATGTTTGATATACCCAATATTCTTAAAGTTACAGAATCAAACTAATTTATATAATTTGTCATATTTCTTGAATTTTTCCATGAATATTCTTTTATTTTTATTGAATGTTCTAAATCCTCTATCTAATTGAGTCAACTCCATTTCAAAATCTAAGTATTTTCAAACATTTTAATATTTTTTCACGTCATTGTTATGAGAAGAATATTTAAGATAATCAGCTTCCCTTTTTATCATTTTATGATCTTAAGCTTCATATTCTATTTTCTCTTCATACATCATCATAGTTCCAATTATTTATTTAATAGTCAAATCATTGACTAGTGATGATTTTCATATAGAAGAGGATATTTCATTCAATTTTTAGGGTATTGCATTGAGTAAATTTACTACTTGATGTAATTTTTTAATTAAAATTCATATGGTAGAAACATATTTGGCTCTATTTATAAATAAAACATTAAAATATGTGACACTTTCAACATCATACATTTTGATGATATCAAATATTCGTTTTCAGCAGCATACCTTAATTGTCTGATCTTATTACTTCCATCATTTGAAACAACAAATAGTTTTACAAATTTTATAACCATTTCAACATTGAGTTACTCAATTAAATTCATGTAGACCATGTCCAAAAATAATAGAATCTATTTTATTTGAATTAATATAATGATCAGCATATTTTATTTCATCCCATTTTTATTGTTTTTCATAGATTCCATACAGATTTACTTATTTCATATATACACTAAATCCAATATTTTTCTAATAGATAATCATTTGAGATTTCCAACACCCATAATTATCGACATTAAATTAAGGATTCAAAATCATTGATATACCATCATTAAGAACACTCATTATCATCTTTCACTATATAGAAAATTTACATTTATATTTTTAGATAATATCTGGTTTTAATCAAATAACTCATTTGATAAAAATTTATTGGTTGGAATAATAAAAAAATACACCAAAGGGGGTGGTATTTTTATTTTCATTAACCGTTGATATATCATAACAATAATATTTATTCATGATTTTACAGATATACAATGTTGTCTTTAATAAGTAGATAAAGAATATGATCAATAAAAAAGATGAAAACAAAAAAAATTAATAGAGTTTTGGGGTACAATGATTCCCTATTCCACTCAATCCATGCCCTCTATTTGAGATTGCTGATTTTCACTAGAGGGGTCCTCCTTTCCTATGACCTTAACAACTAAGTTCTAGAAGTTAACACCAATAAAAAAGGCTTTATAGAGACTTATGGTAGTTTTATTGGGAACAAGATTCTCTATAGCTTAGTTTGAGAAACTAATACCCTACCATAACATATTCCAATCATCTAAAACTTTAATGAATCAATAAATAATTATTTTATTGAATAAATAGTTTCTTATTAATAACTATTGAAAAAACTAAATGAAAATACATCATCATAATAAAAGATAAAAAATTTCTAAAATAAATATATCTTAATAGTTCTTTTTTATGAAATATATTTCAATAAAACGAAAAAATATAAATAACAATAGTGGTAGTTAACCACCACCAATTACTTATAATTAACCCATTATTTGTTAATATTATTTATGTAATGTGGTTTGGAGATGTTTGGGAGGATTTTTGAGAATTTTAAAATGTTTTGGGGTCCATTATAAATATTCAAAGTTGGTGCATTATTAGTGGAAATTGGGAAACTCATACAAAAAATTGTGAAAAATGGGACAAAATCCGGGGGGAAGGAGAACAGGCATGTGAATAATTTTTCCAAACAATGTGTCCACCAAAGAAAAACTATGCAGTGTGGGATAGTGGGTTTTTCATGGTTGGTGCATGGGTTGTAAGACCGTGTGATCCAACCATGTGTGGTTTCTCTTTAAGATAGTAGCATACACACAATTACCAAATTGTTTTCATAACTATGTGACTAACCATACACGGTTTAAAAACATGATCACTAGAATGATTTTCTAGGCCAATATTAACATTTAACCCTCTTTTCTCATCCATTATGACCCTAACTCAAGGTTTATCTCTCCCAAAATCTAAATAATATATCCCTATCAATACATAGAAAATATGAAGTCATTTATTGGCGTGTTGAGCCCCAGCTCCTATGGTAAGTCATCATTTATACTTGTTTTTATTTTTCTTTCTTAAATATACATGTCTCATTCTCATGTTTTTGAAGATATAGTTTTTCTATGGATAGATATAATGTTTTTAATGGCGAACAGGGTTTTAATTTTCATTTTTGATGATAGGAGAAGTTATCTACTTTAGGATTTTGGATATTCAAATAGGTTTCCTTGGAATTTAATTGTTGTTATTCATTTTTACAATAAATATAGTGGCAGGTGGATTATCTCTCGACTCCTCTATTTATAAATTGAATGATTGAGTTTATATTATCCTTATCATTGAACCCCTACCCATTATATTATTGTAATATAATTCAAGATTTTGGATAAATTTTCAGTAATTATTAATTTATTTTCATAAAAAATAAATTGGAAATAAATACCACCATGTCTAAATTTTTTAATGAAATCTAAAATATATTTTATATAGGTTACAATGTCTTGTTTGATCCTACAAATATCAAAATCATCACGTTGTATACAAAGCTTAGTGATTAGATCATGAGCTATGTTAATCCCCACTCTTTGATGACCTATTGTAATTTTTTTGTTGTGTAGAATATATTATTCCATATTGAATATAGTATCCCTTTATATAAGGTAATTGGTGGGTGATGATATATGTAGATGAAAATAACTTTAACCCTCCCAAATATTAGTATTGGAAAGGTATTGGTGTCATCATGATTCACTTTTGATAGAAAAAATATTAAAATATAGATTACATCATTTAATAGAGATCATTGATGGGAATGTATTTCCTAAAATATAGTGCTTGTGGGGGATCTTCACGTAGTGGTTGTTCATGTGTTATTTATACTCTTTGATTTCTTATAATAACAATTTCTACAACTCTGAATGAAAATTGAATTTCTCATCAAGAGAATGTAATCATTCTTTAAACTCTTAAATTTTCATATATGTATCCCCTTATTCATTTATTCTCTTAAAAATGTTATTTTTGTCACACCAAAACACCCACCTCTGACATGGACATATTATTTGGGACACTTCATGACCACTGATAGAAGCATTAAATGGGGTAAAACTGTTGATGATTCATGTGTCTCTGTCTAGTGAAATATAAAGAAGAATAACTAACCATTACTATGTATTATTAATTTAATGAAAAACACATTTTTATTATGTAATTTTTACACATTTTTTCAATGTTTTTGTTTGTTTTCAAGTTTTAGTATCCCATCATTATTTACACTTGACTCCTTCCATAGAACATAATATGTGATGAAATTTTATTTGGATTTAGATTCATCAATATGTATATAAATAGATAAACATAATTATTTTTTTATGTCACTTAAATGAATTATAGATGATTTAAAACACAAATTATTATTTTCTCCAAGTGAAGACAAAGAAATTTAAAATCTCTCATTAGTAAATGTTGGTATTCTTCCCATTACTTATTTCTAGCACATATTTTATATTACATAAATTAAAAAAATTCAATTAAATTTATTCAAAATTATATTTTCATAAAATGTATTAGTAGTCATATTTTATATAAAAATGTCTCTTAATCATGATCAATAATCACATTTCATGATTCATTGATTATTAGGTGTGAATATATATTTGGTTGGTGACGGTTTATATCCCCTTGGACGTCTTTGTGATAAAAAATAGTTAGATATGTTTAAGACCCTATGTGAACCTTTATAGTAGGAATTAATACAAAAATTATGATTGATGTATAACAAATAACCTCTATAATTGATAATAAAGTGTAGGAAAATTTTCTGTATGTTTTTAGTAAAATAATGATAGTATATCCTAATATTACCCAAATCTCATCCTATATCAATATATTATGAACCGATACAACAATTCTTGGTGAATATATATCAATCAATATGTACTCCCAAGTGGATATCTTAATGAAAATACTGAACAAGGACTTGTTCGTGTTGAAAACCTAGTTATGTTCACTCTATCCAACATATAATTGTATTCCTTTTCTCCTCACTATAATAAGTATTTATAAATCAATCATTTTATGGTAACAATTTTTCTAGTAAACAATTTGTTCATAATCTACCATTTCCTCTTGTTCAATATCATCATTATGTTGTTCCTCTAGATTAGTAGCATCTATATGTGTATAGTGTTATTGTTCCATGGAATTAGAAGCCCTAGAGTCTTGAGAAGAATGTTGTTCATCTAGATTAGGAGACTTACCTCCTCCAGAATTCATTATAAATTTAAGTGGGATAACATATCAATTAAATTATATATGTATAGTAGTAAATAACTAATAATATAAGGCATCACAGTGTATATTACAAAAAATATATAAATTTATTATTGAAATTTATTTTTTAAATTTTGAAGGGATTTTACCACCTATCAAGTGTCAAATACATTCATTATGGTCTCTACAAACATACAAGACATAATATAAATTTTGAGAACAATGTAATAATTAAGACGTCACAATGAAAGGGTCATACTCAGTTGAATTTCTATATGAATCTTCAATGGGTTTAGTACATCATAAAATTATTTAGAACTTTTAGTATTTTTTTTCAAGAAAGTTAAAAATAATCACCACATATGATTCAATTATAAATGATTTTCATAGTAATATTACATACTAAAATATAATTTTATGAGTATCAATTCCTCTATTTTACCAACAATCATGTTATCAACCCACATAAATTGAAAAATTCCAACATGTAATTTTTTTTAATCTAAATGCTATATTTTTTTGATGAGTAAAATTTTTGAAATATTCGTATAAATTAGATTTTTATCGTTGTTACTAGATACATGCATTGCTTTATCCACAACTATAACTCCAATATTTTCCATGGTACTACATTCATCATGATCATTATTGTAAAAGAAATAACCATTAATTACACAACAATTATAACATAGTACAAGAATAGTTGGTAATATACCAATCCATCAAAAATTATTCTAAATTGGATCTGACTTTTTAGCTGAATCCATAAAAAAATTCTTGAGACCATCTTATAAACTATTTTTTTTTGTATTTGATATCCAACATTCTTCACATAGCGGATTCAAATTCTTTAATAATTTCATTATGGGGTTCAATATACATGGAATACTATAAACTAATATAAAATATGTAATGGTGGAGCTACTACAAATCTATATGAGTGATTATCAAAACACCTATTCCACCAATTCATTCTACTAGAAGCTACACTGTGTGATTAGATTTGGGTAGACCAATGATTTTCACATAGGACAGGTAGTTGATAAGAAATTCAATGGATTCCCCAAAAATATATTATTCCTCAATAAAAAAAATTTATTAATCTAATTTTTTATATACCCATTCAAAATATTCATATACCATTCCATATGGTCATTCAATATTAAATTTATAGGGCCACGTAGTCAAATAACATTAACTAATTGAAGCATCAATTGAACCATCATATCAATGAATTATTTAAGGAAATACATTTACATTTCCCATAATATGACATTAATTTTATATTACATGGTTAAAGAATTTTATAGGGTATAAAATTTTACTACATATATCTTTGAAAATTACAAAAATGGTTAATATATGATAGTGATTCTTCAAGAAAAATTGATCATAATGCTATCATAATTGGGTATTCCGTCAAAAAATAATATTAATGTGATTTTAGATCATTTATAAAAAATCATACATTAAAAAATTATTATTTATATTTGAGAAATAACCCTTTCAATAATTTACATAATTCAAGATGTTGAATTAATGATATCTACCCTGCTCAGAAAGAGGGTCACTAAATAAAGGAAGAAAAGTCCATTTTCCCATGACACTATTTCCAAACTTTCCAATATTCTCATTTAAATCATGTCCTAACATGGATTAATTCCATCCATTTATTTTATTTGTGCATTTAGTAACATTCTAGATACAGTATCAAAGAAATATTTTTTAAATTAAAAACATCATGAAACTTTCATCCAACCAAACAATTATACTACGTTAAATTAAAAAAATGATCTCTTTTACAATTTACATATTTATGGGTTTTTAATTTTTTTTACCAAATCAGTGTCTATAATTTTTAATTTATAAAATACCAGGTAACTTCTTTTTTATGATAATGTTGTAAATTTTTCTAAACTCCCATTGAATTATTCCATCCAAGAATTTTACTTATCTTAATAAGGATAAAATTAGTGATGTCTTAAAAAATTCTTTAATAAATTTTTCATCTTATAAGATTTACACCTTTAAAAAAATTATACAAACATGAGTTCTATTAATTATATATATCTTATTAAAGTTATACTCAAATGAAATTGATTTACTATCCAAAAAAATGGTTCTGAATTTGTTGCCTTAATTTATGTATGAACCATACAACATAACACCATAATCCCCCAATAATTTAAATTCCTTGATCATTGGAGAAAAATAATCATAAATATGGATTCTAAGTCTTTTTGTGATCATATAAGCACTAATAAATTGATTATATGATATTTAACTAATATCCATGGTGGAAAGTTATAATTTACCCTGATATTTGGTTCTTGACTGTGATAGATTCTTCGAAAATTAGTGGATTCACTTAAAATATCGATAATAGGACAAGGTTTTATCCAATTTATTCCAATTTCAAGATACTCTTGATCAATTGTCTTGCACTGAGGACAGTATGTAGGGTGAAAATATTTCACATATTTAATTATTTTATCTTTTTTATACATCCTTATAGTTTTATTTTTCTTACTTACATATAGGAACATAAATTATGGAATTATTTCAAAGAACCATAATGCATTTGTAGGACCCAATTCTTCTTACATGTATCAAGATGCACCACACAATGACCATTCATTAAGTTATTTATGGTCCGTATGAAATTTTTTATTTTTATTTCGAATGGAATTTATTATCTCAGAGATCATACCCATTGAACATGAAATTCATTTATCATCATATATATATTTGAGAATATCATTATATCCTATGATAATATCATTCAAGAGTATAAGTAGTTTAGTATAGCTAAAATCACTCCAGAAGGTGTTATTTTCTAAATTGAACATCCACATTATCACTGAAAAATTTGTATATTATGTACAACCACCATATAATTAAATCACTTAATAAAACATTAATTTCTCAAACTATTTTTGAAAATCATGAAGTTCATCTTCAAATGTCATTATCATTTAATCAAGATGTTCTTTATAATCATTCACACATGTAATCTCATTCTTGATATGGTCTTATTCCTTCTCAACACTAGAAATCAAAACAGTTGTTCCATAATATGATATGTTATCCAAATAACTTTATACATTTATATTTTCCCCATGATTAGTTCATCTTTTATAACTTAAATCTATTATATGATAGATCATGTGTTCTTCCAAATCCTCTGGTCTAATTATTTGTAAATAATAACACCATAAATATTGAAAAAATATTTTAGAGGGGTCATATTCATGTTCTATTGAAAACATCACAAACTCCTTCTCCTCCTAATCATAATATTTTTTCTCATTATTGGATTATATACATTTTATATTTATATTCATCCAATTTGATCATCTAATATTAATATTTTCTAGAATAAATAAATACCCAAAATGGGGCCTTCTATATAATTGGAACCCAATAGATGATGTTTTAAATATTTTCAGAATTCTTTAATGGAAATCCTTAATTTAATTTAAGATAATAATTACACCACAAGTTGAAGGTGTTATCCTTTTAACTTGTACACAATGAACACCAATACTAGGTAGGGGATGACATCTTCACATAGTATTACTATAAACAATGTTGAATTTCCAAAACATATGGGAAATGAGTCTCAGGAAACAAAATTGAAAAATAAATGTTAATGAGATAAATTTGAGGAGGATGAAACAAGTATCATTAAATCTAAATATTCATTGGATTCAGTGTTGTTGAAAATAAAACAACATTTCTTAGATTACTGTATAATGTGGAAAAAAGAAGAAACATTAGTTTTATACCTACAAGGGTCTCCTTGAATAGCCAGGTCCAAAATTTACATGGATGGATTATCTTACATAGAATCATGTTCAGACATCCAGTGAAGTATCAACAATAAAAGAATGATTTTAATTAATGTATGAAAAGGAAAATTCTTTTGGTATTTATGTAGTTCAGATCTGTTTATGAGTCCAAGGACACATGATGGGTTTAATGATGTATATCCAATAGTTTGTATAGATTTAGTGACATAATGTATCAATGGTTTTATTATGGGTAACTATTTTGTATGATGTGATAGTTTTTGTATCTATGAGGTCTTTGAAAGATAAAATGATCCAATACGTGAATATTCCACCCATTGTTCTTACCCTTGTGTTAGTTTTTACTTATAAATACCACTCATTCAATTTAATTTTTATATATTGGTTCCAATAAGATTTTTAACACATATTTTATGGAGTGATAGAAAAATAAATGAAAATAAGTTAGTGAGTGGATCCAAACATTAATCAATAACAAAAGTTTATTTATAATGTTAAATTATCAAAAAAAATGTTTATCACTTATTTATCGCCCATTCTCAATGATAAATTTCAACTTCCCTATAATCATCTATTTCAGTTATTCCTCATTAAGGGAACCCAATATGTAGTTATAAAATATTATTCTTCAAATTATCCATTCTTATAGTATACCTATGAATTGTATTATTGTATTAGGCCATATAATCTCTTTTAATCATTCAATTTTCATTATTTTATCATGGATTAGATGGATTTATAATATTATTACAAGGTGACACATTGTATTCATTTTCTAGTTTCATACATCAAATAAAAAAACTCATCCTTGATTTTATGTTAGTTCTATTTTTTTCTCATGATAATGTGGACATTGAATTATCATCAATTGAATCAAAAGTGCTTCCCTATAATTTTTTACTTACTATTTTTTTATTTTAATAATTATAAAATTTACTTCATATAAATTCATTATTATTATTAAATTATAATTTTTAATTAAAAAATATTATTATATTTAAATAGTTAAATTTTAAAAAAATTATATATATTTATATATTTAATTGAAAATAATTTTTAAAATGGAAATAATAAAATATTATTATGAATTTAAAATATAATACTTTATAAAAAATACATATTTATTTTTAAAATCATAAACATAAAATACATTATATGTTTTAATTTAATAATTCATTTATATATATTTAGTTTTTGATTAATAAAATTGCATTCAATATATTCAACTATATATCAATTTTGATTATTAGATTAAACATCATTTATTTATTAAAAATTTATTACATGTTAGAATATTTCAATATTTCAATGAATAGTAAATACAAAAAAAATATGGAAAATTGTAAAAATGATGTATATATTGGTAAATATATATATATCATCCTTATTTATTAATGTAATACCCTATTTTAATTAAATCAAAATAAATATTAATTCAAAATTTTTAAATAAAATTATTGTTAAATTATTTATCTAAATTATTAATTCAATATAATAAAAATAATATATAATAAAAACTATATATAATATTTATGATTATTTATTTTCACATAATATACAGGTAGAACATTCAAATCTCCCAATAAAAAACTGATAATGCTCATAATTTTTTAACAATTCCAAATTGATTAAATCATGACTTATCCATCACTAAAAAACTCATCAACACAATAAATAAGCGTTTGATGAAAAAAATAAAAAAAAAAGAGACAAAACACTAGCTTCACAGAAATATCAACTATTAGTTAATGAAACAAATAGACCAAGAAAGGACCTAAAAGTATTTTTTGAATGAAAAAAACAACATCAAAATTCTTTCGAATAATTGAAATTCAAATTAAAAACCAAAACCCATCCTTAATTATGATAACTTCTAAATAATATTCATTCTGAAAATTTTTCAAAGGAATTGTTTAAGTGTGTATTTTAAAATTTATTTTAAAATGTTTTTTAATTTTATAAATTTATATCATCTAAATTAGAATCAACTAAAATTTATTTTCCTTTCATACACTACTTATAAATATTCAATACAATTAATTTGTATCGAAAAAATTAATTGAAAACAAATGATTGTATGTTTCTTGAAGTTAGTAATATTTGTAATTGGAAGTATACCTAAATCATAAAATGGTTATGAAGAAACCTTCAATTAATAAAAAATTGTGTCACAATGAATCCATCACAAACACAAATAACCACAATATAAAATAATTTTAGAACCCAATATTGACATGTTGTTTGGTTGTTGTGTATGAAGTAAGGGGGAGATAAGGGAACAACGTGAAATGAGGGACCATAAATAATAAAAGAGAAATTAAATCTAATATTTATGAACTAGACCTTTATTAAAATAAACCCATGAAAAATAACAATTAATGTGTGGAAGAATGGAATTGAGTGGTGCCACCCGCCTTCCCATTTGTATGCGCATCACATAACCAAATATGTCCAGTTAAGGGAGATTTTTTTGAGAGGCACAAAATCAAAAAAAATCAATTTTTTTCTGCGAGCATCCTATCATCAATGGATTAGGTGAACATATATGTAAGTTCTTGGTGGAGGTCAATGTGTGTGGTAGGATGGTGTCTCGATGACACTAATGCCCGAATAATGATAAGGATTATGATGGTGAAGAAACAATCACAGTCCTTAACTCCTGAGAGGATCAATTAGTTGAGTGGCTGGATAAAGAGTGTTGGCATGGTTTCAGTTACACAAAATCAAGAAGGGGAAAGGGTGAAGACTCTATATGGGTTCTACATAAAAATCAGGTAAGGATTTTATTAGTGAAAAAAAGTAAGTGACGATAAAACATATCGTTATCCACACTAAAATTCTATTGCAGATAAATAAAGCTTTTATGATAACTTTTTTTGCATTTATAAACCACATTCTTTATCGGCACTACAAAAACACTAATAAAGACCCACTATTAATAAAATAATAGAAAAATTTAAAAAAAAATTTATATAAATATACATATAAATAAAAATATTTAAATATATTTTATATATTTATTAATATGTTAATATAATGATATATACTTATATTTAATTATTAATATTTATATAATTATATATATTAATATATAAATATATATAATTTTAAATATAATAAATAAATTTATTATTCAAATATAATTATTATAATTTTATAATTATTGAAATATTTATTTAATTATTTATAATTATGTTTATAAACAAATATATTTGAAAAATATTTATATATAATTGTTAATAAATTATACATCAGTATTTAATTAAATAAAATTATATTTATTAATTATATTTAGTATAATTTTATAAATATTTTATATATAATTATTTATATATCATTATGAATGGTTCTGTCATGGGAATTTTCAAATTATATGTGATTGTTTTGTACTTAGTTGCAGCAGAGTGGCTGACCAAGTTCATCTCTCAAAGGAGGATTTAAATTTTAAAACATATTCAATGAATTTTGAAAATAAAATAAATGTAAATACAAATATTAATTAAAATGATTGGGGTTTTTTATCATTTATAACTCTAGAAAATGTTTACTGGAATAAGATTTTATTTTTTTGTTTTTAGTTTTGAAAGGATGTTTGATTAAAATGAAACGACAAGAATATGGTTTTTTAGAAAATATTTAAAAGACGTAACTGATCTAACTCTAAAAATTCAATCATTTATTAATAATTATCATGTAAATTAATATCCACATCATTATTATCCCTTAGTTTGTTAAATCCCATACCCTACAAGAATTAAATTGACTATAAAGATGAATTGAATTTAATAGTAGGTTAACTTCAGAACATGTAATCGCAACACCCTGCGTTGATTGGGGTTCTAAGGCCAGCTTATGGTCAGAGGTAAACTAATGAACATTTCTCATCTATAAATTTGAATTAATTGATTTTAGGGATTATATTTGAACACTAAAAATCTACCATGTATGGTTTTGTATTATTGATTAATGTTTCACTCTAACAATTCACACAATTCCTGATCTCGTGTGATTTGTGTTAATTTTTAAATATCATTCATTATTTCAATTAAAATAAAAATCAATTAATATATCATATTATATGAATTAAAGTATTTAATTGATTCAAAATGAATGAATGAATAATTATAGAGGTAGATAAATTATTAAAAAGATCTACTCTTCCATGGGCGGTGTAGTCATCATAGAAATGTTTTGCATTTGCAAAAGTTTAGAGAGGGTAAAAACCAATATCATTTCTACTCATGATTCCATCCCAAGTAGGAAGATTAATAGAAAAATTAATTTGAACAAAACAGAGGAAATAAAATAAGAACAAATAAGTTTACTATACAAATGCAAGTATTATAACATGAAAAAGAAGAATAAGGCTTCGATTAGGGGATCCTCGCTTCAAGAGCTACCCATCTTACAATGGTTAGATAAATTGAGTGAAACTATATCTTATATGCATTAAATATATTAATTCGCATCTCCATCCACTCCAAATTATACTAAAATAATTTATATATTTTAGGGGTTACTAGGATTAAAGAGGGTTCAAATGTGAATGGTTAATCTCAGCAAAATATTTTAATTCAACTTACACTAACCATTTAACCTGTAAAACACATGAACCAACTGTTCTTCTAGAAGAATTATTTGTCACAATTGGGTTGGAGAGATCCTCTCAAAATGTGGTCCCATTCAAAACTAAGATGAAGACTTTATGGCCCAAATAAAAACCCAATATAGAATCTAGCTGGTCCATCCCACCTTTGATTTCATGGTTTATTTAGTCCATACAAATGCACGATTTAGCTCTAATGTCCTGAACAAAAGTTGTATCCCATTAAGTGAAAAACACATTTAAAAAATTTCAATTTCAAATAATAAAGATAAAAAAATTATTTATGAATAACTATAGTGCACTATAAAGGGTAAAACTAAAATTTCCGTCAAATTTTCAAATGAATGTTTTAATCCCAAATATTTTATAAATAAACATATTTAATACAATGTGAGGAGATTTTATCATTTATTATCAATAAAATATTCAATAAAAATGTGTTTTATCAACTCCCCTACACTTACCCTTCTTCATTCCTATGAAAAACCTCATATCATGTATTCGAAAAAATTGTGACAATATATGAATATTAAAATTTCTCAATCCATGTTACAAATCTAGGAAAATTAAGAATACCATAAAGTGTCAATATCAATAAATTTTAATTTCATTATCTCATAAATTGTGTCAAAACAAGATCCAGTGACATTCATAACATTAATCATAGTGAAACAATCCATGGGTCTACCATGCCACTAAATATCCATATATGTGTGTGTCTACCATTCCATGCTCATAAACCCACCCTTTATTTAGTATATTCAGGTCAAGTAAAACAATTCTACTTACCTGGTTTTATTCACCGAACCTATTCTACATTTCTTTTCTATATAATTTCAATACCCACCCATTTAATCAATCTCGAAATTCAAAGCTTAAGCTCATGACATAGATATCCACATATGTTATATATTTCATCACTCACCTCATTTATTATTATTTTTTTTAAGTTACACTGAGAATAAATCACAATCTCAACTCTAATCCCATATTTGATCTCTCCAAGACACTACATGTAATAGTTTTAACAAGATCAAGGTTTGATGAAGAGTGGGTTTTGACCTATCCAACACACAACCCGTATTTTATTTTGTGGGAGTACGACAGTCAGATAACAGCAACACACGCATAGGTCATTTAGACACAGTAAAGAAATTTATCGTAATAGAAACTAATGTATGTATCAAACAATGAATTTGTGTACCTAACATGAATATACCATCAATTGAGTAGGAAAAATATCACAAGTCATGTTTGAGTGAAAAAATTTGGGGAGAAAACAATGACTTAATTTATCATGGACAAATATCACAAATGATGTTGTCAAAAAATAATGACAAAACCATTCATATCATCAACGACTTCAATTTTTGTAAAAATCAACCCTTAATGATGAAATTTTACTCATTCTTATAATTCTCCCAATGAATTTTGAAAACATTAATATTCCATATGTTCAACATATAAATGTTAAATGATATATATCTATTTGTTTGATTTTTTTCATTTTTTATTGAAAATTTTAAACTAAAACTTAATATAAAATACTCACAGAACAGACAAATGAAAATCCTTAATATCAACCCTAAAATGTTGTCCCCTCCCCCACACATAAAATATTCATTGTCCTCAATGTGAACCTATGAGATGATATATGCACATGAATATATAATTTTTAATAGGAAAAAGAATATAAAAGTGAAAAGGTTATGAACAGCTTGATATGATCAAGTGATGATGGGGTCGTGTAGTGTGGCGAAATCCAATGCATTAGTTGGAAGTACCTATATCTATTTATTCAAGAGTTTCCCAATGACTTTGAAGCTCTTTCAAGTGTTATCTTGCGTGATCTATAATGCACCATAAAGAAAAACATTAGATACAATATAGTGACCAATCCATATGGAACGCAACTTACTAGGAATCAGCTTCAGTCATGAATTGTATAGAAGGACTTTCTCCCTAACATAAAATTCCCTTTTCTGGATCATTTTGTCATGAGCTGCTTTGGATCTTTCCTTATAGAGCCTTGAGTTTTCATATGAAGATAATAAAATATCTTCGAGATCTTGAATTTTTAGCTTCCATTAAATTCTATCTTGGGACAAATCCATGCTGCATATCATTGTAGATCAATAAGGCTGATGCTCAACCTCCCTGAGAGGATGAATTTATTTACCATAAACAATCCGAAATGGGGAAATACTGATGGGGTTTTTTTTATTATTTTCTATATGCTCATACATATCATCCAAGAACTTGATTCAATCCTTCTTATTCAGGTGCATGGTGTTCTCCAAAATTTGTTTCAACTCATGATTTAAAACCTCATCCATGCCATTTTTTTAGGGGTGGTATGGTGTTGATTTTTTGTGTTTCACCCCATACATCCGAAGGAGGGATGAAAAAATTACTGTTGCAGAAGTGTGTCCCTTGATCACTGATGATGTCCTCTGGTACTCCAAACCTACACAAAATCTATCCCTTGACAAAGTCCACAACAACATGAGAATCATCATTCCTGGTGGCCGTGGCGTCCACCCATTTACTCACATAATCAATAAAAACCAAAATATACAAAAACCAAAATGAACTAGAAAAATGACCCATCACTACGGCAAAAAAGGCATTTAGCGGCGGTTTTTTTTTCGTCTCGCGGTGGTTTTCAAAAACCGCCGCTAAATCGTGCGTCGGGAAACTATTCGCGACGGTTTTCAAAACCGTCGCAGAACGTTTCGCGGTGGTTTTTTAGCGGCGGTTTTTTTTTTTTTTTTTTTTTTTTTTTGTTATTTTTTTTTATATATTTATATATATATATATTTATTTATTTATTTATTTATTTATTTCGTATTATTTTATTTTTTGTTTTATTTATTGTTTTATTTATTATTTTATTTATTATTTTATTTATTTATTTATTTATTATTTTATTTATTTTATTTTATTTATTTTATTTATTTTATTTATTTTATTTATTTATTTTATTTATTTTATTTCGTATTTATTTTATTTCGTATTTATTTTATTTCGTATTTATTTTATTTATTTATTTTCGTATTTATTATTTATTTTTTTATTTCGTATTTATTATTTATTTTTTATTTATTTTATTTCGTATTTATTTATTTATTTATTTATTTATTTCGTATTATTTTATTTACTTTATTTATCCATGCATGCACATCCCATGCACATGCACATGCATGCCCATGCATGCCCAGGCAATATAAAGAAATTCTGCGTTTGGTGAGATTTGAACCCCTAACCTCTTGCATATTTTCCAAAGACTTTACCACTCCAGCAAGCTCACCATGTGGTTAATAAACAGAATTTAATATACTTATATATATTAATTGAAAAAACAAATAATACATAAATAATAGATATAAACTCAGTAATAATAAATAATAAATAATAAATAATAAATAATAAATAATAAATAAGGAATAAGGAATGATAAATAATAAATAATAAATAATAAATAATAAATACATAATAGATATAAATAATAAATAATAAATAATAAATAATAGATGTAAATAATAAATAATAAATAATCAATAATCAATAATCAATAATCAATAATCAATAATCAATAATCAATAATCAATAATCAATAATCAATAATCAATAATCAATAATCAATAATCAATAATCAATAATCAATAATGAATAATCAATAATAAATATTAAATATTAAATATTAAATATCAAATATTAAATAAATAAATAATAAATAATAAATAATAAATAATAAATAATAAATAAATATAAATAATAAATAATAAATAAATATAAATAATAAATAATAATTATTAAATAATAAATAATAAATAATAAATAATAAATAAATATAAATAATAAATAATAAATAAATATAAATAATAAATAATAAATATAAAAAATAAATAATCCATAATCAATAATCAATAATCAATAATGAATAATAAATAATAAATAAACAATAATAAATAATGAATATTAAATATTAAATAAATAAATAATAAATAATAAATAATAAATAATAAATAATAAATAAATATAAATAATAAATAATAAATAAATATAAATAATAAATAAATATAAATAATAATTAATAATTAATAAATAATAAATAAAGATAAATAATAAATAATAAATAATAAATAATAAATAAAGATAAATAATAAATAATAAATAATAAATAATGAATAATAAATAATAAATAATAAATAATAAATAATAAATAATAAATAATAAATAATAAATAATACATAATACATAATAAATAATAAATATAAATAATTAATAATAATTAATAAATAATCAATAATAAATAATGAATAATGAATAATAAATATTGAATAATAAATAATAAATAATAAATAATAAATATTCAATAAATAAATACAAATAATAAATAATACATAATAAATAATAAATAAATATAAATAATAAATAATAAATAATAAATAATAAATAATAAATAATAAATAAATATAAACAATAAATAAATATAAATAATAAATAATAAATAATAAATAATAAATAAATATAAATAATAAATAATAAATAATAAATAATAAATAAATATAATAAATAAATAATAAATAAATATAAATAATAAATAATAAATAATAAATACATATAAATAATAAATAATAAATAATAAATAATAAATAATAAATAATAAATAATAAATAATAAATAAATATTAATAATAAATAATACATAAATATAAATAATAAATAATACATAATAAATAAATATAAGTAATACATAATACATAATAAATAATAAATAATAAATAATAAATAAATATATATAATAAATAATAGATAAATATAAATAATAAATAAATATAAATTATAAATTATAAATAAAGATAAATTATATATAATAAATAATAAATAATAAATATAAATAAATATAAATAATAAATAATAAATAATAAATAATAAATAATAAATACATAGTAGATATAAATAATAAATAATAAATAATAAATAATAAATAATAGATATAAATAATTAATAATAATTAATAAATAATCAATAATAAATAATCAATAATGAATAATAAATATTAAATAATAAATATTCAATATTCAATATTCAATATTCAATAAATAAATATAAATAATAAATAATAAATTAAAAATAATAAATAATAAATAATAAATAAATATAAATAATAAATAATAAATAATAAATAATAAATAATAAATAAATATAAATAATAAATAAATATAAATAATAAATAAATATAAATAATAAATAAATATAAATAATAAACAATAAATAATAAATACATATAAATAAAAAATAATAAATAATAAATAATAAATAATAAATAATAAATAATAAATAATAAATAATAAATAAATATAAATAATAAATAATAAATAAATATAAATAATAAATAATAAATAAATATAAATAATAAATAATAAATAAATTTAAATAATAAATAATAAATAATAAATACATATAAATAAAAAATTACAAATAATAAATAATAAATAATAACTAATAAATAATAACTAATAAATAAATATAAATAATAAATAATAAATAAATAATAAATAAATATAAATAATAAATAATAAATAATAAATAAATATAAATGATAAATAAATATAAATAATAAATAATAAATAATAAATAATAAATAATAAATAAACATAAAGAATAAATAACAAATAATAAATAATAAATAATAAATACTAACTAATAAATAAATATAAATAATAAATAATAAATAATAAATAATAAATAAACATAAATAATTAATAAATATAAAAAATAAATAATAAATAATAAATAATAAATAACCAGTTACAAATAATAGATAATAAAAAAATTAAAGTATATTGTAAATAATAAATAATAAATAATAGAGGAAACACATGAAAAAGTATGAAAAGACGTGATAAGGGATGAAAAATCATGAAAACGCATGAAAAGGATGGAGAAGCATATGAAGAATGAGGCATTAGAAAGAATGAAAACGCATGAAAACTCGTGACAACTCTGGAAAACTCCTTAATAATTCAACATAATCATCATAATAACCCACAAAAAACCATTGATAATGATAACAAGTCATGGAAACCCAAATAAACAGTAATAAATGGAGCTACCGTTAAAACCCGTCAAAACGGTCATAAAGAGAAAAAAAACATTGGACTCACATTAACAGAGATAACTTATCATCCGAGAGTCCGTTTTAGATCTACGACCTGTCAAATCAAAGATCCTGAAACGATCTTCGACCTGAAAGGTGAAAGTGTCTGAATGGACAGGCGGATCAGAAGTTATGACCATTTAAAAAAAGCTGATGGGGAACAGGTGCTAGAAACGAGGCATTGAAAAACAAAACAAACATGATACCCACTAAAAAGGCCATAACATATGATCTAGGAGTGAATGTGGGCGCCACGACCAGTCAAACTGAATCTCATGTAACGAGCTATAATCTGGCAGGTGGAGGAGGCTGAACTGACACGCGGATCGAAAGTTAGGTCCGTTTGAAGACAAGTTCGACGGGACACTGGTGACGGAAATGAGGTTTTGGAGGCCTTTGGAGGGGTCTTTGGGGTCGAAAAACATGACAAAAGATAGCTTGTGTCAATCTGGTGCGTAGCTCTCTTCGCTGGCTTCGATTTGATATGTGGTAGAGCTCAAACGGACACCCGGAGCGAAAGTTATGGTCGTTCGAAGTTGGATAACTTTTTTCAACTTTCTTACAACTCTAATATCTTCTTCACCTTAGACCGTCTCACGGTTTTGATTATATGTGCCTCTAGATATCTTCTTGTGCTTCGATTTGACTGGTCGTGGCGCTTCAACGGATGCCCAGATCAAAAGTTATGGTCGTTTTAGTGATTTCGGGATTTCTCGTGTTTTTTTTATTTTTTCATTTCATTTCGCGGCGGTTTTATTGAAACCGCCGCTATTTCGTGGAGGTTTTTTAAAAAACCACTGCTGATCATCGAATAAAATTAAAAAAATTAAAAAAATTAAAAAAAATAACTTTTTTTTGCCGTTTAGCGACGGTTTTTAAAACCGCCGCGAAATGCCGGCCCGAAACGCATTTCACGGCGGTTTTAAAAACCTCCCCTAAACGACGGTTTTCTTGTAGTGCATAAAATCAATTCCCCATACATCAAAAATCTCACAGAATAGTATGGGTTGTTGGGGGAAACTCATGTCTCCTAGAAATGTTCCCAGTGTGTTGAGAATTAGAGGATGACTTACGAAGCATGTGGGCATCAGGTAATAATTTAGGCCAATATAATCCAAAGTCTATGACTTTCCTAGATGTCTGTTGGGTTCCAAAGTGTCCACCACAATAAAGTGTATGAAAAAATTTTAAAACAGACTCAAAATCATGATCTGGAACACACCTCCTAATAACTTGATCAATATACAAGCACCATAGGTTGGATTCATCACACCCATAAAACCTAGAATCACTCTTTAATTATTGAACTTTATGTTTCTTTAAATTTGTAGGAATTTCAGAGGTAACAACGTAGTTCACTAACTCAGCATACCAAGGGTGCATAACTGAGATGGAATGAAGATTTTAATCAGGGAAAGTGTCTCGAAGTGCTACATGGTCCAAGGTGTCATCATCTAGTGTGTGAGTAAGACTACTCATGTGGTCCTCTACTATGTTTTCCGACCCCATCTTTTTGTTATCTCAATATCAAATTCCTGAATAAGGAGCATCAATCGGATAAGATTGGGCATTGCATATGCATCCTTCAATAGGTACCTTTAATCATAATGGTCAGAAAAAAACCACTACTTTAGAGCCTAATAAATATGAACATAATTTATATAAATGAAATATGACAGGGAAAAACTCCTTTTACATGGCTGTGTAGTTTTATTTGGATGAATCCAGTGTCCTCAAAACATAGGTGATCACATGTGAATGTACCTCCACCCTCTAAGATAAGACAACTCAAATCACACTATTGGAGGAATCACACATAAGCTCGAAAGGAGCTCCCATTATGGAGGATTTATGATAGGTGTAGTGGTAAGATTCTATTTAAGCTCATCAAAGGAATTACTGCAAGAAACATCAAACACAAAATCAGAACCCTTTTGAAGTAATCATGACATAGAAAGACAAATATTACTAAAATCATTGATGAAGCACCGATAAAATCCTGAAAGTCCTAGGAAATATCTAAAATCATGCACACATGAAGGATATGTTATGGATGAAATAATATCTTTCATAGATCTATCAACCTCTATCTCATGTTTTGACACTACATGTCCTAAGACAATGCCATGTGCTTCCATAAAATGACACTTCTCAAAGTTCAAGACCAAATTCTTCTCAATACAATGATTCAACACCTCTCTCAAACTATATATACAATCACCAAATTAAGACCCATACAATGAAAAATCATCCATAAATACCTCCATGCATGTTCAATAAAATCCAAAAAATTACTCACCATGCATCTCTAGAAGGTGCATGGGGAATTGTAATGTCCAAATGGCATCCTCTGGTAGGAAAATGGTCTGAAAGAATAGGTGAATGTAGTTTTCTCTTAATCCTCTAGAGCAATAGAAACATGCAAATATCACGAAAATCCATCCAAGAAACAATAATGTGTCTTCCTAGCTAGTCTCTCAAGCATTTGATCAATAAATGGGAGAGTGAAATGGTCCTTGTGAGTGTACTGGTTTAGTTTCTTATAATCAACACACACAGGCTAATTGTTTTGCACCCTCATTAGAATGAACACCTCTTTATAATTTTTAACTAAAGTAAAACTACATTTATTATGTACAACCTGAATATGACCCATCCACTGGGAAGCTGAAATGGAATGTATTATACCTGCCACGAGAAAATTATCAACCCATTTTTTAACAACCTCCAAAAGAGAAGGATTGACTCTCCTTTTTGGCTGCCTAACTGGCTAACCCCCATCCTCCAAAAGAAACTTATGTAGGAAAATGTAGGGGATAATACCTGATATGTAAGTCAAGGTCCACCTAATTTCCTTAATGTTTTCCATCAAAAGATTCAAATGATTTTCTTCATGTTCAAAATGGATATTGTTAGAAATGATAACATGTAATTTCCCACCACCTAACAACTATGAGAACTTTAGATTAGGTGGAAGTGTCTTGAGTTCCAATATAGGGGGTTATGTATGGTTTGTGACATTGAAGGATCTAAAATATGTGCACAATTAACATTAGTACCAAAATCATAATCACCAAAATCAGAGAATAATGCATCTGAATAATCATCATATTCAATAACCATGTCACAATGAGAGTTCACATGATCATGATCAATGTATGAATCTATTATAAAATAAAATCTAAGAGATTTTTGTGAATTAGAAACATGTGTGTAAGTGCTCTTATACATCAAACTAGAACCAATACTCATAATCTTTCCATGAATTGGACAATAAAGTTCCATGGGTTTTTATTTGGGGGGTTCGAAAATGGGAGATAACAATTGCAGAATGGTCCTCTAAGGGGTACCTCATGGAGTACATAACATTTAATATCACAACTTCATCTCCAAATTCCATGGAAATTGTACCCTCTTTGACATTTATGATATTATTTACATTTTTTAGGAAGGTTCTACCTAAGATAATGGGAGCATGAGAACTTACATGATCATTCTTCTTGTTAATCAAGTTGAAATATGTTGGGAAGATCATGTCTCTTACTCGAACAAGTACATCATCAAGGACTCTAGCTGGATATGTTGTAGCTCTATTAACCAAATTCACCACTTCTTTTGTCAGTTTCAACTCACCAACCTGCAAAGAAGAGAATATAGAGTGAGGCTTATTATTTATATAATCTTCTAAATCACAAAGAGAAATAGAAAAGTGAAACTCCCCTATGGTTCATGGGATGGTGAATGTACCGAGATCCATGTACATTTTTTTCATTGCTTGAGTTGTTTTAATTATTGTTAACACATTCCTTCCAATATTGATTGTCTCATTTTCTTTGAGACCTTTTTTATTGGTATGATGTTATTTTAAGAATTTTTCATACCTTGGCCTTTGTTGGATGGAATCATGTAGAGGTATGTTGATCTCCACATGCTTGAATGTGTCCAAAACCACTTTTTTTCATCCCCACTTCATCCATATTCTTGGTTTGCCAAACCTTGTATGGAATGGGATGTTATTTAGGAGTAACATCATCCATCTTTTTCTTACCATTGTCTTCCTCCTTTGGGTTCTCTTCATTTGGTTTGGAATGGGGATTTTTCGGAGTTGTGGTGAATCTTGGTGGAACGATATGTGTCGATGTATCAGTTGTTTGCTTCCAACTTCTCAGTGTGATGGTTTCTGACATTACCATTTGAATTTGGATTAGTTTAGGAGGGTAAGTTTCCAAAATTCTTACTTACCATTTCATGGAGGGCTGTGGAAATCTAGATCAGTTGAGTCTTCAACTACCTCAACTCTGAACCTTGTCTCTTCAGCTTATTTGGTTGATTAAGAACATTTTGTTTCAAAATATAATCAGTATTAGAATCTACCTTTGGTTGATAATTTTTATGTTGTTGACTTATTGATTATTGGGCTTTAAATATCCTTTACTGTTGTCGGAAAGCCAACTGGTAAGGTAGAGGTTGCATGATGTTTTGTTGAAAGGGGGGCCTTTGTTATTGTCCAGAGGCCTACCTCATGTCTGATTGATCCTTTCATCCTTGGTTGTATGTTGGTGAAAAGGAATCATACTTCTCAGGGTGATATGGCTGTTTTTGTTGCTCATATGGTCTCCTAGGGAACACTACTCCACAATCTTTTGTTTCTTGTAGTTGGGGGGCAATAGTCTGTTGGGTGGATTTTCTTAGTGAAAATTCCAGAAGGCCATCAAAGAGGGGGTTAAGATGTATTTTGATTGAGAGAAATATTTCTCACCATAGTGGTCAATTCTTATAACTTGGTATAAATTAAACGACTCTCATAATAAGAAGGACTTACCTATTGTACTCTTCTAACATGTTTTGTACCTCAATTACCAAATTGTGGAGAGTTTTGTGCCATCTTGTCGATCAATGCTTGTCTATCTACTAGTGTATTGTCCTCCAATGATTCTATAGCCATGAAATCCACCATATTTCTCTCCATAGGTGTGAGTCCTCCATAGATGTTCTGAATGAGGAGCTTCATACTAATTTGGGTATGTGGATAGCTCGTGCACATCTTCTTGTTTCACTCCCTGTACTCATAAATTGACTCCCCTGGTGCTTGCTTGATCCTTGATATCTCCTTAAGATTGTAAGTGGTCCTTGATGCTGGAAAAAATCTCTATAAGAAAATGCGTTTCAAATCATTTCATCATGTTATATCTTCATGTTGTAAAAAATACATCCAATCCTTTTCCACTCCATCAAGTGAAAATGGGAATGCTCTTAGTTTGATTTGATCATTGGAAACATTTATTAGTTTAAGGGTTGAGAAATCCACATTGAATTCATTAATGTGTTTATTTGGGTCCCCACCAGATAATCCATGAAACATTGGAAGAAGGTGAATTAACCCACATTTCAGTTCAATGTATGATTCGAGATATGGGTATGCAATACAATTTGGCTGATAGAAAATATTTGGTGAGACCAAATCTTGAATGGTTATATTATTATCATTGTTATTTTTTTCATCAATTTTTTCTCTTTTTATGTTTTATTTATAAGGGTTTCCAATTTCTATGTCCTCAAAATGGATAAATTCCCCAAGTGGTTGAATCTTGAAACTTCCCATAGACTGAGAATGTTGGATATGATCCCTAAGGCTACATTTAATATCAGGATCAAGATCTAAGAGAACTTTTGGATGAGTTCGTATCATAAATCATAAAAAAATAAGGAAGGTGGACCCTAATAAAAATGAGAATTTTGAGTTGATGGTCCAAAAAGAAGAAGAAAATAAAAGAAGAAATAAATCAGATTCGGTAAAGAAAGATGAAAGAAGATAAGAAGAGAATAAAATTTAAAATAAAATAAATACTTTTAATTGGTTGAAATAATTACATGCCTCCTCAACAATGAAACCAATTTTAAAGGCGTTTTCATGGTTTTTTTCAAGTTATATGTGATTATTAGGTACTTAGATGCAGCAGAGTTGTTGACCAGGGTCATCACTCAAAGGAGGATGTAAATTTAACAACATATTAATGGTATTTTGAAAATAAAATTAATGTAAATAAGAATATTAACTAAAATTATGTGGTTTTTTATCTTTTTCAAATCTAGAAGAAGTTTTCTAGAAGAAGATTATATTTTTTATTGTTTTTAGTTTTGAAATTAAGTTCGATTAAAATGAAACAACAATAAGATATTTTTTTAGAAAATATTTAAAATGTGTAATCGTTCAGACTCTACATATTAAATCATTTATTAATAATTATCATTTAAATTATTATCCACTTAATTATGATCCCTTAATTTGTTAAATCCTAAACCCTATGAGAATTTTCATTACAAAAAAGATGAAGTGAATTAAACAGTAGGCTAACTTCTAAACATGCAATCGTAGCACCCTACTTTGATTCATGTTCTATGGTTATCTTATGGTAAGTGGTAAATTAAGGGACATTTAAAATATTGAAATTAGAATTAATTGAGTTTATTGATTATATTTTAAAACTAAAAATTTATCTTGTATGGTTTTGTATTACCGATTAAGGTTGCGCCCTCACAATTCACACAATTCTTGACCTCACATGATTTGTGTTAATTGTTCAATTGAATGCATAGTTTTAGTTATATTAAAAACACAATTAATAGATCATAGTATATTAATTAAAGTATATCATTGGTTCAAAATAAATTAATTAATAAAGATATAGGTAGATCGATTAAAAAAATTACACTTCTGTGGGCGGTGTAGTCATCATTGAAATGTTTTTCATTTGAAAAGGATTAGAGAGGGTAGAGCCCAATCTCGTTTCTACTCTTGATTATAGCCCAATTAGGAAGACTAAGAGAAGAAGAAATTTTAACAAATTAGAAGGAAAGATAATAAATAATTTAGGTATAAAGAAGTTTATTACAAAAAAGAAAACATTAATACCTGAAGAAGAAGAATACTTTGATGAGGGGATCCTCTCTTCAAGAGCTACCCCACTTACAGTGGTTGGAGAATTTTAGTGAAACAAAATATCCTACACCTTAAATCTCCTAATTCACGTCCCCAACCCATCCAAATGATAAAAGAACTAATTTATAGACTGGAGCGGAGGCTAGGTTTAATGTGGATTCAAGTGTGAATGGGGAATCCCATCCAAATATTTTTTGCCAATATTCACCACCCATTTTACCTCAAAAGGCATGAACCAGATGTTATTCCAAGAGAATGATTTGTGTAAAATAGGACTGGTGATATTTTCTCAAAATTTGGGCCCAATCAAATCTTGGATGAAGACGTTATGTCCCAAATACAGAACCAATGTCCAAACTGGCGGGTCCAGCCCACCTTTGACTTCTTGGTCAATTTAGTCCAAACAAATGCACGATTTATCTTTATTCTTGAAAAAAGTTGTATCACATTATGTTAGGAACATAGTTACAAAATTTCATGTTATAATAATAAATATAGAAATATATATTTTTGAAATACTATAGTGAACTATAAAGGGTAAAACTATAATTTCCCTCAATTTTTCCAATGAATGATCTAATCCAAAATATTTTATAAATAAAAATATTTAATAAAATGTGAGGAAATTTTATCTATTATTATCAACAAAATATTCAATAAAATTTTGTTTAATCACATTATAATTATAAAAAAATGTATAAACTATTTTAGTATATATTTATAAATCAATTTATATAATTATATATATGTAACAACCTCGATCCCAATAGCCCAGTGTCTGTAGTAATTTTCTTACAATGGCACAGATTTGAGAGGTCATGTCACAAAATATTGATTAGTTTAGTAGTAATAGCGGACAAAATACATACACAATTCTCTAAATAAATTTTTAACTAAAAATACAACATAACAATGGAAAATAGAAAACTTCCATTACACTTTTTCAATGATTTCATCATCATAACATGGGAATGGAAAACAAATAATATGGTGAGATAAAATTTCCTTAAGGGTTACATACAACAGAAACTGAAATCAATAAAAATTGAAGCTTGTCTAATGAGAAATAATCAATATGAAATGTAACATAAATTAAATAACATTCTATTTAATCAATAATTAGATAATTTAATCCATCAATAATTTTTTTCATAGTGAGAATCACATGGATTGTAATTTATTATTATTGAATAAACTAAAAGATTTATTATTGGATGCCATATATCTGGAACAAGACCCATTATCATAAATACATTTTACAATATGGTTTATATCTATGGGAATAATCCCATGTTATAATTTTTGTAAACAAGCATGATGGGTTTTTCACCAACTAAAGTTTATCTTGAGACATATTGATGCTTCAATGGGATATGTAATGAATTTATCCACCCATAACTACTAATTCAAACCAATATTTATTCATAAATTTAATTTAGGAATAATATACATTTTCAAAATATATGTATTGAGTAGACGATATATAATTATCAATATTTTCCCAGTTAATTAAATAACATTTCAAGTATATGAAATACGTTAAAATGGTATACAATTTTGGAAATACTCATATCCATGTTATAAATAATATAGATATATAACAGAAATTTAATACAATTGTAAAATTATCTCAATGGTCTTATAGATACACCATATATAAAATTTTAACTACACAATATCAAGTAACTCTAAATAAAGTTATTTTTATTGAAAAATCCCTTTCCATAATATAATTCAGAGAAACATATGCCCCCAAAAATGTAAATATTATAAAATGAAACATTGAATAAATTTAATAGAAATAGATTCATAATATGGTATATTAAATGACAACATGTACATAACACAAAATAAATAAGTGTTTAATAAGGAATATATCTTAGAGAAGTTAAAGTTAGATGTCAAACCCAACACCTTATATGACAAAAAGTTCTATACTTGTAAAAATTTATTGGATAATAAAATTAGATTCATAAATTACTTAAAACATATCTTTTCAAACATTTATTTCTTTAATTTTGTTTACATATGGTCATTTCGATGAGTTATAATTTTTTTTGTGTAGTTTTGGGGGAGTTCATTTCATTGGTTTGTGTCAGGTTACCTTGTGTATAATAAAAAGAGTTCGTGTCAAATTGATGAAAACACCAGATATTGAATGAAATGAAATTAATATAATTCCATTATATTAAATGGTCCCACAAATATTTTTTTCAGGTATGAGGATGATTCATTTGACAAAACCATATTGATAATCATAATGTTTATTTTGGTTGTTTTTTATCATCATGAACTAGTTTTTTATTTAATATTAAGTATATATACTAGTTCAAGAACATAAAAAATGTAATAATATATGTATTATAATCTTATTTATCCATAATCATGGTTTTATGACCTTTTTTTAAGGTGATAAAATAAAAAACTCATCATTTTTGATGTTAGGAAATTCATAAATCACATATGATGTTTTAATTTTAAAAATTTATGTATAACATAATAAATTTGATTATTGATATTTCATTATAAAATAAAATTCAATTATATTTATATGATACATAATTTACCATGCCATTTTCTATAAGAGAGCTTGGTGGAGGATAAAAAAATAATTGAAATAAAACATTGAATAAATGAGGATTATACATCATGAATATCGTCTCCCTGGAAACCTCCTTAAGAAACATGTATTTGTTATTTTGTTAACGCCAGTAAGCCATCGACATGGGTATAATTAATGAGAAGGTAATAGGGAAAGCATTAGAACCTCTTCCAATGTTAGAAGGTATGAGGATAAGTGGTGGTGAGAGAGGTATTTATAGGAGAGGATGTCAGTGTTTTTTATTATCTTATTGATTAATTTATTACTTTGGATGAAGAATATCAATTGTGTTTATTTATGCTACAATGTATAGTAACTAGTGTATGTGGTTATTAATTAATAGATTCATAAGTCAAAAAATATTCCAAAAATCATTTATTTAACTAATATTGTTAAATACCATAAATTTGCATATTTCAATATTCACAAAAAATTCAACTAAATCATAAAAAATCCCAAAAATTCAACCTTACAATTTTTAAAATATTTATACTTAAGAAATTTACTCCTTTTAATAATAAAATTTCCTGTATATGGGAAATTTTATTTCTAATTGAAATAATCACTTATTTGAAAAAATGCTGATTTTAATATTATAAACAATGTTATTATAATTTCGTAAATTATATATGGAATCATAAATTTATATAATATTTATAATCCATAATAATAATAATTTATAAATTTATTTAACTAATATATATATCATTTATGAAATTTTAATAATTTTAAATTCATAATTAACATTGTCATTTAAAAAATACCAACACTACATTTATCATTTTTATAATAGTTATAAACTTCTGCATTATATAAATATATCATATTTTCATTTATTAGATACCTAAATGTAATTAATAATTTATTAGGTGAGGTTATTATTCTAATGGAAAAATTAGTATTCCTAATGGACACATTATTATTCCAATGGTATTGATAATATTTAATAATATATCATGGTTCACTTATGATTTGTGTTATATATTGTGAAAGATATCGAATAAATTTAATTTATTTAATAAGATACATACCATAATGTATTATGGTGTTATATTCTTCCCTCAATTGAAAATTTAATCCTCCATGTAATCCATTAATATTTCCTTCTAAATAGATTAGTGTGGTTCTTCTTCATAACATAAATGGTTCACACATTTCTTGTTCCATTTTATGGTTTCTCCAAAGAACTTTTACCTGTTTAGTAATCTGATTTCTCAATAATATCTATCTAGTATCATGAAACTCATAAAATAATTTGTATTAAGATAAAATAGTTTCCTATTATATTTACTTATAAAGAAGTGCATATTTTTGGTATGGCATGTACTTCATTAACAAAGACATGTGGAACAAATAATAAACATTAGAGAGACCACATGGAATTTTATATCAGCAAGTGACAGCTCTAATTCGTTCCATAACATTGAATGATCTAATGTTATTGGGTCTCAAATTCTCTTTCTTAACAAACATTATATACCCCTTCTATATAGATATTTTCCCAATTATGTGATCTCCCACATGAAATTCTAAATTTTTATCTGGTTGTCAACATAACTCCTTTTCCTACATTGAGCTTCATTATAATGATCTAGAATAGTCTTTACCTTTTCCATTTTCTCTTTAATATTTTCTATATCTATAAATTTCCTCTCAATAACTTCTTCTTGACATACAGGAGTATAGAATCTCATTTCATATATCTGTTTATATAGTAGAATTTGAATACATTAATGGAAACTATTATTAGAAAAATCATACAAAGTTAAATAATGATCCCAAATACCTTTAATATAATGTAAGGATTATATCAATAGGTCTTAAAATAATTGAACAGTACTTTCAGAATATCTATCGACTTGAGGGTTATAATGAGTACAAAAATAAATCCCATTATCCAGATCCATCTTATTACTCTTCGATTATTTTAATGAAAAATAGTGTTTTCAACCAGATAAAATCTAGTGAGGTGCATTATTAAGTTTTAATACATCCTTAATATTGATTATTTCTTGATTCTATATGGGTAAATATTCAGTTATAGAAATAAAATTTTATTTCTTTTTAAGGATATAAATAGTAACGTAAATCGTATCATTCATTCTAGTTGTCTTTGGTGATCTAGTGATGATTTTCATAGTAATTTCTTCCCAAATACACATCTAAATTTGTAGAGGATGTTTGAATCCTATAGTATTTTATCTATCGTTAATCTCATGTTGAAAAACTAGATATATTTTAAAATTTTATGAAATTTATGTCTACATATTATCCAACCAAAATTTATCCTTCATTATTTAAATACATATTTATACTAATAGTTTCTGTAGAGAAATTTGAGGTGTGGAGATAATTTAACAGTTGCCTTTTTAGATTGGTTATTTATAGAAAAAAATCAATGATGGAATTAAATTCCTATTGAAAATTCTTAGCATCAAGTTGATTGATTATTTTCATTTCATATAATGATGGTTTCAAAATCCTTTGAAAAAGAAGTGATATTTTCCTTTCATTAAAAATTTCAATACACATAACTAATAATTATATAAACATATGATATATTGTAATCATCATTTTAGTTATAAGTACATGATATCCCCTTCATAAATCATATTCTACCTGATTTTAATTTCTTGGGTGGTAATATATTTAGAAATCCAAATCATTGAGTAACAAGAGCCATCTCCTTACCTCATATCAAATTATTTCTGTGTAAATATGTATTTCAACTCATATAATCCATATATATCTCAAATATCTCACAATAAAAATAGTTTATCTATGTCAGTGGAGAAACGATTATAGTCTCTAGATAAACATCACAATTTCAATAAATTTATTCATGAATCATCAAATACATTGATTGATATGAAATACCATTATCATTTTTTATTTGGAGAGAACCCAGACCTTTTTTGATGCATCATTGTATATCACAAATCCATCCTTCTATAATGGTAGATTAAATTTATTAGCATTTGGTAATATTATTTTTAATCCATAAAAACTAGCACATGATTTTATTCTTACCAACAAAATACATTTCCTTGTGATCTTGGTTAACGAATTATCCAATTAGGAAAAAAGTTTAATGAGACACTGATTATTAATGTAATAAATGAATGAAACTATGTACCTAATTTATTTCCACTGGTTTAGCCTATTCTTGGATTTCCTTTTTCATTTCAGGATCAACTATGATTCTATCCTTAGAGTTAATATGTCTGTGAAAATTAATTCAACAAGTTAAAATTCATACATGATAAATTTATCATAAAACTCTTTACTTAGGAGAGTCATAAGAATGATCTATATGTTATTATAATAGTCTTCATAAATTTCGAAGCACCGGAATATCTCTAATCAAGGAAATAACAAAATCATCAAGATATTCCTTGAATAGTCAGTATATTAGAACCATGAAAATAGAGGGTAAATTATTCAACCCAAATTAAATTACTGTAAACTCATAATTTCCATAGATTATGAAAAATTATTTCCCCATAATATGTTCCTTATTTACTCATAATTGATGATACTAAGAATGAAGTTCAATCATAGATAAATATTGATCTCTGTGAATTTGATAAATTAAATTATCAATGTTTGGTAGAGGATTTTTATTACTTATTCAAATATAATTTATCTATCTATATTCAGTGCATATCCTCATGAATCCATAATTATTATTCACAAATAGAACATGGTTTCTCCATAGAGATTCACTAGGGATAATAAATACATTATTTCTCAACTCCTCTATTTGTTTTTAAGTTACACTAATTCGAAACTGGTTATTCTATAAGGAGTATTTGATATTGGCCTTGCATCAGGGTTTAAATCAACAATAAACTCTACTTCACAATTTTTGGATTCAATGTAATTCCTCTGAAAATAGATCAATGTATTCCTATAAAATGGTTACATCATAAATAAAATATTGATTATTTTTTATGGTCCATTGGAAACAAAATTCCATTTCAAAAAGACATTTAAAATGGGAGTCCATTGGAAATTCAATGTTGCCTAAAATGACATTGAAATTCTGGTTATTTGAGATGATCTATTGGAAATTATTATTAATCTCAACAGATAAATCACAACTCAAAAATAAGTGTAATAATTTTTTAAATATTAATTGAGATGGACTATCACAATGGACTATTATAAAAGAATGATCTTCTCATAATAAAAAATATTTTTTCAAAAAAATATAAAATGTAAAAATATTAAAAAACAATTTTTATGCAAATAAAATTATATGAGTTAAAAATATTCTAAATTTTTAAAAATTTAAATTTAAATTATAAAAATAAATTTAATTAAATATAATTAATATAAAATAAATATTAAAATTAATTAAAAAATTTGTGAATATTAAAAATTGATAAAAAACTGTATTGGAAAAAAATTAAAAATATATAATTAATTAAAAAAATTAGGTCATTAAAAAAATTTAAAACAAATTAAAAAATTTACAAATATTTAAAAATCATAAAAATATATAGAATTGAAACAGTCAGAAAAAAAAATCTTTTAAAAAATAATAAGATTTTCATTCCAAAATACAAAATACTCATAAAACATTAGATATCAAAACTATCGTCAGGTGGAGGAGGATCACTTGATGGACTAAGAGTAAAAAACTCCACTCTAACTCCAAGTGTAAGTCACGACATATACTCAATCATATGCTCATCTCTCTTGACACTATTGATCACAATCATCCTCCCCTATTTCTGTATCTATTTTTATGATCTCATCCTGAGATTTCCTCCAATCCTCATACTAAGCAATAGATTATAGTGTAAATGATAAATATCCCTGAGCTCAGCTCCCACTCATTGATGTGATCACATAAGTATCATAATAACTCATTTGTGTTAGTCGAGAACCAATACCAATCACCCAACCTTTCTAAACAACATACAAAGTCACATGTATCTAGATCACCTCATTGAAACCAGAATCAATAGTGGAATCTTGTTGAATCTTGTCTTGACTCTCTCATAAACGAGACTTCACATCTTCATACGTTTCTATTAAATATAATGAAAATTTAGAAAAATAATAAAAGATATATCCATGATTTTTTTTAAAAAAAATTACAAACCACAATATGGAATTGTCGTTCTCCTACAACATCTCTTATAAAGGGTTCACTATAAAAATTCTTATACACATCAAACTCTATAAAATATGGGTCAGTTGTATCTTGTGTAATATAAAAAACATTTCATAGTTTTAGTATATATTCATTAATAAATAACATAACATACCATATTTCATCAATGTATTCCAAATGTATAACTTATGGACCTATGTCTGACTGCATGCCTCCCCAGGCACTAACGTCTAAATAATAACATCCTCTTAAATTCCTTCCTATTTAGAAGGTGCACAATCCATCTCATTCCTGAGCTGTGATATAATCATGTCAATGGGAGACATATGACTCATAGAAAAAAGTATAACATGCTTTATTTATATATCTATTTATTAGTTTTAGTAGAAACACAAAAAATATGTCATGTATAAAAATATCCAATTCCTCTTGAATAGGACCTTAACGGATTTTAAGAATTAGAGAAAATAAATACTAAAATATAATTAAAAAATATTTTATAATTTATATTAATTTTAATAAGTATATATTATTTTTTAATTTAAAATATAGTTGTAGATGTTCTAGTGATTCACTATGATGTGCCCCAAGTCCTATGACACCCATGGATTGGAAAAAAAATTCATTGGATGCACGCCATCATGACAAATAGCTATATGCAAAAAAATATAATATTAAAAAAAATTAAAGTTTTAAAAAAATAAATACACCAAGATAATATAATATAAATATAATAAATCATAAAATATACCTCCATAAATGGGGATCAAAATCAACATATGGTTGTCTTTCTGGAATATGATCTTGATTTTTCAATTGAGCAAGAACATGGCCCTCTTAATAGGTGAGCTAGCATGTGGTTGAGATCAAGTAGGCTCATTAACAGGATGTATGACATCAGTCAGAAAATGTAATAGATTTTCCAAATCATCTCTGACCTTCTAAAACAAATATTCCTACCTGTAATAAATTTTTAATATTGATTTAAAAAATAAAAAATATTAAATTACATAATATTATAATCATACCTTTAAAAAATTATTAAAGAAATATAAAATATAAAAAAACAATATGTTGGATAATTTAATAACTATCTATAACAAAAGACCTGAATATAATACATCAACCATCATCTTCATCATCATTTTTTATGCGATCAATGTCTTCATATTCATCTTCAACATCGTCAACATTAATATGACTTTTAGTTTTATCTTCCCTTCTCAATTCATTAAAATTAAATAAATCATCTTCCTTTAACTGGGGGGGGGGTTCATCATGGATATTTATATATCACCTGCTAAGGGAGATAATTTCAGTTGTTTCTTAAGAAATATCAATTTAATACACTTTCACATAACCATTTTTTATTTTCAATAAAATTATTGTCATGTCATTTCATTTTATTCATACTCCTCGATTCATTCAATTATATCAAATCATCATACTGATTTTCACAATAAGCGTGATTTTATTAATGTGCCTGTATAAATGGATCATTATATGAAAAAAGACTGGTATATATATTATCAATGAGTCTATATCATTGATGAAAATGCAACCATAGATTTTTGACAAACCAATTACATTTAGACAATGTAACATAATTTGGTCCCAGATAACATAACTCAATTATGTCATATAACATGTTATAAAGGTTGAGTTCAAATTCTTTATGATGGTATCCTTTAAAACAAATACATCTATTAATTGATTTCATTATGTAAACATATATGAGTGTATGAAATCGAAATCCATTAAACACATACCCATTATAATATGAAATGATCTTTGATTTTGTGTTTTTGGATAGGCATAATAGATTATCAATTTATAGTTTATATTGTTTTTAATGTAAAAAATAAAACTTATTAACAATAGATATCATTTCCATATTGATTGATTGTTCCATAAATTGCTACATAATATACAAGTCAACGAAACCAATACTCATATGTTTTTGATGATGTTCTTCAATGAAGAATATTTAATTTATATATATTGTTTTTTATATAGTTATCTTATAGTTCACAAAATAGTTGACTTAAATAAAGTTATATTTTATAAATTTATAATAAAATAGTAATAAAAAATTCTTAATACATAAATAATTTAATTTATTCCCAATTAATTATAACATATGTATGATAACTATTCGGGTCTTCATTTTTAAGCCATTATTCCTAATCAAAACCAAAAAAAGGATTAAGGTGATTAAAAACTGACAACTAATGGTCTGTGAAATCATCAACATTTCTGTCATTATGACTAATGAAATTACGTTTTGAATTATATCACACTGAAAAAATAAGAAAATAAATTAGTAATTTCCTGCTAGAAGTATGCTTCTACAATCAACACTTCAATTGATTCTTTGTTATGCACATTCCACTTTAATTTTTTGCACACCTATGAAATATGTATACATACACTGAAATATTACTCACCTTATACATTTAGAATCACATGTAAAATGTAATATTAATTGTTCCATGGAATCAAAGAATCCAAGTTGGTATATTTTCTCGAATTTACATAAAATTAAAAAAATATCATTTTACAACAAATTAAATTCATCATAATCTGATATTTCCACACACAAAAATTTTAAAATATGAAATTTTAGTTAAAACAACCAAGATTTAATAATTGAAAATCCCTATAAGAAATAAATACAATAATATTTGTATTATGATATGACAGTCATGAATTTTTAACACTATAATAATCCCACTTTTGACACAATACGAAAAATTAGAAGCATAACAATTTGATAACCAAAAATCTCTAATCCATTGACAGAATAATAACAGGTTCTCTTTAGTATGTAAGTAAGGTAGTGTTAGAATATTTAAATTTTTTTATATTTCATCTTTAAATAATATAAAATTATGACATATGCTAATATGGGTATGATATAACCATGACTTTACATTATATTTGGTCTTATCAGGTGGGTTTAACACATTATAAAATATTTTATCAAAAACTTATTCTCAATTTGTATTACACATAACAAGTGAAAAAACCAAAAAATAAGACCATTATAAAATATCTAAAAAATTAAACTGATTTATCTAATTATGATCACTTCCTAAAATTTTTTTTGTCATTTTATTAATTGTCCAAAAGTGATATAAGTTAATTAAATTAAAATATATTTTACATGATTTCCTAAGCGAACTTATGGAGGTTTTTCTATTTCAATTAAACCTTATATAAAAATATTTATGTTCCTTAGAAAAGGGTGATTCATTTTTGGAAATAAATGACGATAGTAAAAATAATGAACCTTTGTCACATTATTGGGCATAATTTTGTTTTTCTCATCTATTGAGTAAGAACAAGATTATAGACATTTTTTTCTCCATCCAAAAAACATACCATACTCTAGAAATTCACTGATCATCCATAATATTGCAACCTTCACTATAAAATTCTGATCAGAAACTATATTAAAAGTAGTCACACTATTGTTACATTATGAAATTAACTCATGAATTAATGGATTAAAGTAAACCTAAATGTTATTCTATGGTTGTTCTAGAATTAATAACATCTAATATATATATATATATATATGGTTCCTTCATAAACATCCATAGAGGTTAGTTGTAATGAGTAATGAAAACATACCAATAAGAATATTTTCTTTCATAACAACCAAATTGAAAAAACCATATGTAAATAAAGAATAGCCACATAATATGCGATTTTGAGTAAAAATAAGGATGTATCTGATCAAATTGTTTCCATGAATTTTTATCAAATGGATGATTTAATATTTTACTAACAAAAATATTTTATTTATGCCTTGTCATAAATCCTGATATGTTTCTTAACAAAACTAAATGCTTTAAACAAGGTGTAACTATAAAATACCACAAATGATTCAAAAGAACACTAGACATTACCAATTGTTCCACTTTATACCTTGATTTTCCTCATGTTGGGAAATTTTCCAATGATTCTTAATCACCATAATATTAGATACATTCATTTGAACAAATAAGTATTTTCCGATAACTAAGTCAGAAATTAAGAAGTAACCTATAAGATTTATAGAAACTTGTGACTAATGTATTTTAAAAAGGAAAGAACAATTTTACCAATAAATAAATATAATCGAAAAAACTATTTTACATCCCAAAATCATATTTCATATCATAAATTTTGTAACAACTTTATGTTTTCTCATCTTTAATCCCAAATATAAGGCATTCTTTGTAGATTTCGTCAAAATATAAAATTGGGAATATTCTAATTCAAGATTTGGTATATCATTATGTGTTATTCATTCAGAAATAGGGGGACTAGTAGCCTCATGTAATAAATTCTAAAATGATGGATCTTAAATAATATTTTATTTTCTACTAAATTCATTTCACTATGTTGATACCAACAAAAATATAATGTTTTTTAAAACCAAAAAAAACAAAAATTAGTCCAAAATATTTAAAGGTTTTGAGTAAACAAAGATCCCATTTCTGACATGGAAACATAATTTTTAATTCATAAAAGACACTCATAATTCAATAATGAATTTTATATAATGGTTTCAACACCATCAGTGTAGACATTAACTATACATTAACTAATTGTATTTTTATGATCATTTATTCAATCAATGTCGCATAATAGAAACCAATGTCTACTTTTAGTGAACATAGCCATCTAGAAAACTTCTGAAATAAGAACAATTTATACCAGTCACTTTTACTAACTGAAAATTAGGATTATATTTTAACAACCATAATTATTCAATGGAATACAATCAGATCGAGGTGTTGGGTTAGGAACTGGATTATGGGGATTGTAGAGGCTAAATATTGAAAGAATAAAGATATTTAATATCTTATATAAAAAAAGATAAAAAATAATATAATACAAATCAAATGGTGTCTCATAAAATAAATCAGAGACCCCTTCTAGGTCTAGGATATGGACTATACCCTAGGTGTGACATAACTTTTGTTAGTGTCATGTGTTTCGTTACATTACTTGAGAGGGTAATTTTTTAATTTTTTAATTTTTTTTAATTTATTATTAAAAGTTCAATTATATTTTGATTTATGTATCATATTATTTATTGGAGACCACTATCGAGTCCATGATATGTGTTTTTACCCTAGATATGACATTAAATTTGTGTGTAATAGATATTTGGTAATGTCACACAAGATGGTAAATCATTTATTAATTTTATAGTCATTTTATATAAAGATATAATGTATCACCAAAACAGTGTGTTGGGGGAAAATTCGGATACCACTGTTTGGTCTATGATGTGGGTTTTATCTTATACACGACATATCATTCATTTCCATTGATACTTTGGTAGCATCATGCATTATGGTTGTCCCATTTATTATTTTTATTACAATTTCACACACAAAAAATAAAGTAACATTGTAATGGTGTATCATATTTTCAATTTGAGACCACCATTAGATCATGGATTTTTGTCTTACGCAAGGAAAAATAAAATATTTATATACATTTAGTGTTTGGTATCATCCTACGTGAGGGTATCATTTTTAATCATTTATTAATATATATATATATATATATATATTACATCATTTATACAAATTATTAATAAAAATTATTTAAATTATCATAACATGTACATTAATTATTGTGATTTTTTATAGTTATTATATTTTATATTTTTTAGTATGGATTGATAAAAAATTAGTATTTATTAGAAATAGATTTTTGATTTTTACTAGTTGATAAAATTATTAATTAAGTAATTTTAATTATTTATTATTTAAATCTAATTTTTTAATAAATAGTTTTAATATTTATCTATTAGTATTATCTGATATTATATCTTTTAATAAAATTTACATATTTTGATAATTTCCTAAAATTTAGAAATTTTTAATAATAATTTTTATCTAAAAATATTATTTGTTATTTAGTAATAATATTGAAAAATTACTTATAAATTATTATAAAGTAAGCATGAATATAAATAATTATTTAAATTATTATTACATTTTTAATCATTAATGTATATATATCATGATTTCTTAATTAATATAAATACCTCAAATATATATCTAACACTTTTTGAAACAAATATACATATATATAATCTATATAAACACATATATGTGTATATATATATAATTTAAAAGTAATAATACTTAAAATTAATTTTGATTATGAATATATTTAACATTCTTAAATTTATAATTTATATTAATAATTAATAAATATTCTTGTGTTAATATTTTTTGTAATAATATTAATTTTGAACTGATATTTATTTTGGATTAATAATTTTTAAATTAATAATTATTAAACTAGATGCATTATAGATGTTGTCTGCGTCGAATATTTTTATATCATTTATACGAATTATTAATACATAATATTTTAATTAATAGAACAATCATTAGAACTATTGTGATTTTATAATAGTTGTTATATTATTTTTGTAATTTATTGTTACTATTTTATAAATAACACTAATATTTACAATCTATTAAATATAATGATTTGATAATTATTTAATATTGTAAATTAATTAATTAATTTTGTTAATTATTTAAATTAACACTGTATCTTAATAATCATTATTTTCTACAAATTATTAATAATTCATTTTGTTTGTCAACTTTTTTTCAAAATTATTACATAAAATTAGCATGCTTTTTTTTAATAGTTTTTTAATAAATATTACATATTTTAAACAGTATTTTTTTTATTCAATTTATTTTTTAAAAAAAAATTAAAAAAATTTAATAAATATATCTTTTTTAAATGAAATCGTCTCTTGCAAAAAAATTGACACCCTAATATAATGATATAAGAATTATGAAGTTAATTGATAGGGTTAAATATGAATTAACTCTAAAATAAAATAATTGACTCACAAGTAGAAATATTTTGGAATCAAGCATTATATTCCTTGTAAGACAACTTTGGTGATCAAGTTTTGTTGTTCTGTTAGTTCATAATCCTATTTATCAATGCCATAACATTATAACGGAAGTCTTCCAATCCATGGATGCACAACTTCCCATATAATGATATATTTTAGTGTATAATTCAGGATAAAGTAGTCTCATATATCCATGGAATCTAAATGCCAAAACCAGTGGATCACTTCTCTTAGTGATCAATTATGGAATAAAATCTTGAATAAAAAATTGAGATCCAAATAAATAAATAACTAAATATTAACTAAAAATAAAACAAAATCAACTCTTTCCAAAAAAATGACACCCTAATAGAGTCCAATAAATTTATATTAACCATATATGTCAAATAAAATATAAAATTTCCTAATTGATAGACCTAGATTTTTTACCATACCAGTATTCATAAAATTGGGTCTAAATATGTAAAAAAATAATGGAAAACATAATCGGAATCTCTACCTAAATATCTAAGAGGGTAGACCCATGATGTGTTAACATCATTGTGGTGTAGAGTAGAGATCTATGGAGATACGAGGTATAGTAGTGGAGGGGTGTAGTGGTATAGGGTAGTGGAACAATGGAGCGACATAGTGGTACGATGTCGTGGGGGTATGTAAGTGTGGTGAAAATGACAGAAGATTCTACCGAGTGGTAGTACGAGAGAGGAGGAAGAATACATGAGGAAGAAATAGGGGGAATAATAGGTTAATTGAAATTATTATTTCTGATAAACTAATCTCAATTAATTTAATTCAATCATAAATATTAATTCATTAAAAATTATTTCAGAAGTTTATTTAATTCAGTCGCATATACTTCTGAGCTGATTTTCATTTGCAAAAGTAGTAGTTCTATATCTCAATTTCACTTCAAAATGTGTTTGGCATAGGGAAATAGGAATCCCCACCAAAACTATTTCTGACAGAACATATTCTTCTATCACAAATTGTGATTATTTGTGATGGGACACATAGTATATCGAAATTATTCTGAGTCTGGTTAATCTTGTGATGGGTTATTTGTTTGTCACAAATGATCCATCACATTTAACTTTTTTAGTAGTGCATAGTCAATATGAATAAAGCATTCCTCATCCCTATATGTTTTTTTCACTTCGTCACAATGAATTTCATTCGGTATAGATACTAGGGTGAATATAGATAAGAATTAGATTATGATATTTATACACTAAAGATATAAATTATAAAACATCATCATTAATTTTAATTTCCTTCTTATTATATTAAATTTTCACTCAATATGTTTAAATATTGTCCATATCGATCATTATATAATATTCATCCATATGTATGATCATAAGACCAAAAAATAATTTATGTTTATGTGTCAAAATGGGATCTTCATGACACATTTTTTTTGTAATGAGACATCCATTATGAGTTTTGACTAACAACTACTAGATTAGATCAAAATGGTAGTGTACAATATTTATATAAAACTGAGAAGATTTAAATGAGTGTTATGATCTAGATACAAATAATTCATTTCCTATAAAATATGATAGGATTAATGTGTATTCTAGTATATTATTTTTTACTTCTACTTCAACTATGGTGACTGCATTTGTTGTGCAATATCCCCATCAACTCTTCTATGGTAGTTCCCAGGATGCTTAAAATATTGATTAGAATAATTCCCTATTTCATTGGAGGTTAATCATTTATCATCATTGAATTTTTTATTCTCCTTAAATACCTTTGAATGTTGAGCATTTTTTCTAAACATAAACCATAATCCCATTTTTTTATGAATTTCCCATAATGATGTTTTCCTCAAATTTTTCATAACAAGAAATTCTTCATTCCCCTTTTATAAATTTATTTTTTACCATTTTTGTGGTTCTAAAAAGACATTATCTTATATTGATTTCTATTGAACATATAGTATCTATAAAATTACTTCCTTATTTTTGGAACATAATAAAATTTCATCATATGTTGGAAATGTTTGAGGAGTCGGTGTCCTTCAAATACATGGATAAACACCATCAAATAAATGATCAATATGGTTTTCAAAATCTGGTTTGTAATCTATGGCATACATGGCTAGTCCTGTGAAGGTATCCTCAATATTTATAACACTCTCTTCTTATATTTTCATTATGGGATGGAATTTTATCTTTTTTTTAGTTCATTCCTCACGAGATAAATATATTTAGATGGGTGTTTCTTTAAAATTAATCTATTACATGTCGTTTATTTCACCATTCTCTTTAGAATAATGGATTAGTAACCACTATTGATATGCATCCCCCTTGAGGACACATGTAGATTATACAACCTTTTCCCTTTCATAAAATTTCAATGCCATAAATATCATTTCGAGAAACATGATGCATTGATCATCTACAACTAAATTAATAGTCCCAGTAAAAGATGGGGTATTCATTCAAATAAAATGATCCACCATTGGTGTAGTGTGTTGAGTATTCATTACCAGAGTAGCATGTAATAATATGTTCATGATTTTATCAGATCAAACAAAATTTTTCAGACATACTCCATAGGGAAATCTTGATATTTTACATAGGTTTTTATTACATTTAATCCATTGGGTTCCATCAATAAATAATGTCACATAATGTGTTAACTCATAGACATCTGGTGTATATTGTAAAAAATCGCTATAATGAATGAAAATAATTTTTCACATTTTTTGGACAGCTAGTTCCCAAGGTTTTTACTAAAAATTCTCTCTTACAAACAATAATATCCTCAACCCCAGTATCCCATAGTCTGTGGTGTTTTTGTTATAATGGCATAGATAGAGTAATCACATCACCATGTATCAATCAGTTTAATAATTTTTAAGAACTAGTTACATACATTCTTCCATTATTAAATTTTTAATTAAAAATTAAATATAAAAATCTAAAATAAACTATTTCCATGTCACTTATTCAATTATTTCATCTTTATAACCAAAGAATAGAAAAAAATAAAAGGGTAATAAAAAATTATAAGAATGGGTTACAAACAAAAGAAACATTATTCAATAATAAGTGAATAAAAATTAACATTGAATAATCAATATGGAAAGGTAAATATCTGAATAAAAACTAGATTTAATCATTAAATATTGAGTTTAATTCATCCATAGATTTTGTGAAATTAAAAGTCCCATGTATAGTAATAAATTAATACCTAATGAATGAGTTGCTTAATTATTGGAAACCATTTATATAAATCATGAACTAATTCTGTTATAGAACCTTCACAATATGATTTAATTATTTGATTTTAATCCCATTTTATTATACTTCTAATCAAATATGGTGTATTTTTTACCAACTAATTAGTCTGATTAAATATATTGATGCATTATGGGGATATAAAATGTTGGTCCCAACTATCACTCCAAGAACAATGAATTATTAATAAATAAACATAATTCATTAACAATTTGACATATAAAAATATCATTATTGAAGTACATGGATTTATATTTATTTTATATGCTAGTCAAATAACATTAAATGTAAACACTATATGAAAAAATTGTACAAAGTTTATGAAATGCTCATATCCATGATATAAATAATTTGGATATTTAATGGAAATATGATTCAACTGAAAAATTATCACAAAGGGGTATAAGATACACCACATAAAAATTATTAGGATAAAAATACAATGTAAGTCTCAAAGAAGTGAAAAATCAGATGATGTCCCTTACCCCACTGTTATCCAGTGAATTGTATAGATTGTAAAATTAATGATTAAAAAATGAGATATTTAACACAATGTATATTAATATATTCACGATATTATATATTAATGGGATGTATATACACAACAAAGTGTAAATTAGTGATGAATAAGGAAAATATCTCAATTATGTAAAATTAGGATGAGAAACCACTTACATTATGTCCAAACGTGTTCTTCATTTCCAATTAATTTCATAGAAAATAAAATTAGATTCATTAATTACTAAATTCAGAACACATTAAAGGTATATTTTATTTAATATAATTTTATTATTTTCCTCAATTTCTATTTCGATGATTTATAATGTTTAATTATGTTGTTCTGGGAACATTAGTTTCATGGTTTTATGGTTGACCCCATTTTATGTAATTGAGGGTGTTTTTTTAAAGGGGAGAAAACTATAGAAGAGGAATGAATTTATATTATTATACATACATTATTTTAAATAATACATTATATCATTATTCTCAAGAATGAGTATGATTTATTTGATAAAATTTTAATGATAAATGTTTTTTTTTGAGGTTTTCCAATCATCATGAACTAGTTTTGTTTTATTATTTAATTTTATTTATATATATTTGATACATAACATATAAAAGTTGTAATATAAATATTATAATCTAAATTATACACATTATAGGTTTTATTATCATCGATGAAGGTGGTAAAAGAAACTAAAAAATCGTCATTCATGAAGGCGGTGAATCGATACATCACCAACGACGATTTCACATTTAAAATAAAAGGAGAAAAGAAGAGATTTGATGATATTTATTCCATTATGACAAAAATATTCTGGTATATATATGGTATTTTAGTTACCATTACAATTTTTATATGGGAGGTTAGTATAGGATAAGAAAAAGGAATATAAATTAAAATATAAAGAAAGAGGGTTTTCCCTCTTGGTTTTATCTTCATGGAAAAATTCTAAAGACACTTGGATTTGGTAATTTGAAAAAATAGATGGTCTTTGACGTGTATATTGATAATGGAATGTTAATTGGATATAATTTAGGGAATTATCATGTTTTTTATTGTATTATAAGAATGGTTTGAGACGGGTGGTATTTATGGGGGAAGAGAAGGTATAATTTTGATTATTTTATTCAATAGTTTATAATTTTGGCTATAGACTATCAATATTGTTGATTCTTATGACTAATTATAGTAACCAGTTCAAGTGAGTTCTAAATTATGGTTTATTAAATCATAAATTTCTTATAAATTCATATATTCAACTTATAATGTATCATACCATAAATTAACATATATCAATATTTCTAAATAATTACACTATTCAAAATAAATTGAAAAAATTCACGATAATTTATTTTATTTATTGATTTTAAAAATGAAATTCATTTTATTAAAATAGTAATGAAAATATTAAAAAATAAATTTTAAATTAAAATTATCAATTATTTGAAAATTACCGATTTTATTTTTAAAACAGATTTTACAGTACATTGAAAAATTAGTTATAGTCACATAAAGTTATCATATAGTTATAATGAAAAAATATTGTAAAAATCGATTTTATGATAATATGGTTTATATTTAATAATTAAATTAATTATAATATTATATATATACATTTATATTTCAAAAATTACCAACAATTATTTTTTAATTCATAACACATTTATTTACTTATTCAATGATATAAATATGTCATATTTTTATTTATAAGATAACAAAAATATTTTTTTCTATTATAGGTGTGGTTATTGTTTTAATATCCAAATTACTTCTCATAACTATCATAATAATATTCTAATAGTAATGCTAATATTTAATAGTATATCTGGGTTCATTTAAGCTTGGTGTTGCGTGCAATGAAAGCAACCAAATAATTTGAATATATTTATGAAGATATGTACTGTAAATACTTGGGGTGTAATAATATATATTTATTAAATTTAAAATATTTATAATTATAAATAAAATAAATTTACTTATTATTTAAATATATTTATTTAAATATTATAACTATTTAAATATGTATTAAAAAATATATAGTTATAATTATAAATAAATATTTTTCCTAAAATTATAGATATTTTTATAAAATTATACAAATTTTTTTAATTATATATATTTATATCAATCTATATTTTTATATATATTAATATATACTTAAAAACAGTTATAAAAATATTGCATATATATATTATTTAAATGTTTTACCCAGTTAATTCTATGATCCTCTTTATTTTAGATGTGGCTTGTCTTCTTGTTTGACCACCTCCTTTATTTATGTCATTCATTTTTCTAATAAATTTTTAGGACAAGGATGGCCTACCTCCTGAACCATTTCGATTTAATATTTTTACAATAATGAAAACATAATTTAATATATATTAATTAATTTATAATTGTAATTATAATTAAATATATTTATAAATAGTGATGGAGGATGGATGCCATGGAAAACAAGAACTTCTGTCTCTATATCCATGGTGATTAGGTCAAATTCTATGAAATTGCATCAATATTGTATTATTATCTCGATATAACTCTGGTCATTTTGGTGCCCCCTATGAAATCAAGCAATGAAACTGATCTGGAGATTGCACTATAATGATTTAATATTGAGTGGGGTGTGAGATATGTGTTCTTCTATCCCTCTATGAGGTAGATGTCTCGAAGAACATATGAGGCTTCAAATAACACTTAGTGGTCTGATGTGAATCCACCAAGGATCAGGCATTCAAATTCAGATATTTCATTTTCTGTTCTTGTGGATTTGTTGGAGTCAGATCTAGTTGTTTTTGTGCCAGCAGAGCTATCATAGTAAGATCCATCTATTTTTCTGTCGGAATAACATTCGATATCAGATCTGACAGTTTCTTTATGGGTGAAGCTATTGAAGTAAAATCCCATTATTTCTATGTTTTCAGAGATGTCGATGTTAGATCTGTTCGTTTCTTTGCTAGCATTGTCATCGATGATGGTTTCGACCTCAGATTTGGATTATTCTTAGAGGTGGGACTTGTCCTCAGATCTGGATTCTAAAATCCATGTATATAATTCTCAAAATAATGTCACAACATATCTTGAGGTCACTAGTATCGTGGAAGACTTCCATCAGACCGACATTGTGATATCATTTTATGATCGACAAAAGGCCTTGACCCTGAATTCGGGGGATGGAATATCAGTGGTGAACATCATCATCCATGTTTCGTTTTTGGATAATCTAAATTCGGATTGATATTTCACCGATTTGAGGAGTGCATCATCTTACGGGGTAATAAAAAACTGTTCATTTTCAATTGTTGAAGGAAATTAGAAATTGATTTCATAACGACGTGAAAGGTGGAATCCCTCAATTATTATGTTGTTTACCTATCAAGTTCTTGGTAATCCATGGAATATTGATGATCTGTAGAAGCATATTTTTCAACTTTGGGTCTTTGATGGATGTAGGATCATGACAATTAAAAAGGGGTTCATTCATTTTTTGTTCCATTTTGATGAACTAAAATATAGAGCATGGGGATGATATTAAATTTCCCTTGAACCAAGAATTTTTTGTATCCAATATTTGGATACCTTCTTCAATCCTTTTTCAATAAAGGACTCCATCACCCAAACCTAGATACAAATTCACGGTCAATCATGGATTCATTGGCATTATCAATTCCTTGGGGATATTACCTCTTCTATTGTGTCTCTAATCCAATATGAAAAATAAATAGAGATGGCCCACTTTGGGATTTTTTCTATAATGATTGTGGATGTTTATGTAAGTTTAACTCTTACAGATTAAGTTCTATTTCTTTCTACTAATAAATGGTTGGAACTATAAATAGGGTTTGAGAAGAAGCCTTCATTTTGCAATATATGTGAGAATATAGGGTATTTGGACTCCGACTAGCAGAAATACATATATAAATATTTGGATGTAATTATAAATAAATATATGTGTATATATTATATATTTTTATATAACAAATATAATTTTCATTTAAAATTGTTTATTATATTTTTATAAATATATATATATATATATATATATATGTGTGTTTATAAATCTCTTTTTAAAAAATATTCTTACAAAAATTATTATAGATTTATTAATATATTTATATATTTATATATTCTGATGTAATTTTATTAATATGTATTAATGTATAAGAATATATAATTATAAATATGACATTTATTTTTTATATTTTTAATTATTTAAATATATACAAATTTATTTTAATTTTTAGAAGTACTATTTTTAAAGTATTATACATACTTAAAATTTATAATTAACCATGTAAATTCCATATATATACACATGTACACATGTTATATATATATATATATATATATATGCACATACCATGTACTCAGGAACATATATATACCTAAAAATACATACATAAGTACAAGTACTTTATCTTTATATACACATACCAATAATAGACACATAGACTCAACATAATGCATACACATATATGCACATAGGCCTTAATATAAATATATATGTAAAATATCACATAATTACAGTATAACATTAATCTTTGAGGATGGATTCTGATCCAATGATGATATAGACATTTGGGATCCATCATGGAAATTCATGGTCTACTCCTATCGAGAGGGTCTCTCTAAGTCATTTTAAAATAATAATTAGAGTCACCACAAAGGGAAAAGACATGGTAGAGAGGTCGACACCGAAAGGGCATAGGAAAACAAAATATTTGGAATTTGGGATCTGAAGGGACATGTAGAGACTGAATTCTTTTTATGTGTTCACTTAATTTCATGTTTCACATGTTTCCATTTATTATCTGTTTTCAATTTATTAATAAATATGGGGCCATGGTTTTGTTTTCCAAGTCTGTGACAGAGCCATCATGGAATTAAAAAACATATATAAATATAATATACATATATATTGTATATATTTTTTCATTTTTTAATTAATTTATATAATAAAACAATTAAACATTTTGAATAATATAAATTTAACAATTTCATATATATAAAATTTAGAAAATAAGATTCATTTTTTATTTGAAGTTATAGAAATAATATTTTTTTCTATTATATTTTCATATATATACCAATTGTAATATAAATGTCTTTTTAAAATATAAAAATATAAATTTATTTATTTATATAATGTTATAATCATAAATAATTATATTAATAAATATTTCTATATTATTATAAATATATTTATTTAATTATATATTTTTATATTATTATTTATATATATTTATGTAATTTTATATAATTATATTTATTAATTAATATATAATTATTTAAAAATAAACTGGTTAAAAATATATTTATTTATTAAATATATTGAGTATACTTTTTTAATTACTTAAATATATACATAGTTTTTTTAATTTCTAATTATAAATAAATTTATTTATAAATTTTTCTATAGAATTGTAAATAATATTATATAATTATGTATATTTAGATAATTATATATATTTATATATTTATAATTATGTACATAGTTATATATGTTTATATAATTATATATATATATATATATATTATTTACTAATACATAAATATATATAATCATAAATCCTATAAATATATTTATTATTTAAATATATTCATTATAATTTACATATATATATAACATATTTATATAATTATATATATTTATATAATCATATATATTTCAATAAATATGTATAAATTTATTAATATATTAATATCTATGTTTTGAAATATATTAAATATATTTTTTATTTAAATATATTTGTTAATTTTTAAAAATTGCATATATATAATTATTTAAATACTTATATATATATATATATTGGAATTATTAAAAATTATATATCAATATAACATATTTATATTATTTATGTACATTCATTTTTTTGGTAATGTATATAAATATAAATTAATTTTTTAACATAAATACGATTATTTTATATATAACATTAATATTATTTACAAATTTCTTTTATCAGTGTTATGAATAGTATAAGTAAATATCAAATATTTTCTCCACTAGAAAAAAAATCTGAAATGGTATTATTTAAATTAGTGCTAATAAAAGTGCCCATATTATCATCGCATTTTGTGTAGTGATGATACAAGTCTATGTTGGGTTACACACCATCTATGGTAGTGGCTACACATGGAGAAGAGGATTCATGTTATTGCAGTTGGATTGAATGGGTTCTTCATACAGTGAGGTGGGAAATCGTTGTGGGGTGATGTTTTACATGTGTGGAAAGATTAGAAACCCAGTTCATAAGCTAGGCTGTAATAGTTCATTCAGTATGGAATTTTGTACTCAGGTAGGTAGGTTTTAAAAGGGATTCAGAACCTGAATAAACTAAAAATTCAAAATTTAGGGATTTTTTTTGACATCCAAACAATACAATTAGATTTTGTTCCAAAGAATTAATTTTATTTTATCTAAAGAGATTTAAAATTAATCAATATTTGCAACAATAAAACTAATTCAATGTGATATTTGACTAAAAAATGAATAACATAAACTGAATGATGATAAACAAAATACGGAAACAATTACAGACATTGGGCCTAATTTTTAGTGGTCCAAACAACAGTTTATAGATTTTATAAACTTTAATAAAATTTATAAATTATTCTTATATTTTTTACCAAATAAATATACTGAAATTACAATGTATATTGAAAGATAATATAAAGAAAAAAAATATTATGATTTTATAAAAATAATGATTTCATGAAAAAATTTATAAATTCAGATTTTTTAAACATAAACAGAAAAATTATAAATTATTTTATTCATATGAGATTTATATGAATGTTTTTTATTTCCAACAGAACGTGTTTTCAAATTAGATGAAATAAATCGTCTAATTTATAAAATAAAGACATATCAAAAATTCAAAACATAATAAACAAAAAAAATATTGTTCATACCAAAAGAATATATCATGTTCAGATCAAAATGAGAATATATTTTCTATTGAATTATATATAATAATAGTAAGATTAAATTTTTATAAATTTTTTATCAATCATATGAAATTTTATCTTTAAAATTCAAATCCATACCCCGCATGTCATAATTTATATATATATTGGTTGTAAAAAATATATTTCCACATAAAATCATAAGAGTGTTTGTCATTTATAAAAATAATAAAATTATAAATAAAAAAACACATCCCACACATATGTGACAATAGAGTTACCATTCTCATCCTATATAACACTTCACTAAGCATCACTATGAATATCAAATATCACAGAATAAATGAAATGACTATGGAAGGAATAATGTGTTGATAATGAAGAAAGAATAAAAAATAGTATAGATAAGATATTTATCACACACTTTTTTAAATTTAACCACTACCATAATTATATAATGAAATAAATAAAAGATTCAAAGAACATTAAATCTTAAAAAACATTTATCTCTCTATTCATAATAACAAATTATTAATCATATATTATAATTGAGATGGGATTTATAAATGGAGAACACAAAAGGGAAATGTAATAAGAAAAGAATCTGAACATGAATCCAATACATATATAAAATTTTGAATACTAAAAAAATGCACACTTTATTCTTTAAAAAATTTCTTCCTCCTTCAAAATTAATAGGGGTAAAAACATTATAACTATGGGGTGGTTGGTTTCACTTCAATTACGTTCCATGGATGATGATACATGTCAATCCAATTAAATGGTAGAATCCCAGAGTGTGGTCTTATATGATTATATTCCTTATTGTATCTGATGTCTTGCATATAATATATGCTTTATGGGATACATTTTTCCTCTTTTATGACTATATTATAAGAGAACACATTTACAGTATGGTGGACTATTTTAATTAAAATTAACTAAAATCTAATTCATTACAACCCTGGAAAAGGTAATATATCTAGAATCCATAGGTAAAGAAATTTTCAATTGAAATAAACTAAATTATTCTAAAAATATATATATAATGTTTTACATGTACATAGTGAGATATTGTAACACCTCAAAATTATAAAATAAAGATATTATATTAGATAAATAACATGACACACAAAATCATGTTTAGAAAAAAAATGTAACACCCTGAGACATTATGATATATATATTTTTAAAATAAACTCCATCTCATCAATATATTAAATTACTTGAAATTCTGGGTGCATATTGTGCAATATTCAGTAGTGACTTTTTTATATCTTTTGTTACATGCACGACATTATTTTACCAGATAATAATATACTACTAATATTATTATTTAAAATGAAATTTATCAAATTTTCACTGGAATGATGGGTATGAGTCATATTAAATAATTTATATAAACATATGTTATACACACATTTTATATTTACTTATTTATTAATAATAAAACATGAATCATTTAAAATGAAAATAATTATTTTCTAAAAATTTTATTTCTTAAAAAAATGGTTTAATGAAGAATAATGTACATAATACAAAAATAGTTTTCAAAATTTCTATAAAATTTATTTGGAAAATTAACATTTATTTTTTAAATTATTATAACTGAATCATCTTATTATGAATTATTTGGATTTTTTGTAAAACATGTTTTTTAAATTAATAGTTAATAATAAATAATTAAAATTAAAAAATCATTTTCCTTTAAATAGTGTATATTATTAAATAATGTTTTAATTTTTTTTAAGGTAAATTTATTTAATTTTTATTTAAATTAATTAAATTTAGCTGTTCGGAATAGTTATATATAGAATTTTTATAAAAGAATAATGTAAACATTTGAACATTTTTTCTTTAAGAACACTCTTACTTATTGTGTTTGTGTAGTAAATTTTAAATTAAATTTTACCAATTCAGTTAATTTATTTTTGGGAAAATATATTTCATATTTGGAATAATATTTAATTATAATTTCTAATATGCTCCACATAATTTTTTATGAAAATTAATATTGAAATAAATAAAAAATAATTATGACGGTTAAGGTAAAACCTAATTTACTAAAGTATTAAAATAAAAATATAAGTGTTAAAAATAAGTCTTTGAAAAAATTTGGGTCTGATTGAATCTTCATAAAATATTATAACTGTGTAACTTAACTCACTTATAAAAGGCTACCCCTCTTCTCCCTTATTCACAAATTCAAATCATTTTTGCTCGGTCAATACCTATCCAAATAAAATTCCGAATTCCCTCCCCTCACCCTATAATACATATTATAGGACTAAAATATACCTAGGAAGGATTCGGTACAATCCTAAAGAAGGTACCTGAAGAAGTGGTAATGATATTCTATGAGCATTTTAATTTTATTTATTCTCTAAATTATTCAATTATTTTTAGTATGTGATTATATAAAAACATCAATATCTTCCAAATAATTTTATGTTATTAAATTAAGGTATTTTCTAAAAACCACCTACACATCCATTAAATGGTTTGTTAAATCATCAGTTGTGTTTACTATAGATCACCACCTCCCAAATCGATGCCTCTTGTTTTTCCAAAACCCCCATTCACGGATGTTTATGATGATGGATCTAATGTATATATATGATATTTATAACATAGTTATACATATATATAAATTATATAATATATATTTATGGGAAATAATTTCTTTATCACAAATTACATGAAGATATAATATTTTAGAATTCACATAATACAACCTATAAGATCAATATGTTCAGTGTATTTGAGAAATAGGTACATATAATTGAATCATGAACATCAGATACAACAAATTTATTGAAAATGTATTTATCATTCTCTTATAAATCATCATCCCTCTAAGATAACATGGGATAACCTCAGGATGTACATAATAAACGAGTGATCTATAAATAATACTCAGGAAATAAAAAATAATTATAATAGTAATAAAGTATCACCTATCATATTAAATTAATTTAAATGTTATATAAAGGGGTTGGAATTGGAAAAATGAACAATGTCGCATGATATATCATGAAAGCATAATGGAAACATATGAGTATTAATATATTTTTGAAGAGAAAATAATAAACATTTGTCAGGTTCAACCATAATGACATCATAACATAATGTTATTAGGATAACCTTCTGTACACTGTATGTTGAATATCATGAGACTAAAACATAACTCAATGAATTGGATCTTTATCATGGAAAAAAATTCATAATCTTATCGTGTACATACATATGTGTTCCAAATATATAACATCTCATAAGAAAATATTTCATCAAATTTTATTCCATGACCATAGTGTGTGGAATAAATATATATATATGTGATCAATAAAATATGTATTTGAATGTGTTGGTTAATAATAATTATTAAAAAAATTATTTTATTCACAACACAAAAGTTGGGTGTTGGAAAAAATTTAGTGAAATTTTGATAGTATAACAACAATATAATAAAGTTCACAAAATTTATTAATGATATTGAATGGAGATTCTCATCATTTTTACATAAAATAGATAATAATAGGGATGTGTAAATACTTATCGGAATATTAGGAATTTAAAATATAAGCAATAAAAAAATAAAAAAAAATTATTGAATAATGAGTGAGAAAGTATCCCATACTAAATTATGACATATTAATGACATAGGTAATTTAAATAATGAGAGGGTAACATGATATATTGTTATTAATATTTCAATTAAATGGTAGAGAGATTAAAATAATGTTTGAAAAATAAAAAAAAAGATTGAAAATGTTAAATACAAATAAGGTAACTAAATTGAAAATAAAAGAGAGAGACATCGCTTATTTTATTGACAAGAAATTACAAGAAGGTTTAAAGAGAATAATAACTGCACAAAAAGTATTATTTAATGGATTAATGATAGTGAAAGGGTCATCTAATCTCATTGACACAAAAAATGGAAGTGATGGTTATATAGAAAAAATCCCCAAAAAAGAATAATTGTAAATTGAGAGGCACAACATAGAAGATGTGTATGATAAAAATAAGAGAGGGTGGTCCCTTACTTTTGGAATTTAAAATCATAAGACAAATTAGGCATCATAATGTGTGTACATAAATGATCTCATGAGGGATTAATAAGAGTGAAATATGTCTCCCACTACATGACTATGAAATGGAAAAAATAGGGATGTATAAAAACATAACCAAAAAGAAAAATGGAAATTAAGATAGAAAAAAAAACTAAAAGAGGATATTGAATTAAAAAATATAGAGAGATCCCTTAATTATAGTATTGATAATAATGGGACAGTTTCTTTAGAAAAACATATGTCAATAAATATCTGTGATAGAATTTGATAAGAGTTAAAGGCGTCTCTAACCACATGGACAAAAAATTGAAGAAATAGGTTTGTTTAAAAATATAACCAAATATGTGGTGTTACTATTGAGGTTTTTATATTAATTTATTAACTTGGGAACGAACTGATTAAATTTTTTTTGGAAAATACTTATAGTCAGACAGAATGTGTCATGAACCAAGCTACAACTCTATCCAAACTGACACCTTTCTAGGTCTGTGGCATGGACGGAGGAGCATTCTTGAGCCCCTTTGTTTGGAAACTGGTTCTTGTAAAGACCACATGTTTTGGGAATTGTTTCACCAATTCACATATTCCTAAACAATCAAAAATAATAAGAAATAATAAGAAATTAATACTAACCAAATGTGGTAAAATAATTTTCAAATACAATGGTTAAAACCATAAACAAAATCAAAAATGAATATAATGGAAATTAAACCATTACATTATAAAAAAACATCATAGAAAAATAGGAGCTTCATCCTCAAACCACCACCACCAACACCTATAATAGAAGTACACTAGAAACCTTAACCACAATCAAGATATATATTGCCTTATCCTAAGTCATACATAATAAAGTTTGTATATATCGAAAGGTGTATTCATGGTGTGATCCAAATACTAGTTGGATGCTACCCAATAAAAGAGTTTCCATTCCTAAGCTCAACATTAAAAATCAACAAGAATGTTTTTAAAAAATCCTCTAAACATTTTTATAAAAAAAAATTAAATGAAACACGTGATTTTATTTTCATGTAACCAACCCTGTGAAACGTATACCAACAATAAGGAAAAATCACAAAAGAGAATTAGGTCATAGGAAATCCATGTAGGTATCAACTATAGTTAGATAGCTGGTACATCATATCTGTGTGAAACATGGTATAAAAGCCACATTGATCATCATCCTCAAGCATTATCCACTAGAGAATAATCCACCAAATGTTTTTTTGGTCCCAATTTCTCATTAATATTTTTAGGGTCGTAATGTCGATCCCACATAGATGAATCAGGCATTGACCCTTCCAATCCAACAAGCATTATTATCATAGTTTCCTATATAGTCACCTAGGGTTACCTGTTTATGCTTATTTTCCATTCCACATATCGTATGAAACATCACATTCACACATGAATAATTCAATTAGTACATCACACATGATAAATATCCATTTCTATAACCCAAATCCAATTTTAATTCAAAACGTTTAAAAAATCCAATTTAAATCATGTTTTTCACTATTTTCATATTTTATCAAAAACCATTATGAAGAAAATAAGGAAACACAATCAAAGAAAACATGGAACATTACCCCTTTAATTTGGAAAAACACCTTTCACAATAAACCCAGCCTATATACTTTTAAAAACACATTTCACATTCCATAAAGAATACATCGAACATTACCATGAAGTAAGGAAAAATATCAAAGTAACTAAATAATGTTTAAGCATGGAGCCACACACCACAAGTGTCGAACATTCCAAAATCCTATGGAAAATCACAATTGCACAATAATATAAACATAAAAACAAATTATGGAACCATAAACATCGATAATGAACCTTGTAGAATGTGATAGAACCCAAAATTGGTCACCCAAGCCACTGGAAAAGTAAATCCCTGAGAGGGAAGAACAACAACCCAATAAAAGAGGAGAAATGAAGGAAAATGTTACTTACCTGAAGAATATTGGATAAATCACTCCCAATTAAGCCAAAAATTGTGGTCCATGTGATAAAGATGGTTGGGGGAGGCATTAATGGTCGTGAATCACGAATAGAGAATACAATTGTGCATTTGGGAATATATCTTGATAGGACACCACAATCATTTTAACATTTTTAATGACCTAGGAAAAGAACACATTTTTTTCCACAAATTTTGGAAAAAAATTGTGGTAATCATGCACTCCTGGTTATCAAATAGGAACACATCACATAGTGATCCCACATAGTTACCATATAGTGTGAAAATGTTGGGGTTATCCATTATCCAAAAATGAAAATAGTTACACCAGTTCTTGGGCAATGTTGAACCATTTAGAAAATCATCCACTAACCATTCCCACCATGTTTTCAATAAAAAATCCTCTAATTTTCTCCAAAAACACATTGTTAAATCAAGGGAGAAAATTTGATGAAAATAAATTGGATAAATACATAAAAATGAATACAAAGATGTGACTATTCTCCCCAACATAAAAACGTTCCATTCCTGGATAGTCAACATGAATCATGATCAGTGTAAAAAAATTAAGAATGAACCTAAACCAAATAATTACTCTCCCAATTCTCATTATAATAATAACCATGCTTTTAATGAACACATAACAATGGAACAGACATCCGAAAAATAAATTTTTACAATAAATTTAGAATCCACAATGTCTACTCGACCAATAAAAAATCGGTATCCAACTATAAATAAAAAAATTAGGACATGAGTTGGAGTTGTGTTATAACATTTCATCTAATATATGTAAAAAACATCATGAATTTAAATAAACTATTAATGATACACTAACATGTATACCACCTTACCAACCCACTCGATATTCTCAAAAGGTCTGACATACCTCGATATTAGTTTTCCCTACTTACCCAAGAGATGACGACCCAATTAAGGTGTCACCTTTAGGGACACCCTCCCACCATTAGAAAATTATAAATCACAATGCATGGGATCAACATAGTATTCATATTGACTATGAGATATCAACAGCTGTTTTCAAATAAATTTTCCTTTATCAAAATTCTAATGCACAAGGCATGGTCTCATCAATGATGTGTCACCCACCACAGCCCAACCCAATGTCTATCAAAAAAGATGACCATAAATAACCACAAATTAATCCATTTTAAATGATTTTTGGTAACTATTGTTATATGAAAACTCAATAAATCACAAATAGATATCCCACATACATCCAAAATCAAACACAGATGTCTGAATCATGTCCTCCATAATCTGATTCACCCGCTCCATCATAACATGATTTTGAGGGTTTTATGCCATACTCATCTTGAAATACAACACCAATTAATTTTTATGGCCATCCCAATGTAGTGAGTAAAATAATGGTCCTTTTTAGAATAAATTTTTAACAGCACACCATGAAACCTCACACCCTCATAAACAAATAACATCCCCAACTCATGAAAGAAGTGCATCAGATGACTGAAAAAACACTTTATCAGGATTCCCCCACTAAATCAGTTGCTAAATATAATGATATAGATAAATATTGTCCAAGAATTACCTCTATAGTTATCCTTTCTCTTCAAATGCATCTAAGAATGATCCCCATCAATTCCCACTCATCATTGGACTCATTAAATTTATCACTAGTTTTTTTCTACTCATTTTTTCTTCCACAACCTTTCTCTTTTCAACGTTATATACTATAAAAAAATTAATCCCATAAAGGTACTCAAGAAAGGGATGTTGCCTCATATTTATTTTGTGTGGATAAAAATTAGGTTATGCTCTTATGATTAGAATAAATAACAAATTTCACGCCAAAAAGATAATAGTGCACATCTTCAAGGAATGCATCACCCTTACTAACTCAATTTCATGTGTGGTGTAATTAATATCTTTTTTTCATACATGGTGGAAACCATAAACCACCACATGATCATCCATAATTAGTACAAAACTATGACCCATACATAAGGTATCAAAATAGAACACACATCCTATTATATATTTGGTTATAGTCATGATGGGGGATAAAGTTGACCGCCACATCTTCTCCTCAAAGTACACTTTCCACTCTAGGATCAATTAAAACATCCACCCTTTCTGGGTGAGTGTCGTCATGGATGAGAAAATCCAAGATAAATCCTCAAATAATTACATGCAATACCATCCCAGAACCAAAAATAATTTGATCATTGAAACATTCTTCAGCTCATCCCTTGAAATCACTTTGCTAATCTCCTGAGGGCCCACCAAAAATCGTCAATATGATATCACATTTCTTATAAATTTCACCCCCCCTGACCTATAATGTTAAAATTGAATGGTTTTTAAAGAGATTATGTTCCTAAAGAGTTCCTCAAACAATTACCAAATGATGTTCATACTCCTCCTCAGATACTGAATAAACTAAGATATTGTCCATGAATACAACAACAAAGGATTCAATATACTGATAGAATACCATGTCCATGACCACCAGGAAGAGAGATGATGCATTAGTCAACCTGAAAGGAATGGATATATACTCTAAATGGATATAGCTACTTTAAAATATTGTTTTTAGAACATACCCCTCTATAAAAATAACTTGGTAGTCAACAAAATACAGATCAATCATCAAGAACCAAATTTACCCCATTAATTGATCAAACAATTCATCATGTATGGTTAATGGATACTTATCTTAATCATAACCATATTCAATATTTTGGAATATATTCATAGACGAATAGATCCATCACCCTTCTTTGAAATAAAAATAATGGCATCCCATGGAGATATGGTTAAGAGAATGAATCATTTGTGTTCTAAATCTTCTAGTTGTAAATTTTATTCCATCAACATATTGGGTGTTATATGTTAAGAGGTAAGGGATATAAGTTATATTCATGATACCAAATTAATGGAAGACACAAAATTCCTATAAATAATAAAACCTTAAAAATCTACGTAAAATCCTCAGAGAAATCATCCACCCCATGGGGAAAATCGAAGCTCAGGATCACCACCATCTTTCTCCAACAGGACCAATAAAATCTGAAAAATGGGATTTCTAAAATATGGAAGTGGAGGTCCAACACTTCTTGACTGTGGATCCCATTCACCATAAAAAACATGGTCACTCTTAATAGATCCACTAAAACTCACTCAACAACTATAACAATCAATTTTTGCACAAAAACACACCATAAAATTTATACAGTTGATTGTGTAAAAGAGTTCCATACCTAAAATGTGGAAATCACATTCGAGTTTGACCATTGACATGGTGAGTGTGCATGATGGAAACATGAGACCCATGTCTCACTTCTTACAAATACATATAATCATCTCCATCACATAGGACATCATCTTAGTTGAGAATTTGATCAAATCCACAAATGGGGAGATAATACATAATCTATTTCACAAGTGTATGATAAAACAACTACTAAGGATGATGAAACAAAAATAGTACATAAAATTTTATGTTCCCTATATGACTACACCATTGGAAAGATCTTGTTTGATCTAGATGTGTTGACCACACATTCCCTAGATTCCCACATCGATGGATCATGACTTATCCATCATCTGAAACTAATGAAGTTGAATATCAATATGGTTGGACTAACCTACCAGCTCTCTTTATTTCCTTCTCATCCATCTTCGTCCTCTTCTTAGATGAACTACCATGGCTTACATTTGAAACTAGTCCATGGAAACAATTATTTCCTTTCAGAACAATTTTAATATCATGGAATGATATAACACATTATCACATGTCCTCAATATAAAAAATTACATGATAATAAATATATAACTCCAATTACCTTTCAAACATCACAGTCATAATCTTCTAATTTTGAATGATTTCAAATATTTACCGTAATCGATCCACAAAGTGACAATAATACTCTATAATAGTCTCTTATCCCTATGTAAGGTCCATGAACTCCTAGGAACTAGATAAGGGTATTAATGTGGTAAAATAATACTTGTACAAAATGATTCTAAATTATTTACAACTCTTCTACGCGTAAATCCTAGTATGGACCACTAAGTCCTACCAACCCCAATTGGGACCTTCCAACAAGAATGAAATTTAGTTCACTTTGACTGCGTTAGTAGTATCATGATGTTAAAAAATCATCTTGGTCTGAAAAATTAATTCCTCTCATTCATGATTTTTTATATTTCAATTGAATGATAGAGGATTTTTTGAGAAACTCCTGAGATTTTACCTTCCCAGGACTCGGTCCAGCTTCTCTAACACAAGAAAGACCAGAACCCACTCCATTTCTCATGGCCTGGATAGGTGGTGCCATAACTTCTACTAGTCTCTAATCAATTGGTGATGTATATACCACTCTGGACTCTTTTGATAGTTTCACAAGTATTCTGTAGGGAGGAATATTACTATAAAAATAAATAACCACAAACGGAAATAATCAACATGACAATTTTGAATATTTTCAGTAACAATAGTTAATATTAAACACATTCAAAACTAAAAACATAACCAAATCACTAAATATAAAAACCCAAAACAAAATTCGACTCCACCTCCACCTAGGGTTCATATATGGTCTATAACTTGTACATCTCAATTGGAAGTGAAATAAAAAAACCAAAAAATCCCATGGAAACTATAGCCCTATCACGTGGTTTCTTTTCCAGGGATCGTACTCACAACCAGGGCCTGAAGTACTATCTGTCCAATCTCTATTCTATCCAGACTCATTATAAAATAAATGGACCCATAAGATCATAACCTGACCTGATACCATTATTTTATGAACCTATCTAGAATTCCATCCAACCGACACCCAACCTGTTGTGTGGAAAAGTCCGATGGGAGAATCGGATCCCCACAATCTGGAAACTAGTTCTTGGAAATCAAATTTTTTTTGGGAACCATTTCACACATTCACATAATTATAAAAACCAAAATTAATAAAAAACATAATTGAATAATCCTAAAAAACATGGGCCCCAAATTTTTAAATTCTATGTAACAACATTAAATAAAATCCAAAAGTACTAAAATGAAATGGGAACAATAAAAATATCCCAAAAATATACATTCAAAAAGAGGATCAGCATCCTCATGACAACAAAACCAACACCAAAAAGGGAATACCACTTGCAACCTGAACCCCATCATGATACATCATTCCTTTACCTGAGTTAATCATCATCATGTCCACGTACCCCTAAAGGTGTATGTACAAAGTGAGACATAGATCATTAAGATTCCACTAAATAGATTATATTCCATTCCAAATCATTATAATACCAATCAATAAATAGATTTTGTAAAAAAGGAATGTAAAATTGTTATAGAAAACAATTTTATGGGAAAACATGCATTTCTTTTGAAGTTATGAACCAACTGTATTGTATGTAGATGGAATGGATAGTACAACCATTGAGAGATCAGTCACGAGGAATACATATATCGAGTAACTATAGTTAGATACTATGGGAATTTTATATTCATGACACATGGTATAAAACCCACACTGATCATCATCCCTCTGCATGAAACACTAGTGAGGAATTCATCCAAAACATCTAGTTTTCCCCAATCGTTAGTAGTTTAGTTGGTGTTGTAATATCAGTCCTTCTAGGAATAACCAGGACTTGACCATGTTTCATTAAGATTTATTCTAGTCCAAGTCTGCGCAACATAAACATTTGATTCCCTTTTTGTGCAAAATTTCCATTCCATGTATCCCATGAAATAGAACATTCATACATGCATATCAATATAACACAAAATATAAATCACCATTTCATCAATCCAAAAACATTTATGATTCTAAAGACAAATAAAATACATATCAAAAAATGTTTCTCACAATTTAACCATTTAATCAAACACCTTTGAGAATCATAAAATGAAAACCAAAATATATATGCATCGTAGGTGACCCATTTCATTTGTAAAACAATCTTTCACAAAAAGAAACCATGATTCCTTTTAAAAAAATCCCCATGAAAAATTACATAGCGCAAAACCAAGGAGAAAATCAAGCATATAAAAGTCACCAAATAATGTTTGAGCATGGAACTATTGAACTCTTCTATACAAATTTCTGGAATTTGGTGGAAAATATCAACCACATTTCAAGATAACCATAATGGGAAATATTAAACCATAAATATATGAATTGAACCCTAAATAATTATATCCAACTATAAATAGTTCACCCAACCCATTTGAAAATTTTTTCCTTATGAGAGAACTAGAGAGTCCACAAAAAAAAGTTATGAAGGATGAAATTTCACATATTTGAAAAATATTTGAGAAACTACACCAAAATCCCCACCAAAATGTAAGTCTAATAGAGAAAATAGTCTAGGGGGAACCTATGGTAGATAATTTGGAATGGGGAAAATATGGGGGATTTGGTGTAAATCCACGAGGAAAACAATCATCATTTTTAATTTTTTAATGACCTATAAATAGCCCATGGTTTTTTTTTCATGGTTTTCTAGACCATGCTGCAACAATGAACCCATCACTATCTATGAGGAATGAATCGCAATATTATCTCTCATAGTTATTAGGCTATGAGAAAACCGTGTAGTTCCCTAATGTCTAAAAATGATATTTTTTACATGTTTTCCTAGGAAAGGGTACACGGTTTAGAAAATTGTCTTCCAACTGTGCACACCACAATTCCAAAACAAAAACATCCATTTTCACAAAACAAACAGGAAATCCGAAGGGAAAACATGGGATTGAAATAAATTTTTTAAATACCTAAAAATGAACAGTTGGATGTGACAAAAAGAATTTTCACACATTCATAGATATTAGGATTAATTAAAACTGAATTATAGTTTATCATATATATGAAATTTATTTTTGGATATTTATTTCATAGAGTAACTGATGAATTGGAAATTAATCAAAGAAAAGATAAAAGATGATATTTTTCTTATAAAATAGAGACATATCATGTAATTATATTTCCTTATATTCATAGATATTATAATAATTCCACAAATTTAGAAAATGGATCTTTAAATACAAATTCAATCATATTATATTCATATCTTCTTAATTAGAATATATTTTAAATAATAGTATATTTAGGGTTTTGAGGACCATAACATTCCATTAATCATTTTATTTCTTATGATCATTGAACTAAACAACACACTGTTGTTTTTTTAAAATTTTATTCCATTCAAATGACATCAATATCAACCAATTTTCACCTACATAGAATCCTAGAGATATGTTATTCTATATATATTTTATATTTTTGTTTCTCCCTAACTCAAAGGCTATTTTGTGGGTATTTTTTACGATGTGGGTTTATAATAGAATAATTTATTTATATAAAACACTTTATTAATTAAATCATGTTTATGTTGAGTGTATGAAACTAATTTTATGATGGAAGAATGTAACTCCCCGTTATTAAAAAATCAGAATGTAGTATTTGATAAAGTACATGTCACAAAACACTATACTTAGAAGAAAATATAATACCAAACGACTTTATAAAATATTTATTTTATAAAATAAATTCTATATCATTAACATATTTAATTATGTGAAATAATTATGTTATCCTTGTTTAACTACAATAATTTCTTTAATAGCTTCTGTTATATACAATACAGAGTTTTAATAAATAAGAATATATAATTAATATTATTATTTTATATAACCTATATCACATAGTCATTTTAATGGAAGGTTTGAATAGGACTAAATAACATATTAAAATATATATTCCTCATATATTTATTAATTATCTATTTATTATTAACAAAAATAGAATCAATAAAATTAAAAATAAATGTTTTCGGAAAAATATAGTTTTTATAAAAGATGGTTTAGTCACTCTATTCACACATAATATAAATTTTATTTCTAAAAATTTGATAAATTTTATTTGAAAAAAAAATCATTTTTGAAATCCATAAAAGTAAATTGTTCTTACCTAGAAATTTAAGAATTTTTATGAAATGGTTCATATTTTGATAAATAGTGGAAAATACCCAATTTTAAATGAAAAAGTTATTTTACTTTTAATAATTTCTATTATTAATTATCTTTTAATTTGTTATAAAGTATAATTATTTAAAATTTATATCATTTAGATCAATTTAGTACATTTTTAAAGAATTTATATTTAATTTTGATATAAAATCATTGTAAACATTAGAACATGTTCTCCTTAAAAACTCAGTTTCTCTTCTTATCCTTGATATTGATATTAAATTAAAATATTCTACTTATATGAATGGAATTTCTAAAAATAGATTCTATATTTAGAATCAGATTAATTTATACAATCAAACAATTTAAAATTTATTTTTGACCAAAATTAATTGTGATGACATTAATAATTAATTTTCCCAGTTAAGGTAAAAATTCATTACCATGGGTTAAACAAAGAAGGTAAAGTAAAAAATAACATTACAACATGTCAAATACATAGTTTTTTGAAATATTTCTAACTTTTATCTTATAGTTTTTTACATTTATATTTTTTGAGCTTTTATCCTAATATAAATATAATTTGATTGAATCTTAGAATCATTTACAAGTGTGTCACTCACCTCACTTATAAAATGCCAAACCGTCACCAATCTTCTATAAACAATCATATACTTTTGGTTCAGACAAGAACCACCTGAGTAAAATATAAATTAAACTAAAAAACCTAGCAACATTATTTTTTTGGATTGAATCATACATATTAAGGCATTCGGGAAAACCTAAGAAAGACACTTGAAGATGAATTAACATTATTCAACAAGCATTTTTATTTTATTTATTCATCCACCTCCTTTAATTATTTTTAGAAATTTATGATATATTAACATCATTATATACAATATAAAAATATATAATTTTACTAAGTTAATTTCTAATAACCACATAAAATTATATCAAATGGGTTATAAAATAGTCATCCTTGTGTATGGTGGGCTACCACCTAACCAACTATTTTCAATAATTTTTCCATTACCATTATTCGTGGTTGTGTATGATGATGAATATAATTTATATATATTATATTTATAAAATAAGATACCTATTTAGTATTTATATTGTATATACTATTCAAATATACATTATGTATGATTTAAGATATCATCATTAATGTGTATTGCAGGCTAATGCCCCTTGAATCAATGTCATCCATCAATCACTATCTCTAAACATGAAATTAAATTGGGATAAATTTAATGATAAAATGTTCAATAAAGGAAGAAAATTATTATATTAATGAAAAATTTATCACATTTAAAAGGGAATACATATCATTTTTTCTAATATTTTAAATCAACTATTTATTATAACTCTGTTCTTGTTTGTGTTGACTATCTCCCTCACGAAACAATGTAGATCTCCTTTCATACACACACAATACGGATGATATATATATATATATATTAATTTAAAGAATTAATATGATAAATTTTATATTATTATCATTGATTAATTATAAAATAATATTTACTTGATTTATTTCATGAGCATTGGAAAATGAAAACATTACTCGTGTGTATGTACGACCTACCATCTCTCAGATCGTAACATACATTTTTTTCATAACAATCATTCAAGATGGTTTTTAAAAATAAAAATTATTTAATAATATTAAAATTATTTAATTTTTATAATTTTTATTATGAATATGAATTAAATATACAATATTCACAAGAACAAGATATTTCATGAAGAAACACGCACGAGAAAATAGGGAATCTAACAACTAAAAAATTAAAATATTAAAAGATTGTCAACACAAAGGTGGTAAGATGAAAAAAAAGGATCATATATGATATTATAAATATAAATATTGTTCTATTATATATTACTAAAACAATGATAATGACTACCCATAAATTTAAATCATTCTCTACTGAATGGATGTGTAAGGTAAGTGATTTCATCTCAATTTCATATCCTTCAGTCATATTGAAATTATAAAAACCTAAATTAATTTATATTGTGTTATTACTACTTATTTGACATGTATTACAATGATTCTTTAATAATTAATGGTACTTAATATATCAATTATTATTATTTTATCAGAGCAGTTTTTACATAAGAATTACAAAGTAAAAAATGAATTTCATAACTCAATTGGTTTCCATTGGGTTATAATACTTCATCTACATCTTGATACTATAATATTATGTTTTTAATGATTTATGTTTATATTATAATGTATTTACACTTTTTATGTTGATTTAATTTTAATAAAAATAATAAATTCAATGAATAATTTTCACATCAACTTCATAATCATTTTTAGGGTATAATTCACAATCTAATTCTTGTTAATGTTTTTTATTCTTAAATATAAATTGTAGTAAATTATTTGAAAATTTATGTATAAAACTGTTCGTTTTATTATCCACTGGTTTTTCTTGATATTTTCATGTAATCTTACTAGTTTTACACTCCTTGGTACAAAATATAATTTACAAATAAGATTTATGAAAATATGAATTTATTTCCCTCTTTGGTTGGAATTTATTTTCTTCTAATACATTGATTTGTAATTTTTTTTTTAAATTTGTGTAACCTCTTCAATTTTTTTAATGAAGTATTTACCCATTTTGACACTAAAATTTTAAAATTAATTTTCATGTCATTTTCTCAATAATTCATGTTTAAATATTATCAAAATAGTGTAATAAATACTTGTTTTAACTCATACATAATGTATAGAATTTCATACCATTGTGAACACTGAAATATTTGAAATAATACTTATTATATTTCAAATGTTATTTGAAAGGAAATTTATTTTCCAAAATTGTTGTGAATTTTTAGTCTTAAATGTTTACTTCAATATTAAAAGGATATATTTCTGAATAATTTTTGTGGGGATATATTTTTTAATTCCAATTCATCAATGGAAACAACCCTTTATTCAAAAATGGGTATATATTGCATTGATATCATCCTTATTCCTTATATGGGTCTTTTATAATCATTTTTATCCAAGAATGTACTGACATTATCTTTTTTGATTCATTATTGTAGTAGAAAACAATGAATTGAATGATTCAATTTCCTTTATTCATTGGACATTAAATTTACCCTAAATATAAATTTTCATTATCATTGATTTGTTAATTTCTTAAATTTTATATCATTATTACATATGGTGTTACACATTGTATGTTATTTATATACCTTGATAAATATTTATAAATATATATTCACTACAGAATACAAATAATGATGGTAAGACACTTTAGTCATGAGTTAAATCTTTTATTTGATATAAGAGGAATGATTTTTACATGCATGCATAGGTGGGTCACGATAATTGATAACCCAAAAATGGATCTATTGTAATGAGAGGTGATTTAGTAAGATAATATGAAATTAATTATCCAAACCATTTGAGTTTTTACATTGTATTTTTAAACTTCATTGTGAATGGCTTTGGTTGTAGTGATATCATTAACCTGATACATGATTTCCAAAAATTAAGAATTTCAATCATTAGGTAATATTTTATTATTATACAGGATATTTTCCCAATGATATTGTATATGGATGAATTTAATTCTATGTTGTTGAATAAATTAAATTTTCTTTCATTTATTTAAATTTCTATATTAATTATCTATCATTCATTTAGGATAGTCGTGTTTTTTATTATATTTCATATGATTTCAGTTATTACCATTAAATATTGATTTTTAGTGAATGTATTCATTCATTTATTGTATCTCTATATGAACATCCTTCTATTTTTATTTATTACATGATATGTGTATTAGTTATTTTACAATCTATATTGGTTATAATAATTGATTCATGATTTCATCCTCTATACATAATTCTTACAAAGTATTTTAGAACTTCGTTGTATTTTTCCTTTTCATAGTATTCCAATATCGTTACTATTATTGTTATTGTAGGATATAGTAGATGGAGTAAAGATATTCTCCAACAAAAAATTATGACATAATTTGTGGTTCTAAAAATAATATTGGACCCATGTATGTATCTAGTTTTCCAAGACTTCAAATCTATTTGATCCTTTAGGATGTGATTCATTAAATATTATAGTAATTTTATAATGTAGAAATAAACTCAAGGCTGCCGAGTTCATGGTCCCTATAGATATGACCCCATTTTCTGAAATTTTCATCATTATTCAATAAATTTAAGGGACCACTTATAAGATTGATGTGCCCCATGAATGTTTTTATTTATATTCAGGACTAATAAATTGGAATAAAGAACATATATTAGTATATTTTATTTATAATATATTTTATATACTATGTTTTTCTAAAAAAATTATGCTGAAATTAGTAAAATTATTTTCAAAAAATAAAAAATCAACAAATTTTCAATTTCCCCAATTATGATCATATTATTTCTAAAACCTAAAAAAGTTGAAAAATTATATATGAATAACAATTGTTTGGGATTAAAACATTGGATTATTGATTTCAATGTATTAAAATTTGATATTCATCAATAACCATTTTGTTCCCATTATCTCTAGATTTCAAGTTAGGGTGATAGTAATTATACCCTATCTAACCCACCAATTTTGATGAAGATCAACAATGTTCATTCCAAATAACTACTAACACTCACTAGCAGATCTCAAATGAATTTGATAGTTATTTTTAAAATATTTTTAAAGAGAATTAATTCCTATACAGTCTCTAATTTGTGATAGAAATATATTGGTAATACCTCATGTATATCTGAAATTGTAACATGATATATGAGAAATGAATAAGTGGCCAATTCTACAAGCATCACTTTTACAATATAGTTAATAATAGAAATAAAATATAGTGAAAATTAACTTCCTCACACATAACTCTATAGTCAAGGTTGAGTCCCAAAAATATATATAGTTTCTTCTTACTACACATGGATTGGGAGTATATGTTATTAACCAAGATGTATCGAGATGTTTAGTTATATACTTTTGTAGATTTGAATATGATACATGTCATAAATATTTCTATTTACAATTGGTATATATTTTTATTTCCATTAATTTTTTTAAAGGAAATATTTATTTTAATTGTTTAATTAATGTGGGGGAGATGTGTTCTTCTTTAATAGTGTTATGATTTTGTGAATTTAAGATGAATTATTTGTTTTGGATTATATATTGTGTTTTGTGATCCATTTAGTAAAACTTTTTTTAGTACTTTTCAATTTAGGGATCACATTAAATGTGATTCAAATATAGTTTAAAGATCTATATGTATAAAGATAGTGTTAAGAGTTGTAAGATTGTTTCCACCATATTAAGGTTGATTCATGTTGAATTTAGATATTTATGTTTTCGGATTATTGTTTCAAATTTTGATATTGGATGTAATGAACCAACCCAAGTTTCACTCAAATTTGTTACCCGAACAATTTAGTTATATACCCTAAGGGATTTCCCAATCCCCATGGGCAGGCAACAAGAACCCTAGCAACGAAAAACACAACAAAAGAATGATTTTTCATGACCTAATCAAACATGTGGGATATGTGTATAATGGGAAAAAAAGAATTAAGACTAATGAATATATATACCATAAAAGTTATAATGACTACAGAAACAAATAATTGGAATGTAGTAAAAATTAAAAAGGATTGGTATAAGTTTAAAGGACTAAAACCAACACCTACTACATGTGATAGCATGGACAAAATCTCATCATCCCCCCACCAGGTACCCAACTTAGTTGAAGAAAAACCTCACAGCCACACTACAGTTCCTTTCCAATCCCTGCATTGGAATACATACAAAGGTATATGTACCACCAAATATGTTTGAAGGAAATATGATTAGTTTGATACCACCCATGTGTTTCTTATCAAGTCTTTGTATAAAAATTCATGTACTTTTATTTAAATAAAACATGGCATGATAAACAGAAGAGTAATTTTATGGAGAATGTGGTAAAATAATCCCCTTTTCACATCTATAAAAAATAAGGTATAACATGTGTGGAAAGGCGAACTATGAAATCTAATAAGTAAAAAATAGAAGCTGCAACACATGCATCAGTACTAAGGAAAACAATAGGTCAGGAAAGCGGACTACTCATACCATAATAAATCATGTGCACAATCTAATTCATATAACACACACCTAGTAATTAGAGAAATACACAATGATTAACCCCCCCCCCCCCCACAATGTAAAATACTTCTCCTATAACAAAAAGAAAAAGAAACAAAATATAGTCCCATGAGAAAACATCCTAATAATCAAAAAACACTGATGATGGATAGGAGATAAATCTTCCACCTAAGTACCCAAGGTAACCCATGTGACATAGATACGAGTTGTTCTGTGATGTACCTTTGGATTCATGATGAAGAGGGACACATTTCCCACCAAAACGCATCTTTGTGCCCCAACATAAAACCGTGCAAGTGATACAGGGCCCCAAAAATTGGATAGTAACATGGTGCCGTGATTGATTCCCTTGTACTTTTCATTCATGGTATACGTGTGGGATGATGGGCATCGATGGTTGTTACTTCTGGGATTTTCAGCTACTCAATTTCTTGGCATAAATTGTCATCAGTTGTCATATGGGTATCCCCTTACTCTCTATTTTGTGTTTCTTTGACTGAATATATATATTTATATCATATTTTTGTACCCACGCTTGGGTTTGGTCTACTCACCTTCTAGGAGTGGTGAAAACTCGTGGGTTATTCTATTTGATTTTTGTGTTTAGCTCCATGTAGTTAAACAAGTCTACTCTCCTGCTATAAGGAGTGATGACTCGATGATAATTTAATCTTATAAATTTTTCTAGATAATTTGGTTTTGACGGGCTTACTTCACCATCTAATTGGGTTGACCAACACTCCTTTTACTATAACATGTTATATCTACTACTTCTCCCATCGGTACATAATTTTATTCTCCCTTGAGCCATTTGGGCATCCTACTGAGTATTTTTATACTCACCCATATTTGTGCTTTTTGAGTACTTTGTCTTCTCTTCTATACGATAGATAGGTTGATCATGAAATCAGAGGATCTTAAGGATACAGGGTGTTTGGACTGTGTATGTTGGTTATATCATGGTATCTAGGATTGGGTATTTCTCAGCTATTTTACTTTTCCACTTTTTGTTGGGTTCTGGCACTTTTCTATTTGGTAATTTTTTTCCCCTTTTCCCATTCTAATTTACAGTTATTTACTTGTAATGATTAGAGGTTGATGAATGTTTGTGGTTTATTTATAGTGGTGTTGTATCTTTTTTCATTTCCCTATGAACTTCTGTTTTGAATTGGTTTAGAGTGTATTTATATGTTCAAAGGAAAAGGAATCCTTGATATTATTGTGAATTCAACCCTTATAGCCACCCATGGCCTATCGAGGCATGCTTGGGGTAGTTTCGGCTCGATACATGATATGGGTTAGGTCATTACAAACATTTACATCATTAATATGATCATTAAATTAAAAATAGGTTCTTTTTCAATGCATTTTTTTGTTTAATGGATCATGCAATTTGACTTTTTTTTATTGAATCGTCAGTTCTAATATATTAGTAAAAAACATAAGTATCATATTAATTATTCATATAAAACATTTTATTCTTCATATAATTTATTGATGAAAAAATTAATTAAATCACTTCATTGAGACTTTAGTTCAAAAGTACATAAGTATCATGTTTAGTCTAGATTGATTTGATATAGGTTGAATAATAAGGAAAGGGGGGATGATATGAAAATCTAATGAATGGAGGTATATATTACATGGTTATTTGAGAAATTCGATATGGTTTGTGTCTATGGCCAATAAATATTGGTTGAAGTACTGGGAACTTGGAGGATGGTTTTCAATGATACTTTTGTTTAAGTAATACCAATTTTGCAGATGATGTATGTGTAATAGGATAGATAATTACTCTTTTGTGGAGGTCATCAATGAAGATCAAGGACTTCTATGGCGGATTTTGGTCTATTTTGAAAAACTATTACACTATGATATAGATATTGGTTTTAACATATCCAATAAATTACAATTATAGGTTCTTTATTGTGGTTTATTAACGTTCTATGTATTCCCTCCATAGTTAATAAGATCTTTGGTATTGAGCTAGTTTCTATCATTAAATAGGGTTTTTCTAATAAGGTTTCACCAATGTTCTAGGGTACTGCTCTATGGTGTGCCTAGTCTATGACATAGAATTATATACCAAAAAATGGTCTTATTTTTCTCATAAATCATATAAATACCTTGAAACTCCTTTAAAATCCTTTTTACTACATCATTTCTCCACAAACCATAGGTTCCCAAAATATAATTTTGAAGGTGATTGAATATTCATTTTATGAGATTTTAGCCTCATCTTCTAGGGATCAATCCTTGGTGACCTAAACTGTTCCACAACAACCTTTGAGAATGCTCCTTGAATTATATAAAATATTCATCAGTTCATAGTTTTTCAGGACTAATTTATCAATGATGAAGAATCTAATAGACAACAAAAGTGTATTTTTTTATTGGTCGACATTGATGTTGTTATAGTTGGTATATAAATAATCCTTAGAATTTTATTTTAAATACATTTACTATGTGAAATAAATGTGGTCATTTATTTATAACATTCACATGACCTATCAAATTGAAGTAAAAAATGTATTATGATAATCACATTTCATAAACCACTAAAGGATCCTTTTGGGTCTGCTATCATTGAGACTAGAATTGTACCCAACCATAAGGTGTGCCTACTAATAGACTAGAAGTGAATTGGAGGATTTGGTAACATGGATTATTCAATAAAATATGATTTGTAGTGATATATAGAGATTTAGTTTCATTGATTAAAATTTGGTTAACTTGTGTGCAATAGGCCCAGAATGTTAACATGATGAAATGTGGTTTTTTTTTGCATGTTAGCAGTATTTGGGATAAATTTTCAAATAAAATAATTTTTTTTAAATAATAATAGTAATCAAAACATGATTTTATAGAATTTAAATGTATAATAAAATTTTAGTTTGATAATTTATTTATTTTTCCTAATGATGAAAATTTCTATATTGTTGAAACATGTCCATGTGATTTCCTTTCTTACCATATGTCTTGATATTTCACACTTTTAATTCATTCCTAACATTCTGATATTGTAAGGAATTTTGAGTTTTTTTTGTATTATGAATTCTTTATGCTATAGGTGTTTGAATGCCCTAAATGTGACACCTAAGGTTAAATTGATTTTTTATGACCTCAAACTGATAATGGAATATAGATTATGTTATACTAACTTTGGGTAAGATTCATAATGTATAGATTACTTATGGGTGAAATGAATATTAACATGAGGCCTTAGGGTGATATGATAGAATGACTATGTTTTATGATTATGGATTTTTGATAATTTATAGACGATTAATGATTGTCAAAAGAATATTCCATGAACTATGGTTACTTTTCTTATTACAATAGCATAAAAACTGATTCTAAGATATCTTGTTTGATGTCAGAGTTGGTTTGGATTTCCTCGGGATAAATCTTAGATTTTGATAGAATGCTGATCTACTTTAAGTGAAGTATTAGTTTACTAAATTAAGATTCATTTTTATCAATTTTTTCATGAATATTATATACGAAATTGGATTTTTAGAAAATGTTGTGTTGACATAATGATTTGTACCATAAACTTGTTTCAACCACCATTTACTCCATATACATATTTCATGGGTGTAGATTTTGATAAGGATAGGGCCATGTTATAGATTGTTACATGCTCAATGGGTTAGAGATTTGAGATGGGATCAGTATTGGGTTTAGGACAAATCATTTTTGAATCTATTAACATTTTGGTTTTTTTCCTTTATATCTATGATTTCTATCCTATAATTTAGTAACATTCATCCTATCATTATATGAATCATTTTTATACTATTCATCATGAGTTTCATGTTTGAATGTTTATATTATTTCTACTATTATGTAGTTATTTTTGGGTATTATTGAAATGATATACTATATTATATAGTCTCAAAATTATAATGAATACCCCATCACTACTATTTGGTAGCAACTAGAATATAGGGAGTCATTCTTGAGGTCATTTATCCAAGATAGTTTCTTTATATGAGGGAGTACTGGATCGAGGATGTTACAAAATGGTAATAGAGTGTCCTAATTCATTTAAATTGATTTATTATTTAGGAATGTTAAAAAGGACAATAATCATTGTTAGGGTTTGTAAATGAGATTTTTGGTGGACAGAGGTAACCCTTGTAGGGAAAAATATGTTTTCATAGGGATCAAATTGTTGATTATGCATTCTAGTTGTTGCAATTTTTATGATATTTATCCATGGGGGATTCACTTTATGTTATATTTTTTAATTATTGTCACATTTAATGTAGTTCTATATTGCATGATAAGAGTATTCATGCATTCATTCAGAACCTAGTGGTAGTTTTTCACATGCATTGATTGTTCTAGGGATTTTGTGTTTTCATGTGACATATCAACCAAACTGAATTTTAAAATGAAATATCTTGATATAAAATATAAGTTGATAGATATAAATTTTTCGATTATGGAAAATTAATTTTTTTTATATTATGTAAAAATAAAATTTGGCAAGATATTATTTGTTATTTTGACATATTGAGGTTGAAATTGTTATATATATTATGTTCAGGGGAGTGTGTTAAATTCATGGAGGGAAAATTTATCTTCATCATCATTGAAACATGTGTCATGAGAGTGGAAATCAGTAGGATCCTAATGATGATAACTCAAAAATAAAAAATATTCAATGAATCAGAAGGATGAAAATCTTCATGATAGCTTCCAAATAGTATAAATAACCCTTGTAAGGGATATGGTTCCCAACATACCAATAATTTTTGAGTTGGGGAGAGAGTTATAAATATATCATCCACCCATATTAACTAGGGAGGTAGGCGCCTATGTAGATATCTATGTATAGATTCAATGTATTAAATTTATTATAACCATGAGTCACCCTTAGATATGAGTGTGTTTCTTACGAATTGCGTGTTTCAGGAACTATTGGATCATTGTTTTGGACAATTTGTAGTTATCATGTGAGAATGTGGTGATATAATAGGAGTCATTCAAGTATAATTTCTTGATCCACATCAATATTATTAGGTTTTTAGATGTGAGGTCACACAAGGACATTCAAATTATATAAAATAAAATTTAATTAATGGATAATCACTTATGATTCACTGAGATGTGGTATTTTCACTGACCTTGGTTGTTGATGAGATCCCTAAGGTGAACCTTATTTTGGATGTGTTTTTTTAGATACGGGTACATGTAAATTTTTTCTCTTGAATTGACTTGTAGAAATATTCTATCCAGATTTCATCACAAAAGTGAATTTGAGAGAGAGACTGAGGGTCAACCAAGTTGTTTTTGTTGAGAGATTTATGATATCTTATTCTAGGGGAAAAAAATTCCTCTATGATAGTTGATATAAGGTCTGTATAAGCAATAAAAACCACGGGTTTGGAATTTTTCCATAAGATCAAAGATAGGATCTGTTATTTCATTATGGTCTGGTACCATAATAGAACCCATAGTGTATTTATCACACAATACAGTGACATGATTTTGGATAGTTGGCCCATCTTGAGAGGTTCTGAAAAGAATATTCCATTGAATATAATTTTTATTGGTTTACAAATAAATAGTAGGGTCTTTGAAAGACTTAATTATCGCTCATGAGAATGGTATCATATGTTCTTTTAGATGTTCAAGCTGGTGTATGAGACAATGTTCCCCAATGTAGGATCAGCATAACCAGCTAGAGAGAGAATGACATTGTATTTATATTGGGGGAAATGTTATAGGTGTGATTCAACTACACACTTTGTAGTACACTCAAACTAGTTTGGATGTGGGAATTTCTACCGTTAGTGGTAGGACTACTGTGTCACATCTCTTAACATGTCTTTAGTTTGACATTGGATCATCATATTTCTTTATTTTAAATAAATTTTCAAAAAAATAATCTTTTATATGGAGTTTTTTATGGTGTTATGATAACAAAAAACACTATTGTATGTACCATTTGTGTATATTAGATTACCTAAAGAATAAACTCAAGAAATTGGAAGATATCATTTTATTTATAAGATTTTATTTTTTTGGAAATAACAAGAATAATTTTCATTATTATTATAGATTATATTGCCTTGTAAAAGGATCATATTATCTACTATCAGAGAATAGATCCATTTATTTCAACCAAAAGGGTATATATACACACCAAGGGGAGTCTAAAATTCATGATAGTTATGAAATTCCAAATCAATACATAATGGATTATCTCATGTCATATATAGAAAGTATTTTCTGGATGATAATAAAAATTTTCAATATTATTTTTCTATAGTTGTAAAACTAATATGGGATATCATTTCTATATATGTTTATATCATGCCAATGAAGAGAGTGATTGATTTTATGACATTGTAGCTGTTGTGAGCTGACCCAGTTTCTAACCCATGATAAAGGGTAGAACTAATAGTACATCACGATTTTATTTTTATATTGGGTGATCAAGAAGAAATAGTATTCATATATATTATCACTTCAACATGGAGTTATATTTTTTCATTCATTGTGAAGGTAAATGATACTTTTCCCAATTATTGTATTCTTGGAGTCTTGTCCAGATGATAGTCAAGAACTACCATATTCTTATGAGAATCAATGGTATATTTGATTAGCTAAATGATGATGATATTTTCTCAATGATAAACATAATTTATGGGTTCTATTAGTTTAGGGTGAGACCATCTAACATACCCTTGACTAAATTTATGGAATTTTTTGGATTTATTTATATTCAAGTGAATTTGTTATGTCTAAGAAACACCCCAACAGACTAAATGGACATGATTAATTGACCCATCAATCTATTCATAGTTCTTTTTATTATACATTTTATTGATGACATTTATGTTTACTCTCAATCTATAGATGACCACACCAAAAACATGACATCATCATATTTAAAATAACAGATAGTAAACATCACACCAATATATCTGAATTAATGTTTCTAATTAACGGAGTGCACATCATAAACCATGTTATATTACAGGCTGAAGTGGTAGTTGAAACATATGAGGTTTGAGATATGGTGTCTTGGAAGATACCTAATCATGTCCTCAATTTCCATTGAATTAGAGTAGTAGAAGGATATTATAAGTGATTTATATAAGAATTCAACTATTTTTCTTCATTTATGTATGGGCTTGACAATAATGGGTGATGGTTAATAGAATGATTCTCATTATATAGAATTATAAGAGGTAAAGGGGGTGAAAAAATATATCTCCATTACAAAAATTTCTTATGTCAAAATAGAATATTTCATGTACAATGATGCCTTATGAGAGGGAATTAGAGAATATTTTATATAGGAGGACTAAGTGGTTTTAAATGGATCCAGAATGATAAGGCTTCATGAGGGGAATAAATCTAATCATTATCAAAATTTATCTATAGAGGCACAATACTATATTTTCTAGAGACGCTATCTTTTCAGTGATAAGTATGGTTTTTACATAGATCAAAAAAGTATCAACAAAAAAATACCACATTTATACATGAATTGTATCTTGTGGAGGTACTATGAGTATCTAAATTCTGAATACTTTTATATGTCTCACTCATCCATAAAAGTAAACATCAGTTAAAATTACTTGATCTGGAAGATGTAGACCGAAGTATTGAAGGTATATTTTAATTATTGTAAGCAAATGGAAATCTTTGTAGACATGTTCTATTTGTTCATGATTCAGAAGGATAAGTATCCTTTATATTAAAATATTATCACTCATGATTCTAGAATATATTTAAACAAAAAGGATATCTATGTTGTAGTGATTAACTTTGAGGGAAATCATATATAATTAGGATACACCATCAGGATTGTCTCTTGGAATAGGTGGTGTTTTTATTATCCACGTCCATGTATAGGTTCTTTTTTGGCTTTTTTGAGGATCTGATATGAGATTTTCATTCCTCTATATAAGAAGTACATTGATATTTTATGATTATGTATTATGATCTTTTTATATAGTACTAGTTGTCTTGGATGATAAATAAAATAATGTTTTTTATAGAGAGATGTATCACCTTATTGATGGTGAATATTCATAAAAAAATGGCATGTTGGGTTGTTGTGAAATCTAAACATTTAGAAATAGTAGTTGGATGATGTCACTATATAGTTTTTCATACCATTACATATGACACACTTCATGAATTAGGATATATATATATAGGATTATGCATTTACTAATGATGGAATCAAATGTATTTCTTACCAAGGAGACCTTAACTCATGATGAGCTGGGAATACTCTATGTGCGGGATATTTTTGGACGAATGGTGTTATGTGAAGTATAATTTAATATTAGGATCCCATTTTACCACTAATCTCTGTAAGGGTTTTAAAAACAATGTAGGATTATAGGATCTTCTAGGAATACCCTTCCATGTTCATATATATTTCCAATTAGATTAAATAATTTTGATTTTGGAAGATATGTTTTGAGATTCTATTTTTCATTTAAGTGCTTCTTGGGAGTGTCATATTTTAGTCATAAATTTATATTATAATAAAAGTTTCCATTCATTGATCTAAATGGCTATGTTTAAGGATTTTTTCTTTTGAAACTGTCATTTACCTTTTTTTGTTAGAGGCGATGGAATTATCACTCCTCGAACCCAGTCTCTTATAAGATCCATTAGAGATAATTCAGACGGTTAGTTATGGTTTGTGACCATGTAGAGATGGATGATGTAAAACATTAACCATTTGATATGACCTCAATAATTGGATGTTTCTCATCAAGTTTTATTTCAGGAGTCATCTAGGATGATAAATTTTCATCTCAAGAAGAAAGTGAAGGTGCCAACTAGGTTTTTCCGTGTGTTCGATACTTTTAACGGGTTTGTCTAGAGGGATATTGTATAAGCCATCCATATTACTAGAATAAAATATATAATTTTCTTCCCATATCATGTCATCATATATATCATCCTAACATTTCTCCTGTTATATAAGTAGATTAAATTGAATAGTATGTTGACGCAAATTCTTAGGAGAATCTTATTTGTGTCCTAGACCAAAATGTGTCAATTATCTATTGGAATATGTTATATCTACTATCAGTGTAGTAGAATCATAAGTGTTTGAAAATGAAAACTTGGAGAGGGAGTATAATATGAAGACAACGTGGCCAGAATTTTCTATTGATATCCCATAGTGATGTGAGGATAAGCTTGAGGGAAATAAGTTATACGGTGTCGAGGTTGTAATATCCCATGTTTTTCATGGTATATCCCCTTTATATTTTAGTAATCCTCAACAAGAATGTTTTTTTGTTTTAAACATTGGTTTTCATGTCATGGTCAAAATGGGTTTGTTATTGTAGAAGAGAGTATGAACGGGGGTTGAGTTTAAAGTCATAATTAAAGATGATGCGATACTTGGGAGCTATGGGATATATTGTATGTTTTTTGGACATGGTGTGGGGATCTTGGATGAGAGTTAGGGTTCCAGAAAGAGGAATTTTTGAGCTACTTCACTTTCAGTCATATATATGGGGTGGTGGTAGGCTAGATGATCATTTTTTTGTGGAGACCATGGTTGTAGCCTAAGGTCTCCTATGGTGGGTTTCGGTTGGTTCTTCCAAATTTGGTACCCTTTCATTATGGAGATAGAATATGTTGTAGAAAACATATTAGGTTACCAGATTCATCATTGTATTTTATAAGGTTATGAGATAGTGCCTATAAGTGTTTATTTGATCTATTATGTGTTCATATCTCCAATATATGGATGTCAATTGACTAATCTTTCTACATTATGTTCTTGGGGTACTACATCACTATGTTTTTGGTATACGACAAGGTTACATAGGGGGATACATGGTCTTATTTTTCAATTATTTTCTATAAATACCCTAAACCCCATCAACGTGATTTTTATCCCATATTTCCTACTTGAAACCGATGCACCCAAAAAAATTTAAGGGGATTGAACCCCTTTTTATTGGATTTCACCCAAGACCACTAGTGATCAATCCTTTGTCATATTATACATTCTATAGAAAACACTTTGTGTACTCTTTCAAACTGAATCATGATTCATAAAATCATGGTCTCATGGGGCTCAAAACTCAAGGATATAGAATGATATTGTTGTCACATACATAATGTTCTATTTAAAATCAACTCCACATTTGATTTAGGCCTTCTAGAAATGCCCCCTCAATGTCCATTTTTAATCCTTCTAGTAAGTATTACAGTTATAATTCTTCTTCCATTTCACATCTCACTCATTTCAAAATGTAATAAATCATGCTTGATGATATTAACATATATTATAACTCCCATGGATCTCATCATTTGTATTGTAATTGAGACGGTTCATGCATCCCCCAGATAGGTGAGCCTACATATGAACAGATAATGAACAAGAAGACATGTTTAGCTAAATTTTTTCATACCATGTGATTTTTTTTAATACATGATATTGAATTATATGGATTAAAAAAATTAATTTGACTTTAATCATCTTTGAAATATGACATGATCAGTTTGTGGTTATATTTGAATGGTTAGGGATTTTAGGACAAATTTAAAATTGAAGAGAGGTTGTGGGTATTATTAAATTAATTAGAGTTGGGAATTTATAGAGTGTAAATGGATAAAAATATTAATTTATTGAATTAATCATTGTTTATTATGATGAAACATATATTATTATAGATATATATATATATATCTCACATTCTTATTTATAATTTCTCATTATATAACACTTTAGTGATTGATTCTAGAGGGTGGGACATTGGTAGGCATGTTTAGTTTTTTCATGTTATGACAAATGTAAGCGATTGTTTTTTAAGGTAATCGTTGTTTACCCCTTATTGTAGGGTTCTTGGTTGTGACCTACTCTAGAGGGTGTGGAACATGGTATATAATACTGGTTGAGGGAATGATTTATGGGGTATAGATTAAATAATGTTGATATAAATGGTCATCGGAATCTTGAGGATGGGATGCATGATTTCAAAATGGATAAGATCATATGTTCATGATATTTTCTCATAAATTCATATTCAGTATAACATTCTACCACTTAATTGGGTAGTTCATACTTTTACAAGAGGATCAACACCAAAACTAGGTTATCTAGCTTGTGGTTGAATCATATTTAGAAAACATCTAATGTCGACCTGAGGATAGAGTGCTTGTTGAATTATTTTGCGTGTAGTATTAATTGAATAAATTTTTAGACTATTATACCAATTTATTATATGTATTATATACTTACATTTTTTTAGAAATCGGGGTATCAACTATTAGATTTTTACTCACACCATGTTCAGGCATCTGTTTGGTACTAGGACAGATTTCATGGATGCATGTTCTCATAAGGATCGGGGGAAATATTATTGATTGTTTCATGCTTGGTTGGATAGTGTTTGGATATGGGAATAAAATGAGGATTGTGGCCTAGAAAATAGTACTCTTTTAACTTTTTATATTTAATGTAATTTATGTCTTTTTGTGTGTCATTTATTTTCATTTGTCATTTCATTAAGTGATTAGATTTTAATATAGATTCTTCCTATTAATCCTTATTTAACCAAGTTTTCATATTTTTTACATGACCCTATATTTATTTTCAAATTTTATGGTAACTCGTTACAAGAAGATATAGTTTACCCATAATATTCCTTAAACCATTACTACTAGTTTGAATCATTTGGCATATAAGGAGGTTCACTTTTAGTCATGTAGTCGACAAGATTTTTTCATGTGAGGGAGTACCGAGTTAGGGTTATAAAAAAGTAGTATCCTCATGACTCTTATTATTTGTCTTACTATTTTGGAAAGATATGAAGAAGAATCTTATCTTTTAAGACATGGTAATAAGATTTTTTATGGGAGTATATAACCCATGTTTATGGGATAATATAATTTCATATGGATCTAATTATTTTTAGTGTTGTATTCTATACATAGTTCTGATGATAATTACCCATGGGAGGTTAACTTGTTGTGTGATTTTATCATCACAGAGAAATTTCTCATGGTCTAGTATGACTGATGATTATTATTCATGCATTATGGTTGGAATATCAAGATATATGTCAACATAAATTGTACATGGTAGAGATATATTTATTTAATGTTTTATAACTACCAATTTGAGTTGAAAATTTCAATACCACTATATACCTAATATATTTTAAAAGGTATTTTTATACTATAAAATATCATTTTTCAATAATAGTTTAGAGGAACCATGAGCCACAGGTTCTATGTTGTATTTACATGTCAATTTTTATATTTATACTTATCTTGACTTATGGGGAGTTCATAGAATTATTTTTGATAAAATTCTTCCTAATTATCTTCAAATTAGGAATCATGAGGGTGGAATTCAAAACACTTCTACTATAGTTGATCCAAAACACCCTACAGATCCAATGAAACCAGTGGATGTTCATCTCCACAACAACATCTGGAGGGTTATGTGATTCATATAATTGTATATTGTTCACTTGATTACATCAATTATTAATCATATGATATAATAATAGCAATATAATCCTCATATGTTTACTAGTATGGTGGAACTCAAGAAGTTAATTTCCAGATTGAGTAAATCTAGATAATGAATAATCACCTTGAGACATTGAAATATTGGAGTGTGAAGCTTGCTTCATATCTTTTCATCAAATAGACATGAATTTGGGGTACTTTCTAGAGAATATCAAGTATCAAGAGGAGTTATCCTAGAAGGACTTTATTGATAAATTATTAATCTACACATATATAAATAATGAGTTATGGGAGTGATCATGAGTTCACGCACATGATATAATAGGGAATGCCAATAATTGAAAATGTCATATGGTTCATAGACATAATTTTTTACATTATCATTGTTATCTAATTATCTTTCTATTTTGATAATTTTATAGGATATGATTTCATATGATATCAAGCTACATGTAAATTTCATTCAATCAAGAATCCATAATGATTTTAGCAATTATACCTTCATTACATATGGGAATCTAATAGTAGACATCATTTCAAATATGTAGTTGTAGTAGGAATATTTGGGCTCTATTCATATTATTAAAAAATCATTATGGAAGTAACCTCTATGGCAGTAGTGGATATAATATCTAGGGGAGTGGACTTCCTTAACAAGAACCTAAATCAGTAGAAAAAATCATAGTGGAAAAGCAGACCAAAATTGGTTATAGTATCATTAACATGAATTGAATTTCCATTTAAATCGTATATTGGTCCATATTAATTTTTTTATTGGAACATACCATAGAAGAGCCATCATATGGGGTTAGATAGGTCACATGAGTTTAGTAAGGATTGATCTACCTCTCAAAAAACTCCTAGATAGAGTTACAATTGGAATTTATAAACATGATGAGGTTGTGGTACACTAGATTTATAGTCGATGTAACATTCATGGGGTGGAATATAAGATAATTAGACTGGAGACTAGGGTAGAGGGGTGATTCTGTAACACACCATCAATTGTACTACTGTTAGATTCGATTCAATACCTTAAACCATGAGATGTACGAACCATGTATCATCAATCAATACCCATGTTATTATACTATAGAAACATATTACATTCTAGTTTCTCAATTAATGTTTGGATGTGGTTTCTAGGATGTAATTTTGATAATTGACACAAAATTAGGTTTATGATCAAATGATATAAAACACTCTATAGAATGTCTTATTCAAATTTGTGGATATAATTTTATTTGGGGGTTATTGTGACTAGAAATGATAGAAATCAATTGTATTCTTGGTATGCATTTCAGAGATATATATAATGATCATATATTCTATTATAGTCAAAGAGTTGATTTTTGATCTTCATTAGGGAGAAACAATAATCCCCAGTGTAAATATGATATTTAGGAAACTCATAGGGGACAAATTTAGAGTATTTTAGTTTTTCTAATTCATTAAAAAAATTATTTATTTTAGGTAAATGTAGTAGGATACATTTCCTTCACTGTTAACCCATTTTCGTGAAGTAATTGTAAAATATTAATTCAGATTTCAACCATAATAGGATATCGTTTTTGGGATTGAGATGGTCTCTAGAGATGAACCAATTTTAAATCTAACCTATATTATAAAAGAAGGATAAAATAATTATTGGAAATTTTTTATTGATTATTTAGAATAAAATTGATTTATATGGAATATAAAATACCTATATTGTTCTTGAATAGTTAATTTAAATAAGGTCGATGGTGCTTTTCCACTATGTGTTGATTATCGAAGGATAGACAATATAACGATCTATAACACATGTAAATTTCCAAGAAATAAGGATATCATAAATCATATGATATATTCTTGGAAAATCTACAATATCGACTTGAGAATTGGGTAACATTAGTTGTGAGTGAGTCCAATAGACATACCATGATCTCAAGTTAGGAGTATATACATATTTTATGAGTTCGCAGTGAAGATGATTGATCTATAAAAATATAACAATGATATTCATGGACATGTTTAATATAATCATCAATACATTCACGGATTGTGTTTTGGAATATTCCATTGATGACATCATAGTATTCTCATAGTATACATGTGAACATGCAGAATAGTATGATTATTTATAGAAGTTTTCAATAAAGATTATGTATTCAAAATTTTATATTGTTAAGTAATGTACCTAATTCACAAAGACACTAGATTTTTCTATCTTATGGTTTTTATTATTTTTAACCTTATGTATTTACTATTGTATTAATGTGAAATAACCGTAAGGGTTGTTATAATCATTTTTTGTAAAAGTTTATTTTAGCTAAAAAACATATTTAACAAAAAAAAATTATTTCATAGTGTTTTATGTATATTAAAATTTATTTCTTCTACTTTTGTAAATTGAATCATGAAAAATAGATTTTATATATGTATTTTGTAGGGCCAAAAATGTTAAATATACAAATTACATTTTTTGTCATTATAAATAGTAACAAAGGAAAATATTCCTCACCTTAATAAGGGTAAATAATATAGAACATTATTTTTTATAGGGAAAAGGCCTAGAAATCACTCAATGACTTTTAATTGTCCCAAATCACATTCTTGAAATGAAATTTCATATATGAAATTATGGTGACTAAAATATGTTATGGATATATATAAATTTTTATCATTAAAATAATTTATTTATTTTTATCATATTAATTTATTTTTAAATTTATTGATAATAAAAATACATTAAAGACTTAGGCAATACCAATAGAAAATATGTTGTAGTATTAAAAAATATAGTTAAGTGATTAAAAAATTAAAATTAATAGTTTTTGGATGAATTATAGTATTAAAAAAATTAATAAGGTAATATTAATATATAAATAATGGTAATTTTTTCCTATATGGATTACAATGAAGACTTGATTAATTTTAATTAATATTAAATAAATTTTCCCAAAATGAATTTAATGATGCTCTGTTAAACGATAATTTTTATTATGATTTAAAAATGAAAAACATTGTAAATATGAAATATGTGATTAAGAATGGGTAAAATATCATGAATAGAATAATTTTCATCCACATGTCACAATATAAGTACATTTGTGACCAATAATGTTTATAAACAAGTATTACCATGGTTAAGGTCAAAAAGGGCTAACTAGGGGTTTAAATGAAAATATAATGTATAAAATGAGAAAAAAAATTTAAATAATTTTATTTGTGAAATTTATTTTGAACTAATAATTTTATAAATTTTAAATCATATCTATTTATTCAACATGAAATTGTTATGATATTTGTAATTTTTATATATTTTAATTAACTTCAAGTATGCCATTTCCCTCAAAAATAAATGGTTAGATAATATTCAAATTTTTTCACAGTGTGATTAGTATTTATTATCTTATAATTAAAATTGTATATTCAAAAATTCACTATCTTTATCCAACTGATTTTTGAAATCCTCTATTACCATCCGAAGAAGGCTTATGTTATAATCCCAATGAGATATCTGATGGAATTTGTAATTGAATAACCAAACTATTTAAATGTTTATATCTTCATATTCTTAACTATAATATATTTTATACATCATAAATTGATTAATCATTAATAATAAATAATATTATATATTATTTTGATTATGGGACAACTATTTTTCACCTCTTTTCCCAAAAATTTTAATTTAATGTTTTGTTCATGTGTTCATGTAGCTTACCACATAAACATAGTGATATGATTAATTTTCCATAACTGCCATTCATGGTAATGTTTTATAATGGGATTTTTGTTTATATATTATTTTTTAAAAAAAATTATTGTTCATTAATTATAAAATATTGACAACCACTTTCCCATCGAATCAATTGGTAAATGATATTATCGCTCATTCATAATTGGGCATTACAGCCTCCATGATGTGTAGTTATTCAATTTTCAGTTATTATCTACCTAGTTGATAATAGTGATTAATTTAATGAGTATATAATATATATATATATGAGATAATAATTATTATTTATATTTATTTTATTTATTCTAATTAAAAAAAATTATCAATTGTGTTTTCTAAAAAATTAATGTCTACAAATAGTGATGTAAATAATTTTTTGAAACCATATTATTTAAATATTTATAATTATTTATAAAATGATTACATGTGAGACATTTTATATTGTAATAATTTTGATTAATGAATCAAAAATTTATAAATAAAATTCCCATCTGGATTTAAATTAAATGTCATATTGTTTGTTATGGTTATAGAAAATAAATTCATTTCTTTTATTTTATTATATATTAAAAAATTTTAAAGACCGTTAAGAATATTTTATATTGAAAATATATTTTATGAATAGTGATCATAAGATTTGTATAAATATTGGGTTTTAACAAATCCATCTGATGCACACAAGGGATGTGATGACCTAAAGAAATACGGTCAAACCCAATGAAGCCCATTTATTGGAAATTCAAAGGGACATAGCTTCATGGGTATTTTTCCATGACAGTTCCAATTATTAGTTCTAACATCTTAGTCATGATAAAACCCATTTAGGGGATATGTTCATCCTCCTTGATTTCATGACCCAAACCATGTATGCAGAACCTCCCTATGAAAGTATCACTGCCACACACCTTACCCTTAGATCATTTTCCAGTGTATTAAATAGATATATATAACTAATCTATCAATATGATTTTATAGATTATTTTAAAAATAAAAATGTTTATATTTACTTTATATTATGTTTTCTATAAAAAGGTATTTTTTATTCAACAGACCATAGATTTTATATCAATTTAGTATTTAATTTAAATTAACATTTTCATTTTAATGAAATAATGGATTTTTGAAATAAATAATAATTTAATGTAATATTATTATAATGTAATTTTTATTAAATATAAATTATCAAATAAATTTTTATGAAGTCACATGTAATCTTTATAAGGGTTTGTGTAATATTATTTACAAAAACCCAACATTTGTCAATAAATGTGTATTTTATTTTAAAAGTAAAATTTCATATATATATATATATATATATATACATTTATTTTTATAACATAAATACTATTTTTTGAATCATAATGATTTATTTACCCAAGAACCATGTTTCTTAATTTTATATTGCTGTCAAATTTTCAAGTAAAAATTAAATACTGTATAAATACATGGTGAGTATTATGACATCATAATGACCCAAAAGTGTTATAATAAATTCAATAAAGGGTATACATGACCAAATATTTGTTTTACAATTAACATAATGTTATTGTATGTTTATTTTATTATTTTTATAAATAATTTTTGAATCATAAAAAATCATTAACATATATTATGGTTTTAAAATCATATTTTAAGAGTATGAAACACATTAGTAAGGGTATTATTTTATTACATTTATACCAAGGAAATATAAAATAATTAATGACACTCCCCTTTCTTACAGCCCAATATAAGGTTTATAGTTTTGGTTATTTTATTATATAGACTCCAAAACTGATGTTTGAAAAATAATAAATAACTCCCCACTCATTTCCTCTACATTCCCACCCAACCTCCCATTTATAGTAACTATGGATCATCATATAACAATCCTACTCTTGAAACTGCTATCTATTGTCCTCCTATGGTTTACCTATGATCTCAAGAAACTCCTCCAAAGTATTTGATGTGACACTCTCAAGGTAATGGATCCCCATAATCTCCTCTTTATTCATATATCTTCATTATCTTATGCCATCAATTTACAATTCATCACATTGGGATATTTATTAAAATGACCATATTATGGTCCATTTCAAGTAAAAATTATGAGATACCCTTTTATCTCTTATCATCCCATTTTATGAAATATTTATTAGCATTGATATGCTGTCAAAATTTAACCACGATTTTCTAAGCCAAACTAATGTATAGTGACCAACCTTACCCATTTCATATAATGGATGTTCACCTTTATGAACTTATACTTCATGATTAGGGGCTCAGTCAAATGTGTTCCAATATCATTTATTATTCCATAAAATATGATAATGATTTATTATAATTTTTATGATATCTGTGGACTGCATAATTATGATAATGAAATAACTATGACATGTGTGCCCATAACAATACAGTGCTCCATTGCATTTGACAATGTTTAGTCTCATTATACATCATATTGGGGTAGGGAGTAAACTATATTCTTTATGGGTATTTTTTTACAATTATATCATGGATTTTAACCTCGAACTATGTTTATGATTGAAGGTTTTATATTGTTTCCACTTTTCCCATGACCCCATTATGTCATCAATTTATATCATACATCCTTATTAATATTTATTATTCTCACCCCTTTTATGTTCAATTGATAATACTATTTTACAACATGTGTTACATTCTTCATGATGTTCTATTTTTATTCCCTTACTAGGCTTCATATCTCACCCATTTCTTCTGAATGCCCCCATACTATCCAATATATTTTTTTTTTGAATATCATGTTAAGGATGGTTTCAATAAAGATGATATATTACACATTTTATATGGTAATTTAATGTTGCTAATTTCCAAAGACACTAGGAATCTCAATATTATGATTTGTATTATATGTAATTTATATAATAAATAATTAATTAAGGTGTGGTAAAGAGTTGGTTTGTCCTATTATGTTGATTATTGAACCATGAACTATGTATAGAGAACTAAACTATTGTACAAGAAACATTCCTGATTAACGAAACTGTAATCACCAAAAACATTCATTTATAATGGTTCTATTAATAAATTGACTACATGATGTTATAATTAATAAATTTATATTATTATATACATAAATAAGAATTATATAATTGTTTTATAAGAAATTTTCATTTATTTTATAGGTGGTTTTAACTATAATGAGGCAATATGAAACATTAGGTTAGGGTTTTTCATCTATCTTATTTCTATTATTCGTATTCCATATACAAAACCTATTTCATCTTTTTGTTGTATATACATCCCATTATTGAATTTTATGAATATTATGTTGATTATTATATTCATTTAAAACTGTATATAAAATTTTCAATTTGATAAGGTTATGTTTCATAAGTTACTAAATTTGTAAGTGATTTATGATATGATCCCCATTCCATTCATAATTATATATCATAAATTTCCATTGATGTAACCTATGTGATTATTATCCATTAAAACACATATATTTTATTATCCTATAGTAAATTATCAGTTTTCCATCTTTTTCTTTCATTCATATCTTTTTGGTTTGTAAAACTATATGGAAAATGATTTTATAAAAAGTGGACATCACGTCAACTTTGGTCAGAAATCTTATAATTATATGCCCATATGTTAAATAAATTATATTGAATATTGTTTTTTTTTTGTAATCTAAAATTAATGATGAAACTCATTTTTACCCATATTTGACATTATATAAAGGGGTTTAATTTGAATAACATGTATTTTTCTAGATGAGGTACATTAAACCAATTATATACATGATATATTTGTTTTAATTTATACCACATGAAAGTAAATTACTACCATCATAACAATAGTTTAAATTGATTATTGTATAAAAAGTTTTATGGTAATTGTAAATGAAAATTTTTTTTCCAAAAAAAATTAAAAAATGCTACCTTCATATCAATTATCACAAAATGTATAGGTTATCATAATAAATAATTGTGTTGGGGATGTTCTAACGTTGTTTTACTATATGGAAACTTCCATTGATTTTACTTATACCACACTGGGTAAATAGTCCTATTATTCAATGATTATTTTTTAATTAATGATTATTGATGATGTTAATAATTATCAGTGAAACAAATTTTATTTTCAATTATTCATATATGGTTAAATTATAAATGATTTCATAATCAAAAAAAAATTATTTGAATTAATTATTCTATTTTTATATATGGTTATATTATATATTTAGAAAATATTGGGTAATGGGATATCAAACTTTCTTCAGATGATGATCGTACATAGGTAAATGGTAGGGAATATTTATGAAATTATATCTAAGTGGTCTTGTAATTACTCATATAAATGGTAAAAATAATATTTTGTTGACATTATGATGAATATCTATGTTAAAATTTTGTTGAGTGAGTATAGTAGATTCTGTCTATGTAAAAAAATTATTTCAACACATAGATGCGAATAACTATATTCAATAGATTGTGATTTATTATATCGATCAAGCCACATTTCTTTGTAATTAATCTTGATTTATAATTTATACTTTAGGTGCCTTAATTAATAATCATTATAGATATTAATTATTTTCATGTTTTTATCTATGGTTTTTAATGTATGAGTATTTTACATTATAAACATGAACTATATTATCTTATAATTCAAATATGACCATCATATGCTCTCTTTTAAATTATATTCTCCTTTCTTACAATTACCATGAATTTTTCCAAATCCATTGTTATGATTTTCAATCCATAGGATATATAGAAGAGATAGATATATGATTATTCATACATGAAGAAAAAAGACATTTCTCAAATGAATAATAAGTTATATTTTAGGTTTTCATATGTAAGGTGAAAAAAATGTATTTTTCAATTCTCTTGAGACTTGTAATCTTATCAATTCTTTAAGATGTGATATATTTTATATTATTCCAATTTATTTAGATTACTACTTATGCCATGTTACCACAGTTAGGGTGTTTGAATTTAACGTCATTATTACATGAATGATATATTTTATGGTGAATGAGGAAACACCAATCAATATAGGTTATGAATAATGAATTACTCATTGAATAATATTTAAATGTAGTAATGTCATTATAATGAATGTTTTATCCAAAAAAAATTATACTAATGTACATAAATAGAGGATATAATTTTTAATAAAGATATATTATATAGTTTTCTGTCATGGGGGATGATCTATTATCCTTATACCAACATAGGTTATTGATTAAAAAATACTATGAGACCCAATTTCAATAATATTTTACCAAATCATAATAATATTTTTTAGTGTCTAATAACAGTAACAATACTCATATAAATACATGTCATATACATAGTGACTACGTTATCACCCATGGTGTATTCCCACTAACCCAATATCTAACTATGTAACAATAATTAAGGAGATTCCTTCAGAATACATACATCAAGCATGGAATTTGATAGCCCAACATATGTTATTATACTACCATTCTTCTTCCTAGGACCATAACATAATGAAAATTCTAACACCATAATCTTATCACAATGTTGTATAACAAAATATTTAAATAAAATAAATAAATTTTCCCCATTAAAATGTTTAGAAATTCAATACATATCTTTAAACATATGCTACATAATATTACATCTTGTACAGTTATAGTCACTGTATATCCTAAAATATTCCCTTAAATTAAGTCCATTAGTATCCACATACCAAATTTATAATGATTAAGGGGAACCCATTGACTATAAATCATCACTCATTATTCATGACATATAAGAACAAAATTTGATTCCACCCTAGAGTAATCTCATATTACTGGTATAACCTTATTATCATATTACCAAGTATCAAAAAGTATTATAGAATTTCCCAAAACCATCACACAATATAGGTTCCACACAAAAAAAATATTCCCTATAATTTTCTGGATATAAATTGAATAATGAATGGATTTAACATAATATTCCATCTCTCTCTATCTAACCCTCTCTCATTGTCTATATTCCCATCATTGGATAAATCATAATCCAAAAATTCTAATTTCATGCTATGTGATAAATAAATACTCATCCAATAATATTAATGTGTAACCCACAAATTAGTCAATTTTAGGTCACTAAACTATCCATATACATGAATTTCATGTATACAATAATTTGAGATTTTTATAAAGCAGTAATATTCCAAACCATCTACCTAAAACATGTACCACTTCCCTCAATTGGTGTTTAATCCATCTTAGTCTGTGACATACCAAAGTAAAATCATCAACCTAGTGGCCCAAGAAATAATCTATGTGCCCTCTAAATTATTATTATTATTATATATATATATTGAACAAATAATCTAACACTATTAAATTGATAATAAAATATAGATAACACTTTAGACAATGAAATGATGGTAATAAAATATGAAATAGGTTATGTTCACTTATTACCTATAGTTAAAACCAATAAAATAATATTCTATGATATACGAATCAAATTATTTAATTAAATAATACAATTTTTATTGATAGAAAAGGTAAAATAGTTTTTATTTTCTTCCCTTCTGAAAAATCACCATTGACAATGTGTTCTCATCCACCAAGAGACTTCTTTATATATCCCAAATAATCATGTTTATTGTATACAAATTTCACTATTCTTTTAAAAACCCATGGAAGGATAGAATAAATTATTTTATTCTTGGATTATATAGTTATATTATTTATAACCATATTAAATAATCTTTAAATTTGTTTTATAAAAAATAAAAAAAAATAGTTTGGTGAACTCAATTTAATTGTAGTTTTTTAATATTTAGTTTTCAAAATAAAAATTTAAAATATAAAAAAGTGAATTTAAATTATTAATTGACCATTTCAAAATAATATTAGAAATAATTTTCTTAAATTTTAGACAAATATTGTTTTCTCAATGAATATTGAAACATGCATATTTTTATTTAAAACTATATTTTCATTTATTGTATTTTTAATGTAGAATTTCGTTTTGTATTTGTTTAGAAATATTATTTATTTAATTTTTATTTAATTTTTTCCAATTATTTTTAAATTTATTATTATATTTCAATTTAGTAAAATTCATTTTATATTTTAAAATGTAAATTTTCTAAAAATAAGTTTTCCTTTCATTTATGACTAATTTAAATGAAATTATGTCACTTATTTATTTTTAATTTTTTAAATGGATTTAATATTTATATTTAGTTGGTCCAAATTTAAAAAATATATCCCTTCTATTTTTTGTAAATGTAAATATAAAAAAATTTAATTTTTGTTACCATATTAAATATTAAATATGGTAATTAAAAGATAAAAATAAAATTATATATTCTATAAAATTGCTATAAAACATTGTAAAATTTTATTGTATGCTTATATATAATAAATAACCATACAAATCTCTAATATACCAACATCTTATGATAGTTGGATGAGATATGATGATTATAATATTTTATTTAATGAAATTTCAAATGTTTCAATAACTCGTGTTTAATAATTATTATATTTTTAACACTAGGATATCAATGTGATATTATAAGATATTAATATAATTTTGAATCGTATAAGATTTTTTCAAAACATTGTACTTGGTTTTTAAAATTTATTTATGAGATAATTACCTTATATTAATACACAACGTTGATGTTGTAACTATTCATTAAATGAATAAATCAAATAAATGATATAAAAAATACTAAAATAAATATATTTTGAGATAAATAATGTTACAATATAAATTTATATATTAAATATAATTATAGATATATAATAAAATATTTTTATCTATTTTTATATGTCTCTTTCATGTTATTAATTTTGATGTAAAGAATAATTCTATAAACTGAAAATATAGAAATTTAATAGAAAGTATTAATTTATTAAATAAAAAATCACTAAAAATATTAAATAATGAAATATATATAATTTAAATTCTTAAAATATGAAACATGGACTATTTGTGTTTTTCCTTTCATAATAAATATATTAAATCTCAATGAGTATAAAATTGATGTTGTCCTCCAAAGAGTTAAAGCGACTAAATATGGGCTAAAACCAAAATAAAATGGTTTAAATATAGTCAAAACATACATAATAATTATTTTATGTTTTTTTTAGAGTTATAATCTTGTTATATTTGAAATTAATCTATTTTGATCCATTTTGATTTGAATTTTAATATCTCTTAATTTAATATTCAATGGAATTGCAAGAGTTCCCCTCCCATCTCTTTTAAGATGGGCCATACTCATTTAATTGATCGAAATTTAAAATCCCATTTAGTCTAGAAAATCAATATAAATAATCCAAAATTCAATATCTCATTTCATTCTATAAGTATTTTTTTACGAATAACACAAATCATATATACCTTAAAGTGTTATGAAAATAATGTTTCCCAAATAAAAGGTATTGGTTTTATTGATATGTTATAAATATATTTTATCTTCCAAATACACAATACCATATAAAGACATATAGAAATAATAAATAAAATATCATATATATAATCATTTTATATTATTTTAGTGTAATTACTTATATCCATATCCTATTTCACAAAAATTGGAAAACAATTCATTGCTTCTGGGTACGACAGACTAACCCCTCACAAACTGAAGTAATTAGTTTTCAGTCACCACCACTCATAGAGTGTTAAAATTATATATTTAATGTATATATATGATATTAATATCATATTTATAATTATTTAATGATAATATAACACATAATTTCCTAAATTTAGAAACATTGGAAAATGATAATGTTATTTGTGCATACACGTAGTCTACAACATCTATTAAGCGATGTCATTCATTTTTCATCACAACATCACAAGGATGGTATATATAAGTTTATTTAAAGAATGATTAATATATATATTTATATACGATAAAATATATCATTTTTTAAATATGAATTAATATTTATGTTCTTTCCATCATGATTTTTGAGAAATGGAAAGGATACCCATTTATATGTAAGACCTATCGTCTCTAAGATTGTATGGTTTTTAGTTTATCATAAATATTTTTAATTAAGGGATTTAAATATATAAATGATTTATTATAATTATAATCATTTCATTGTTATTATTCTACATATGGTGGAATGATGGCCTCAATGACGATAGTCAAATTATCGATGTTATTATGGACTTACAAACTAAATAACATCAAAATAAATAATTTGAACTTAAATAAAAAAAATTAAACACAATGAAATAAGTTGTGTAATAGGAAAAATGATCCTGAAAATGCTTCTTTATAATTGATAAATTGACATATTTTTTTATTCAGGATGATAACTAATGTATGTGACATGTATGACTTATAATAAAGGACATTATTTTATAAATATTCATTATTATTTTTTAAATAAAACTTTTTCTTCTATATCCATATTATTTTGTTAAAAAATTATTTATAAAAGTATTTTATTATTCTTATATTAATTTTTATTTTCATCTGTACCCATTTTTGAATTTTGAAAAAAATTGGTTGAAACAAATAATTTTGTAGTTTTCAAAATGAGTTAATTTGTGACATTTCGAAAAAATATATCTCAAATGAATATTTTTTAAAATAGATTTAATGAATTATTTTTCCCAACTTCATCACTAATATTTTATTTTAATCTTATTTTATAATATTACAATTTTATTTTCAATGAAATTGTTTTCAATTATATGTGAATAATTTCTTTTTAGAGACGTAATTTTATCCAAGGAATGTTTTTATGATTCTAGAATCCATGATTTAGGATTATGTTATAGATTTTGGAAATTATTTATGATGAATGGGTTTTCTATTACAATCCATTGTCTGAGAGTTCATAATATCCCACTAATTCAATCCATATATCAATGTTTGAAGTTGACTATGATAGTTATTTCATGTATAAATGTCAGGGATAAATAAATTAAGACCATAAGGGTTATTCATGTATATCCATTAATCATAATCCATAAGTATGTATGAAATGAAAATTATTTTCCATATAATAAAGTGGGATTCTGATGTTTGATGGAAATGATAGCATGATATCCTTCAAAGTCAACAAACTGAAATGGATTGAATTAGATCTGATTTATTTGTTGTAGTAATGGATCAGCTAACATACTCTATACATAGTGGTTGAATCCATGAACTAGATCTCCAAATCTACCAAAGAGGATCATCATTATAGTGGATAAATTTATAAAGAAACACCCCACCTTATATAGTGCATCATATAATCTAGTGGTAGTTGAGCGGTTGATTAATGCCTGTGAATATATATACAATATCGTGTGTTGTTTATATCATCTATGGTTGTTTTTTCTATAGGTGGGTCCCAATTGTGGTGGACCAGGTTTTAGAATTATTATAATTGCTAAGGGATTTATTAAATGAAATTAGGTGAATTAATGAATATACTACTTTACGAATACTTTCCTTAGGCAGTTCAAATCTTGATTGAAGTGAAACTACTTGAATTGATAAAATTGTTTAATATTCAGTACCTATATAGAAACAAACATAACTCTTTAAAAATGGAATTTTTTTATCCAATATCATGGTTGTAAAATCAATCATTTTTTACTTAGTATTTATACAATGATATCAAATTTACTTTTCTTCTCGTGAATTCACATGTTATGAGAAACATGTTTAATATTCTATGAGGGTAGATATGGGGTTTTTTAATGGCCATGTATTTCGTGATAACATGTAGAAGAAAATTTATATATGGAAGTAAATGGGTTAACATCAATCAATTAAATATGAATTTAAGATAATCATGTTTCTAGTTTGTAGAATCAATGATAGAAAGAACCATGTGGAATACCTCATCAAATTAGATATGTTCTTCTAATGTCATATGTCTGAAAATAGAGACCATGATTTCAATTAAAAATATATTTGTAGTGGTAAGGTAAATTTTATCAGATTATAGTAAAGTGTATTAAATGTGATGATATTGGGAATTATAAACATACATTCCTATAGAAGTAATAAAATGATTGGATGAATCCGAATAATATTAAAAATGGTGTGGTGAAATCTTTTAAAACTACTTCATCATATGTTATCCCATCAAACGAAGTTGTAATAGGTATATTTTTTTCTTATTCAGATTATTCTAATGAATTATTTTAAGTTGGGTCTAAACATTTTTTCATTTTTGAGAAAATTTATGCTAAATCAGAAATTGTACATCATGAAATGGAACAATAATATATTTTAAAAACACAAGGTAAATTATTATAGAAGAAATATTATAATAATCTATATGTCATTATCTATGTAATGAAAATAATTGAAATAATTTGTTTATTTACCCTAGTAGTTAATGATGTTATTATGGGTATGTATTGAATTTATATTAACAATGATAATTTAGAATGTAGAGCTAAATATTTTTTGTGAATGAGTTTCCTTTTATACACACGTGTGATTACTTTACTTTAATGGTATATCTGGAAGATGAAAAAATATTAAATTAATTAAATAAAAGATAATATGAATAAATTTTTGAAAACAAGGGAAAAAATTAGTTTAATTATTTTATAATGGTAAATTGATACATAAGTTTTATTCTAAATAAGTTTATAGGTGTTACACGCACACAAGATGTTCAATTTACAAATGATTTATTAAATGATGTAAGGCCAATTTAAAAACCATCTTATCAAATGAATCATTTAAAAGTTCTATAAGTAAAAAATAAATTTCAGTTGATATAAGATAAAGATTTTATTCTTCATAACACATCACAATAGGGTGAGCCTATTTTTTAATAAAAAATAATGATTTTACCATGATACATTTCATTGATTATTGAGGTTTGAATACCATCTATATTAATAAACAAATTTCATTAACTCATATTAATGACTTATTTATCAACTAATAAAATCACAATGAGTTTAAAATATTTCCCTTAGATATGGTAACTATCAGATAAAGGTGATGGAGAATAAAATTATAAAAATAAAATTTCAGAATACATATTGGTAAAATGAGTATTTAATTATAGAATTTATGGGAAAAATTCCATAACAATATTAGTATTTCTTTAAGAAAGTATTCCATTAATATTTTGAAATGTTTTTGGTTTTTTAATTGATTATAAAATTTTTTATAGAAACATTTGCGAGGATCATGAAAAAAATTAATTACTGATCTAAAAATAGTCAAATAAAATAACATATGTAAAAAATTTAGAAAATATTATTTTTGTTTACGGGATATTTCATTCCTTCAAAATAAGAGAAATAAAGATGAAAAAATAGTATATTCCACAAAAGTATAACTTTTTATATAATTTCTATGACTTATAAATTTTATTAATATTTAAATGATTCTATGATTTTCAGGAAATTAATTGTGGTTTGTTGAAAACACTTCATGGTTATCTTGTTTAATAACTATGTGAACTAAAAAATTAGTTAATTTATTTATAATATTAAATTTTATGCTTTTTTTGGAATTTAAAATAATATTTGTGAATTATATAGTATTGTCACTTCCTTAAATAAATCATTATTTTTTACATAGAATGATACTTTATTTCTGGTAAATGTTTGTCTTCTGATGAAAAGTTATCATGTAATTTCTAATGATTTACATGAACTAAAACCTCCTCAGATAAATTATGGTACAATTGATTTGGAATTATCCTCTACTGGTTTTTATTTTTTAATTTTTAGGAAAAATTTATATGGATACATCTTTGAAATATATATTGATCATAAAAGTTTAAAGTATATATTTAATTAGAGTGATTTTAACAAAAGGAATAGTTGATGGAAAAAACTAATTGATGGTTATGGTGTATAATTCATTACCATCATGGAAATGAAAATAAAATGGTTGGTTCTGTGAGTCAGGAAAATAATACTAAATTAAATATGTTACATTAGGAACATGACACTTTTTAATGATTTGATGAATTTTGGTGTATATGTTTTTGATGTAGTAACTTCCTTAGTGATTTTACGTTTTAATTGAAATCATCTATATCATAAAGAATCAAGAATTCCCAAAAGGAAGCCTATGAATTAAAAAAAGTTTGAATTATTCATAAAGGGTGTGTTTTCTGAATTTTATTTTGAAAAATTATGATGTTTATTATATTTAATGAGATTATGTGTGCATTGTGATTCCTAGTTGAATATTTAGTTTTCAAATGAATATTACAGTTACTAATTTATTATCAATACTATAATAACAAAGATGTACAATGACCTTAAAATTTATTAATTATGGTATTAAATGGATATTTTTTTCTTAATTTACCCTGAAATGATTGAATTTTAAATACCTTAATGTATAATGAAAATTACCAAAGTGTCTACATCACCTATTACTAATGATAGATTGGATATGATAAATTATATCCATGGATTCAATTGTGGGGGTACTAAATACTTCTAAATATAAAAATTGAATTTATATTATTATTGATTGACAAACAAAATATACACTTTTCTTACTAATACATTGTACTCTTCCACTAGATTAATATTCACAAATGAATCTAATGAATATTTTTTTGTTATATTTATTTCCTCAAGAAAATATGTATATCTATGATCACATGTAAACTTTATATTATTTGAAAGGACATTTAATGTTGTTGATAACTGAAATAAATTTTAGCAAAGAGTTTCATCCTTACTATGATTGGTAATAGGAATGAAATATTAAGGCCTTTGAATACATGATTTATTTTCATTCAATTGAATACTATAAAATTGGGAATAAATATTATTCTTTATTTGAGTTTTATATAAAATAATTTTTCATTCTAGTATATATATGGATCATTTTGATCCATAATATTGAATGCAGTGTCTAACTCTTATGTTTTTAGATGAAGTAGGTGAAAAGAATTTGATATTAATAGAATTGGAATAGAAATATATAAGAAGGATAAATTGATTCAAATACATATATGGATAATAATAAAAAGGAAGAATATTTATTCAGATAAATTAAGGACTAACCATTCATTCAAAGAATGTGTAATTCCCTCTACTCTTGTATCATAGAGTCAATGTCTTTCAATATGATATAATTATAGATAATATATTAAAATACTAATGGATTGAATAGTTTATCATTTTTAGAGAAAAAAAATTACATATATCATACTCATATTACGTTGAAAAAATAAAATAAAAATACTACATAATAAAACCTATTAAATTGATTCCTTGAAATACATTCAATGATATCTTCATCATAACATAGGGAAATAAAGAAAAATTAGGTTGATTTAAAAATCATAGTAAAGATTAAGTAAAAAAGAATCTATCATGAATCAATATTTAATAATCAACATAGAATGATAATTAAATAAACATTAAATCTATTTAGATAACCAGATAATGTGTAATCAAAATGGCATTGTAAATAAGTGACCACATATTCCATTTAATCAATAAACTGGGAATTAAATACATTCATATATTTAGCTATACTAAAAATATCATGGATCATAAAAAAATTATTCTATATATTTCTAATTCAAAAAAAATTACATAATGTTTTCCATGCACACGATTCATTTACCATCAAGATATGTTCTCAAAATAGTTTTAAATTATCGTGTAAAAAACTATCTGATTGGGTCAACTAATTCATCGAAAGAGTGTCCCAATTAATTGAGGGGATATAATTAACTAGGGCCAAATAATTTCATCAGGTCCAAAAAATTTATCATATATGAATCAATCGATTCAATAATTTTCCCTATCATTTTCTATGAATATTTAGTTAATAATACATATTTATCAATATTTCCTAAGTTAATAAAATAACATTTTAAAAAACCATATATAAGATTGTATACGGATTAGGAAATAATCACATTTATCAATAAAATATTAGTATATTAACAATAAATTGTATGTATAAGGATTACAATAATGTTTATTTTCAAGAGAATGTAGATATTTATAATAGAATGTGAGATATCTCAATAAATTATTTCAATTGGTAATTTTTAAATAAATCCAATTCGATGAATTAATTCAAATTTATAGTTAAAATACAATGAATAATTTAGTATTAATGCTATTATATTTCAATTGTTTGTTATAGAAAATCATAAAATTGAATTGGTATGTAATAAATAATAGGTCTCAATGGAATCATAATTGAGATAAAATCCTTTACCTTAAACTTCCTTTTGGTAGAACATTAATTAATATCCAATATTATAGTTTTATGTAAGTCATTAACTTATATAAGAACTATATTAATTTTTATTATATCATATATTTTCCCTTTATTAAATCTTATAACACGTTTGTGAATAATAGTTCATTTTTTTCTTTATTGTAGGTGCTAATTGACCTGATTTTTTAGTATATTTTGACATCATATTTTTTGTTCCCTTTAATACATTAATTATTTAAACCTATATTTAATGAAATCAATGATGTAATTATCCTATATATTTAGAATATTTGTCTTTATAGTATTCTATAAAATTTGGTTATAAGAAATGAAATTCACCAATCAGGGGGACGGTAGGCCACACATACACATAAATTCTATATCCATTTTCATTTTTAATGAATGTAAGAAAATTAATATATATATATATATGTATATATGTATATTATAATATTGGTATCATATTTATTTCAAATATTTCAAATATATTTATTAACACTATCCTTAATTCATTGAATTTAATATGCGAACAAGTTACGCCTCTTTACAAGGTTTTAGTCTACCGTACACACGAACCACATTGTCATATTCATTGAAATATAAAGTATGAAGGTATGTGTTATATAAAAACATTATAACCATAAATACATAACAAATATTATAAATATCACATATAAATATATTTTCAATCAATATTATTATCCATGAGTGGTTTTAATGGCAAAAACAAACATCAACGTTTAACAATGATATTATAACACATTTGATGGAAGTGTTCTACTTTTATTATCATAACCTTAATATAAAAATATCATAGTCTATTTTATATAATAATTTATTTATATACACATGATATATAAATAATTTAATTATGTGGAGAATGAAATAAAATAAAAATTATTTAAAAAACAATACCCCTTCTTCAAGAATTATTATTTTGATTATACTAATGTCTTCATATGTTTAATTTCATTCCAATATAAGGAAAATATGATTAGGGGAGGGAAGGTGGGGATTGATTTGGGAAGGGGTTCAAAGAGACAAATTTTGTGGGAGGTCTGTGAGTTAGGGGAGAAAGTTTTCTTTTATTATGAAGGATGAGTGGTATTCCTGTAAATACAAAATAGAAGACATTATTGTGAGGTCTCCCATTCCTCACATGCCATCAGTAGTGAAACATATTCGATAAAATAGAGTATATTCTATAAATATGGCCATAAAAATGGTTTTGGAATGTTTTTGGTCATTTAAACAGCTTGTCATTCATGATTAACTACTATGTATTCTCATTTTTACAATAATTGATGTGATTAACATTAGATGTTTCACTATTCAGATATATAAAATATTATTTTAAAAATATTATAAATTATAAATTATTATTATTATTTAAAACATTGAATCATTTTTTTCTAATTCATTTAACATAATTGGAAGAAATTAATTTTATAATTATCTCAAAAATGTGACGACAAAGATGGTTTTTAATGTGAAAATATTAAAAATTATGAAATTTTTTATATCAAAATTAACAATAAAATTGATTAAAATTAACTAAATTAAATAAATATATTCAAATTTGATGTAATTTAATTTTATAACCATTTTATAATAAAATTTATCATTATTAATTATTTAGTTTAAAAGTATGATTTCAATTAAATATAGTAGTTCTCACTATTCTCCCAAAAATTCAATTTCTCAGATAAACACCAAAAAACCAACATAAGATAACTTTGATATTCAAAATTCATAATATGATATTATTTTAAAAAATTAAATTTATTAATATTTAAAAATTTGTTTCAAAACAACTGAATCATTACAGTGATGCCAAATTTATTTTTATAAGAAAAAACAACTTTTTAATTATAAAATTTGATTTGTCTGTATATTATGCCTATCAAATATATTTTTTGAATTTAAAAATATTTTATTCACTATATAATATATAAATTTAGTTTATATAAATTTCTAATATTAAATAATTTAATTTATTATAATAATATTCCTTTGGGTTTATAAACATATTAATTTATTAAAAAATAATTTTTACTCCATTGGATTTTATTTTCAATTCAATATAATTATTGAATAATGAATTCAAACATATATTTTCATTAGTTAGATATTCCTATTCAAAACAGCCAATTTTATTTATATGAGATAATATTCATTTGAAATAATAATAATAGAATTCATTAAAACTTGGTCTTTTGTGTAACCAATATTATCAATGATTGATGTTGTTTCATGTAATGCAAAATAACTCAATGTTGGGTTCACTAAAATCTATATAATAGATTTAATTGATTAAATATATTAAATATATTGTAATGAATCATGATGTTATATTTCTTTTTACAATTTTTTTTTGTGTTACAAACATGATATTGAATATGATATTAAGATTTTAAAATGTTGGTCTTTTACATTCTCATTATCTTATATAAATGCAATCCTTTCAATTTAAACTCTATCACAGTAATAATGGGTTCGAAATTTGAAAATTATAATTTTGAAAACTCGCATCATAAAAGGGTTTAAAATGTATTCTTAATAATAGGGAATTGGTAGTATGAAATTTATCTAGAATAATAAGATAACTATGTTTCTTGAGAAGAGAAAAAAGGTGGGAAATGAAAACATGACCATGGTAGAGAAAACTAACACTCAAATATTAAGGGAAGGAGAAGGAAAACAGGCCAGAAAATTTTAAGGAACATAAATACAGAAATAATAGGTGTGAAAAAGGAAATTAATATCATAAAAAAGGATGATAATTTTAATGTCTCATAAATTCCATATAATTTTTTTTTTATTATAGAGAATTTTTATAAGACCGTGAAATCTGACAAAATGTGATTCTGAGGGCTGGAGTGCCAAAAATAATCCGTCGAAAATGTGTTAATATTAAAATAGAATGTGTGAGTAGTTTTCCTGGAAAAGTGTAATAACTCTTCAATGGGTGCCTGGATTAGAAATCATAGGGCTCCATTGCATTTAGGATGGTGTGTTTACCATAGCTGCGACTTATGTTTAGCTTTCACAGGCCTCTAGTGAGAAAACCCAAAAATGGCATAACTATAAATAAAATAACTAAATAAAAAATATTTTATTTTTCAAATTCTTATAACTCATTAATGATGACTCAGATTAAAAATATGATATAACCACTGAATTCTTAAGGGTATTTTTTCCTTACGTAGATTCTGACATTGGCCGGTACGGGCCACCAGTGGAAATTAATTTTTAGTCGTAAATAAAATAATTAAGTGATAATTATTTTATTGTAAAAACCTTAACATCAAAATGATTACTCATATTGAAAATCTAAGAGTATCGTTGAGCTCATGAGGTAGTGTTCCCTTTAGGTGGATCATATCCTCGACCGGAGTGGGTCGAGGGTGAATATTAATAATTTTTTGAACTTTTCTCAAAGGTACGTTCAGTATACGTGTGAGAGGCATTTTCTAACGAATCGGTACTCAGAATTGAAATATAAGGGCACTGTTGAAATTTCAATTCCAAGATTAGTTTAAGGGAGGCTTCGCATCGATTGTATTGGTTCGAGAGAAAAAGAAAGGTTTTCATACTTTTAAAATAATAATAAAATATAATGTAAATTGTTATTTTATTTATTTTTTCCCTACCACCTGTTGAGTGGCAGTGGCAGGGACCACAGAGGTAGTCAGACATTTATTATGGGATATTTAATTCCTAGTTACAATTTTGTTGTGTAAAAACCCTACAAGTAATTAATTTGGCACATTAATTACGTCAATTAACTACCCTCATTTATTACTCAGTGCATTACTCGCCCTTTCTCCCCTCTATTTAATTGTAGCTCGGGTGTGAGATTTTGACCTGGATTCACCAAGAAAGGAACCTATGCTGATGTGGCACGACTTCTTTCACCGATGAGGAACAGAATCTTGGACGTCATTAGAGGGATTGAACTGGGAATGATGAACACTAATGGCTTCATCAAAGCACAGATTCTCCTTCCTCCACCACGATGACTCCAACGATTCTCGAGGAAGGGGTTGTCAATTAATTCATGAAATTCCCACAATTATTCTCCTTGTTCTTGATTTTTCAGGTGGTCATTGTGGGGGTATTTAAAAGAGGTTTATCATTATTTTAATGTGATGCACAAATTAATCCCACTTGTTATAATGCAAACACGGAGGGCGCGAGCCTAACGAATAAGGTCCGGACACTCTGCCACTTGATTTTCATTACGTTCTTCAGAGGCGGCTTGTTCCAACAAGGTGAAAACATGAAACTGAGAGGTTCACAAAGATGGCGGTATCCCGATAGGACCTTGAGAATGTTCTAAAGGATTAATAGACCACCAGAGCTCACCCCATGGCCCGCATAAGATTCGTCGGCGCGGCACCGCCGATCGATGTCGGTGGCGAATGCAGTGTCTAGAGCAAGTATATCTTGGAATATGGCGGTGATTCTTGGCCCCTCGGTGGACCCAAAGGGAAGACCGGAAACTAGTTTGCCGCATTGGTGAGGTGTTGCGTCGTCGCATGCTGTGGGGAAGGAGGTCCAAGCTATGTCAGGTCGACCCGAACCAGGTCGGACTAGACGAGGACCCCTCTTAGGCCCAAAAATTCTTAAAAGGTCATATCTTGTGAACCGGACGTCCGTTTGAAGAACTATCTGTGGCGCATGGATCTATGCAATGAGATGGGAATTTTGACAAACTCGACAAGGGTTTTGAAGAATGATGTATTACATCAAGGTTGGATCGACTCTGAATCCAAACGGGACCTCAGCACTATAATGACAATATCTCACAGACTGGCCGTCTGGATTTTGCGCCATCTGTTGTGTTAAAACCGTTATGATGTGGAGGTTCATTAGGATACTTCTTCATGGTACTTCATGCTGGTTGAAATATGACTGATAGCTTGAGGTGTTGTTTCTCCAAGAGACAAACATACTATGAGTGGGAATCCATTTTCCGGATGAGGCGTGTTGAAGGAAGAGTGATTCTGTGTGAATCACCACCTAGTGATTCTGTATGAATCAGCACCCAACGATTCTGTGTGAATCAGCACCCAGCAATTTTGTGTGAATCATCACTGATTGATTCTATGTGAATCAGCACCCATCGATTCTATGTGGATCAGCACCCACAGATTCTTTGTGTATCAGCACCCATTCATTCTGTTTGAATCAACACCCAGTGATTCTATGTGAATCAGCATCCAGTGATTCTATGTTAAACAACACCCAGGGATTCTTTGTGAATTACAACCCAGTGATTCTGTGTGAGTCAACGCCTATTGATCCTGTGTGGGTATTGCGGGGGTTTAGAACCTATCGATCCTTTGTGGGTCTGTTGTAGAGCCACTTGACAAAGTAAAATGATCTACCCTTATGTCTAATCATATGTATTATTGTACTTAGTTATACCTGGTTTGATCTATGCTGTTTGATTTTTTCTTTATGATTGAGATAATACTTGTGGTTTTCCATTGTGGATTTCTAAAAGACCTTCATGGGTCTCGAGGTCCCTACTGTGTATTGTTATACTTACCCCTGCATGGGTATCACCCGCACATTGTTGTGTCTTATGTAGATGTCTGTCAGCCTTGACTGAGACTCGAGAGCTAGGACCTGACAGTGGAAAATCCCGATGGTTGACATGGATAGATTTGTAGACAAGATGTACCTACCCTTAAGTTAGGATCTCTGGTTGAAAATATCAGGAGCTATTTTTTGTTTTCAGTTATAGTTGTATCTTTTTAGTTGGGCTTGTATTTCGGCCCTTACATTCAGTAAACACTTTTACTAAAACAGTTTTACATTGTGATTTCATCTCATTTCATTCTAGTATGTGAGTTCTTATAGGTTTAAATAAATTCCTTCCAGTTTTATGGATACGCCTTTTTGATTCTAGTCGCCAACATGTGGCCTATGGATGGCGGGCTTGGGGTAGTCACAGCACAGGCCATGGGGGATGGGTGGAGATGAAGTGGAATGAGAGGTAGGTCTATTCTACCAGAATAACTTAGATTATATGTTTTCAATGGAACAATTATATTTAGTTTATTGAGTACGAGATTTAGTTCGATGAGTCCAGTGTTGGTACAGTAGCGACATATCCATACATCGGGACCCTAAATTCTGATTTTCGACTCGGTAAATGAAAACACAAGTTCTGTGTGTTTTAAAAATTTTGTTTCCTTTTTTGTCTATTTGAGTCAACTCACCAAGTATAACTTATTGAGAGTAGTTCATCTTGACTCTCTTTCAAGATTCATCCACGCAGATAGCTAGCCATGATTCACGTGTGTGACCATGAGGATGGTCAGCAGAGTGATGAGGCTTTAGTATAGGAATCACTGACCGAAATGGTACCTTTGGGTGGTTTCCCTGTAATATCACTGGTCATTGGTCAGTAGTTACTACTGGTGCTACCAGTAGAGGACACTTATATAATTAGTTATTTACACGAGCTTCAGTGACTGATACCTCTCAGGTTCTGAGGCCAGCCCGACTCACAGCCAGCTAAGAACATGGCTGAGGTGGTGACTAAGTTTCCATTTAGCCAGGGCACCATTAGATCAGATGGTGTACCTAGAAGTGATCATTCTATGTGGGTCAGCAGGGTGATAGTGGGGTTTTGATTACCCCAATCTTACGATGAGGTGGCTTTTTCAATAGAAATAGTTTGAGAACCTTCATTAGAGAAGGTAGTCTCTTTCCATAAAAAGCTCAGGGGTATGTGTTCCCAAGAGCATCTACAACTTAGGTCGGACAACATGTTAGTAGCTATGTATTCATCAAGGAAAACCAACCTTTCCAAGTACTCGATGAATATGATATCACCAATGCTTCAGAGCTTCAGGGCTTGTGGTTGAAAATTATTTGGCTGAGCAGAAACATCGAGTGAATGTCAGTTTTGGGAAAAGAGGAACCCAACGTTAGTCTTGGAGACTTGAATGTGTAAAATTCTTTAGGAAGAGGAAGTGGTTGGGAAAGATGAATCAGTAGGGAAGCATATGTGGAAGAGAAGCTAAGAGAGTATCAGGAGGTGGTATACATTTCAATAAGTTACAACCAGCTCCCCAATGTGGCCCCCACCAGGCACAGGGTGTTGGAGGACTGGGGAACTGAGTAGCTACATGCGGTCAAGGTGTGTGACCCAAGGGAACCATGAATTATTTGAAGTATAGTCTGTGTATACTACTAGGTACTGTAATAATAGACAAAGGTACTAATCATTACTTCATGTCGTGAATCATATTCAAGAACTATAGTTTCTTATTAAACCAATGACTTAAACCTCACGCCTAGAGATACCTAAGGGAGGATTCTTGATAATCAAACTTATGATGAATGTTTGATCTGAAAATTTGAGGCGAGATTTTTGGTTGTAACCTCTTGGTAGCAGCGTCGATGCCTTATGACGTTAGTTTTGGTATGGACTGATCATCCGCAATTCATGCTCAGATTGAATGTTTTAGGAAAAATATTGTGGTATATCTACAAAATTTTAATGTGGTTTTTCTTGGTCGGTGAAAAAGGAAACTCATGCAGCACATGATAAAATCATACATAGGATGGTGCAGCTAATCACTCTTGAGTCGTCTTGCCATACCGTCATGGTAGAAGGTATTTTGAGTTTTCTATTTCCACCAATAGTGGAAGAGTGAGAGAAAATACTTTAAAATTTTGTTTTGAGGATTAAATCCCCCCAGGGAGAGGGGCTTCAGTTTGGCTTGTACCGAAGGACAACACAAATATCTACAACTATATATTGAATGGATTCTATGGAGCTTCGGTAGCTGAGGGTATAGTTGGGAGAACGGTTTACTATCTACTCCGATCACAAGAGTCTTAGGTATATATTATCATATGAGGACATAAAACTGAGAAATCAGTGATGGATAGAGTTCCTCCAAGACTGTGACTTTGAGAATGTCTACTCTCATGGGAAGGGGAATGTAGTAGCAGATACATTCAATACGAGGTCTGGTATATAGTTGCTGAGTGAGGCAACAAAACTGCTAGCGGTGTTTCAGATATCTGTCATTAATAGTGATGGAGCATCTTACCTCCAGTTTATAACAGTTACTCCCCACTCATTTAGTGATTCCGGGAGGCACAACTTGAGGATGTAGACTGTGAGGCCTGACATGATCATATATCCCCAGGACAGTCTCTTGATGGATTTTATGAAGGTGGGGAGCACGTCATCCTCTATATAGAATGCCCCATGATACTAGTGATGCTTATAGAGGAGTTGTTGAGGGAGTTCCACACATCCCCTTTGGATTACATCCTGGTGTGGCGATGATGTACCTAGACCTCCGGTGTTAGTACTGGTGGCCAGGGATAAAGAAAGTGGTAGCAGAGTTCATAAAAAGATGCCTCACATGTCATCAAATAAAAGCTGAGACTCAGGTTCAACCACGCTTGAGCACAACTTTTTAGCCCCAGACTGATGATCAGATGGAGAAGACCACAAATTCAATCAAGGACATGATCTGTGATGGTGTCCTGGATTTTGTCCGTAGTTGGAAGTACCGCCTACCACTAGTGGAGTTCACATACAATAATAGTTATCACTACAACATTGGTGTGGCTACATTTGAGGCCCTATGGGGGTGACCTTTCATATCACCTCTATGCTGAACAGACCCAGGGGAGTTAGCACATATGGGTCCAGAGTTGATATAGGCTACTATCGAGAAGGTTTAAATGATCTAGGAGTTGATGAAGTCTGAACAGAGCCCTCATAAGTCTTATGCCAATAGGAGACAAAGACCCTTAGAGTTTGAGGAAGGAGACCATGTCTTCCTTCGGGTCTCACCCTGACGAGGATTATAGAGGTTTGGCCAGGGTGGAAAACTATCTCTGAGATTTATTGGACCTTTCTAGATCCCCAACAGAGTAGGAGAGGTGGCATATTGTCTAGAACTTACCCCATAGATGCACTGGGTGCATATTGATTTCCATGTGTAGCTGCTTAGGAGGTACGTACATGATCCATTACACGTTATTGACTAGGGAGAGATGGACATCAATGATGGGGTGACATTTGCAGAGTTGCTAGTGGATATAGAGAATCGATAGGATCAGGTCATTTGTTGGTGGTCAATTCCTCTATTGCGAGTTCATTTGTAGCACAGGAATCTCCATGAGAGCTCATGGGATCAGGAGGCTCAGATTTGTGATCATTACTCTCATTTGTTTGATTTTCCTTTTTTGGATATCAGAGAGATAATACCCTAATGTGGGAAGAATGTAATGTCCCATAAATTCCTTATTAATATTTTTATTAATTATATGGAATTTTTACAATACCTAAAAATTTGACCGCATGTGATTTCGAGGCCCATAGTACCCAAAATGATCTGTTGAAAAAATGTTAAGCTTAAAATAGAATGTTTGAATAGTTTTCTTGAAAATGTAAAATAAATCATAAATGGGTTCCCATATTAGAAATCCAATGGCATGTTGCGTTTAGGATGGCGGGTTTACCCTAGGCACAACTTATGTTTTGTCGGTGTAGGCCTTTAGTGAGAAAACCTGAAAATGGCATAACTGTAAATAAAATAATTAAATAAAAATTATTTTTTTTCAAATGTTTATAACCCATGAATGATGACTCAGATTAAAAATCATAGACCACCAATGAACTCGTTAGGGTATGCTTTCCATAGGTAGATACTAACTTTAGTCAGTGCAGGCCGCTAGTGGAAGTTAGTTTTTGGCTGTAAGTAAAATAATTAAGTGACAATTATTTTATTGTAAAATCCTTAATTTCTATATGGTAACTCTGATTGAAAATATAAGAGTAACATTGAGCTAGTGAGGGGATTTTCCCCATAGGCGGCTCCTAACCTCAACCAGCGCAGGTCGAGGGTGACTGTTAGTCAATATTTTATATTTCTCTAAAGGTGCGTTCAGTAAATGTGCTGGAGGCGTTCCCTATCTTTTGAACCGGTGCTCGGAATTGAAATCCAAGGGCACCTTTGAATTTGAAGTGTCGTGATTCTCCTAAAAAGGCATCTCTTTGATCATATTGGGTCAGTAGAAAAATATAGTTTTTCTGACATTTAAAAGAATAATAAAATAAAATGTATATTGTTATTTATTTTATTTTTTTCCTACCACATGTTGAGAGGTGGTGGTGAGGACCACGGAGATTATCAATCTTTTTATATGGGATATTAAATTCTTGGTTACACTTTGGTTGTGTAACCACCCAACGTGTAATTAATGTGGCACATTAATTAGGCCACTTAATGACCCACATTAATTCCTCAGTGCGTTACTCATCCTTTAATCCCACTATTTAATTGAAGCTCATGCGTGATATTTTTTCATGGCTTCACCTATCAAGGAACCTCTAGTGAAGTGGTGTGATGTCTTCCATCGACGAGGAATGAATGCTTGGACATCGTAGGAGGGATCGATCCAAGAACAAATAACATTGTCGGCTTCATCAAAGCGTGGATTCCCCTTCCTCTATTGGGATGAATCCAATGATTCCTAAGTTAGGGGTTGTCAATTAATTCAAAATTTCTCACAATTCTTATACTTGTTCTTGATTTTTCTGGTGGTTGTTACAGGGGGATTTAAATGGGGTTTATCATTATTTTAATGTTATATTTAAATTAGTCCGACTTATTATGTTGCTAATGCAGAGGGCACAAGCCAAACAAAAAAGGCCCATACCCTCTGCCGCATTATTTTCAATACGTTCTTCGAATGCGGCATTTACCAACTTGATAGAACCTTGAAACTGAGAGTTGCACAAAGACGGCGGCATCCCGGGTGTACCGTAGGCACGTCCGGAAGGAAGAACAAACCACCGAAGCTCACCCGGTGGCCCGCGGCAGATTCGCCAGTGTGGCACCGAAGACTGGTGTCGGCAGACCTCGTGGTGGCTGGTGCTCTCCGGTTGTGGGAGAGGGCATCGCTGCATCACGTCATGGCAGACCCAAAGGGGTGGCCGAAAATCGGCCTACAGCAATGGCGAGGCTGGGTGTCATCGCGCGCCTCTTAGAAAAATTCCTAACAGGAGGGGGACCCAAACCTGATGTGGCTCATAGACCAAGTGGCGTCTCCACTTGAACAGCCACATGGAGCCACTAATTAAAGAGTCAAATGTCTCTTTTTGACTTGTTTGGGGATCTACCAGCCATCCAGATTTCAAGCCGCACCAAGGAACTAGGTCGCGTCGCCCGGCAGGTCATGCCCAGTCGATTGGTCGGGCTGGTCCGGGGCCAGTAGGCTGATCCCATCAGGTCCCAGCCCAGGCTGTTTCGGGCCATGCCGAGTCGGACCTAGATTGGGTCGGGTCAACCTAGACCCCTCTCAGGCCCAGAATGGATTAAAATGTAGTATCTTGCGAACCAGACGTCAATTTGATGAACAGTTTGTGGCATTGAGATCATTGGAGCAAGAAAGAACTTTTGAGATACTCCATTATTTTTTTGGAGAATTTTGGAGTATGGCTGGGTTGGATCGAACATGAATTCAACTAAGCCCTCGAAATTAAAATGCTAATAACTCACAGACTGGGCGTCCAGTTGCCACGTTGTCTGTTGCATTGAAACCCTTATGACATGGTGGTTCATCGTGTTACTTCTTCATGGAACTTTGTACCTATTGAAATATGAATGATGGGTTGAGTAGAGGTTTCTCTAAAATACAAGTGTACTATGAGTGGGAATCATGTGTGTCGCTAAGATGTGAATAATAAAGAGTGATTCTGTGTGAATCAGCACCCAATGATTCTGTGTGAATTAGCACCCAACGATTCTGTTTGAATCCAAACCTGAAAATTCTATTTGAATCAGTAACCGTTGATTCTGTGTGAATCAGAACCCGTCAATTCTATGTGAATCATCACCCAGCGATTCTGTGTGGATCAGCACCCAGCGATTCTATGTGGATCAGCACCCAGCGATTTTGTGTGAATCAGCACCATGTGATTCTATGTGCATCAGCACAGAGCGATTCTCTTTGATTCATCACCCAATGATTCTATGTGAATCAACACCCAGTGATTCTATGTGAATCAAAAACTAGGGATTATCTGTGAATCTACACCTATCGATCATATGTTGGTCTTGCGGGAGTTAGTACCTATCGATCTTGTGTAGGACTTGCGGGGGTTAGCACCTATCATTCCTGTGTGGGTCTACAACAGTGCCTGTTGACATAGTAAGATGATCTATCCTTACGAATAATCATTTGTACTTTTTTACTCAGTTATAACTAGTTTAAACTATGTCTTTTTCTTTTTCTTTGTGATTGAGGTGGTATTTGTGGTTTTCATTTGTGGAATTCTGAGAGACCATTGGGGGTCTCGGGGTCCCTATTGGGTACTGTTATACTCACCCCTACACGGTCTTTTCCCACACCTTGTTGTGTATTATGCAGATGCCGGGTAGCCTTTTCTGAGTCTCAGGAGCTAAGACATGATGGTGGATGATGATGACGGTTGACATGGAGAGTTATGGAGACGATTTGTACCTACCCTTCAGGTTGTATCCCTGGTGGATGATCTGATGAGCTATTTTTTTGGTTCCATTTGTAGTTGTATATTTTCAATTGGTATTATATACCATCACTTACTTTCATCACACACTTTTAGTATATTAGTTCTACTTTGTGGATGTATCTTGTTGCTTTCTAGTCTGTGTTTTTGTACATGTTTAAAGGCAGTGGCTTCCCATTTTAGGGATACACCTTTCCAGTACTAGTCTCCAAACCCTGGCCTATGAAAGATGGGTATGGGGTAATCACAGCACGGGCCACGGGGGATGGGTCATGAAAAAAATAGCTAAATATTTTTAATACAATTCTCTTTTCTTAGATTTCTGGAATTATTTCACCCTCTACAAAAACTAAGAAATGCAAATACATGATTTATTTAAATTTCCTAATAAAAATATCATGAAATGACCTAAGAGGTCCCATGCCATAGCTTCCCATGCCCACCACCAATAAGGCATGGGCTGGACATAGCACCATGAAGGAATATCAAACAGCTGGGAGTCCATTTCCTAGATACCTATATGCACACACCCACAAACACCCCGATACAATAGTGATAATTTATAAAATAACAAGACACTATAATTCATTCATAAAACAAACCCAAAAACAAAGTAAAATATAATTACATAATGTGTATAATGATCAAAACTCACTCTCAAAAAAATAAAACTATAAATTCATCCAACCTTCCCATAAGGATGGGATAACTATCAAAAGAAACTTCACGAATGCTCCTCAAACTAGCTCTGGTAAACCACTTGGTCGGTCACACTCACTATCTACCACTTGCATTTGGTCCTCTGAATACTCTGTCGAAGGGCCTCGGTTCAAAACAGTACATGGGAAGTGTGGGAAGAACTACACATGGGTGAGCATAACAATACACGGTAGATTCCCCAAAATTCAAAAAAAAAGGAGAAACTGCAATACAATAGTCTTCTAGACCTAGCCATAAGAAACCCAATCGATTAGGATAATCAATCTAAAACCATAATATGCTAAACATGACATGTCATGTCAATCCACAAAGTGTGTAATACAAGAAATGTGATAAAACTACTAGGAATTCTAGAAATAACATGATATACTCATCCCAAACACCAAGTCTCAGGAGGTTTTGAACTCATATACTGCAACAGTATTATACTAATGTCTATAAAGTTAAAACAAAACAAGGATAAAACACCCCATTAGTTCATTCATACCAAGTTGCACCCATCATAGAGATACACTCTTAGAGAAATAATTAGTATCTCTAGATCTAGTTATCGACACCTGAGGTCCATCCATTGCTACCTTTCTCCCATTGCAAGATAAAGAAACCCATGTGGAAATTTCCTACCCTCACCACATTACATATTTGAGGGAGCACTTCAAAAATCTATGATCCATGTGCATATTATCTTCTAAGAGAGATTGGAGGGACCCACACCTTTCCACTACCTATCAGTCGATGGATTACTATCTACTAACTATCCCATGGAAACATAATCTCTCTAATTTTGAGTGGCATCCCCTAAGTCCATCAAGGGAGAATGAACACCTAAAAAGGTATAGAGTATAACTATAGGAGAGTCCCACTCCTTGTAATTATATTGAATAGTTGAGGGAGAACTAAATCTTATGGAGGACATGCTCCTCACTAATACTTGGAGATGGGGGTGTACTACTCTGTAAGAGAGGAAATGCATCGTGGTATGGAAATAGAGTATAAATTGTAGGAAAGATGACCCAAACCATGGTACGATAGTGGATAACAACTATATGAACTCAATTACCAAGGGGGCCCTAAACCTAATATAAATTAGTTTTGCACACCCCAGGATAGAGGACTCGCTCTCCGGAACGACATGTGAGCACCAACTATACATGACAAAAATTATGGAGGATAAGAACCATAGGATGACAAGGGTGTTATGAATAAAATTATTGTGGAACCACACCTTAACACAATGGGAGAGTACTCACGTTATTGATATGTCATTTTTGGATAACCAGTTCCCTAATATGGAAGGATAGTACTGACTCCACAGAAAGAGGACATGCTCCTTAGTCTGATAGGGGAGTAACTAATTTATCTAGCTGAGCAGTAAAGAGGGTCTTCACCCTAACATGAGAGGTGAGAAATGTCTACAACTAATCCAACGATATAGGGAACCTACTCCCAAAACCAATAGGGTATTACCGATAAAGTAAGAAATATGTAATGCTAATAAACCCTCTCCCATGACCTCAAGAACCGCATCTCCCCCAAATTAGAGATGTAATGGAATCTTTCACCCAAAATTCATAGGAGACTACTAGTCCCAATTACTCATTATGAACCACCCCGATTAGCCACCTCATAGGGTTTAGGTGACCAACATCCTAAAGATAATGAGAAAAATACCAAATCCAATGACAATGAAGTGATCCACCCTAATAACCACCAATGATTGATCACCGATATAGAAGATTCGTGATCAATTTCTTCCACCTCACATCTTGTAGGAATAAAAAGTACGCCATTTCATTCTAAAGAAATAAATGATAAAGATAGTCTATTCACATGCTAGTATATGAGTACAGAGAAGGATATATGAACTGAGAAAGATACCAAGAAAATATAAAAGGTGTACAAGACATGCATAGGGGTCCACATTACATGTGTACCCACCCAAGAACATGGATTTATTTCATATAAACATATTTTTACATCCCATATAGGGGTTCATGGTGTGTAAATCTAGTACATGCTATGTACGACTTCACCTAAGCCATGCTAGTGTTTTCCTCTACATGGACTAGCATATTGTGTACCAAAAATGTCGTGTATACCATAATACACGGTGTGTCATGAATAAACACCAATATTCACATGTAATTTTCTTGTTTCTGTGTACCAGAACCCATTCCCATGTACTTTGATAGTGTAATTGTACATGACCATGTACTTTTACACTACTATCCCAAGTCGTTCTCCATCATAACATGGTCCGGGTACTACATGTCATGTAACCCCATTACAATGGTTGTAGACCCAATAATTATTCTTCTATTAATAGGAATATCTATGTGGAATATCTCACTAGGTTACATGTTGTGTACATGGTAATTACAATCAGTAATTGCATATGAAAATACAATATTCACCCCAATTGACACTAAAAACTATAGATCGACCTAAGAGGGATCTCAAGAAATTTTAAAATGAATCAAAAAACCTTAAAAAATACAAAAAAAATGGGTTTGTACCAAAACTCAACACAAATACCTCGACGGAGAAACACTAATTCATTATGCGTAGAATTATGCCCATGTCATGATGCATCTCGATCTAATGATGGCCAGCGTCAAAAATTGAGATCGACAACACCTCTTTGAGTTGATTAAAACTTATTTACATCATCTGAAAAGGGGGATAAGATATGATTTGTTTCCCTTATTAGGGGTGTCATCAACCCAATGTGAGGTTTGTGGGGAATAGGATAGGTTTTAAATATATATTCATTTTATTATTTAATCTACCTCATAATTCCCCTATTTTTCCTCCAACCAAAACCTCTATCGTGGATGAGATTTGGTTACGTTTCGAGTCATCATGCCATTTTCAAATCAACCACATCCTCATATTTGTAATCCTAGACTCATCTAAATATTTTTTCACATTTTTTTAAAAAATGTTCATTCATGAACAAATATAATAAATAGTTTTTTAAAAAATTCCCCACTCCAAGGATTATGGAACCCTAGATTCCCATGAACACTCAACACCTTTCTCCAAAAATATTCATAGATATATTCCAAAGTCATACATGTCAATCATGAGTCACTATATTATCCACACCTTAGGTATTTTCATCTTTGAAAAGGAAAATCTAAGGAAACAAGGACTAAACTAGGATCTTTACTAGAACTCCCATGATAAAGCGATCACATGGGGTACATATGCTACTTTAAAGAACACACTCGGTTAAATAACTAAAACCAAAAAACTCTCATGTCCACCAAATACTAGTTCAACATCATGGAACAAGATAGAAAATGTATCCTATACAATGACAATTAGAGAAAACCCAAGAACCATGGTCCATCTATTATTATATGGTTTAGAAGTACACCACCCCAATATCCTGACACAGATACCAATAAAATCCCACAATTTAAATCCAACCTAGGGTGAGATGCACAAAATCATCTTCAAGTGTACTTTTTTCAAGGTTAAGGTCGATCATGTCTGGGTAACATAAAAAAATTGTAGTGTAGACTACTCCAACCACCTAAATCTAGACATAGAAAGAAAATTTAATACCCTACACATCTTTGCTTCTCCTGGAAGGAGAGTAACCCAAATGAGAAGCACTGAGAGAACCAATAGTGGATTTAGATCTGTGTATGGATGGTAAGAAACCAATCCAAACTACAAAAAAATTGTAGGGTATACTTATGCTACTATATAATGGTTCCATGTAAGGCCCTCCAATGCGGAGTGTGACCCTGAACAAACATGTCTATGGAACTAGTTCACCACACCTCTAGACTACCCACATTGGGAGGAATTGTCTATCCCATATAGATATTATCACATCATAAAAACTTATCATAGTGGGGAATTAATCCCTCTTTCCCATGAATCCAAATATATTTCAAACTATACCACCTTCTCATTGAGCATCTCATATACGAAGATGATTTCCAGTGAACAAGGTTACTAACAAAAAAACAAACAACTTCACAAACATTCGCATTGGATCTTACTAGGACCTTTGTTTTAGCCACCAACACATCACCTAATCCCATACATGGAAGTCAAAGTGACTCATCCACAACACCTCAATATTATCCTCTTTTGGTAGTGCTAAATTTCCCTCACATTTTTTATCACATCCCAAAAAATGGTTCTTGGGGGTGAAGAATACCTCTTTCTCGTGCATTAAAATCTTCAAGGATCATAATTATCATGGTGTAACAATTATTTCATACTTCACATAGTTAAACCTTGAGAATGAAGAACAATGGATTGAGTGCCTCATAAAATTGTCTAACAATTTCTATGATAGAAAGTTGAAAGTAATCAGAGTGCACATGTACTCATCCTTGGAGATTTAGGGTCAAAGGCCTCTATGACCTGAATATGTCCTCTCACACATCATAAAACTACCTAATACATTCATATAACACTTGGTGGTGGTGGAAAAAATACATCATACCACCTTCTACATCTTGATGTTATCCTATCTCCAATTACTAATCCTCCATCTTAAGGAACTCCAGGTTCCAAATGCTACCTCTACCAAAGAGTCCCATCGACCACCTCCCTCTGAGTAGAAAAGTGGGTCAGAGAATATATAGGAAGATATCTTGATCCATCAAGATAATAACATCAACCCTCATATGGATAACCTAATCCCTTTTTCTACTCCTGTGTCGCATTCCCATGTGCCTAATCCTAGCCATAGGTATGCCTCCTTCATTGTGATAATTTAATCAATAATTTACTAACTATTGTATACATATCATCCTCATAACTACCACATAAGGATATATCCTCATTTACTACAAAAAAGATTATCTCTAGAAATAGATCATTATCCAATACCCATGAATAAGAGTAATGTCACAATGAGACCAAACATGCACTAACATCTCTACGGAGCCCACAGTCAAAGGTCTGAGATCTGAAGAATAGTTATCGCACAATAATTGTGGAGTATAACGATGGGTCTGTAAACTTTTATGAGCACTTATCCATAGTCATAATACAAACCCAAAGATGTGGAAGCTCCTTGATAGGCACTGACCTCTACATGGATCGGTATAAATCATCTATGGAAAGTGTCTTTAACTTTTACCAAGTGAGTGTTACCTCATCATGGGACTTTATCCCTAAACTCCAAAATTACCATCCAAAACATGAATAAATCGTGCCACTAGGACCACTATCTCATTTATAGGTGTCATCCCTAGGAGGAAAAAAGTAATGGCATCCCCATGCTGGTCATCAGCCTCCTAGGGGTCTGGATCACCCGACTACCTAATAGGTCGCTACCTCTGGAACTCGTGTAGAATTCTCAACCTAAGTCACTCTTCATCCTAAACTTCTAGAACAACCAATTTCTCACTAGTGGTCTCTATATTGGCATACCACCCAAAGGTAACATCTCAAAACTAGTTCCCTTCACTAGAGCCACATCCTGGGGTATGTCGTCACTACTAACCCTCCATGGAACACTATCTGGTTGTTGTTGTGTCAAAATACTTTATTAAAATTCATCACACACCAAGTTAAAATATTATACCCCAGGATATGACTCATGAAGAAAATTAAAATCCAAAACCCTATCAAATATTTTGAATATAAAATTTAATCCCCCAAGACAAGTGTCCAAATGTACAAATATGAAATGTATGTTATCAGAGTCCTATGGTATTGATACATTGGAAAAAACTGCAACACTTGAACATATATTCCTAGATCCAAACTCACAACCTTATAACACTTCTACTATGAAAAATACACCCAAAATAAATACATTGTAGTTTGAAATTTGAACCTAATTTGATATCACTTTTTCACAAATGAAACTGAATGGGTTGGGGCCTAAACTACTCAAACCCACCTCCAATAAGATAGGGGTTAGTGACTACTACTAGATTTCATAACACATTGATGGGAATCTTGTAATGACCTAAACATTTATTAATAAAAATTACACACGATCTAATTAAATGTATTATTATGAAACATGGTTATATAAAACATATCCACTTCCATGGTTTTCTAATTTTGTATTTTAAAATAATATTATGAATTTTTACCATTTAAAATATAGCCATTGAATAATGATGACATGATTAGTATAAATATTGTGTTTTAACAAATCCAATTTACTCTGATAAATGAATCGATGGCCTCATCTAGTATAATTGCTCCATACAAAGCCCATTTTTTCAGAGCTCGGAAATGAGGTAGTTTCACTGGGATTTTCTCTTGACCAATCCCAATATAAGCTTTAACACATTAATCTTGACTGAAATATCCTACAGGAATAGTGTAAGTTAATAGAGAATACGACCCTAGGAATGTTATCTGAGTCACCCCAAGAGTCTATCACCATCGCACACCATATCCATAGGGATTATGTGGTTGTTATAAGGGGATATGAAACAAGACCCTAACAATATGATCATTTGAATTATTTTTTTTAATAAATAATATACATTCATTTTATTATTATTTCATTGTAAATAGTTTATAAACCACAAATAGTTTTTTTAGTTAATATTTAAATTCAATTAAGAAAAATACAGAGATGAATTAATGGAATTTTGAATTAAATAATATTTCAATAAAATATTATTACTAAATAAATTTCTAGTAAATATAAATTATCATATAATTTTTGGGAATAAAATTGTAATTTTTATTAAGTTTTGAAAGTTGTTTCTGTTAAAACCCATAAAACATAATAAATTTCAGTTTTTATTTTAAAAGTAAAAATTACATATTTAGATAATTATTTATATAAAATAAATATTATTTTTTAAATTAATACATTCAAATTATCAAATGGTGAATTTTTCATAATTTTACGACATAGTCGAATTTTTCAGTAAAAATTAAATACCGTTTAAATATTTAATGGTTTTTATGACATCATAATGACACAATAGTGATATAATAAAATATTAAAATAGTTATATTCAGACAATATATGTTTTACCATTAAAACAATGTAATTTTATATTTGGTTTTTTTAATTTAATGGTGCCTTATTGGACCCTCCATGACATATAAAATATCTTCACATTTTTAAATGATTCCATTGAAGTGTGACTTACATCAACATGAGAAAGCCTAATATTGTAATAATTTCATAAAATTTCCTTATAAAATAATTTTTTATACTCCCCTTTGGGAAAACCATGAGAAAATACAATGGTATGGTTTTTGGTTTTGATTAGTTTAACGTGTAGTTTCCAAAACCAAAATAATAATGAATTCCCTCTCCTTTCCTATATAAACCCACTAAATCTCCCATTCCTCTTTAGTCTAAACCATTAGAAAATGACCAACCTCTTCCCTCCTTTACCTTTAATCCTCCCAAGGCACCCCATGATCCCATGAATCCTCTCTCAAGCCTCCCCCAAGCCATTGAGATCACCCTTCCTTGTAAGGAATTTATTCCTTTCTCTTTTTTTCAAAATTTATTTATGTTGGTATACCCTTTTATTTTCAATTAAAATTGTTGGGGTATGATTTCAAACATCCCCATACATCCTATTTAGTATGGAATTTCTTGATTCTCATTTACATTCAAGAAATTTTTTTATATTATGCCTCTAAATTTAATTATATATGTTGGGATACGATGTTACATGACCCCCTTACTATCCATTTCATGTATAAATGGTTATAGAGCCATTTATATCTCATCAGTGCATTTTATGATTTCTATTTGACGTCATTATGCTGCCGAAGTTACACCATAATTTCCCCTACCAAAATCGTCTTGTAAGTGAATAACATACTCATTTCTCTATCAAGGGTATTCACAATTATGCACATGTACTTGTATATTGATGAATTAAATTTAGATATTTCACATATCTTATTTTTGTAATAGATGATTATGTTTAATGAATACATGTTTTATGATCCTTGTGAACACCTATGTTTGAAATGAAATGTTTATAAAGGGTGTGCCCTAATAGAACTCCAAATCATGTGGTAAAGATTAGTATCAGGATATGTCAATTGAAATGTGGTTTTACTCATTTTAATTCAATTTAAATGACGTTTTACTAATGATAATTAATTACAATGAGGTTTTACTGATGCTCCATGTGAAATGGGCCTTGGATCATGCTAATATCATGTTAAATGTTGTAGCCACATTTCTATGTTATAATAACCGTGCTATATCATGCCTTTATGTTCATGTTTCTCTTATGATCCATTGATATTCCTATTGCTTATCATGTACTATATTATTTAGGTTATACCTTTTTGATTCCCTTAATGGGCTTTATAGATCACCCTTTTCATATGTATGTCCCCACGTTATCCAATTTCATGTGAAGTACAAGGCAATGTTGTGGTCATGTAAAGGAAGTTTACAATAAAGAAGTTTGTATTTTTTTTGTCTTAATTTTTCATAAAATATCCTTAATTTTCCAATACACTAGACCTATCGATCCATAGAGTCATATTAAGTAAAAATTTATGTAGTAAATCATGTTTAATTTTGTAATAAAAAGTAGGGTTGTCATAGTTCATATCAAAGGATATGTTGAGTAATTTTTGTGAATAGGATTAGAAAGCCCTAGTGAATGACTTAGGGAAAAGTCTAAGTATATTAAAACATACCTAAATTTTGGTGAGTATAGAATAAGTGGTTTATTATGAAAATACATACCAGTCTAGATACAAAAATGTAGAGGCAACTCTGGTATATATGTATCTAGGGGTAAAACCAAAAACACCACTTTGAACTAGGATCGAATGGGAACTAGTGCAAGACAACAAGCCTTGATGCACTCTTGGTTATGAAATTCTAGGGAAATATGATTTGGTAAATTCATAAGCTTAGTATGAACAAAAATTAATGGAATAAAAAAATTCCCCTGAGAATATATGTTTGGAATTAGGTCATGGATAACATAGATTGAAGCCTATAAATTCATAAGTTAAGAAAATACCCATAATTTATATGTTATCCCTTCTGGTCAATGAATTACTCTTTTTGTGTTACCCCTAACATTCATTTATCCCATCCCATGGATTATAATATGAGGATTCAAGAAAACAATTAATGTGAAGATCAATGTGATGACTGTTCCAACGAGATCCACAATCTGATGGGAGTGAGAATCACAAAATATTTCATGATACTCTCTCTATTAACTGATGCTTTGAATAGAAACATGGGTCATGAGGAATTTCCATCCCTCCAAATAAATAAAAATCTGTAATTGAGAGCTTAATGAGATAAGGGCCTCCTAATTTTAATGGGTCATTTGATCCCTAAATGGACAAAAAATGGATCAACTCCATTGAAATGTTATTCTCCATCCATTGATGTTCTGAGCAAGAGATGGTTCATCTGGCTGCTTATCGTATAGAGGTTGTAGCTGATCAATGGTGGACATTTATTAAAAATATGAGGCATGCGTAATAAATCTAAGAGATGGAATGGAAGGATTTCAAGAAAATATTTTTTCATAAATATTTTCCATGTCTCCGACTTAAGAATGAAGGGGAATTCCATTCCCTTAAGAAAAAAAGATGAACAATCCATCAGAGCGAATGAGAAAATATTCACATGAATTTCACAATATACCTGTGGATTTTTCATTACCCTGAATGCAATGTTGACCACTTATTGGGTGGGCTAAAACCTATCCTATGAAAATATCTAGTGATATATGACTTCGATAGCTATGAGTAAATTGTCTGATGTTCCCTCAATGTTGAACTGTAGATCAGCGTATCTCATAGGTGTCATGGGGATACAAATCCAAAAGTGGACTTTAATTGTGGTGTTCTAATGGATAAATCCAATGGTGCTAGGAAATTTTAGCACCAAATTTGCCAAAGGAGCGGAAAGAAGAACCTTGGAAATTACCTGAAGGGGACAAGGAAATTCTTTAGGTGTGCAAGAGAAGGGAACCTAGCAATTAACTGCCAAAAAAATACCTGCTACAATGATAGAGTATAGGAATTCTCCATTTGACCCTAAGCACATTTTTCATTACTTAAACTACAAATAACATGGACACACTACTAACAAGTTCCCTAAGCCATGTGTTTTTTGACACAACAAAAACCTCCAAGGAAGCAAGGGCGAGCTTTTTCCATCACTAACTCCGAAGAGAATATGAAAAATGATCTGCAGATATGTAATCTAGATATTCATTCAAGAATTGTGAATGTATTTTTTTATTCTAATTCTATATCTTATTTAATATACAGAATGTTTAGTAGAACAATCCAAACACCACCACAAATCATGTAAGTAAAGTTGTTGGTGAGAACAAAAAATGGGGAAATTATTGCATCCCATGAATATAACTCCTCCCTTATCACATTTTTTGGATTGAACTTCCCAAAATACTTCACCATACTCCTAGTAGTGGAATTTCATGTAAATATTTTCATTGATTTACTTACCCTATATATAGCCAACATAAATCTTCATTAGAGGGAAACCACTCTCCATATGGAGAATTGACCCAAGATTATGTACAAGTGTAATGAAGAGGATGAATCTTATTTAGCATCATCATCTCAAATGTAACACCCCAAGATTCCATGGAACATTTCCCTTTAAATAGTGCAATAGATTGCGTTGTACGCAACTTTTAGTTTTAACACACCACGAAAAATCGAACAATCCATTATGAATAGTAATACCGACTTTTTGAAATATTATAAATTTTATTTTTCTAAATGGACTCTATTTTTGGATTCATATTATCAAAATTAGCTTAGAGTGATTTTTTGGTATTTTTCTGAAAGCATTTAATTTTTGATGAATAGTAAAAAACATTGTGTAATTGTTTAAAACCAAATTATTATTTAATTAATTAGTTATTTTATATAAATTTATATTAGGTAAAAATAGATACATAATACCTATATAGGTTAAATTTAATTCATTGGAGTAATTTTATAATAATATTAGATATATAAATATTTATTGAACTTTTTACCGCCTTTTACCCACCTTCTAGGAGAATTTTCAAATTTGAATAAAACTAAATTTTACCACTTCTATGAGTTGAATTTAAAAAATATAAGAGACATAGTTGACATCAGTATGTAAAATTTGGTTTAATAAGATGAAAATAATTTTTTGTGAATAATAAATTTTGACTTTTATTTACCACGGTTAAAAGTAAATAGGGTAATTAAAGGTAAAAATAATATTATAATTACCCTAACACATGTCCTAATTCTATTGGATAAGTTTTTTTAAACCAAAATAAACCCTAGGAATAAAATATGATCCTTTTGGTCCAGTTTTATTAGATTAGGAAATTTATTATCAATTTATTTAAAAAAGAGTTAAAAGTGTTCAATTCAATGTTTTATAACTAAACCATATTTAATATTGGGTTATACATAAGATAAATTCAACTATAAATATTCATTATAAATATATAAATCATTAATACATAATGGTATTTTATTTATAAATTTTAGTCATTAAATAATTAAATTTATTTTTGACACAATCATGATGCAATAATTAGCTTATTAATGAATGATTAAAATAATTGATATTATAAATATCCAAATAAATATAAATGGAGACTTCTGATGAATTACACTTATTTTCTAGGTTAATATTACATTTTAGGGTTGATTAGATTTTTTTTTATGTCATAAAGTTGTTATGACTTTCACAAAAACAAAATACCAAATAGTGTCAAAATAGATATAAATGTGTTTTTAAAACAAATACTATATTATTAATTGATTTAATATTACAAAAAATATATAGATCAGAAAAATGACTTATATAAGGTTATATATATCAATAATGGACCACTTGGGGTTCTCTTTTCTTTTTATAGTATGTTTATTAACCATTTATTATAATAATTCAAGAATACATGGTAAAAGGTAAACTATTTAACATAGAGTTAAATCTAAAAGATATGGTTAATATAGTGAACTAAACCTGTCTAAAATCAATTTTTTGAGAGTTTTTAGACCCATAACCACCTTATCCTAAAAATAAATCATTTTGGAGCGATTATAAACTGAATATGATTGTATAATAAAATAATATTTCATGCTTTTCCAAAAGTGACCCTCACCTCTCTTACAAAATGGTACGTCGCCTTCTCTCAAAATAACACTTACAAAGCCATTTGTATCATCCAAAACCTGCTCAAATATCCTCCCAAATACCCTCACTTCGACATAGAGGTCTTACTTTGATCATAAATCCATCCTATGGAGGACTTTTGATCAACTAAAAAGGAAACACCTAGAAAAAAAGGTAATAATTTCACCACCTCTTTCAAAGATCTTATCTTCTTCCACATCCTAATTATTTGTTATTTCCATACCAAAATAATAACTACAGTACCTTATACATACTTTTATGTTCTTATAAATATGGTACAATTATATTCATTATTCTATCCATCCTCTGAATGACGAGTCACCATACGTGTGTACGTACGACTTACCATCTCCATGTCGTGGTGTTGTTTGTCATTCAACACTTAATTATTTGGATGGGTTTAATAATGAGTATAATAGATTTAAATAATAAATATAACATGTTAATTATTATTTATATGTGATATACCATCCAATTACATACGATTTCACCAAAAATAGAATGATATTGTTGCTCGTGAGTACTTACGGATTACCGTCTCCCGAACGTGATGAAATTCAGTCCCCATCATAACCATTCAAGAATAATTTTCATTTTAAAATTAAAAATAATGTTTAAGAACATAATATAACCATGGATATGAATCAAATACATCCTATCCATAAAAAACATGGCTTATGTGCCCAAGAATATAAAGGAAGATGAACCAGTTAACACCCGAAACAATGATACTATCGAAATATTATTAACAAAGCAATATTAGAAGATCATATATGATATAATATTTATGTATTTGGTTTTTTTATAATTTAATAAAAATTATTTAAATATTAATAAAGATTTTAACATAACCTCGATTAGTAAAATTACAAGTTAAGGGTTAATTCTACAACCTCTTCATTGTCTAAGGTTGTTTATACATGAGTTTCTACTAGGACCTCTTTATCATCCACATCCATGTTTCTTAAAAGTGAATTTCAAAACATTTTTTATATTTTCTATATTATAGGTTAAATTATTTTATACCTTTTTTGGATTTTTATTTAATGTTTATAAGAGAATCTTTCCTTCTTTTTCTAAACTAGGTCCCTTATGACCTTTTTGATAAAATTAAGGTAAGAATGTTTTTTAAAACTTATATGGAGGGTGTGGCTATTTTAGGCTGTTATAACACCTTCAAAGCTTCCCTTACTATCATATAAGAATTTTTTCAGAATAAATGTTTTATTTTATAATTAGGTTTCTTTTAAATTATTTCAAAATATAAAGTGATATTTTTTTCAAATAGTTTTAATTTCATCTATGTCAAAATCCTTTGATGGATTATACACTTGTTTGAAGTTGATAAAATATTTCATATTTTATTGAAGGTTTTTTCATCTGCTTAAAGGTGGATGTGTTATTTTTATACCATTCATGGTTTATGAATAAAGTATTGACATTTATTATGCCAGTTTTAATATGAATTTTTATGTCATGTTTCAACCTTTTCATATGTGGAAAGCATTAGACTTAGTATGTGACGGGTGGAGCTCGCAATGGCTCCTTGATTCATTGGTAGGTCTCATGAGACAAACTAATGTCTTGGAAAAAGGCATCAAAAAAATCTTATTTTGTAGTCTTTGCATGAGGTCTTGACTATGTGGTTATGATGTCCGACATTATGCATTCCATAATTATGAAATTGGCTATTGATATTACATGTGATTATTCGACTAGTAGAATATCCATGTGAATAAGTAAATGACATTACATGATTTATCTTTTCCATATTATGCTAAAAATTAAGTTTAAAAGGCATGTGTTTTAGTCTTATACATTTCCTTAAATGTTTATTCTTATTTATGAAAGATTATACTATATTGTTATCCTTACTGAGCATTTGAGCTCACCCCTTTCTATGTACTATTTTTACTAGGATGTGAAGAAGTATATTATAACTCACCTATAGGGATTGTCTAAGGGATATGAATGTGGTCAATCGAGATAATTTTTTGAGTTTTTTTCATTTTATAATGTATTATAAAACTTATGTATGTATCTAATACTTCCAAAGCTACTAAACTGATTGTTCTTTCGGGACATGATTCCTTATATCATGCCAATGTATGTAAAATTGCACCGAATCTAGGTAAATGGGGTTGGGGAATTACATAAAATGTGGATATTACTTCACTATGAGCACACATATCATTCTCAAATTATTGATTCTAAGTAGTAAACCATCCATCATGACATGAATATTATGAGGGAATTCGCTGATGTGTTTCCTAAGGAATTTCATGTTCTTCCTCCTATAAGAGATATTGAATTCTAGATTGAAATTATACATAGGCCTTTGATAATATACAATACTCCATATAGAATGGTCATTTTGGAGCTTGAAGAGGAAATGAAACAACTACAAGAGAATATGGATAATGGGTTTATATGCCCAAGTGCTTCACCAAGTGGTGCACCAGTCCTCATCGTCAAGAATAATGATGGTTCAATGTGCCTTTGCATTGATTATCTTGAGCTCAAAAAAATCATGATAAAGAGCATGTATCATCTTCTATGAATTGATGACTTGTTCCATTAGCTACATGGAGAAAAATACTTCTCCAAGGTGGATTCGTGGTTGGGATATTACCAAGGGTGAAGAAAGAGGATATCCCTAAGACTGCTTTTCGTACAAGGTATGGGCACTATGAATTCATAGAATCTCCATTCGGACTCACTAATGCTCTAGAACTATTCATGGACTTTATGGATAGTGTCTTTAGAGATTACCTCAAAAAAAATTGTGGAAGTCTTTATAGATGATATTCTAATATACTCAAAAACCATGAAGGTTCCTGAGGAGAATCTAAGCACTATACTAGAGACCTTGTGAAAGGAGAATCACTATAAAATGTACAATATGTGTGAGTTCTGGTTGAAGGAAGTCTCATTTATGGGTCATATCACCACAAGAAATGTAATATCTATGGATCCATCCATGAAAAGTGAAATTAGGGGATGGATGAGGCCAACATCTGGGATGGATATCTATAGATTTTGTAGAATAGCTGGATATAATTGCCAATTTGTGAGAAATTTCTAATGGTTTTCAAACCATCTTAGCATGATAAATAAGAAGGGATTCATGTTTGCGTGGTGTGATGAATGCGAAGATATCTTCAAGAGTTGACAATGATACTTATCACTACTCTTGTTCTCACACTCCCCACACATAGATAACCATTCAGGGTATTTATTGATTATTTGAAGAAGGTCATGGGCTGTGTGTTGATGCAAAATGATGAAGACATTTCCTATACTTCAAGGCAATTGAATGTTTATGAGAAAAAATATCCAACACATGATTTGAAGTTGGATACAGTAATATTCTATTTAAAAATTTGGCGACATTGCCTTTTTGGGGAGAAGTGTGAAATATATACGGATCACAAAAGCCTCAAGTATATATTAACATAGAAAGGGTTGAACATTTTCCAACAAAGATGGTTAGAGATGATCAAATACTATGAATTCTCAATCCATTACCACACTAGGAAAGAGAAGAAGGTGGTTAATTCTCTATGTATAAATGATCCATCAATTCTATCATTGATGAAATTTGAAAATGATACAATTATCTTAGAGTTGATGAATATGGACATGAGAATCATAAAGAAGGGAACAACATCAATCCTTTCACAAATGATTTCTCAATTTAATCTTTTGTAAAGGATAAAGGATGATCAGAAGGACGATATGAGATTTCATAAGAAAGTGGAAACTATCATAAAAGGGAAATCCTTAGAGTTCAAAGTTAATGAAAATGAATTGTGAGATTTGGGTCAAGAATATGTTTTCCATCAAGTCTGGTGTTAAATAAAGAAAATTAGGATGATGCATATAGTTATAATTTCTCCACTCACCCATTGAACAGAAAGATGTATCGAGATATCCCAGAGCATTATTGGTTGGATTACATAATGAAGGAAATCACTTAGTATACATCAAAGTGTCTGGTATTTCAGTAATTGAATCATATGAGGCATAATTATAAGGGAATTCTGCAAATATTACTCATACCAAAATGGAAATGGGAAAACATCACTATGTATTTTGTCACTGAACATATGAAGATATCCAAAGGAAACAATGCTATCTGGGTTGTTGCATATCATCTTACAAAGAATGAACACTTCTTTCAATTCAGGTGGATTCCACATTAGATCAACTAGAAAAGATATACAACAGAGATGTGGTAAGGCATCATAGTGTACCACTATCAATTGTATCTGATTGAGATCCAATATTCACCTCTATGTTCTCAAAGAGTCTCCGAAATGAATTGAATTATGAGCTGAACTTCAGTACTTCGTATCATCCTCAAACTGATGGACAATCTGAGAAGACTATCCAAACACTTGAGAAAATGTCTAGAGCATGCTCAATGGACTTCAATTGATGATGAGATCAACATATTCCTCTGGTTGAGTTCACTTACAATATCAGTTTCCACTCAAGCATCCAACCAGTTCTTCATGAAGACCTTTATGGTAAGAGGTGTAGAACACCAGCTTGTTGAGATGAAGTTGGGAAGAGAAAACTCCTTGGTCTATAAATGGTCTAAGAAATGGTATATGAGGTTAAGACCATTCAGCGGCACCATAATGCTACTCAGAGTCAAAAAAGGAGATATGTTGATAATCTTCAATGAGACCTATAATTTTAAGTTTGAGACATGGTATTATTCAAAATATCACATGGAAGAGAGATATGAGATTGGGGAAGAAGAGAATGTTTAGTCCAAGTTACATCAGCCCTTTTGATATCCTTGATTACATTGGATTAGTGGCCTATTGACTAGAACTCCAAAAAAACCTTTCTCAAGTTCATGATTTATTCCATGTATCACTCTTGAGGAAGTACATAACTTACCAATCACATGTACTCAATCCAAAGGTGGAACAACTGGAGAATTCCCTCTCCTATGAAGATAAGCGTGTGAAGATCTTAGATTGTAGGGAAAATGTTCTAAAAAATAAAAAAATTCCCCTTCTCAAGGTTTTGTGGCGAAACAAAAAGTTTGAAAAAGAAACGTGGGAATTGGGGGAAGTCATGAAGTAGAGATACCATCATATGTTTTATTGTAGGTAAATGAAATTTTGAGGGTGAAATTTCTTAAGGTTTAAAGATTGTATTGACCCAAAATTTTATTAATGAAAATTCATCTGATATAATTAAATGTCTTTTTATGTAAAATGGTTATATGAAATATATTCACTTTCTTGGTTTTATGTTTATGGATTTTAAAATACCATTATGAATTGTTACTGTTGCTAATATAGCTATTTAACATTGAACACATGATTAGTATAAATATTGGGCTTTAACAAATCTAATTTACTCTGAAAAACGAAGCAATGGACACATTCAGTAGAATTTCTCCATATGAATCTCATTTGACAAATATTAGAAAGGAGTTAGAATCACTTGGATTCAATCATGACCACTCCCAATCCAAGATTTAACACGTTAAGTTTGAATGGAATTGCCTCAGGGAAAAGTGCAAGTTAATTGAGATTACCACCTAAGCAATGTTATCCGAGCCGCCCCAAAAGTCTGTCACCATTGCGCACCATACCCTTAGGTCTTATTTAGGTGTTATAAGGGGTTATTTAACTACACCCTAGAACTATTTTTATGGGCATTAGTTTTTTATTGAATAAATAATATACATACATTTTATTATTGATACTTTGTAAATGGTTTTTAAAGAACAAATAGTATTTATAGTTAATATTTAAATTAAATTAAGAAATCTATTTTTATGAATTAATATATTTTTAATTAAATAATATTTTAATAATTTATTATAACTATTTTATTTTTTATTAAATATAAATGATCATATAATTTTTATGAATACAATTTTAATTTTTATTGTGGTTTGAAAAAGGTTTTTGTCAGAACACATAAATTTTCAATAAATGTATCTATTTATTTAAAAAGTGAAAATTCAATTATTTAGAAAAATATTTAGATAAAATTAATATTATTTTTGGAATCAATACATCAAAATTATCTAATGGTTAATTTTTCATAATTTTCTGAGACAGTTGATTTTTTGGGTAAAAATTAAATATTGTTTAAATATATAATGTGTTTTATGACATCATAATAACCCAATAGTGATTTAATAAAATAAAATAAATGGTATATTATTCCAATATATGTTTTACCTTTAAAACAATGGGATTTTATAATTATTTGTTTAATTTTATTGTGCCACAGTTGACCCTCGAAAACTTATAAATATTTTAACATTTTAAAATAATTTCCTTGAGTGTGTGACTGACCTCCACCTAAGCAAGCCTAATATTTTAATATGTTTTTCCATTTGACATAAAAAATAATGTTTTAATATCCTCTTAGGAAAATACCTAGGGTAAAACCATCGGATGGGTTGTATATTTGATTAGTCTACTATGTAGTGTCCAAAACCTAAATAATAAAGAATTCTCTCCCTTTTCCTATATAAAACCACTCAATCTCCCATTCTAATTCACTAAAAACCTTTTTATAATGACCATAATTGTAACTCATCTCTCTATAATCCTCCCAAGGCTCCCCATTCTCTGAATAAGCATCTCTAAATCATCATTCAAGCCTTTAGGATCACACATTCAAGTAAGAGATTGTGTCCTTTCTCATTTTTTACCAAATTTCTTTATATTGTTATACCCTATTACATTCAATTAAAAATTTTGGGCTATGATTTAGAAACTCCCCCAAACTACCATCCTCATTTTTTAATTATGAGAGACCTCTTCCTCTCTCATTAATTCCTCCCATGTACACCTGTTACCATGTCAAAATTCTGTAATGAATTTATCTCTTCTCATTTACATTCAAGCAGTTATTTTATCTTATGTATCTAAATTCCATTTCATTTTTTAGGGTATTATGTTCCATGACCCTACATACAGTCCATTTCATGTATAAATGATAATATACCCCATTCCCTATCATCACCCCATGTTATGATTTCTATTTGACGTCGTTATACTGATGAAGTTACAAAAAAATTCCCCATGCCAAAATCATCATGTAAGTGAATACCATACTCATTTATCTATCAATGGTATTCACTTTTATGAACATGTGCTTGTTGATTGAGGAATTAAATTTATGTATTACACAACTCTTATTTGTTTAATAAATTTTTATTTTTAAGGAATCCATTTTGTATGATCCATGTGGAACACCTATGTATTAAATGAAATATTTATAAAGGGTGTGCCCATATAGAACTACAATGCATTGGGTAAAGATTAGTATCATAATACATCAAGTGCAATGAGTTTTTAGTCATGATAATTCAAATTAAATGATAGTTTATTCATACTACTTCAAGTTCAATGAGATTTTACACATGCTCAATGTGCAATTATCTTTGTCACATTCTAATATCATGTTAAATGTTGTTTCCAAATTTCCATGTTTGGATAATAATTCAATATCAAGACTTTAGGTTCATGTTTATCTTATGCTCCATTAATATGACCATTTCCAAACATTTACTATAATTTTCATGTCATGTATTCTTTACTATCTTAATGGGATTTATATCTCACCCTTTTCACATGTATGTCCTTAGGTTATCCCAAGAAATACTAAGTATGAGGGAATGTTTTGGTCATATAGAGGAAGTTTTCTATAAAGGTGTTGTACTTTTATGTCTTATGATGTCATCTAATGTCTATAAGTTCCCATGATAGAAGACCTCTTGATCCTCATAGTTTCCTTATGTTCATGTTTATGTAATAAACCATTTTTTAAGTGTTTAATAATGAGTAGTGTTGTCACAAATCCTCTTCCTGTAGTACATGTACACACACACCAAAATACCCCTCAATTATATAGTGTAAAGATATCAAAAACTGTAAGCTAAATTGATTTTGTACATCCATTTAATCCCAGAGAATAATAGATGTACTAATGTAAGAACTTGAATCTTCATTTCAGGCATGGATCTTGATTTTGGGAGTTTTGAGAAAAAGGAGAGTTCTGGGAAAATACATAAGTACATGCCATGTACAATGGAGTACACGTTGTGTACCCTATTGTCATGGGTAGTCGTGTATCATCCATGTAACGGCCAGTACATGGTCATGTGGGGTTACCTGGGGACTTCCTAAAGCGGGGACCGGTTGGGGCATGTACACGGTGTGTACATTAAATTAAACACCATATAATTTTTATTTCTTTTGAAAAATTGGACCGGGGTCACGTCTCATACCCAGAAACATCTTCTTCTAACTCTATCTTTTTCTAGTAGCGACTAGGAATGTTGATTCCTCTCTGAGCCACTGATTTGACGTCCATTCTCCAAATAAAACATTGTTGATTGCGTTATAATTCCCTCGGTGAGTTCTTCCTTATTCTAGATAGTCTCCTCTTGATTTCTATTTTTTCATGAGATATTCTAGGTTGAGCATTTTTTATGTTTTGGTAGATCTATGATGTTCTTGGTCAATTCAAAGGATGAGGTTCAACTATATTGATCATAAAATTTCTAGGTAGGTGGTTTGTGCCTTTCCATAGTTGTCTTTGGATTATATGTGTTAAAAGTTCTGAAAACCCTACTTTAGGGTATTGCCTGTTTCGGAGATTCAACCCCGTTTGAGGCCTTCTATGTTTTATTTTCTTGAGAAAGGGTTTTGATTATAATTTAGGTTTAATACCTTGTTTATGGATGTTTTTCCCATATTTGTTTGATATTGGTCGTTGGGTCTAGAATTTCCTATTAGGATTTTTCGTTTCTATCCCTAATGATGTTAGGATATAGTTGGTATTATATGACAAGCTTGTGATATGAATGGAAACTGCTTAGCCCTATAGTAAATGAGATTACCTTGGCTACAGGATATTGTTTTTGTATGATTGTATTATACAGGGCTGTGAGAACATGGGGTAGTTAGAATATAGGGGGAATTGAGTTTGAGGGGTTCTCTAGAGTGTTTGATATACATTTTACGTTGTGAGATGATAGGGGGGATAAACTGTGAGTGATACCTCAATGTTTCTATAGTATACCATTATGAGACCATAGGGGGAATGGATGTTGAGTTCTTCCTCAAAGAGTCTATAGTTATCATTAAAATACCACAGTGGGAATTGAGGGTGAGTGTATCCTCAGAGAGTCATTGCCTTTGTAAAACCAGCGAGGTTAGAATTTGATAACATTACCAGGGGGTTTCTTGTGAATGATTGATGGAAAAAATAATAAATTTAAAATAATATAATTTTCTATTGTAGGACTATTTATTTATGAGTACTTCCTTGTTCACTGCTGCATTTTTCATTTTTCATACCATATATATTCACTGATAGTTATGAACAAATCATTGGGTGTTTGCCTATTGGGATTCGCCTCACACCCAGTTTGGGTCATGCTTTTAGGCCCAAATAGATTACATTGTTGAAGGTATAGATAAAGGAAGGGGACCTTCTACTTCAAGTACTTGATGGTATTTGAGCTGGGGAGAATGGGACCAAGCTGAGGCTTTCAATGCTACTGTAGTTTACTTTTTTTTCTTTGTACGTTGGTTTAGTACTGTATTTCTAGCATTGTGACATGTTTGGATGCATTCCTATACATATGTCACACTCATCATTTATATTTGTGCTTTATTTACTTTCAGTCTTCTGTTATTTACTTATTGTATTGTATTAGTACTTCCACTATAGTATATTATTGTTTTTCCAGTGTGTTACTCTTTCAATGAGGGAATAGTTTCCCCACTATCACACCCAAGGACCTCGCTTCTAGTCATCAGCCTATGGCATTCTGGGATATGTGCTTAAGCTCATGTGACCAACCGAGCACGGGGCACCTTTGGGCAGTACCAAGAATTGGGATGTTACAATGTGGTATCAAAGGGTTCTTTTCTTCTTTGACTTACTATTTAGAGCCTATGGATAGGGATAGGTAGGAATTTGTATTTGGTAATAAGTTGTGCCCCGGAGTTGCTACCCCGTGAACAGGGGAAAGACAATATGCCTCAATTAGTGCAATTTTTCTGTTTTTGCAATTGTTACAGTTGACTTGATTTCACAGTTGGGTGATTCAAATGTTTTTTGATGTTGTCATTGATATTATTGAGTTTCTATTTCTGTTGAAACATGATGAGAATAGGTTATTCCATATCATGCATCATATAAGAACTTCCTAGATATGACATGTCATGCATTATTATTATGCCTTTTTGGTTGATTTCCTGATTGCATGTTGTTGTGATAGATGTTGTGCTAGGTATTCATGTTGTTGCGATAGTTGTCATGATATAATACTTGCTATTTGATAGGTTATTTTTAATATGTAATTTTTTTTCAAATGGGCACCAAAATTTTGTCCATGAGGTGTTATGGGACCACAGGGATCATAATTCGGTGGATCATGTGATTGATTTCATCATTATAATTTTTCATATACATGAATATGATAAAAAGTATTGATTCACGAGGAGTATGGGCCCCCATAGATGAAAATTTGGCACATTAATGTTTGTTTTAGTGGTTTTATGGGGTTCCAGAGTACTTTATGAGGCTTACTATCTGAAAATACATGGAATAAACGTTGTGTAATGATGAATACATGCCATGTATCATTCAATTTGGGAAGGAACAACTCTTCTTAAGTAAACTCCGTTTACGGTATGTACATGCCATGTAGTCTTTAACTGTCTGACTAGCTATGTGGGAAGAGGCTTGGGGTTAGGAAATGATTTGTGTAACATTCCATGTACTTGGAGTATACGTTGTATTGTATGGACCGTATATCCTATCGTGTGACTAATGACATGGGTGGTTAAAACATAATTGGTACGCGTCGTGTCTAAGGTGAACACACTGTGTTGTAGAGACCATGTATCTAGTTGTGTGACTAGTGCCACAGGTCGGTCAAATCATTCTAGTACATGTCATGTCTAAAAAAACAATCTATGTAGTTTTGTTCGAAGATAACCGTGTGGTTTAGCCATGTAAAGGAACTCGGGTAGGGGGAAGATTCAAGTACTTTCCATGTCAAAGGAGAAAACATTTTGTGTATGGGTTGTTACATGACCAGGGTTTACAGAAGTACACACCCATGTAAAGGAACAAGGGAACATTCCATGTAGGGGTCATACATTCCATGTATCCATGTTTTAAAAAATATGAATGTTTTATTCCCCTTATTCATTTCATGAAATTCTATGTTTCATTTCAGGATAATCATGAACTAAGGTTTTCACTTGACCTTGTAGAGCCATGCCACTGAGAAGTCCTCTAGTTTTATGCAAGATATAGGGAAAAGATCAGACACTGGACATGGTAATTTATGGACTAAAATCGGATCCTCTCGTCATGCATGTCTTGGCACTAACCCTCATTCCAAACACAGGTGACGATGCATAGTTCCTAGAAGGTTTCATGAGTTTATGTAGACCTTCTAAGGATAACCTCATCCTACCCCATCTATGGTAGAGTTGAACTGAGTTTTTTAGCTGCAGAATCCTCCCACTTCCACAGGGGATGGAGGACCTCAGGCTGCAGAGTCCTAGTTAGAAGCAATGCTATCTATCTTTGAGCATCTCGAGATGCCTCTCTAGAGGATGGTGAATCTCTCTAGGTACATGTTTTGGGATTACTCCAAGAGATTTATGGATGTGATATCACAACTAGGATTCCAGCAAGTTATGGATTGGGATGATTTCCAGTAGAAATTCAATGAATAATTTTACTAGGAGACTTTGAGGTTGACCGAGCCTAAAAGTTAATGAGTTTGGATCAAGGTACACTCTCAGTCATAGAGTATTCTTCTCACTTCATAGAGTTTTAGTGCTTCAAACCCATTATAGAGTGTGATGATTTATTTCTGGAGAGGATTTTTTAGTATGGTCTCAAAAATCACCTCAGATCTTAGGTGAACATCTTCAGGGTGACATCCATAACTTCTATAGTCATCGAGGCTCTAATCATAGAGTGAAACCTGAGGGATTATGAAGAAGTGAGCCATAGTGGCTTGGTATCTATATTTTTTATTACTATGTCTAATAGTAGGAAGCATTGTATGGAGTCCACACCAAGAGATATGAGTAGGTAAGATACTCCTTCAGGTAGCTAGGTGGTATCAAACCAGTGCGGGAAGAGCGGGCATACGAAACCACATTGCTTGAGAGACCCAGTTGAGTGCAGATCTTGAGGAAATATGGATCATCTTAAACATTTATTCCTAATTTTATCACTTTTATCTAGTGATAGGGGTCCTTCAATGACTCCAAATTCAATAGTAGGATCACGAGTTTCTCATCAATTAGGGAGATAGAGTTTTTTCGGTCATTTAGGTTGAGGTGGAGGTTGTGGCCGCAGTGGTAAGACACAAGGTTTTCGATAGCCGTAGGGTTGATCAGCTTAGGGATCATATACAGCTTCATAAGCCACAACTAAGTTCAGGATTTTGTGCTACAGAATACCCAGCAGAAGCAGGATATCATACCCTCTAGGGTTAGAGGTATGATTTTGGTTGCCTTAGTTTTTTTCATCTCCTCTATTCGACACAGGGGTTTCCCTTAGTTTTATATTTGTGCCTGTTGTGGAGAGCCTTGGGCAGTGTGTCTTTACTTCAACAGATATCATGACCCTCGACACGCCGTTGGGTACTAGAATGGCTAGTGTACATTATTGTAAGGAATTCCCTCTGGAGGTTGGTTGGTGTTACTTCTTATTGGAACTTTATGCCTTATAGATGATGTGTTATGATGTCATTATCAGAATGGACTGGTTAGTTCCCTTCCAGGATGTGGTCGATTGCTATCTTTGTAGGGTGTGTTTCACATCACTAGAGGGTGGATTGTTTCTACATAGTGGTGAATTGGATATCCAAGCAAGCAGAGCTGGACCAAAACATCATGGGTTGAGAGGTGTTACATCCCATATTGATAGTTTATATCTAGATGGCCAAGGGAATTCACTGATGGACTTCCCTCCAGTGGTTGATCATTAAAATTGACTTTTTGGGGTTTCCTCTTGATCAAGAGGTTTACATTTATACTGAGCTTGTACCAGGGGTCGCACCGGTGTCTATTACTCCTTATAGAATGGCTACACCAAAGTTGCATGATCTCCAGAATGAGTTGGAGGAGTTATAGGAAAATGGTTTCATCCGACCATGTACTTCTATTGGGGGATCACCTGTCCTTTTTGTGAATAAGGTGGATGGTACCCTCATATTTTTTTTAGATTATCGGTAGTTGAAGCAGTTGATAGTCAATAACATATATCCCTTTCTGAAAATTCATGATCTATTTGATCGTATTCATGGATAACAGGTGTTCTCGAAGGTTGAAATGAGATCTGTTTATCATCAATTGTGAGATAGACCATCAGATATACATCCTACTGCCTTTTTGAGTTATTATGGTCTATACGAGTATGTTGTTATGATGTTCGGTCCCATGAACACACCTTCATTTTTGATGGCACTGATGAACCGAGTTTTTCTTCCTTACATGGATTCATTTATGGTAGTAATCATGGACATTATCTTTGTTTACTCTCACACTCAACACAACCATGCTACCCATCTTGAGGTCGTTTTGAGTACACTAAGAGATCATAATTTATATGATATTCCCTCCAAATGCCACTTTTTGATGGACCAGATTTACTTCTTGGGTCATGTTATCTCAGAGAAAGGAGTATCGGTAGACCCAGAGAAAGTGAGAGCAGTAGTTTACTAGGAGAAGTCGAACATTGTCTTTGAGGTTTAGAGTTTTCTAGGGCTAGATGGTTACTATGGACGTTTTATAGAGGACTTTTCACACTTATTAACTCCACTGATAGACCTCGTAAATAAGGGTGGGATGTACCTATGGATAGATTCATGTGATTCCTCCATTCATGAGATAAAAGAGAGATTTACTTCATCACCAGAACTAGTTATCCTATAGTCGGTAAAAATTTATACTCTTTACTATGATGCATTAGGTTTCGGGCTGGGATCATGGCTTATGCAGGGGGGAAGGCGTCATTGAATACATGTATTGAATGTTGAGGCAACATGAGAATAATTACCTGACGCACGATCTTGAGTTCGCAGCAGTTGTTCATGACTTGCACTGTTGGAGACATTACGTTCTGGGAGTGCATTGTGTGGTATACACTAACCACAAAAGTCTCAATTATATATTTACCAAGATATAATTTAATTTGAGATATCAATGTTGGGATGATTTCCTTCTATACATTAACTTTGAGTTTGCCTACAAAACTGGGAAAGGAAATGTAGTGGATGATGCGTTGAGTAGGATGACTCAGAAGAAGGCGGTTCAAGAGGCCAGTAGTGAGTGGAATGTTATTGTTTTATTCCTTGAGATATATTTGGAGGTGCATGACAGACAGGGGAAGACGTTTCATTCTTCAGTAGCAGTTACCTCTACTCTACTAAATTGAGTTTAAATGAGGTAGCTATTAGATTTTGAAGGCCGAGTTCTATGGTAGAGTGTGTCAGGAGAGGACCATATTCTGGGATGAACCATCATTGAGGATGAGATATTGTGTTTTCAAGGGTGTGTGAGGGTGTCAGCAGACATACACGAGGAGAATTTATGGTATTTTCATTCCTCACATTGTGTAGTTTATCCTGGAGTCACCAAGACATATTGAGATCAACACAGTCAGTATTGGTGCCCTGATATGAATAGATATGTTGCAAGTTATATGATTTAGGTTTTCCACCTATCAGCAGGTGAAATCAGAGAATCATCTATAAGTTGGTATTTTGCAGCAGTAACACATTCCCAAGTTGAAGTGGAATGATGTCATGATGGATATCGTGATAGGTTTACCGAGGTCGCCTCATGGGAATGATGTAGTTTGGGTTGTCATTGAAAGACTCATGATGATTACACACTTTTTACTGATCAAGTATACATTTATGGCTTATGATATTGGAAGGTTGTACATCTGATAGATTGTATGTTTACATGGGGTTCCACACTCCATCTCTTCAGACAGGGACACCTGTTTTACTTCTGGGGTATGGTAGTGACTATTGAGGTATTTGGGTTGACAAGTACTTCTGATAGTAGCTTACCATCCCCAGATAGATGGCCAGTCCGAGCATACTATTTAGGATATGGAGGACATGCTTTGAGTATGTATCCTAGATTTTGGAGTTTCTTGTGAGAAGTACATACCTCAGGTAGATTTTTCCTACAATAATATTTTTCAAGAAACTATTCATATGGAACCTTAAGAGGATTTATATGGTAGGCCATGAAAATCTCCCCTATGTTGGCTAGAGGTAGGAAATATTGCTTTACTGGGACCTCATATTGTCCAAAATACCACTGAGTAGGTGTAGATGATTCGGAAGAGTGTGGCTATTGCACAGTCATGGCAGAAGTCTAATGTCGATAGATGAAGATGACCTCCAGAGTTCGAGGTTGGAGATTTTGTTTTCCAACGTGTCCCACTGAGGTTGTGGAACATGAGGATTATGAGATAGGTAAATCTTTCATCAAGATACGTTAGTCCGTATGAGGTTTTGGAGAGATTTGGTCCAATTTCCTATCAAATGAATTTAACTCACAGGTATCGTGTGATTCACGATGTATTCCATGTTTCTCATCTAAAGTTTCACTTCTCAAATATGTCTCATGTTTTTCATCCCGAGGAGGTTGAGTTAGAGGTGGACACATCGTTTGAGGATCATCTTATCTCGGTAGTTTATTGGAGCATGAAGGTTATCCATGGATAGTCTGTTCCTCTCGTATGGCTGTTGTGGAATCACGGGCGAGTATAAGACGAGACTTGGGAGAGGGATGCCGATGTGTGATCACAGTGGTCGGAGCTGTTCGAGGATTCTTTCTCTGCTCCTTTTTTTAGGGAAATTTTGAGACAATTTTTTTAATGGGGGAAGTTTTTATGAACCCAGATCAACATATTAGGTATATATCTTGATTTCGGGTGTTTTTTAGAAAAATGAGTGTTTTTGGAAAATTAAGTACACACCGTGTACTTAGGAGTACACATCGTGTAACCAACTGCTGTAGGTATCCATGTATCGGTCGTGTAACGGCCAGTACATGGCCATGTGGGGTGAACTATAGACTACCTAATGTGGGGATCAGTTGAGGCTGGTACATGACGTTTACATAAAATTAACACACATTGTACTTTTTTGATAAATCGAACCAGGGTTGCATCTCATACCTAGAAACGTCTTATTCTAACATCGTCTCATCCAGGAATGACTAGGAACGATGATTCTTCTCCAAGCCTCTGATCTGTCATCCGTTCTTTGAATCAAGCACAATCAGTTGCGTTGGAATCCCCTCAGTGAGTTCTTCCTTCTTTTAGAGCCACTCCTCCTGATTTCTCTTCATTTGTGAGATATTTGAGGTTGAGCGTTTTTGATATTTTTCTAGATCTATGACTTTATAGGTCAATTTGAAGGCTAAGGTTTAACTATATTGATCATATAACATCAAGGTAGGTGTTTTGTGCCTTTCTATAGTTGTATTTGGATTATATGTGAAAAAAGTGTTTAATACCCTAGTTTAGGTTATTTTATGTTTTGAAAATTCAACCATATATGATGCCCGCTATGTTTTGACTTCTTGAGAAAGGGTTTTGATTATGATTTTGGATTATTACCTTGTTTATGAATGTGTTTTACCAGGTTTGTTTGCTATTGGCAGTTGGGTCTAGAACTTCTTGTTGGGCAGTTTCGTTTCCATGTCTAGTGTTGTTAGGATGGAGTTGATATTATATTACATGCTCATGATGTGAATTGTAGCTACTTATCCTTGTAATATATGAGATTACATTGGCTGTAGAATATCATTTCTTCATGATTTTATTATACAGGGTTGTGAGAACCTGGTGTAGTTAGAAAATAGTGGGAATTGAGGTTGAGGGTTTTCACAGACTGTCTGTTATACATTTTACATTGCGAGAACATGGTAGGGATGGATAGTGAGTGCTCCCGCAGAGATCTATTGTATACAGTTATGAGACCATAGGGGGAATGGACATTGAGTGATTCCTCATATATTTTGTAGTTATCGTCATAAGACTGCAATGAGAATTGACTGTGAGTTCTTCCTCAGAGAGACTTTGTCTTTGTGAAACAAGAGGGGTTATACTATGAGAACTTTCCCAGAGGGTTTCTTATGAATGATTGGTTAAATAATTAATAAATGTAAATGAATGCTATTTTCAAATGTAGGCTTGATAACTTTTGATTACTTCCTTGTTTATGGTTTCATTTTTCATTTTCCCTGATAAATATATGCACTGAAAATTAGGCCCATATCATTGGGTGGTTTCTTACAGGGATTCGTCTCAAAGCCTATTTTGGTCATGTTTTTGGGCCCAAATAGATTTCATTTTTAAATTTATAGATAAGGAAATCCACCCTTATACTTCATATACATTATGGTTGTGAAGATCAAGAGTATGGGACCAAGATGGCGCTTGCAATACTGCTGGAGTTTACTTGTTTTCTTTTTTACCTTTGTTTAGTACTGTAATTCTAGAATTTGGACATGTTTTTATACTTTACTAGACATATGTGACATTCATAATTTATATATGTTCTCTAGTTGTTTATTTACATTCCCTCATCCATTGTTTTCTTATTGTATGGTGTTACTACTTCTGTTGTTGTATATTATTTTTATTCTGTTGTGTTACTTTGCCAATGAGGGAATAGATTCCCCACAATCACATCAAAGTCCCTCTATGCTAGTCAGTATCCTCTTGCATTCATGGAAATTCTCTTGAGACCATCTTACCAATCAGGCATGGGGCACCTTTGGGTGGAACTTGGAACCACGACGTTACAACTAAAATGGTAAAAAGGGGAAATAGACTCATATAAAAAGAAAATTTTAAAAGAATCCAACCTAAATAGAAGTTGGGGATCAATATCAAAAGAAACAATTCGAATGGTACTCAACCCAACATTGATAAGAACCTCAATCAGTTTAGCTCACAAAGAACCTAGTCTAGTCCTAAAGGGACTCCATCAATAGGATTCTGGTTTGCACAATACACAACATGTTTCGGAAAATCGTGACCATGGGTGAGTATAAAATTACATAGTAGGTTCCCCAAAACCCTATAATGTAATGGGAGTAATAAAATTTCAACATCATGCTCAACCTATCCAAAGGGATCCCAATCGAAGTAAAAAAATCATATCTAACCATCCTCAACTAAACATTAGTAGTTAGCTTAGTCCAAAAGGGGTGCCAACCCATACATGCAACGACGCTTCAAGGACTCCCAGGAATGTCCCAAATATACTTTCCTAAATATCCAAGTATTATAAGGTTATGTCCTCATTGCCTATCACAAAATTATACCCAAGGATTTATTGTTAACACAAAACCATAAGAACAGAACCCACGAGCTCATCTATCCAATATGTCACCCATCCAAGAAATACTCTTCATAAGAAAACACCCACTTGTTCCTACTCCGGTTCTAAGCATCTATGGTCTAGAAATTGCTACCTTGAACACATAATTCATTAATGAAACACAAGTGTAGAGGCCCTCCCCTCACCATTACACGCTATTGAGGGAGAACTGTTCCAGTCAATTAACCATGTGCATCCACTCTACCGAGGTAGGACATTTGGACTAGCACCACACCGATGCCCTTTATTTTATGAAATAATGGATCCTAACAACCCCATAAAACATATATCTATTCAATATAGAGTAGACTACCCCATGATCCATCAAGGTATAACTAAATATGAAATAAGTATCATAAATAAATATAAGAGAGGCTCTCTCTTTGTAACTATACTCAACAACCAAGGGACCACTGACTCCAACATTGGACCTACTCCTCCCTGATACTTGTTGACATGGGAGTACTCTTCTATAGTTGACCCAAAACTCCCATGTGTGAAAAGTGTGTACCACTTGGTGGAAAGAGGACCCTCACACTAGTATGAAATTGTAGTACCACTCTTCAAACTCGATTACTATAGGGACCCTGGTCCTAAAAAACTTGGGAATACATACACCATGCTACTGGAATTGTCCCTCATATGATAAGGGGGTACCGAATCTACTAGAACAACACTTATAAAGGATGAACACACTGGAATGAAATAGGATTTCCAACTCCTATAATATAGGACCCACTAACTAACATGGTTGGGGAGTACCAACTCTATTGATATGTCATGTTTGGAAGACCTGCACACTAACATGGTAGGAGACTACTAACTCCAGGGATAAAGGACCCTCTCCCTAGACTATAAATGGAGTAACCACTCTATATAGACGATTCATGTGGAGTAACCATGCCCTGAAACAAATGGGGAGTGTAGTATCCAATCACTTGAATGATATGGGGAACGTTCAATATAATCCATCAAGGTATTACGATCCCCAGAAGTACTACCAAATTGTAAAAGAATCCTCACCCAGGTCATAGGGATAAAATTCTCAACCAATGTAGAGATGTAATAGAAAACTAATCCATTAATCAATAGGGGAGTACAAGTAAAAGAATCACATTATAGACAACACTAATCTCTTAGCCCATATGGTCTAGGGGACCCACATCCAAATGAAATGTAAAGGGTACCAACCTCTACATCAACCCCATAATCTATCATTATCACCACCAACGGTTATACTCAGTGACACATATGGGATACATTATTCATGAATCTTCATATCATTTTGTCCAAAACGCATTCCACCATCCTGTTATGCATGAAAAAAATTACAGTACAGGCTAATCTAATTCCTAAATCTGATTCCTAGAGAAGAAGATAAGGATGGTGGAAGAATTCAATATGATCTCCAAGGAGAAAAATATATGCATTGAGGCCCACATGATTTGAGAACCCACCCAAGCACCTAGGTGTATATCATATCTATACTATTTTCCAACCCATGTGGGGGTAATTGATGTGTAGAGAGAGTACACATCATGTCCCGCTTCACCCAGCCCCTGGTCATCTTCTTCCTCTACACGGACCAGTTATCCCAGCCTATTACATTCTATGTATCCCATAATACATGGATTTTTTGGAGTAAAAGAGAACCTTCCAATGTATTTTTCAAGTTTCCATGTATCGAACCTCATTTCTTTTCACATTCACCATTTAATTGTACACTGACATGTACTTTAACATGGATAACCCAATCCATGACCCATGGTGACAAGGATTAGGGTACTATATGGTGTGTAACCCTAGTATATGCAATTTAGAAACCAAAAGTGTTCTTACCCAAACAATAATAGCTAGATGACATGCCTTATTATACTACATTCATGTTGATGGTAATTATAGTCATAAATTACCTCCAAAAATTCCTAATTCACAATGGTTCACCATGAAACCTTAATATCCACCAAAAAATCTATCTAAAAATTAAAATATGTATCTACAACATTAATAAAGGAAAAAGAAATGGGATGAAGAAAAAAACTCAAAATTCTTACCTCAAGGGAAGGACGATAAAGAGTTCAGTGTAGAACAACGCCTAGATCTTTCTTTTTCTCAATCTGATGTTGGTCGACATAAAAACATAGAAAAATTACACCTTGTTGCATTGATTCATAATCATTTCTCTCATCACATATGGTAGATAGTAGAGGATAGGTTTATCCTATTTTGGGTTTCTTCACCCTACATTAGGGATGGTGGGGATTATTTTAGGTTGTAATTAAATTTTCATTTAATCCACCTCATAACTCCCAGCCAACTCACATCTGACCAAAACATACAATATAGACAACTTCAAATCGCACCCAAGGTAAGAATGATGTTTTGATCTCAACTGCAACCTCATATTTCCGATTTCAGTCTCATCTTTCATGTTATTCACATTTCAATCGAAATTGTGTGTGTGTGATAATATATATTTAATATTTTATAAAAATATCATCTCTCTAAGACACTATAGAACCCAAATTCCCATGTTGACTCAGTTCAAGGCTTCATAAATATTCATTTCAATATTTCAATGTCTTACAAGTCCATAATGATTCACTAAAAACAATCGTATCCTTTCATTTTTTTAAACAATTTCTACATCGTCACATATCACATGTTTCATCATATGGTTATGTGATACATTAATCTCTAAAAAATTTCCAAATATCGACTTAAACCATTTAATAAATTGTTAACCATATGACCCCTACAAAATATCAAGATCCAAAATATTATAAGGTCACTATATTTAAAAAACGAACTTACCATTTTTTCAAACAATATGAAGTAACTAAAAATTGTCACATAATAAAAATGTAAATACCTTCATCATGTATTCTCATGAAACATGATAATATATTGAATAACCAGAAAACCTCATTGAAAATTTAATTCTACCATATTTTTTAAGTATGAAATTGATTATTGGATATATTCATAAAATCCAAAAATGATATAGCCTTCATCAATGACAAAATAACTACTTCGATGAAAATTCATTAATTAGTTACAACGGATTCATTAATATACAATTTACATTATCTATATAAATCATATAATTATCCCAAAACAATTATCTAAACAAAGGGACAATATTTATGGTTATTTATCCCTCAATAATGTGTTTTTTCAAGAAGTTAAACTTTAAACTGAATCATTTTTCATATTGATAGGTATCATTCAACTCACTCTTTAATACCCTTAATGAAAAAAACCTTCAATACGAAACTTATATATTATATAATTCATAGGAATAGAATATCGACAAAAAAATTCACTGACATCATATTTCATGGATCCAAAAACAAAATCATATTTGTCATTCCACATAAGTTATATCAATAACATAATCATGACCATGATCCATTATCCTCTACTAAGGTATATACCCTTCATTATTAGGGAATTAATTATTGTAGTGCCTCATCACCAAATAGGTGAAACACATAATAGAAGTGTTTTAATTCAATCCCTTTTCATTCATTACCTTGATGACACTTTAATTTTCACTTATTAAAAACTCTAATTCCATTATACTATTTGCCAAGTTAATTCTTTAAAAAATATCACATGTGAGGAAATCATTTTTTCCATTCCATTCAATATCAATTACTCTATTTTTTCATATTATTCTTTTTGTTACTTTTGAATACATAAAACATGGAGAATACATTATTTGTCATCATATAATTTAAAAATAACTCATCAGGTGAACAAATATTTTGAGAATCCATCGCTCTTTAGAGACATCTCTAAATCCCTTCAAAGAAGTGATCAACCAATAACTCTATGTTGTGTATGTAACATGTACCATACCTAACTATAATTTTATAGGTAGGTTAAAAATCTACAAAACATTCTTCATCCTTCTTATAAGATATGTAGCTTTCAATTAATCTAAATTTGTTTCTAAAAAGGGATGAATTTTCAAATTATATATCCCTAAATTCATTTTATTCCTTGAGTTCTATTTCCTCTTCCTCCATATTATTATGTATAAACCACCACCATTGATCAGAACCATCATTTATAAAATTCTCTAAATGTGTAACCTTTTCTCTTTCACCACATATCATTCTAATAAAAATATAATCCACTAAAATAATCCATTTCTCTTCTATCATTGGACCACTTGTCCCCAAAAATTATGGGGGACACTAACATATAAATCGATCCTATATCAAAGAATCTCGTAGTTGAATGTATTTCTCCATCTTGGAAAATATATTTTTCATAACCATATTATGATTACCTAAAACATCCATAATAATCTATGTTCTTATACCATCTATATTAGATTCATCACTAGGGAAACCTATACATTTTCCATAACTATTGTTACATTTTTTTCATTCCATGTGACTTCTCTAATAAATGTAATATAATATATTATCTCCTAAAATTTTGAAATTTTTATAATTCTAGATTTGATGAAAAACGTTACATACATTTTAAATTTTATTTTTATTTAATATCATGGTCATTACAATTGTTTCATTAGGCGTATCATTATTGCTGGAAAAAAATTCTCTCAAGGATTTGTAATGGTTTTTTAGGAATTTTATTTTTATTTCAAAAAAGACTGATGTCAAAAATTCAAAAATGGTTTCAATAAATGTAGATGAATCAAAGATGGAAATTTCTCCCAGTTTATCCCTATATTTTGGGCACAAAAATTAGGGGTATTTTTTATGAAAAAAGGATTATTAAATAGAAAATGTATCATCTGCATAACATAAATTTTATTTCATAGTGAAATGCACTTTATATTATTTTTTCAAGGGAGACCTAAAAGGATGTATTTGGATCCACGATTGAACTTGTCTTATGCTGACATAATTGTTATATTAAAAATACTTTCAATGGAGGCCATTTAATGTATAAAACATTATTTTTTAATGAGGATGGTTATTTAAGGATTTAACTATATAAAATTATCTATGATAATCACATATAAATTTCATTAGAAATTAATGGATAAACCAATAAGTAGTTAATGCTAATTTTTAGAAGAAGGTTTTCTAGGATAAATTTTATAAAGGACCACAATAACATCATCAAGGAGTAGAAATTTCATTAGATTAAATCATAACTGCTGTTATTATCTATGTCAAAATTGGTTCATAAAGGAGGCATTCTAGGAAGGATTTGATTTTCGAAAGAGGTGAATCATTAAGTAGTTCGAAAATGGTTAGTTTAATAAGAATGTTGTTCAGGAATATAGTTTCTAAAAGGTGTATTTGGGGAACTATATCCCAAAAATTAAAAGTAATTGTGAATATTTAGTAATATATAGAGAAAATGAAGTCCAAGAATACTGGTGGTCTACAACTCACTCACACCACATAGTCTGAGGGAGTCAATGGTGTGATTAATGTAGTTCCTGAAGGGGCTAAAAATAGTTCATGAAAGGAGAATCTATAGGGAACAAACCATATTGTGAATTTTATTTTATCTATCAAATAAATAGTGTAATTCATGGAACACTCATATATTTGTGAAAATATTGATTTTATTCATAAAAATAAAATATTCCTTTGAAGATTTAGTGAGCACACATCAGTTGAGTGAGAATTGAGCTTTCAAATTGTGATTGATTTTAAACTAGTAGTGATAGTGATTCCACTCCAAAACCTGTATTAACAATAATAATTATTATATTTGGTACATAAACACATTTCCATTTTGTTCTCCTTAGACATAACAAGGGATGGTTAAAAATGTTGAATTTATGTGTCCTGTAAATGTTTTAATTTTGAGATTGTTATCTACTATGGGAATGAGAGAGATGTGTGATATTTTAATGATAACAAAATATCCTAGGATAAATTTGTTTTAATCATTAATAAAATGATTCACTCCCCCCCCCCTCCCAGGTTATTTTACCTAAATGTGACAATAATTGGTATCATAGCTTATGTTTTAATGTTAGTGGTCATATCTCTATAAATGAAATTGAATCTATTGATCACAATATGATTTTGATCATCGTTGGAATAATTTTTAGTTATAGAAGAGTCTTATTAAAAAAATATTTTTATCATTGGGTATAGATGTTTTAACATCCATAATTACTAGAAATTATAGAAATATGGATAGTGATGTTATATTAGAAGCTGATCTTAGGGAACAGGATGCTAAATCACATGAAATTAATTTCTTAGAGGGAGCCTTGTCCAACACAATCTGTATAAATGTCAGATCATGTATGTCATCACATGATATGTAGGAAATGATTCTAAATATCTATGGTGGAGATAAAAATGTATGAGAAGAAAATTTTAATATTATTTGGATCAATAACGAGTGTTTTATAATGCACCCTAATGAGTATGTAGATGCATTTTTTGATTAAGTGAATGTTATTATTGAAGACATGTGTGGTATTAGAGAAACTATAGATTATGTGAAAATCATTGAACAAATCTAGAGATATCTATAATCCTGGTTCAATCCAAATGTCTATATGTTGGAGGATCATAATTTTAAGGAACTAATATTGGATAGATTACATAGTACTCTTATCGCATACGATATGAGAAGTTATGATAATGATACTATTGAAAAGGGGAAGTATAATTATGTGGAATTAAAGGCCATAAATAAGATCACTTTTTATGTTGGTCATGAGGAAGAAAATTTGGATAAGGTCATGAAATTATTATCCTCAAATTTTCAAGGAAGAAGAGGATTGTTCAAAAGAAAAATCATATTACATTCTTTTGATAGGGAACTATTGGACATCATACCTAAGCAGATTCAAGATGATGATGACGATAATGGTGAAATTATCAAGAAGATTCATCAGAAAATGTAAAAGGTATGATATGTACTAAGAAACATTTTTATAAAATGAATAATAATCTTTCAAATTAATATGATAGTTCTAAAGTGTATAAGAGAGAAGAGTTGGGGGGCTGTAAGGATCCTAAAATCCAACATTGTAGTTAATGATGAAAATCTATATATGAAATACTATGAAGATGAAAATACTAATATGGATGATGAGAATGAATATACTAAATATAAAAGACCAAAATACATTGATAAAGTCTCTGTGTGAAAGTTAAAATTTAATTAACATACTATTATTATCAATTGTTCTGAAAACAAAGAAAAATACTAAGTGAACTATATTGAAGATCATTATGAGGAAGTTATCAGCTAGTGGTGAAATGTAAAAGTTCATGAGAAACATATGAATCCATAATAGCATGACACTAAGGTTAAAGATAATTAAAAATTAGAGGATAGAGTTCCAACAAAATAGAAAAAGGAATATCAGTATAAGAAAACAATATATCAGAATAATATAGATAGTTTGGGGCTATTGGAAACCAAAATAAGTAATTATTTATGTCATACCACATATACCTTCTATAAGGATGAAGAATTATTTGGTTATCAACAAGAACATAAATATTTAGATATTACAATGGAAAACAATAATTGAATATGTGACATATTAGAAAAAAACCATCATCAAGTGTTATTTTTGGTTGAAATATGGGACAATCACAAAAATGAATGTTCCATAGATGAGAATATCTAAATTTAATAATTGAAATAGAAGAACCCAAATAGATATCGATATTAAATAATATTAATATATGGTCATTTATTTTGTGTGGATGATTTGTAAAAATGGAAATATTTTTTAAATTATCTATATAAATGAATGAGAAAAACATATTCAATGTGGACATAAGAAAAAACTAAAGGAATCATTAAATGAGATGACAAAATTAAATCAATTTGAAGAAATAATAAATGGAAGGTGTCCATAACAATATAATCATGATCAAGAATACCATATTATGATATGTATCAGAATGGAAATAGATGAATATTCAGTAATTTTAGATATTTCATTGAAAACATCATATCATACTAAGATATGGATCATTGATAGTGGACCCTCAACCCATATAATAGTGAATAAGTATATGATGATAAAAATTTGACACAACAAGCAAGGTGTTGTAATTTTTTTTATGATGAAGGAATGATGATTATTCGCTTATTAAAATCCAATATTTTCTTAATATACATGATACTTGCTAATGTAATTGGTTTTAAAGGTCATAGAAAGAACATTCTAAGTGTCATCCAATTGTGTGAATCCAGAAATTACACTATATTTTCAAAAAATATTGTTTCATAAATTGAAATGGTGATTCATTTGTTTTTTAGGGAATTCATTCAAAGGGAAATAAAAATTGTGTTAGTGGATAATGTGAAATATCATTTCTATAAAATTAATAATAAAATAGTTTATGTCATAATAGTCTTGGTCACTTGATCTAAACATCCTTGTGAGATTTTATAAAATTCGATTCTTCTTCGAGATCTCCCTAGGATGTCACATTATCATACCCATACATGTGATTTATTTAAAAAAGGAAGGTCATTCGAAAGTCATAAAATAATAAAAGATAAAAATTCTAAAAAAATTTATGAGATTGTGAATATTGATGTGTGCAGAACCATTTCACGAAGACATATAAATGGGATGAGATATTATATTCTTTTCATTGGTGACATTATTATAATAAAATTGGTTTCAATTGTAACCCAATTTTATGTGGTGTTTAATTTCAAAACACATTATCAAAGGGATGTTGTAAATTTTCTAGGTCCAAAAAATCTACAATATCAAAACAGATAATGGAATATAGTCCTAAAATAAATAATTTCCTGATTATCTCATGAAATATGGGATAAATAAGAATTTTTCAGTAGTGTGAACTCCCTAGAAAAATGGGGTTGTTTAGAGAAGAAATGTTATTATCAACAACATGGTTGGAACAATGATCATTGATATAGACCTTCAATAATAGTTTTGGAATGAAAGAATGATAATATAACCCAACAAATAAAATGGGCACATACTATGAACAAAGGAAGATAAGACTCTATAATAGATACGGAATTGAAATAATCAAACATTGATAAAATTTCATGTCTTCATAAGTAAGTGATTATTTATAAATAAAGAGAAACAAAATATGCAGGATACCTAATATGATAAAGTGATATTTATTGGGTAATCAAATAAATAAATCAATATAATTGTTTCAATGAGAGGCTGGGAAAAGTTGTGTATAGTAATTAATTAGTCGTGATGAAAAATGAGTATAATATTTGTAACTCCCTGACCCCAATTACCCAGAGTCTGTGCATTATTATGTAACATTGGCATGATCACAAAATATCAAGTCTCGAAAGACTGATTAGTTTAGTAGCCTTGGAAACACTAGATATATTCATAAATGTTACATTACATCATAAAGTGAAAAATCACAATAACATAGTCTTCATAGTCCACACTCATATCCGCTTCAGACTATCCCTGTAGGTCAGTCATAAAATATTTCTTCACATCCTGGGAAAATAAAACATATAAATGGGTGAGCTCAGATGCTCAGTAAGGATAGCAATACAATGGAAACTTTCATAAATAAACATAAACATTTAAAGAAATGTATAACTAAAACAAAAGCCTTTTAAACTTGAACTTCAGCATAATATTGAAAAAGTAAAATGAAATAATTCCATTTACTTATTCACATGGATATTCTACTAGTCGAATAATCACATGCAATATCAATAACCACTTTCATAATGATGGAATGCATAATTCCAGATTATCATAACCACGTAGCCAAGGCCTCGTGCCAAGACTAAAAATAAGATTTTGTCAAGGCCTTGTGCCAATACACTAGTTTGTCTCATGAGACCTACCGATGCATCGAGGAGCTATAGCGGGCTCCACCCGTCACTTATTAAGTTCAATGCATTCCTTATATGAAAAGGTTTAAAATATCATAAACCATAACATAATTGTATCACATAAAACATGCATAAAAGAAACATAACATTTCCACATTTCAATCACAAGATATAAATACAACACACTGATATAATAAAAACATTATCAAAACCATTTTCAATACCAAAATAAAAGCAAAGTAAAACTTGGTATTTATTTTTCATTAAAAAAAGTTATGGCTTGTAGAGGAAGCCGAAACTCAAATAATGGTCACGGCGGCGGAGAAGTCATTGTCGTCACGTACGTAAGACAAAAACATTCCTTTTTGTCATTTAGTAAAAAACTTCATATAAAAATATTCCTTTTGAATAAAAGTAAAAGTAAAAGAGGTTTATACACCGTATAAAATAAATTTGTGTATAAAACAAAATATGCCTCAATGAAAGGAGATTGAGACGAAGTCCCTTACCTCGTGTCCCACTTGACTCGATCATTCTTTAATATCCTGAATAATAAACTAGAGTTAATTTCTAATTGATTAAGAACATTTTTCAAGTTCATTATTCCTTTTATATCACTTATTACCATGTTATGAACATTATGCAATTATTTAAGTTAATAACGGTCGTTTTGTCGATCTTTGGTACTTGAGTCAAAAATAAATATCTTATAATTACAAGTTGTTCATGTTGTGAAATATACATTATATCCAGAATTATATTCATGATTTATATATCATATATATCATATATATCCAATATATACATTCATTTATAATATTACATAACATTTAGAGGTAAGAAATGAAATGCACCGTTCTTGGAGATGGTAAGCCGTACGTACGCATGAACGCTACTTTAATTTCTATTTCGTATTTAATGGAATGAAATCATAATGATATAAAGTTATATTATAATTACAGTATAATATCATATATAATATCATTTACTCTATCCTTTATACATCCCACATTTGGCATTAACGATTCAAATCACTTTGAGGGGGCGGTAGTCTGCACTTCCTAAAATGAAATTATCGCGTTTACCCATAATGGAAATCATAAAGGTATGACATAAATGAAAAATACAGAATCATAAGGAAAACATAAACATAATATATATCATATATAAATATAGTGACATCTTAATGGCCACTATGAGAGGTGTTAAAAGAAGATTGAACAATCATCGTTTTGTGAGGCAGTAATTTGCCACCAACAGAAATAGTATGTTCTTTAACCATTAGATGAAGGTGTGTGTAATTTTAAATCAAATACTTCTCATAAAAACATCCTAGTATATTTAATATACTGGTTTTGTTATAAAATAAAGGAATAAAAAGAGTTTAAGGGGTTAGAGAAGCAAAATAAAACAAAAGAACATAAGAGAAGACATTACCTTAAAATTGGGTAACTCTTTTTTATTCGAGCCAAAGGCTTCCTTGGGAAGACTTCTGACCAAATTGAGGCTTCTAGAAGTAATATAGGTAATTTTATATATTATTTGGGCAGAGTTTTGCTGAGCCAAATGGCATTGAAGGTGTGAATAAGGTGGTAGAGGTAGGGGCCTTTTATAAGAGGAGAGGAGGGGCACTCTTGGAAAGTCATGAAATGTTACATTATTTTGAAGTGATTTTTCTTATTTCAAAGGTCCCAAAATTATATATTTCTAGGATAAGGTGATAATGGTTCGAAATATACTCATCCAATAGGTTTTTTACAAGTTTATGTCTTAGATTTTACATTATCTTTTCATTTTATTTAAATCGTTAATTAATGAGGAAATCAATGCATCATCATGGTGTTATAAAAAAATTAATTTATTTAATGTCTAAAAATTATAAAACAATTACCATGATGTAGGAAATCTTTTTATATTTCCAATAAATATTTATAGTGGAAAAGTTAACTTATATAACCCCATGTAATAATTGTTTTAGTAAAACAACACATGTTTGTGACAATTTTATTTTTACTTTAAATACAAAGTTATTAATGTCATTTTCTTACCCAAGTGGCTCCATGGGGTCCCCAATTTTCCCATGGATTGTCTTGGTCGGCGATGACTCATCCAATAAAGGTAGGACAAGTGTACATGTAATTTAATATTATTATAACATTATATTTACCTTAAATTACAATAATTACCTTTAATCGTGATTAGTAAAACTTAAAAGTTACTATTCACTAAAAATTATTTTCATCCCATTGAACAACATTTTACTTACTAATGACAACCATGTATGTCATATTTTTGAAATTCAATTCACAGAAGTGGTGAAGTTTCATTTAAATGAAAAATTAGTTTTTTAACTACCACTTAGTGGTTTCACTATTCATCAAAAATTGATGTTTTTCAAAAAAATACCAAAAATTAACCATAACATATATTTGATATTCCTTATTCAAAAATGATGTATATTTTAAAAAATTCAAAACATATAAGTTTAATTAATTAATTTAATAATTAATTCCCACTGTCACAACAAATAACGTGTTTTTAAGAAACAATATATATCAAAAGATTAACAATTATTTATGTCCAATCTCAAAGTGAAATTAATTCTAATGGCCACCATTGGATAAAAAGGTTAAAATATATTCTAATTATACTTTAAAATCACTCAATAATATAATTTATCACTATAAATTATCTTGATTAAAAAAATTGTTTTTAAGTATTTTTCACTATTCATCAAAAATTGGAAGTTCTCAGAAAAATATCAAAAATTCTACATAGGCTAATTTTGATATTCCGAATCCAAAAATGAAGTCCATTTTGAAATATAAAATTTATATAATTTTAAAAAGTGGGTATTTCTATTCATAACGGCTATTTTGATTGGTCGTGGTGTGTTAGAATCTCGAACTTGCGTACAATGCAAGCTATTGCATTATTGAAAGAGAAGCGTATCGTGGAAGCTTGGGGTGTTAAAATATTCATCAAATACATGAACAGTTTTAGGAGGATATAGATTAATAGATAAGTAGTTCATGTGAAGATCCAGTACCTACTAAAGACTAAAAACATGTTTTGTATAATGAAAAGGATGATAGTAAAATTATATCTGCATGGAGACAGAGAAATTGATCCAAAATATATAGAAAGAACAAAATTAGTGATCATACAATGTCAGTGCAAAAAATTACGATGAAGACTCAAAAAATGTCATCTTTTTTATAATAAGTATAGTCTAATTGTTTTAAATAATCATCGAGACATGATATATGGGTTCATGTATTGAATGAATAGTATGAAAAATTTGAATAAATTAAAAATTGATTATTTTTTAATATCAACATATAAGAATGTCATCAAGACCAAAGGGGTATTCTTTCATAAACCAATTGAATATAGTATAGTGATTTGAAACAATGAATGAATAGTGTGAAAATGGTACTCCATGATACAAGGTATCAATGGTGATTATAAATATCCACATATTTCAAGAATAAACACAATATGATTATGTGTGGCCTTAATAATGCAACAAATATAGACTATTTTCAAATGGATTCTAATTCCACATTTCAGATTGGTATTCTGGATGATGATTTGAATATCGATTAGCTGGATGGTTTTCATAATTATAAATATAAGAAAAAAAAGTTCATCCATAGAAGGAACTATATGGGTTGAAACAAGTGTTTAGATCATGGTACTCATTGATAAATATGTTTTTAACGAATATCAAATTTCATTATGGTGGAGTTTATTTGAATCTATATTCAACAATGAATGTAATTAAATGATGATGGTATTGATTTATGTCAAAAACATAATATTTGGTGGATCAAATGAAGCATAGTGAAATTAATTGTTAGAATTCATTACAGGTGAGTTTTAAATGTCAATGATTGGTGGACTAACCTTTTTTATTTCATCTAAAAGTGACCCAAGTAAGTAATGGAACACTAATTTTACAATCATAATATTTATATGAAATTAAAAGAGGATTTAAAATGGATAATATGAAGGATCTGTGAACTCTATAGTCTATTTGGATGAAACCGTAATGTGATGATGATGGAAAATAAGTAAATATCTCAAAATATAGGTAGTTCAATGATATTAAATTTTACATAACATTTACATAAAATGATATTGTTTTGGACACATTCAATGAATTGTCTTATTAATTTAATCAAAAAACTATCTTTTGGTAAAAACATATAACTCGGTATATTAATGGAACTATTGATTTTAGTTATTTTTATATTGAAAAATCTCTACAAGGGTTATTGGTCTATACAGACGCATATTGGGATGAATTAGTAAGTGATATAAATTCAAAATAATGTTTTTCATTCTATTGTTAAGAATAGTGTATATCCTGAATAAGTATGATATGTGATTTCATTTCATTGAGAGGCGCCCAAGGTGAATATATTTCATAAAATTAAGTATGCATATAGTTAATGTGGATGAATAATTATCCTAATGGTATGGGATTTGAACTGATGTCTCTGATTAGAATCCACTGGGATAGCCCAAATACTATAAATCATAGAAAAAATATAGCCTATCAATCACTAAAAGAGAACATCAAAATCAAATATCAATTTTTCAAGTAGATAGCTGATTATAGGACTGTGATGTTGGATTATGTTATTAAATATCTATAGGATGAAAATATCCAAACGTAGGTCATACCCATAGAGGATATTTATCATCAATGATTGGATCATGGAGTAAGTCAACCACCAAAGATGAAAAATTTTGGATGTGAGCCCCCTTCTCCCAAAAGAATGGTTATTTTTACACTAATGTATCTATCTATTTTCATTATAGTGTTTCAGCCACAAAGGATTTTCAATTATTCATTAAGAATGGGGGAGAAAATATTATTATAAATATTGGGGTTGAAGCTGATAGTGGTACTAGAAATTTAGTGGGGTTATAAAATCTAATAATGTTAAAGAGTATTGAATAAAAGTTTTATTTCAAAAAATATGGGATTCCTGATGAAATATGGTGATTGTTTTAGGGAATGAATAGATTCATTGATAAATATTTTCATGATACACCTATTTTTTCAGACCAAGCGTAACTCTTGTGTGATTAGAGTGTTTGTTGAGTTAATCATTGATCAATGTCTGGAGTCTCAATATATGAATTTAGTAAATGTTCTTGAGAAATTATAATGTGTTTTAAACAAACCCAATGGGATATATTGTTGAAAAAAATCCATCATGGTTTCATTATTGTGTTTTTGGGTTGTTTGTGTGGGTTTACAATAAGGATTTAATGAATTAAAAAATGTTTGTTGTCAAATAAGTTTTTTCAAAATTATTCAATTTCTCAATTGATTAAAAAATTTGAACTGAAATTTCATGAGTTGTTTTTTTGGAAATGGAAGGATTTAGACATTCAAAATTGGTGGACCACATAGAATATTTTTTATGTTTCATATATATGGAACACATATCAGTTTTCCTATGAATACCATATAAGAGTTATGAAAAAACACAACAGAACCTATCCTATGGAACCAATAATGTTGAATTAAAACACTATTAATGGGGGTTGGTTCTAGGAATGATATCATTTATAGACAAGGATTATGATTTAAGGACTCTGTAAGAAAAAATTTTCCATGTGAATCATATATAATTTAGGTTATATGGTAATTGATGAACAAAATTTTATTTTATGTTACTTGTGTTTAATGGAGTTTTATAATCTATTTTCCAATATAAAGGACTCTAATCAAATTATTAAGGAGATAATATTTCATTACAAAAAATCATCACTATAAGAATGTTTCTATGTCTAATAGGGGTTATGAAGGAATATTTTTGACATGGAAGTGATTCATGAATGATATGTCTCACACAGTAATATGAAAAAGGGACATTTCATGAAGGAGGATGTTAATGAAGACAATTTTTTGAATGGGTTGTTGGGAAACATATCCTTGTAATGGAAATGGAGTCTTGACATGCTAGTCTTCTAGGGAGAAGGGAATGTTCATGATGTAAGGTGGTAAACAATACACTCAGGCCACATGGTCAAAGGATGTTTGCAAGGTGATGAAGGTAATTTTTTAAGGGACAAAAAATAGTTCATCAGATGGATCTATTTAATAAAATCACACTAATTTGAAATTTATTTCATCTCAACACTGAACTAAAGACTTCATGGAAAACTAATATTTGTGTGAATAAATTATGGGTTGATTCATAATAACATAATATTCCACTATGAATGTAATGAAAAATATTTAGTGGAGAGAATAGTGAGCTATCAAATTGGTATTGGTTGTAAACTAAGAGGGATAGTGAGTATAGTCCAAACATTATATTGGATTTTATACCTAGTGTATTTGGTACATGGGGATATTTCCATTGTATGCTCCTTTTATTCAACCCAATTATTGTGAACCATGTAAAATTGTTGTGTTCTATGAATGTTTTTATTCTCATATTATTCTATTCTATGGGATGGAGAGAGAATATTATTTTGTTTAATGAAGAAAAAAATACAAAGAGATAGTTATTTAATCATTCAAACCCTGATTCAAACCACATCTCAAGTTATACATATTATTTTGTCTAAAAATTATATTCTTATCTTTTATATGGTTTCTAATGAAAATTTATATTATTTTAAGAATATCCCCTATGAGTTTCAATGAAGGGGTACATTAAGGCCTATTTTTTCTACCAGGTGACACTAGAGCTATGAACTATGTGCACTTTTTAGTGTTATTAAGCCTAAATGCATCTATGCATTAACAATTTCCTCATGTAGTACCCAGAGAGGTTTGTATTTATTAGATTAACCGCAAAATATATAGCTTACCAAAACAAGAGGTTTTTCATCTACACATATCATCAAAGTATATCATATGTTTGGGTTATATAATCTATGTTTTCTAAAATCTAGTTTCCAATGATTCCACTAAACAAGCGCTGATACCAACAATAATGACCACAACCTTGGAATCCCAAAGATGGTGTCTTACTTTATTACGCTAGAATAGATAAAATATTAAAATCGCAAAGGATCAAAAAATTTAGTAGTTTTGGATAAAATAGACTTCATACAGGGTACTAATATTACATTGGGAAAATAAAATAAAACATAATACATAAAAAATATAACAAATTGTACCCTTAAAACACATTCAAATATATCTTCTTGTTCACCATGGAAAAGGAAATAAAAAAATTTTGGGCTCAAATGAATGTTAGGGGTTAAGTACAGTGGATGATATTTTGAATCAATACTAAATAATCAATATGTCAAGGTAATCAATTCAACACACATTCCATTTTGATAAGTATATTAGGAATAAAAAATATGGAAACGTAAATAACCAAACATGATTTCAATTTAATCAATAAGCTAAAAATGAAATTCATCCATATTTTTTATCATTATGAAACTCTCACGGAAAATAAAAATTGGATTTTGTATTTAGTCAATGCTAAATATTGTATTTCATGTTTCTGAGGAACATGATGTCTTTACTATTGAGATCTATTGTCAAGAAAAATTCAAATTTCTAAAAAACATCATATGATTTTTCCCTTTGATTCATCCCATGAGACTACTAATGCATTGAGGGAATATCAGTAACTATGACCCAACCATTTATCTAGGTATAATGCATTTCTCGTATATAGAATAATGAGTTTAATAATGTTCCTTATATCTAAATATCTATATTGAGTAAATTATGAAAAGTTATAAATATTCCACCAGTTAATTAAATAAATTTAAAATTAAAAACCATATGTATGGTTTATTAAATAATCCAATCCATCACAAAATAATATAGATATCTAGGATAAAATTAACTTCCAATTATTGTAATATTTTTATTGTTTCATTAGAAAATTAATAATCAAGAAGGAAATTTAGAAGTCATAATAAGTTATATCAATTGGTAATTTTGAAATCATATTCTATTATATGAAGTAATTTAAATTTAAAAATAAAATACCATGAATAATTAATAATTCATGATATATCATGTCTGATGGGATGTATATAGACCACATAAAAGTGATTTGGTGCATAATAAAAAATATTTCCTCATGGAATATAAATTATGATGAAATATCTTACCTTACACTTCATTTTAGTGGAATGATTTTATATCCTTTTCTATAATGTTTTTATGTATGTTATTAACATATAAAGTAACCATATTAATATTTATAATATCATATATTATCCTTTCATATAACCTTATCACACATTTTTTATAATCCTATATTATTTTCAGGTGTTAATTAACATATATTTCAAGTATACTTGGACTTTTTATTTTTTTCCATTTACATCAATCATTATATCAAAATATATATAATATAAACCATGATTTAAAAATAATATATATTCATTATATATTTATTTTTCATAATCCATAATATTTGTTGTTATGAAATGAAATACATCATTCACGGAGATGGTAGGAAGCATGTAAGAATTAATGCAGTCTCTATAGCATTTTAAAGTTAGAAGAAATAAATGTTATTAAAATTTATATACATAATAAATCTTGGTAAATATATATGTCATATATATCAAATGTTTTTCTTAAAACCATCCTCAATACATTTTACATAATGTGTGAATGAATCACAACACTTTTTGAACTCGTACTACGATATACACAAGATCAATGCTATCATGTTACAAGAAAATTTAAATTATTAAGTTATGTGATATAAAATAATTCTATTATCATAAACACATCTTAATTATTATAAATATAATATATAAATATTATTTCTATCATTATTCCCAACATTTAAAGGTGGTAATGGAAAAAACAAATAATATCATTTGAATGATGAATTCATAGCCTATTTGATGGTACTATGTGAAGTTATAGTTTGTAACCTTAACATAAAATATATATATATATATATTTATTTATTTAAGATACTTTTGATATTATATAATATTCATAAAAAAATTACTGAATGAGGTGGAGGAGGAAATAAAATATAAACACATTTAGAAGAACATTACCACTTCCTCGGGAATCCTCCTAATTTGTGTACTAATGCCTTTTTAAGATGTATTTCAAAAAAAATATGGTTTCTAGGATTTGGGAGGGAAGTTTGGGATTTATTTAAATTTTTATTTTAAGATACAAATGGCATGGTAGGTGTGAATAATCGAGGGTAGTGATTTCCCTTTTATAGTGTACGATGAATGTGTTCTTTTAAATACTGAAAAGTAAACACTATTGGGAGGCCTCCCATACCTAATGTTCCTCCAATATTGAACCATTTTGATACAGTAATGGATATTATTGGATAATTTCCATACAATGGGTTTTGGAAGAATTTTTTATCATTTTAACACATTTTCTTTTAATATTACCCACACAGTAAGCTCCTTTTTACCTTGATCAATGTGATAAAAATTAAATGTATTCATTAATTATTTTGGTTAAAAATTAATTTTACCATATTATAAATTAAGAATTATTATTATTAAAAATATGGAATCCATTTTACAAAATTCAACATATAGAAGTGGATGAATTTTAACTAACATTTTTTTTAAGATGTGAAAAAAAATACTAGTTTTTAAAGTGAAAAAGTTAAAATTTTTGAAATATTTTTATATAAAAATTCACAATGAAATATATTAAAAAGACATAAATATAATTTATTAATTAATAATTGAAAAATTGTAACTTTAAAACTAGTTTATAATATAATTTAATATAAAACAATATTTAGATGAAAGATCAGTTGTATCGTGCCGACCCTATTGAAATTAGAATCGGTAGCATTACAGATCAACGTATGACCTCAAGAGTGCCTCACTATACACCAAAGGATACCAACATGAAATGGGGGTCTATTTATTATAAATTGGGGATAATATATATTCATTATCAGATTTAACCAGTGGTTTTAAAATGTGAATCAATAAGAAACAACAGAAGCAGTAATAATAAATGAAAAGGCAGTGGAGGATAAATTTAAGGACATTGTAAGTTGTATAATTAGAAATATAATTAAATTCTTGCATATATAATAGATTCTAAAAAATATGAAAATAGGAAACACGCATCAGTTAGTCTAGTACAATATAACAAAATAAATAATAGATAGACCCAATTCTTTGAGGGTAGTCTCCACAAGAATCCTGAGTACCTGCTAAATATTTTTCTCTTAACTACATGAAATAAGCATAACAATAGAATAGCTAAATACTTGAACTATGAATAAGAGAAGATACTAAGGTATCATAGAGAAATAGTGGCCTGAGAAAGGTTTGAGATAAACTAAGTAGGCCTCCACCAACAATGTCAAAATCATAATCTGGCTTGTGAACATAAAATATGTAGTGTCGATGTTTTAATAATGTAAGGAAACAATGATAAACATATAAATAACCAATTCATGTTCATATTCCTTAAGGAAACCAAGATAAACCATTCATGATTCTTTCTAAGAGGGAAATGTAAAAACTAAATGCAACTTATAGAAATGACATTTTGGGAATGTAATAACAAAACCTCATAAACATGTATCATGATATGGACCAAACCAAAGAAAGTTATTTGGAATTGTGAAAACATTCCTTCGATAAAAAAGTATGCATCATATGAATTATCTATAAATTTAACTACCATAATATAACAAGTATCATCCTTGGCACATCCAAGGAAAACATTAATAAAGAACCCATTTGTCGCACTAGGAGATCCCTAAAATCAATCTTCCATCAGATTACTTCCAATGAAATCCTTGAATGTCCTCACATATATAAATTATATCTTAATTTGAGAAAATGACTTCTAATACCATTCTTGGTATCTCACATAGGGGACAATGTCTCACTCATGACCTGGTATACGCATCTATCCACTGTGTCTTTTTAAGGTGCCTCCCCTAGGGAACCAACATAATTAGTGTTAAGATAATAACAATGTGTGGTGATCTCATCCTCACATAAAAATACCACCCCTAGAATATACACAATATGTCAGTGTAGTTGAACACACTCTTGACATGATTTTCATTAGTGTTCGTGAATGGATCCTGAATATTGATCTTTTTTTTTATTTTGTTAGTTACATTAAATAATTCAATACCCATGATTTTTCATCCCATAATATAGGATATTCATACTTCAAGAGAGACACCGCATTTAATAATTCAGTTTTGAAAAATTAATTTTCATGGAAAAACAATCATCCCATAAGGAAAAGAATGAGACAATATATATATATATATCATTTTGGGTTAGAAGATACCAGACCACAGAATATGGGTTTTATTAGAAAACAAGGAATTGATATAATAATATCATTTAAGTTAATTTAAATGATTCAATTTCATTAGAAGGCATAAACAAACACCTTTAAATATTTAACTTAAGCATGATACATCTAAAAATAATTTATAAATGAGTATCACACCCAAAGAGAAGGCTTATAGATATGGTAGAAAGTGTTAAAATGAACTTGTTTGAGAAACCCATCAAAAGTTTGGGGGTATGGGTTGAGGTCAAGAAAAATAAACCATATAGTGAGGAGTGAAAATAAAAAACAAGTTTATCTATGAATTTTAAATTAAAGCTATTTATAATATAGAAGTGGCATCGGGAATGTCTAGTTCATGGAACAACTAAATATTTTATTAATCAATGAAAATTAACGGAAATTTTTTGACCGCCACCCTCATGTTTAGAATGACCCACATGTCCGATATGAAGGCCTTATTTATTCTAGTTTGAGAAAAATAAATAAACTAATGAACACCATAAAAATAGGGTGAATTATCATGCACCATGATCTCATTCTGAATAAGGGGTTAAATAGAGAATTTATCTTGATGAATTTAGAAATTAATTAGCGGAATCCATAGGGACCAATGGCCCAAGATTTAGATAATGGATGAAGGAGATCATGAAAATCCAAGATTATGGTTGGGAGGACCCTCATGTGAGAGAGAGAAAGAGATACCCACTAGAGAAGACATAAAGATGAAGGTGGAGTTATAACATTTCACTCATTAAGGGGGAAGAAGTTAGATGACCTCTTTATACTAGGTCTCACGATTTGGATTCATGGTTGGTAAAACCATGTGAAAACATTACAGGTGCCACTACCAAATAACCACACCCTGCACAATTTTCCTTAACTATTTTACCAAACATACACCAAAAATGTGAGAAAAAGTACACAGATAAGGTATAAATTTCACTTAGTGTGCAGGATTAGTGTCACGGTTCGAAAAAGATGGTAAAACTATGCAAACCCTCTATTAAAGACTTAACATCCTTAAATTTTCGTGCACCTCCCTCATGCACTATTTGAAAATCTATAACATGTTATAATAAATGGTCACATATATATCGTTAAGAGGATGCATGGTTAAATATATCCATGCACCTCAGACCATGTTTTTATAAAATATGGACCATGGCCCTCTAAAAACAACAAGACTCAATCAATCACCTAGAGTGCATATTGAGATTCCAAAAATGCCTAAAAATTAAACATTCAAGTATTGAAACTCTAGAAATTTTATTCTAAATATTAGTTTGTAAAATGGACCATCAACCAAATTTGAAAATTCATTTGCATTGGAATTTTATCCAATTGAAAACATGACACTCAATAACCTTCGCACATTAAAAATTTGCAACCACAAGAATCCATGGGAAACCCATGAAGAAAAATCATATACTAATCAGTTTGTGATGTCTCATTCAAATGATCATCTTGAATGTTTAAATTTCTAATGTACCTACATGAATTATCTTATGAACACAATATGTAAACAATAGAGACTTGATGAAAAACTCTTTTTTAAAACCCAAACATCAATGTATTGAATACCTAATAATTTCTTTTGATGAAATGATCACATCATCATCCCCATAAAAAATGGCATGTGGAACATTACACCACATTTTCTACCATTAAAAATCCAATTCTAAGTCATTATAATTCCATCATCAAAATTTTCCACTAAAAATTTCACTTAGATATCTAATAGTGGTCTTAAAATGTTTCTATATTGAATGGATTCCTGATCCAATTGACATAATTTGGTTTGGAGGATCTAATAGTTCAGGGAAATCTGTGGCTAATAATTACATAGCTCTCATATAAATTTGATAATTGCATGTAACACTTTCTTAATGATCATATCTGGACATAAATAGAGGATAAATAGTTTACCCACTTGTTGATATATTTTCACAAAATGATTGGATTATCTAGCCATCCTAGAACAAACTAAATAATAATTCCCTTCCCCAAAGAAACTCTCATTTATATCAAACAAATGAAAATATTACCATAACCATCTTATAGTGATATCTCAAGACAAATTTTCCCTTTAAAGTGTAGCCCTTAGACATGAATATTGTGTATACTCAATCCAGAACATATGGAAATCACTACCATAGAATTCCTTCAGATACTGGAATATTTTCATCGTAATATCATATTAATTAGATACAATCAATGGTGCAAATTCATGGTAGTCAGTACTACATTGTTTAAAAGCGATAAGTTAGTGAATAGCTGAAGCACCGACTCATCATGTACACTAATAGATCCCAAATATGATTCTTTTATAGATTATAACAAAGGGTAATATCAATTTTTTTATTCTATATAATTAGTTCAAACTTGGGAACCCATGTATTAATTATGACTATACATACCATGATAAAAAACAATTTTTTAGGATCACAACTCTGATAGAATACACCCACTGATCCCAATTACATTAACAAATTTAGTGTGGTGTTTAACCGATGATCTATTAGTGAATCATGATGTTTTTAAGATATGGGACATGACCAAATCTAAAATAATATTAAACTAATAAGATTTAATTGAAATTAAAAATGGATCTAAACCGCTTACACTATCCCAATGTGAAGCGCTATGTACTATTCCATATCACCCCTAAACCATCTATGGAATGGAAGAGCACTTAAACCATAATTGTGTGACTTATTTTAGAGGTTGTTCAGAAACACCTACCTACACATATTTGTTGAATACTAAAACAATATATACCACTTGAGTCATCATGTTATCTATAACGCCCTAACCCTAGTTACCCAGAGTCAGTACATTATTACTTAACATTGGCATGTTCACAAAAGATCAAGTCTCGAAAGACCGATTAGTTTAGTAGCCTTGGAAGTACTAGATACATTCATAAGGTTTACATTACATCATAAAATAGAAAACTACAAAACCATTTTTCCCATAGACAACACCGAGATCCCATAGACTATCCCTGAAGATCATTTATAATATAATTCTTTGCATCCTGGGAAAAATAAAACATAGAAAGGGGTGATCTCAGATGCTCAGTAAGGATAACAATATAGCGGAAACTTTCATAAATAAGCATAAACATTTAAGGAAATGTATATAAATAAAACAAAATCCTTTTCAACATAAAATTCATCATAATATGGAAAATATAAATAAAAATAATTTTATTTACGTACTCACATGGATATTATACTAGTCGAATAATCACATGCAATATCAATAGCCACTTTCATAATTATGGAACGCATAATGCTAGACTTTCATAAACACATAGTCAAGGCCTTGTGCCAAGACTACAAATAAGATTTTGTCAAGGCCTTGTACCAAGACACTAGTTTGTCTCATGAGACCTACCGATGAATCGAGGAGCTATAGTAGGCTCCACCCATCACTTAATAAGTCCAATGCATTCCCCATATAAAAAGTTTTAAACATAACATAAACATTCTTATTAAAACTAGCATACGAAAAGTCAATACTTTATCCATAAACCATGAATGGTATAAAATTACACATCGACATTAAAACATATCACAAAACCTTAAATACAATATGGAAGTTTTGTATCATAATAAATCAACTTCAAACAAAATTAAAATCTATTAAATGATGTTGACATAGATGAAATCAAAACCTTTTTAGAGAAATATCTCTTTCTATTTTGAAATCATTTAAAGGTCACGTAATTATAAAATAAAACATTAATATTTGAAAATATTCTTATAATATTTTAAGGTAAGATTCAATGATGTTATAATAGCATAAAATATCCACACCCTCCGTATATGTTAAAAAACATTCTTACCTTAAATTTGTCGAAAAGTTCATAAAGTGCCTTATTTGGAAAATGATAGAAAGGTTCCTTTATAAACATCTTATAAAATTAAAAAAATGATATAAATGACTTTAAACCATAGTCTAGTAAATAGTATAAATGTTTTGAAATACATTTTTAAGAAACATGGATGTGGATGAAAAAGATGTCACAGTAGATACTTACGTAAAAACAACCTCGGATAATAAAGAGATTGTGAAATTAACCATTACCTTGTACTTTTCCTTGGTAGAGGGTAGGTTAACCTCCTGTATAATGGTGAAATAATTGTTATTAAATTATATAATAATAATATATATTAATATTTTATCATATATGATCTTTTAACATTGATTTGTTAATAATATCTTAGTATTATCGTCGTTTTGGGTGTTAACTGATTTATTTTCTTTTATATGATTTGTTACATAATAATGTTTGTTATGGATAGGATGTATATTATTCATATTCAGAATTATACTAATTCTTTAAATATTATTTTTAATCATCTAATAAAAATTACCCTTGAATGGATATGATGGGGATTGAATCTCATTGTGTTCATGGAGACGGTAATCCATACGTATGCACGAGCGACAATATCATTATTTTGACATTAAAATAATATATAATTGGATATTATATCATATATATAGAATCATTATCATGTTATATTTATTATTTACATCAATTACACATCATTATTATACCCATCCAAATAATAATGTATTGAATAACAATTACACCACGACGTGGAGACGGTAAGTCGTACGTATGCACGTATGGTGACATGTCATTCACAGGATGGATAGAATAATGAATATGGTTGTACCATATTTATAATAACATCACATTATATAGAAGGTACTATATTTATTATTTTATAATGGTAACAACAAAGAAAGAGGAAGTGGAAGAAGAAAGGAACTTGAAAGAGGTGATGAAATATTTACCTCTTCTTCGGGTTCTTCCTTTTGATTTGATCAAAATGGATCCTTAGGTTGGATTTATGACTATAGTAAGGCCTCTAGGATAAAGGGATGAAAGTGGAGAGGGTATTTGGGTAGGTTTTGGCTGATTCAAATGGATTTGAAGGTGTGAATTAGAGAGAAGGGGGAGTTCCCTTTTATAAGAGGGGTGAGGGGCAACTTAGGAAAAGCAAGAAATATTATTTTATAATAAAATCATTTTCAGTTTATAATGGCTCTAAAATGAATTATTTAAAGGCTAAGGTGGGAATGGGTCAAAAATAACTCAACCAATAGGTTTTAGAAAGGTTTGTATCACTATATTAACTTTATATTTTAGATTTAACTATTAGCTAAATAGTTTGACATTTACCATGTCTCTTTTTATTTTTATATTATATAGTTAATAAACTTAATATAAACTTCTAATAGAACCCAAATTGGTTCATTAATGACATATATAATAGTATTTAATCCCTTTTTCTGAACCTTATATTTTTAGGAATAGAATATCAATTAATAATATAATATTTGTTTTAAAAACTCTTTTATGTCAATTTTGACACTATTTGGTATTTTATGTTTCCTAAAATTCATAACAGCATTATTACTTCGAAAAAAATTCATATAACCAATCCTAACATGTCATATTAACCTATAAAATTGGTTAAATTCATAAAAAGTCTCAAATTACATTTATTTGGATATTTATAATATCAATTACTTCAATATTTCATTAATTAGGTAATTACTGCATCATCATTGTTTCATAAATAAATTTAATTATTTAATGTCTAAAAATTATAAATAAAATACCATTATGTATTAAATATTTTTATTTTTCTAATTAAAATTTATAGTCGAACTTATCTTATGTGTAACCCGATATTAAAAATGGTTCAGTTATTACACTTTGAATTTAACACTTCTAACTCTTCTTTGAATTAAATAATGATAAATGTCATAATCTAATCCAAGTGGACATAAAGGATCATATTTTATTCCTAAGGTTGTTTTTTTTCTAATTAAACTTATCCAATAAAATTAGGACATGTGTTAGGATAATAATAATATCATTTTTATCCTTAATTATCCGATTTACTTTTAACTGTGGTAAATAAAAGTAAAAAGTTACTATTCACCAAAAATTATTTTTATTTTATTGAACCACATTTTACTTCATGATATTAACTATGTATCTCGGATTTTTGAAATTAAACTCACAGAAGTGGTAAAATAAAGTTTTATGTAAATTTGCAAATACTCCTAGGAGGTAGGTAAAAGACTGTAAAACGTTCAATAAAATTTTTATATATCTAAAATTATTATAAACAGACTCCAATGAATTACATTGAACATATATAGTTATTATGTATCTATTTTGACCTAAAATAAATTTAAATAAAATAAATAATTATTTAAATAAAAAGTTGGTTTTAAACAATGACTCGGAGTTTTTCACTATTCATCAAAAAAATTAACGTTTTCAGAAAAATACCAAAAATTCACCCTAAGCTAATTTCAAGATTCCAAATCCAAAAATGAAGTCCATTTTGAAATATAAAATTTATAAAATTTTAAAAAGTGGGTATTACTATTCATAACGGCTAGTTTGATTGGTTGGGGTGTGTTAGAACTCGAAGTTGCGTACAACACAAGCTATTGTATTATTCAAAGGGAAACATATCGTGGAAGCTTGGGGTGTTGCATTATCTCTCCATCCCAAGCACCATGGCCCATCCTTGACCAACATTGTGTTCAATGGCTGCACATACAACTTGCAACAACATCGATGTTCTCTCTAGAAAGTTCCAAAATAAATAGAGGTATGACCATCCACAAGCGGATTTTATGCCAGATAGACCATTTTTAATTTATTCATTGATGATTGGGATCCATATATATAAATGAAATTCTATGCAATAATCAAAAAAAAGGTACCCCCACATTAAAAATTACCTAGTAATTTTTTACAGATAAAGGGATATCATCCCACCACACACCCTCCATCAACCATTGATAAGGTGTTCTAGACATGTAGAAAATTTATTATCATGTTTTTAACTGAAGATATCAATAAACATCTACTTAATAAGGCTATATTTTATTCAAAATTAGATGTATATGTCATATGACCTTGAGATACATCCACGTATTCCGCAACATTTTTTGTAAAGTACATAATGACTAACAAGTGTGTCGGATACTGTATTGTCTATATGAAATCATCTCAAGCATTGGGATGATTCCAATTAATTTTTATTTCCTTGGTCACATTACTTTAATATGACGGGAGAATATTGGGTAACAGATAAATGCTTTAATAGTCACCACCCAAATCAAATAGTTCGACGTAACAATTGACAACTTAATGGGTAACACAAGTATAGAAGCATACTACCATGAGGTTATACCAGAAAATTTATCATTCAGGATACCATCCATTGGATTATCATTCATATTCATTTCAATATCTGATGGCCTATGGAAGGAATTCACTCCTTGTTTCACTATTCCGTATAAGTGGAAAACATGATGATGAACTCCTGAGTCATCCAACACTAAAAATGACGAAGAATAAGGGTCACAAGACCTACTAATGGGGTGAAAATTACATAGCTTTGACTAGATAGATAAAACAGTGTATTGAATGACACTCACTCTTATGAAAATTTTCAAACAACAGATGACCACTTGTCAAAATAAGGGTTCCATTTTTCAAATAGAGAGTCCTATATAGGAAACAACAGCCGGACAGAATCATACCTTAGAAGAAAATTCACAAAAGGCATGAAAAGGTTTGATAATCTATGATCTCTATCAAGATTAGTACATCCCATTAGTGAATATTAAGATTCCACAATACATTGGAGTCATGCCTATAAGGTCACTAGGATTATGATCCAATCAATTATGTTCAAGCTATGAAATAAAATGCCTATGGGTAATTCTCAAACTATCCATTCAAGGAAAAAAGTCACGATATATTAAAACTATCCACAATCATGGGTCAAATATAATATCTCCACATAATTTTATAATTTCTGGAATTACTATTAATTAACATCCAGTTAATTATGAATAATAAAGGCTCATCTTTTTCAATAGTTTCGATGAAAAATCACAAGGTAAAATTTTCTTAATGCATTACTGAGCTAGCTCCCCAAGTTAACATAGGAATGTTATACATAAATCAACTTTTCCAAGTTATTCATTAATTTATAATCATTCAAAATATTTAATAATTATAGAAAATGTAAATGGAAATATATAGATGAAAAAACCTTTTATTTATTAATATTAATCTTAATTATACAAGGAATCTAACAAATACACCACAATCAATATTAGTAGGTCTACTATTATTTAGAAAAATAAATATAATGTAAAATTACACCATACACATATATGTAAAAACATTAAAATGATTTTATAATCATGAAATGATTGTCACTACATGGCATGTGTAGACCACCATGGTGTTATGTAGTAATTCATGGCAAAATAAAACGTCACCTATGAGGGTCTGGTTAATCCATTTCTCATTAAATTAAAAGGAAGCCTATATTTATAAACATTAAAAATTTCAAAATACCCTTAATGGGTTTATCTCATAATAAGAAGTACCATGATGAACCAACATGGGTTGTGCCAAATCTACTCATAATCAACATGCCCCAATTATGATACTTGGTTCTAATTGAACCTTTATGTTTGTGTTCATATAAGTTATCTGGAACATGAATTAAAATTAAAAACCTTTAGAAAGGAAAAAATTCATATTAAATTCAAAATTTAAAATTGTTTATATTCACACGACTATTTCAATATATATATATATATATTATCATCATAATGTTTTTTAGTTATATGGGTCTCCATTTTCTAATTTATAATATTCTCATTAACATTATAAAATGAAAATTGTATCCCATTTAATCTAAATCAGTATGCCCCATCCCATGAATCCAATGGTTCATGTCCTAAACAAATCCTAATGTTTCATCTAAATAGAATGTCACCGTCAATATTAGTTGGAAAACACAACATAGATTCATGTTGGAATATAATTTAACTCACCATAACATTTGAATTTAAATAAATGATATCAAAATAATTGAATATAGATAAAATTGATAAATAAATAAAGAAGCATGGAATATGGATAAATATTATAATTAATAAAATAAACCTGGTATCATTTTGGCATACTAAATGAATCCTGAGAAATGTTGTACATGAAAAAATACACAATAAAATTCCCATCATGGTATAAAAAAATAATGAAATTGAATTTACATAATTAGGAAAAACTAAAAAATTTATGAAAATTAATAACTTGATATATTTAATTAAATATTATAAAACACACAAGGCACATAAAAAATATTAATCATGTAACACCCTGACCCCATTATCCCTAATCTAGTGCATTATTTTATTACATTTTCAAGCTTACAAGAAATTCATGTCCCAAAGGACTGAGTAGTTTTGTAGTATTGTAAAACCGGATACATACATAGGTTCAACATTAAAAAATTGAAATTAAATACAAAATATATGTTTAATTTGGAACATCAACAAATATATGTTTATCCTTGCAGGTTATTCATAATAAACTTTTTCACGTTCTAATAAAATGATACATAAGAATGGGGTGAGCTTATATTCTCAGTAAGGGTATGAAAAATAGCAAAAGATATCATAAACCTAAACATCAGTCATGGTGAATAACTGAAAAAATATGCCTTTAAAAAATAAACCTAAACACATTATGGTAGGAATTGGAGTTGAATAAATAATTCCATAATAAATAATAAGAATCAGTATTATACTAGTCAAATAACCACACGAAAATTCAATTACTAGTTTCATAATGATGGAATGCATAATTTTGGACATCATAACCATACTGTCAAGGCCTCGTGTGAAGACCATAAATATCCTTTTTTAAGGACTCATATCAAGACCATAGTTTGCCTCAAGAGACATACTGATGCACTGGAGGATATAGTTGGTCACACCCGACACATAATAAGACCAATGAATTCCACTTATGAATAGTGATAAATATAAACAACATATACTTCTATATTGAAACTAACATATGAAATGTAAATAAATTTCCATGTACATTGAACATAAACACTAACCATTAGAAGTGAATTGGTGAATGATATCAAGATAGATCATCCACATTCAAACTAATAAGAAACCCTTAAATAACATATTTTAGATGATATAATAATAAATAAACCTCTATCATATAAAATTTTCATAAAAGGACATTCACATAAATAATGATTCTTTTAAATGAGACATTTGAGAAATTATTAAGGAAATAATCCTCAAACATTCCAATGTGTCCCATACCACCTTGAAATAATCAAATCATAATACATTAGAATATAATGAGAATCAGGGGACTCTTCAAAGGATATAACATGGGGCATTACATACAACACGTGAAATTAATGAGTGGTGAGCAAGTAATATATGTAATAAATGTTAAAGTGAGGTCGAAAAAATCTATTTTTCTTTGGAAACAAGTGTTATTTTGGAAAATCATTTGTATTTTTCCTAACTCTTGTTTTCAACATTTATATAAATAAATAAATAAAATGGAAGGACATTGAGATTACATTTGATGTGTAAATGATGTCCCAATAATATGAAATTATGTAAAAAGTGTTTTTAAAGAAGCTTTAGAACTAAAAAAATTTAGTTTGGTTTAAGGAATTCATTAAAGATATTTTAAAGTCCAAAGACATGTTTTATTTCATAAAAAAACCAAAATATATTTTTCATGTTAAAATATGCGGTTTTATAAAGATAAATCTGGATTAAAACCGATTATCTAATGAACATCAAAATAGGTACGAATTCGAGAAGTTCCTTGAATAAGGCTTGCATTTCGGATGTATTTTTGAATGATTTTTTAAACAATTGCAACTCTAGATAAAATAAAGAATGATTATGATTGGTAAATATATATATAATATTTACATAGAATTTATTAGGAGTACATAAATATAAATAATAATTTCATCGAGGTGAGTAGAGAATATGTGCAACACGAATGAAAATGGCAGTTAAGGTAAAAAATACTTACAACTTTCAAATCAATTGAATCGTATGACCCAAAATTAAAAAACATAAAAAAAAATACATTTAATATCATGAAAATAAATATATTCATTATAAGAAACATAAATGGGTAGTATAAATACACCATACACAAGTAATAGTATTGAATACACAATATATCACAAAAAACGGATGTGAGATGAAGAAACACTTACATTAAGTTTGAAGGTGTTCTCCACTTGATCTTAATGACCTGAATTATAAAATTTAGGGTCATTAATTAATAATTCCATAACCTCCTCTCTGTGTAATTTATTTTTTACAACCTTATGAAGTTCATTCATGGCCTTTTTATGGGTTAAGATGTTCAATTTCAATGTTCAGGTTCATTTGTTTAATTATTTGTAAACATATATATATGAAAATAGGATCCTATAAAATTAGGATGGTAGTATAGAATTAAATTTATATGTTCTTAGTGAACATGAATAAGGTTACATGTTTTAAAATTTCATTTGGTTACTTTGTGTGAAGATGAATCATTATATAAATATTTAATAATAATTGTTTGGGCTAATTGGCGGGTTTTGAAAATAATGAACTCATTTTGAATTATAAATCAAAAAAATGTTAACAAAAAGATTAGAAAATAATAAATGAGATATAATAAATATATTATAGTATTTTTAAACCATAATTGAAGATGGTAATAGAAATTGAAAACACGTCATCCTTAAATGTGGTAAATTAGCACCTCTCAGATGGTGTTTTTAACTACTATCATAAAAGAAGGGTAAAGGAGATATGATAACAACTTATTCCATAATCAGAATAAAATTAAAGTAAATTTATGTTATTTTTAGTTTTCATAAAATTTGGATTAGGAGAGGCGAGTAAAGAAAATAAAAAAGGAACTTGAAAATAAAGTAAAAGAATTGAAAAGATAAATTTACCTTTTGAATTAATCTTCCTTGAGAGCCTATTTAGGGGATTGGATTTGTTATTTTTATGAGACCAATGGTTGATGGATGTAGGGGAGGGTCTTGGGTGGGTATTTGAGCTGAATTTATATAAGGCAAATGGTTTGAGTGAAGTGAAGAGATAATGGAGTGGGAGGTATAGTGGAGCAGAGAAGTAATTTTTGAATATCATAATCATTATTTTATTATTTTTCTCAAGACCATCTATAGTATTGATTATTATGACTAGGAATAGAAATATGTGAATGAGAATTCAAACCCGTTGGTCTAAATCATCCTTAAATTTCCTCTAAATTGATAAATCTTACATTTATTATTTATCGTAAATTATCAAATTTTACTATTCACATAAAATTGATGTATTTTAGAAAAATAACAAAAAATCACCATAACCATTTTTTGATGTTTCAAATAAAAAATGTAGTGCATTTTATCAAAATAAATTTGTTAATATGTGGAATTTAATTTTTAAATAAAATCACTATTTAATTGAATGATATATATTTTAAATTTAAAACAAATTTAGTAATACTTTCCAAAATTAACTGAGGCATTATAAAATTATCCCAGAATCAATGGAAGAAAATATTTATATAGAGAAATATTTTATGAAAAATATTTTTAAACCCATTTATTAATTTAATACTATAATTAAATTTTAATCACTCACCTAAATACCAATATATAATCAATAATTTATAAATTGTTCTATTTCATTTATAACAAGCCTTAATTTTATTTATAAATCCTTGGGTGGGGTAAATATTTATAAGGGTATATGATAATCCATAAGGTTAATTTACTGTTCATAAGACTATTCAATATAAATTATGGTGATTCTATCAGACCCCAAACATCATCTTGAATGCAACTGTGTATCTCATATTTTTGAAATTCAAATCATAGAAGCGAGAAAAATGTGATTATTGACAAGGTCAAAAAATTTGTTTTGTAGAGACTCGGTCTTTCATGCGTTCAATATAAAATTTATTTTTCATTCCTTGTTGTGTCATATTAATAGTGAATATATTTTTATCATGATTTATTATTTATCATGACAATTATATATTTCAACATATATATTGTTTCTATTCATAAAAAATATTTATTTATTAATATTTTGATAAAAATAAATTTTTTAATAAAATAATTACATATATGTATAATTTTACACAAAATAATACTACAGAATAGTATTTATTTTTAGAACATTGGTCAATTTGAAATCTATAAATTTGAAATATAATTATTTTGATGTATTATTATTATTATCTAAACACTTAATTTTAAATTATTATTTTTTTATATCTTATTTAATTTAAAACTATAAAACAAATTATTTAGGTGTTGCATTATCCCCTCCTTAAATAAATTGCTTCCTATCAATTTAAAATTGTACTTTGAATGATAAATCTTGATGTTTGAAAATTCTCTTATGGGAAACCCACATCATAAATAATGTAAATAAAATACCCTCTTAATAAGTGAGATGCATAGGTAACTACCAAAGTACACATTAAAATAGTGAAAATTATATACATGGAATAATAATATAACCATCATGTTCTAATGGAGAGTGATATAGAACATGATCATTAGAATTTCAAGATTCAAAAATCCATAAATCTACGAATATATAAAGAATAATTTGATTTATCAGAAACGAAGGTTATAGGGTAGCCTTTTTTGGGTTTCAGGATCCTTTCCCTAGTGTTGAGAAATTATCTCACTCTATAATAATGTGATGGAATATAATTACTATATAAGTTTCTATAAACACAATAATATCCTTCAACTCTTCCTTTTACTATTCCTACATTATTTCATTGAACAAGTTGTATCATAGGGTAAAATAATCTCTAAAACATTGTCCAAATATCAAATTCAACCATTTAAAAAATGGTTAGATTTTCTAATATTTCATAATCCAACACATTAGAAATGGGATCACTGAATTTCCATATTGAACTTATTATACTACAGAAAGGGACTCTTAATGATCACATACAAGCACATGAGTACATTCTCTTTGTATTCTCTTGAAGAAGAGAAACAACATGAATTACAATTAAACCTTGTGAATATTTTTAGGCCTCCCTATAATTATAATTTGGATATATTACTTAAGTCAAAAATTGGGTAGGCTCTTTCACTTTGTCAACAGTCCATTATATAGCTCCAAAATTATAAATTCCATGTAATTTACGTTATCCAAATAAATCATCTCCTCATTCTGAAATCAATATCTCAATACCAAGAACATATAAATGGATTTCTTTACATCAACCATATATTTTGTTCCAAAATTTTAACTTTACTAACGAGTTAATTTTCCTTGTTACCATTCATTATATTACCTCATATACTTAATAAAATAGTACTACAGTACAATCCTCATATATTTCATAATTCTTATAACCTGTAATTTGGGATAAAATATTCAAATGACATGTTTCTTTACTAGTAATATTAATCATCACACCTCATCTGTGGAAGTATCATGACATGAACATTATCTAGTGACATCATCAGGGGTATATTCCTTTGATTCTTGGAACACTCATTCACATTGTGTCCCATCTCCTCTCTATTGAATCATTTCACATTGTAATCCTTTTTCTTACCCTTTCAATCATGATCATGGTGTCCTTTTTCTCCACATTTATAACAAACTCACTTTCCCTTCAAGCATTTACCCGAGTGAATCTTTCCATACACTACTAGAAAAGGGGGCAGTGGAGCCCCCCAGACTCGGGCAACCGCCATTGGCGGTCTCTATAGCTTACCATTAGCGACCGCCAATGGCGGTCGCTAACCTGCATAAAAAAATTTGGTGGGTTTCTGCGCCCCCCCCCCCCCAGCGCCCTCGATCTCCCTCCGCCCTAACCCCCTCCCTCCCTCGCCGCTCTCCCTCGCCGCCCTCCCCTCCCCCGCCGCCCGGCCTCCCCCGCCGCCCGGCCTCCCCCGCCGCCCGGCCTCCCCCACCGCCCTGCCTCCCCCGCCGCCCGGCCTCCCCCGCCGCCTGGCCTCCCCCACCGCCCGGCCTCCCCCGCCGCCCGGCCTCCCCCGCCGCCTGCCATCCGGCCTCCGGCCGCCGCCCTCCGCCCTCGGGCCTCCGGCCGCCGCCCTCCGGCCTCTCGGCCCTCCCCCCCCCCACCCCGGACGGCACCCGCACCCCGGACAGCCCCCGGCGCGCACTCCGGACCGCCCCCCGCACCCCAGACGCCTCCCTGCACCCTGGACAGCACCCCCCCACGCACCCCGGACAGCACCCCCCCCCCCCCCCCCGCGCACTCCGGACCGCCCCCCGCACCCCGGACGCCTCCCCGCACCCCGGACACCCCACCCCCCCCCCCCCCCCCCCGCGCACTCCGGACCGCCCCCCGCACCCCGAACGCCTCCCCGCACCCCGGAAAGCCCCCCCCCCCCCCCCCCCCCCCGCACTCGGACACCCCCCTCCGAACCCGGACAGCCCCCCCGCACCCCGGACAGCCCCCCCCCCCCCCCCCCTCACTCGGACACCCCCCCTCCGAACCCGGACAGCCCCCCCGCACCCCGGATAGGCCCCCCGCACCCCGGACACCCCACCCCGCACCCCCGACAGCCCCCCTGCACCCCAGACAGCCCCCCCCCCCCTCCCCCGCACCCCGGACACCCCCGCACCCCGAACACCCCTTCCCACACCCCTGGCAGGCCCCCGACACCCCGGACACCCATCCCCGCACCTCGGACAGCCCCCCTCCCCCCCCCGACCCCGGACACCCCCCCCCCCCCTCGCTGCCCGTCCCCCGTCCCCTCACCGCCTCCTCTCCTCCAGCTCCCCGCAGCCGCCGCCCGTCCCCTCCCTTGCCGCACCGCCTTTGGCTCCGGCTCCCCTTCGCTGCCTCCTCTCCCTCGCAGCACCGCCTTCGACTCCCCTCCCTTTCAGGTTTGTAGCTCAATCAGGTAACATGAGCTTTCAGTTACATTATTATTTTATCAATGGTTCATAAACAAATGGTTAATATTTATTTTGAATATAATTGATTTGAAAAATGTAAATGTAATAAGTATTGTGTAAATGTTTGTTATACAGATATTATTATGGATAAGAGTTGGATTGATCTTCCAAATCGAACGTCTAGAGAATATTTCAATGGCATTATGCAGTTTATTGACTTCACGAGAGGATTTGAAAGTGACTATATTAGTTTTCCATGTAGAAAATGTGCTAACAGATATCAATTCACACGAGATACTGTGAGGGAGCACCTTTTCTTTAATGGATTTCTGAAAAATTATAAGAGTTGGACTCGTCATGGAGAAGAATATGTTCGTTGTCAAAATACAGATGCAGCTCAGATGGATGTTGATGCAAGGATGACTGATCCAATTCATGAAATGCTTACTGAAATGGTACGTGGGTTTGATCCTGAAGGCATTGACATCCAGAATCTTGAGACCGGTGAGATAAATCTTCGCTCTGGCGCAGATCGTGATTCGAGGAGGTTTTATGAAGTACTTGATGATGCGAAAACAGAATTATATCCTGGATGTACTTCTTACAATAAACTGTCGTTTATCGTGGAGTTGTTGAATTTTAAGACTTTGAATAATTGGTCAGACACATCATTCGACATGCTTTTGGTTTTATTGAAAAAAATTCTTCCTGTCGACGCTAAGATTCCTGAGTCGTATTACTATGCTCGTAAGTTGACAGAGAACTTAGGTTTTACATATGAGACTATAGATGCATGTGCAAACAACTGTATGTTGTTTAGAAATGAAACTGCTCATTTGGATATTTGTACGGTTTGTGGCGCTTCCAGGTGGAAAGAGAACAGGGGAAATAAGACTCATCAAAGTCAGATTGCGATACAGGGGAAACCGATTGCCGTAAAGCAAATGCGTTACTTTCCCCTTAAACCGAGGTTGAAAAGATTTTTTATGTCATCTAAAGTTTCTAATTTAATGAGATGGCATGCAGAAAGAGTTCATGAAAGTGACATGTTAACCCACCTGGCAGACTCTCATGCATGGAAGGATTTTGATAAGAGACATCCCGACTTTGCTAAAGATGTTCGTAATGTCCGATTGGGATTGGCAGCAGATGGTTTCAATCCATTCAAGTCTATGGTTGGTGCAACTCATAGCACATGGCCCGTGGTGTTGGTTCCATATAATCTTCCTCCGTGGCTTTGTATGAAGCAACAATTTATATTACTTTCCACTCTTATTGATGGACCTAAAAGTCTGGGGGATAAGATTGATGTTTACCTTCAGCCATTGATTGATGAGTTGAATAAATTTTGGGGCGATGGTGTGATGACTTATGACTGCGAAACGAATGAAATGTTCAAACTGCATGCTGCTTTATTGTGGACAATCAATGACTTCCCAGCTTATGCAAATTTATCAGGCTGGAGTACGAAAGGGGAATTTTCTTGCCCTTGTTGCAATAAAAGTAAAAAATCTGTATGGCTTAAACATTCCAAAAAATGGGCATACATGGGTCACAGGCGTTTTCTCCCTCCCCAGCACAGGTTCAGAAAGGACAGAGTGGAATTTGATGGTTCTAGAGAGTTCAGCCCAGCACCAAAGATCATGACAGGAGTCGAAATGTTATCGCAGATTGAGGAAGAAAACATCCGCACGGTATATGAAATTCAGGATTTGGTGGCTCCTCCAGTACGTAATATTCGTGCTGCGGGTAGGCAGCGCAGTCACAATTGGAAAAAGAAAAGTATTTTTTATAGTCTTCCTTATTGGAAAACTAACATGTTGAGGCATAATTTGGATTTCATGCACATTGAAAAAAATGTTTGTGATAACATATTGTGGACCATTTTAGGTGTCAGTGGAAAGTCAAAGGACCATGTTAATGCACGCCGTGATTTGGAAGAAATGGGTTTAAGGAAACAGTTGCATTTACAGTTAGCTGAGGGAAACAAGGCATATATGCCTGCTGCACAGTATTCGATGACTACAGAGGAGAAAGAGACATTTCTTTCCATTTTGAAGATGGTCAAGGTGCCTGATGGTTACTCTTCTAATATTTCAAAGTGTGTGAATCTGATGAGCAAGACATTGCAAGGGTTGAAAAGTCATGATAATCACATATTACTTCAACAGTTGATTCCAATCGCAATTTGTGATTGTTTATCCCCCAATGTTGTTCAGCCCTTGATTGAGATGAGTAATTTTTTTAGACAGCTTTGTTTAAGAAATCAACGAATGAGTGATTTAAAAAGTTTGCAGGACCGAATTGTACTTATGCTTTGTCACTTTGAGAAACTTTTCCCCCCCTCATTTTTCGATGTTATGGTCCACTTAACAGTGCACCTAACTGATGAAGTAATGGCTGCTGGTCCAGTGCAATTCAGGTGGATGTATCCTATTGAACGGTATTTGAGTACATTGAAAAGATTTGTACGCAACAGATCTCGTCCAGAGGCATCAATAGCCAATGGTTATTTGATGGATGAGTGTACTACCTTTTGTGCAGAATATCTTACGGATGTTGAAACAAAATTAGATAAGCCCTCTCGGATTCATGATGGTCCAGTTGGAGAAGGAACCACATTTGATATGGACAACATCGAGTGGATACAATCACATCGATATATCTTGTTCAATACTCCATCAGTTGCACCATTAATGCAGTAAGTATCTTATCAATGTGCTTGTATAACTTTTACATGTTTTCTTTGCATAAGTTTATCTTTTAAACATCGCGTAATCATTTGCAGGAAACACATTAATGAGATAAAAGAAGAGATGCATCGTGCGACTGAGTTGCAAATTCAACAATCTCATTATGCGGCATTTCATGATTGGTTCAAGGATTATGTATGTATAAATTTATTTTCATTATGAGTGAAGTATTAAACTAATTCTTTCTGCATATATCAGTATTGATTTTTATAAATTATGTAGGTTCGTAAGCTGAGGGAGTTAGGGGACCCCACGCTACCTGAAGTATTTATCCAACTGGCTGAGGGTCCATCTATAACGGCTCGTCGTTATAAAGCTATTGATGCTAATGGTTTTCGATTTCGCATTAAAGATGTTGACGACAAACGAGCAACACAAAACAGTGGAATCGGTTGTCCCTTTGTTGATTCTGGTTATTACTATGGTCAATTGATAGACATCATTGAAGTTGTATACACACACGGTTTGAAGTACATATTGTTAAAGTGTAATTGGGTTGATCCAGTGCGTGGATGTAAAGTCGATCAATATCAGTTTTCATTGGTGAATTTTAACTATATGTTATACAGAAATAATGAACGAGTTGAGAATGAACCTTTCATCTTGACATCACAAGCGGAACAAGTATTCTTCGTTACTTTGCCTTTGGATCCAAGTTGGCAAGTTGTTGTCAAAATGTCTCGGCGAGGAGTGTTTTTATTTGAAGAAGATGAACCCGAGACTGTTCCGTTTGTTTACCAACAACTTGATCAACATACCGTAGTTCAACGTGAAGAAGATATTTATTGGGTCAGAGCGGTTGTTGAAGGAGAAACGGTCGATTTGCATGCTTAATGAAAGGTATAATTGTTTTCCCGCTATTCAGTAGAATGTCCTAGGATATCATAAATTATCTAATCATTTTATAAATCCTTATATGTTTCAATCCTCACTTTTTTAAGTTAATTCAGTCATAAATATTTAGGTTGATTAACTTTCTGATTTTTTAAAATTCATTCACAACTAATTATTCAATCCATTTTTTGTTTGATTAACAGTTGTACAAGTTTGATTTATTAAGAACAATCCAATTTATCTTTTAAACACTTTGGACTCATTACTGATATTTTGTATGACTGCAGACATGTCAGGGGAAGAGGCAGAAAATCCACATCATCCATCTGAGGCATCTACGTCTCAGTGTCGAGGTATGTTTGAATGTCATTGTCTATATTTTTTATGTAATTGACATATATATATATATATAACATTTGTCAATTTATATATAAAATTGTTTTCAACAGGATCAGACTCGGCTGCTTCTTCCTCTCGCAGGAGAGGCCCTAGTCGTGGCATATTATCATGGAATTCCGACACGACGATAGATGTTTCATTTGATGAGGTATTTCATCCCGTGGGACCGAATGCCCCGGCATTTATTCGTCAGCTGGGTCATATCATACGTGACCCACATCGATTTCCATTGACCACGCGTGATTGGGCTTCTATCCCCCAGGACACATTAGATCGTCTATGGAGGGAGGTTCAGGTAAGAAAATAATTTTACTTTATTTTCTATTTATAAATAATACTAATATGTTTGATTATTTTCATTATAGCAAAATTTGAAAGTATGCCCTGAAGAGTTTCGGCCCGTGTGTATGAGCAAATGCCGTAAGCTGTGGAAAGATTATAAAGGCAAAGTGAAGAGGGACCACTGGGTACCAAATGTGGGTGCCCTTGACATTTTGGAAAAAGTCCTGAGAGGTATCCTCCCGGCTCAGTGGCGTGACTTGGTTGCATATTGGTCTACTGAGGGTGTTGCGGTTTGTATATTAATTATTTTTCTGTATATATATTTTCAAGAATATGTGATTTGTTTGAAATTTGAATGAATTGAATGTAGGAGGTGTCAACACGCCATTCGGAGAATCGAGCGTTGCAGGGACCAGCTCACAGGCTCAGGACTCGTCACGTGTCTCAGATCTGACATGAGGTATATATTATTCATTTTTTAATTTATAAATTAATATGGTTTTGTGTTTATATTCTTTTAATATACAGTTGCGAGGGCAAGGTGCAGCAACTGATAAAATGTCGGTGTGGATAAGGACTCGTGATCGCAATGATCCAGAGGTTGCATCATTGATAGTAAGTGTCTGTACTTACCAATAATTACATAAATCTTTATATTAACATATATATATTTATATATATTTAAATATTTCACAGGATCAATTTGAAGCTGAGTTAGAACATCTGCCAGAGGACCAGCGACAGCTTCCCATGCGACGGGATGAGATCTTTCATCGCATTATTGGTCGGGACGGGCATGGCTATAGTTTGACCTATGGAGCAGGGATTCCTCGTTCTGTAGTGTCACGCACTGTGGTTGTCGGTCCTGCTGTTGCTCATATGACACAGCAGATGTCAGATTTTGAGGCACGGCTGCGCGCTTCCGAGGAGACAAATGCGCAATTGACAGCTGAGGTTAGAGCACTGCGGGAATATGTGCGTCGAGCTGATGGTACAGGGGATCATACGACGCAGGTATATACTGTATTTATTTATTTAATTTAAATTATTTTTGTTATTAAAATATTTATAATGTTTATTTATTGTAGGCACCTGGCCCACCAGAAGGAGGTAGCAGTGATGGCAACGCGTGACGCACCATATATTCACGAGATATGTTTTTTGTTTTTACTGGTAGGGTTGACATTGATGTATTGTATTTATTCATTTAAGTAATGCATTATTACCATCCATGGTGGTCTTTTAAATATTTTATACACATATTGAGTTTTTGATCAGATAATCTTGAATGATTCTACATTTGAAAAAGTCGAACTAATTCCAACAGATCAATAAATCTGATATTATAGATTATGTATTATCCAATATATTTTTTATAAATTTCTGTATGGTATCGATAAAAGAAATATGTATTAATTAGATGTTATCACTTTTATTTTTCACTTTTGTAATCAATGGGATGGCCTTTGCACCCCCGGAGAGCCCCCTGCACCCCCGTACATCCCCCCGCACCCCCGAACAACCCCCCCCCCCCCCCCCCGCACCCCCGTACAGCCCCCCCGCACCCCCGTACAACCCCCCGCACCCCCGTACTGCCCCCCGCCACCCCCGTACAGGCCCCCGCCACCCCCGTACAGCCCCCCCCCCTGCACCCCCGTACAGCCCCCCGCACCCCCGTACAGCCCCCCCCGCACCCCCGTACAGCCCCCCGCACCCCCGTACAGCCCCCCGCACCCCCGTACTGCCCCCCGCCACCCCCGTACAGCCCCCCGCACCCCCGTACAGCCCCCCACACCCCCGTACAGCCCCCCCCCCCTCCCCCCCGCACCCCCGTACAGCCCCCCGCACCCCCGTACAGCCCCCTCGCACCCCCGTACAGCCCCCCGCACCCCCGTACTGCCCCCCGCCACCCCCGTACAGGCCCCCGCCACCCCCGTACAGCCCCCCCCCCCCCCCCCCGCACCCCCGTACAGCCCCCCGCACCCCCGTACAGCCCCCCCGCACCCCCGTACACCCCCCCGCACCCCCGTACTGCCCCCCGCCACCCCCGTACAGCCCCCCGCCACCCCCGTACAGCCCCCCGCCACCCCCGTACAGCCCCCCGACACCCCCGTACAGCCCCCCGACACCCCCTTACAGCCCCCCGCACCCCCGTACAGCCCCCCGCCACCCCCGTACAGCCCCCTGCACCCCCGTACAGCCCCCCGATTGTGTCCGTTTCAGCAGCGCGGCGCGCGCTGAAATGGCGCGTTGGGGGGTCAAAACCACCCGAACGACATCCGAATGCCCCGAAACCGTACAACAACATCCGGGGCGTGAATTGTGAAATGGTCGTCCAGACAGCACCTCATTCGGAGGTGTCGTGTGACCGCGGCGGCCGGAAACGCGTTTCTGGCGCCATTAAACACCAAAACGGCGTGCGGCGGTCCAATTCGGTGCAAACGTGCTCCGAACGACCTGAAACCGCACGGGAACGATAGAAATATTATTCCTGAGATGTAGGAGGAGGCCGCACGCCCATCGGACGTGCGGTGCGCGCAGGACGTCCGATTGTGTCGTTTTCAGCAGCGCGGCGCGCGCTGAAATGGCGCGTTTGGGGGACAAAACCAACCGAACGACCTCCGAATGCCACGAAACCGTACGACAACATCCGGGGCGTAAATTGTGAAATGGTCGGCCAGACGGCACCTCATTCGGAGGTGCCGTGTGACCGCGGCGGCCGGAAACGCGTTTCCGGCGCCATTAAACACCAAAACGGCGTGCGGCGGTCCAATTCGGAGCAAACGTGCTCCGAACGACCTGAAACCGCACAGGAACGATAGAAATATTATTCCTGAGATGCAGGAGGAGGCCGCACGTCCATCGGACGTGCGGTGCGCGCGGCACGTCCGATTGTGTCGTTTTCAGCAGCGCGGTGCGCGCTGAAATGGCGCGTTGGGGGGTCAAAACCACCCGAACGACCTCCGAATGCCACGAAACCGTACGACAACATCCGGGGCGTGAATTGTGAAATGGTCGGCCAGACAGCACCTCATTCGGAGGTGCCGTGTGACCGCGGCGGCCGGAAACGCGTTTCCGGCGCCATTAAACACCAAAACGGCGTGCGGCGGTCCAATTCGGTGCAAACGTGCTCCGAACGACCTGAAACCGCACGGGAACGATAGAAATATTATTCCTGAGATGCAGGAGGAGGCCGCACGTCCATCGGACGTGCGGTGCACGCGGCACGTCCGATTGTGTCGTTTTCAGCAGCGCAGCGCGCGCTGAAATGGCGCGTTGGGGGGTCAAAACCACTCGAACGACCTCCGAATGCCACGAAACCGTACGACAACATCCGGGCTTGAATTGTGAAATGGTCGGCCAGACGGAACTTCATTCGGAGGTGCCGTGTGACCGCGGCGGCCGGAAACGCGTTTCCGGCGCCATTAAACACCAAAATGGCGTGCGGCGGTCCAATTTGGAGCAAACGTGCTCCGAACAACCTGAAACCGCACAGGAACGATAGAAATATTATTCCTGAGATGTAGGAGGAGGCCGCACGTCCATCGGACGTGCGGTGCGCGCGGCACGTCCGATTGTGTCGTTTTCAGCAGCGCGGCGCGCGCTGAAATGGCGCGTTGGGGGGTCAAAACCACCCGAACGACCTCCGAATGCCACGAAACCGTACGACAACATCCGGGGTGTGAATTTTGAAATGGTCGGCCAGACGGCACCTCATTCGGAGGTGCTGTGTGACCGCGGCGGCCGGAAACGCGTTTTCGGCGCCATTAAACACCAAAACGGCGTGCGGCGGTCCAATTCGGAGCAAACGTGCTCCGAACGACCTGAAACCGCACGGGAACGATAGAAATATTATTCCTGAGATGTAGGAGGAGGCCGCACATCCATCGGACGTGCGGTGCGCGCGGCACGTCCGATTGTGTCGTTTTCAGCAGCGCGGCGCGCGCTGAAATGGCGCGTTGGGGGGTCAAAACCACCCGAACGACGTCCGAATTCCACGAAACCGTACGACAACATCCGGGGCGTGAATTGTGAAATGGTCGACCAGACGGCACCTCATTCGGAGGTGCCGTGTGACCGCGGCGGCCGGAAACGCCTTTCCGGCGCCATTAAACACCAAAACGGCGTGCGACGGTCCAATTCAGAGCAAACGTGCTCCGAACGACCTGAAACCGCACGGGAACGATAGAAATATTATTCCTGAGATGCAGGAGGAGGCCTCACATCCATCGGACGTGCGGTGCGCGCGGCACGTCCGATTGTGTCGTTTTCAGCAGCGCGGCGCGCGCTGAAATGACGCGTTGGGGGGTCAAAACCACCCGAACGACCTCTGAATGCCACGAAACCGTATGAAAACATCCGGGGAGTGAATTTTGAAATGGTCGGCCAGACAGCACCTCATTCGGAGGTGCCGTGTGACCGCGGCGGCCGGAAATGCGTTTCCGGCGCCATTAAACACCAAAACGGCGTGCGGCGGTCCAATTCGGTGCAAACGTGCTCCGAACGACCTGAAACCGCACGGGAACGATAGAAATATTATTCCTGAGATGCAGGAGGAGGCCGCACATCCATCGGACGTGCGGTGCGCGCGGCACGTCCGATTGTGTCGTTTTCAGCAGCGCGGCGCGCGCTGAAATGGCGCGTTGGGGGGTCAAAACCACTCGAACGACCTCTGAATGCCACGAAACCGTACGACAACATCCGGGGCGTGAATTGTGAAATGGTCGGCTAGACGGCACCTCATTCGGAGGTGCCGTGTGATCGCGGCGGCCGGAAACGCGTTTCCGGCGCCATTAAACACCAAAACGGCGTGCGGCGGTCCAATTCGGAGCAAACGTGCTCCGAACGACCTGAAACCGCACGGGAACGATAGAAATATTATTCCTGAGATGCAGGAGTAGGTCGCACGTCCATCGGACGTGCGGTGCGCGCGGCACGTCCGATTGTGTCGTTTTCAGCAGCGCGGCGCGCGCTGAAATGGCGCGTTGGGGGGTCAAAACCACCCGAACGACCTACGAATGCCACGAAACCGTACAACAACATCCGGGGCTTGAATTTTGAAATGGTCGTCCAGACGGCACCTCATTCGGAGGTGCTGTGTGACCGCAGCGGCCGGAAACGCGTTTCCGGCGCCATTAAACACCAAAACGGCGTGCGGCGGTCCCATTCGGAGCAAACGTGCTCCGAACAACCTGAAACCGCACGGGAACGATAGAAATATTATTCCTGAGATGCAGGAGGAGGCCGCACGTCCAGCGGACGTGTGGTGCGCGCGACACGTCCGATTGTGTCGTTTTCAGCAGCGCGGCGCGCGTTGAAATGGCGCGTTGGGGGGTCAAAACCACCCGAACGACGTCCGAATGCCACGAAACCGTACGACAACATCCGGGGCGTGAATTTTGAAATGGTCGGCCAGACGGCACCTCATTCGGAGGTTCCGTGTGACCGCGTCGGCCGGAAACGCGTTTCCGGCGCCATTAAACACCAAAACGGCGTGCGGCGGTCCAATTCGGAGCAAACGTGATCCGAACGACCTGAAACCGCATGGGAACGATAGAAATATTATTCCTGAGATGCAAGAGGAGGCCGCACGTCCATCGGACATGCGGTGCGCGCGGCACGTCCGATTGTGTCGTTTTCAGCAGCGCGGCGCGCGCTGAAATGGCGCGTTGCGGGGTCAAAACCACCCGAACGACGTCCGAATGCCACGAAACCGTACGACAACATCCGGGGCGTGAATTGTGAAATGGTCGGCTAGAAGGCACCTCATTCGGAGGTGTCGTGTGACCGCGGCGGCCGGAAACGCGTTTCCGGCGCCATAAACACCAAAACGGCGTGCGGCGGTCCCATTCGGAGCAAACGTGCTCCGAACGACCTGAAATGAGATTATTTCTTGAATCGAAGTTTTTAAATTATTATAGCACAATGATTTGATATTATATATATATTAAATATATATTAAAACATTTAAAATATTATATATATATATATTTATTTATTTAAAATATTGTATTTAATAGTATATATATGAATATTTATATATATATATATATATTTATATATATTTATATTCAATTCAATAAAAAAAATTTAAAAAAAAAATTTTTTAGAATAGAGACCGCCATAGGCAGTCGCTATAGGGTGCCCGGCAGAGGGCCTTCAGCGACCGCCAGGCAGTCGCTGAAGGCCGATCTACCGGCCTTCTATAGCGACCGCCAATGGGGGTCGCTAAAGGCCTCTAGCGACGAGGCAACAGCGACCGCCAATGGCGGTCGCTGAGCGGCCGCTACAGACCTTTAGTGACCGCCAATGGCGGTCGCTAATAGCCTTATTTACAGTAGTGATAGTTATCACATGTGGTAAAACCATTCTTTCCCTTCTTCCCTTTTTCCATGTCTTTCCCTATCATCCCTTTCTTCTTTTGTATCCCTTCAAATACATTAGACTTAAATAATTATTTACATACCTAGTTAACACATAATACTATTTCATTAAATGATGATGATATATGGTAGATTATCTCCCTTCGAAATGATTGGTTAAAACCTTGAGAGATACAATCATTATTACTATTTTCATCACGTGCATTGGTTAATTTCACATTCCTTCATCAGGGAACCACTTATAAAAAGTTACAGATACTATATTAGCTCACAAAATTATGAAAATTCTATAACATTATACATGGTATATAACATAACATAAATTCATTCATCAAAAATCCTAAAACCATATACATTGGTTACTTTTGGAACATAAATCATTCATAATGGTGGGTAAATAACATGTGAATTATCTTAAGAATATCCCCTAGGAGTGTCAAACTAGGTACACAGTAAGTCCCATTTTCATGTACGAGGATACCCCATCTCAAGACTGAAACTCTTTGTCAGAATTGTTACTCCATGGAACATCTATTCTAGAAGAACGTCCACTTTTAGAATCCCAATAGGATTTTATTTTCTATAAAGATCCACATAATCTATTCCTTAGAAAAATTACATGATGTTATTGTATGTTTTTACTCAAATACTATCTTATGGGTTTGTTTCCTAATCTACATTTCCTAAATCTAGTTCCCATGTTTTGTACTGAAATTCCTCTAATACCAACTGTAACGCCCTGACCCCAGTTTCCTAGAGCTTTTGAATTATTACATTACATAGGCATACATAAAAGACAGTAGTATCCTCCTGGACTGATTAGTTTAGTAGTTATGGAAAACTACATACATACATAGCTTCAAAATAACAACTTGAAATGAAATACAACAAATAATATTTATTGGGAACATCTACAACTCTATGTTTATCCCAGCATGTCATTCGTAATAAGCTTCACCATATCTCGGTAAAATGAAACATGAGAAAGGGGTGAGCTCAGATGCACAGTAATCATATGCAATACAGTGGAAGATATAATAAACATAAACATTAGGCATGGAGAATAACTAAAAACACATGCCTTTAAAAAATAAACTTGAACACATTATTGTAGGAATAATAGATGAATAAATAATTAAATAATAAATAATTAAATAATAAATAATAATCATGTGTATTCTACTAGTCGAATAAACAGATGAAGATTCAATTATTAGCTTCATAAGGTGGGAATCCAAAATGCAGGACATCATAACCACACCATCATGTCCTCGTGTGAAAATCATAAATATCCATTTTGTCAAGGCCTCGTTCCAAGACCCTAGTTTGTCTCCTGAGAAATAACTATGCACATAGTGGATATAGCGGGCCTTACCTGACACTTACTAAGTCTAATTAATTTCACTTATGAATGGGGATAAATAATAAACAATATATAAATTCATATTGAAACTACAATATAAAATGTAAATAAATTACTTCGTACATTAACCATAAACACTAACCATTTGAGGTAAATTGGTGAATGGTATCAACAAAGAAAATACAAATTCAAAATAATAAGGAGCCCTTAAAAAAACATATTTTAGATGATATCATAATATATAATCCCCTATGTAATAAACAATTCATAAAATATGTTGACATAAATAAAAATAATTTTAAATGAGACCATAGAGATATTCTTGAGGAAATAATCCTTAAATATACCAAAGTGTCCCATACCACCTTAAAAAATTCAAATTGAAATACCTTAGAATATCATGATAATAAGGTGAATATTATTATGATATACCAAGGGGTAGTACATACAACACATGTAAATAATTTGTGGTGAACAAGGCATATATCTCATAATGGTTAATTTGAGGTGAGAAAAATCTATTTTAATTTGGAAGGAAGTGTTATTTTAGAAAATAATTTGTATTTGTCAAAAATATGGTTTTAAAGATATATATCCCAAAAAAAAGTAAAGGTCATTGATATTACATTTTTGGAATAAATGGTGTTCCACTGATGTGAAATCATGTAAAAATTGTTTTTAAATATGCTTTAGTATTAAATCATTTTGCAACGGTTTATGTAATTCATTAAAGTGATTTTAAATCGCAAAAGAATTTTTTCTTTGATAAAACAAGAAATGAAACAAATTAGTTTTTTCATGTTATATTTTTGGATTTTATAATGATAAATCTGGCTAAAAATATATTATACCATTAACTTCAAAATAGGTAAGAATTCGAGAATTTCCTTGAATCTGGCTTACATTTCAAATGAATTTTTGAAAGATTCTATTAAAAAAATTAACTCACCATAAAATAAAGAAATATTATTATTTTTAATCATATAAATAACATTAAAATATAATTTATTAGGATTAAATAATAATAAATATGAATTTCCTTGAGGTGAGTATAGAATAAGGACAACCCAACTTAAAATGGAGGTTCAGGTAGAAAATACATACAACTTTGTAATCAATTTAATCGTATGGAAAAAAATTAATAATCAACAATATATTAATTTAATATCTTGAAAATAAATATATTTATTATATGAAAAATCAATGGGATGTATACATACATCATACACAATTAATAGTAGTCAATACATAATATCTCACAAAATTGGAAGTGGGATGAAGAAACCATTATCATAAGTCTGAAGGTATTCTCCACTAGGTATTAATGACCTGAATAATAAAATTTAGGTCCATTAATTAAAAATTATTGAAGATCTTATAAATTTAATTGATTTTTAATATCCTTATTAACTTCATTCATCGACTTTTGATGGGTTAATAGGTTCAATTTCAATGGTGGTGTCGGTTTGTTCCAAGAGCAGTATAAATATATACATGAACGGCGGATCGTGTAAAATGAGGATGGTCATACGTAATTGAAGTTATATATTTGTAGTGAAAATTCATAAGGTTACATGGATATACATTTCAGTTTGTTACTTGGAGTGAATATGAATCATTATATAAATTATTTAATGATAACCATTTTGGTTAATTTGGCGGTTTTTTGATGACAATGAACACAACTTTATTTATAAATCAAAACCATGTCAACAAAACAGATTCAAAAACTATAGATGATATATAATACCTATAATATATTCTAGTTAAACCATAATAATGGTTTAATGAACATAATTAAATACAGAAATTGAAATTTAAAACTTTTCGTCCTTGAATGTGGTGAATTAGCACATCTCGGATGGTGTTTTTAACTACTAGCACAAATGAAGGGTAATGTAAATATGATAAAAAATTATTCCATAGTAATAAAAACATTAAAATAACTTTATGTTATTGAAGTTTTCATAACATTTTTAAGAGATCATGTGAGGATAGAAAAGAAAAAAAATGGAACTTCAAATGAATGTAAAAGAATGGAAAAGATAAATTTACCTCTTGAATTAATATTCCTTGAGAGCCTCTTTAGGGGAGAGGATTTGGTCTTTTTTTTAGACCAATGGATGATGGATTTGGGGGAGGAGCTTGGGAGAAATTTTTTCCCTAATTTAGTCATGGAACAAGTTCTGAGAGGAGTGAAGATAATAGATAGTGAGGGGGTTTTATAGTGAAGGAGAGGATTAATTTTTTATTATCATAATCATTATTTTTTTCTCTAGACCTGCAATAGTATTGATCTTATGACCAAGAATAGTAATATTTGCATATGGGTTCGATCTAAGTGTTCTTATTTCATCCTTACATCAACTATGACTCGATAAATCATGTATTTAGTATTTATCATAAAATATAGTATTTTACTATTCACCTAAAATTGAAGTATTTTAGAAAAATAAAAAAAATCGCCATAATATTTTTTCGATGTGTAGAATGGAAAATTGAACTCTATTTTATCATAATATTTTTCTAAATATGTGAAATTTAATTTTTAAATAAAATCATTATTTAATTGAAAAATACAGATTTTAAATTTAAAACTAATTTTGTAATACTTTCAAACATTAACCATGGGTCATACACACCGTGTATCCCTATTTTAAAAAACATGAATACTTTACTTCTCCTATTCCTTTCATGCTATTCTATGTTTCAGTCCATGATAATCTTAATCTATGTTGTGTGCTTCACCTTGAAGAGTCATGCCACCATGACGTCCTCCAGTTGTACGCCATATTCAGGGCAGTGACTAGGCACCAGACACGGTAGATCAAGGATTACCAGTAGACCCTAATTTCATGCCTATCTAGGCAGCAGTTTCCATTCCAAATACAAGTCCCGATGCATAGTTCTGGGAAGGATTCGTGAGGTTTATGCAGACCTTCCAAGGAGCACCACATATTTCCCCATCTAGGTAAGAGTTGACCTGGGTCTTTCAGCAGCAGCATCCTCCCACTTTATCAGGGGATGGAGGACCTCAGGTTGTTGAATCATGTTTTGATGTCATGCTATCTATATTCGAACATATGGTGGTACCTCTAGTGATGATGTTGAATTTGGATACTTATATGCTTCATGATTCTTCCAAGAGATGGTGGGATGTGATCTCGCAGGCAGGATTCCAGAAGGCTATGTCTTGGGGTGAGTTCTAGTATACCTTATATGATTAATTCTACTTAGATACATTGAGGGTTGATTGAGCCCAATATTTCATGAGTCTATAATAGGGGACTCTTTCCATCATAGAGTACTCTTCTTGTTTCATAGAGCTGCATCGCTTCACACCCATTCCAGGGGGTGATGGGTTATTTTTAGCGAGTAAGTTTGAGGATGGTCTCAATATTGATATACATTATCATGTGAACATCTTCAGGTTTACTTCCATCACTGCTATGTTCAACAATCCGTTGATCATATAGTGTAATCTGATGGATTTTGGAGCTGTGAGCTAGGTCGGCTAGGTATCCAGAGTTGGTACCCCTCATACTGAAAACATGAAGCACCATAGGGAGTTTACACATGGAGACACAAGGAAGCGTGATACATCTTATGGTATCTAGGTTTTGGGCTACCAATGCGGGAAGAGAGGTCATATGAGGACACATTTCTTGAGAGACCCTTTGGAGTGTCGATCTTGTGACAGATGGATCATCTTCAGCATTTCTATCAGTTTTCTCACTAGCAGCTGGTGATAGGGGTTCTGTCATGACTCCTAATACCGGAGTAAGACCACCAGTCCCATAGCACTCAGGTAATTGGAGTTCTTCTGGCCCTTCGTGCCAAGGTGGAGGTCGCAGTCGTGGTAGCCAATCGGTAGGCATTCAGCGACAACAAGTTGGATCAGCTCAAGGTGGTCAGGCAGGGTCATAGGGTCATGGTACATGATAGACTTTTGAAGTGGATGAGACCTAGTAAGATCAGAATCCCAGACCCTCTATAGTTCAAGGTATGATCCCAGTTTCCTCAGTTTTAGCTTCTACACTTTTTGATACAGCAGATTCCCATAGTTTTATATATTTTGTTGTTGTTGAGATCCTTGGCCTCTGTATCTTCACTTATACCGATATCTTGACACTATAAAATACATTAGGGATAACAAAGGCTACTATACGTTAGTGCAATAAGTGACCTCTTGAGGTTTGGGGGTGTTAGTTCTTATAGGGCCTCTATGTCCTAGAAATGATAGGCTACGATGTCATTCATGGTATGTACTAGTTAGTTTCCTTCAATGTTTTTGTTGATTGTTATCGTCATAGGGTGAGTTTTACATCACCAGAGGGCAGATCCTTTTTACATAAGGGAGAATGGGAAGTCCAGGTGAGCAGAATAGGACATGAGTGTTAGGTGTTAGGAGGAGTTACATCATAGATTTGTAGTCTATATTTAGATGACTAGGGGACTTCATAGATGGACTTTCCCAGAGAGGTGGATCATTTCGGGGATTTCATTCCAGAGGAATTTTTAGGTTTTATTCCAAATCGATAGATAGAATTTTCTATTGAGCTTGTTCTAGGAGAGGAACTGGTGTCCATTCCTCCTTATAGGATGGCTACAATAGAGTTACATGAGCTCAAGAAGCGGTTGGAAGAGTTGTAGGCAAAGGGTTTCATCTGACCTAGTACTTCTCCTTGGGTTTCACCTATAATATTTGCAAATAATGTGGATGGTACCCTCAATCATTATTTGGATTATCAGAAGTTGAACCTGTTGACGGTCAAGAAATGAAATCCCTTATCGAGGATTGATGATCTATTTGATTACCTTCAAGAAGCCAGAATGTTCTCCAAGATTGACTTTAAATCCAGTTATCATCAGTTGTACATTAGACCACTAGATATACCTCTTACATCCTTTCAGAGTAGGTATATTCTATATGATTATGTGGTTATGTTGTTCGGTCTCATGAACTCACCTATAGTTTTCCTGTAACTAATGAACTGAGTGTTCCATCCATACATGGATTCTTTCTTGGTAGTCTTCATGGATGAAATTATCATGTACTCTCACACTTGACACGACAATTCCACACATATTGACATCATTATAATTACACTAATAGAGCATTAGTTACATGCTAAGATCTAAAAATGACACTTTTGGATGGACCATATTCACGTCTCAGGTCATGTTATCTCAGAGACATGAGTATTAGTAAACCCAACGATATTGAGAGAAGTAGTTTCCTGGGAGCAGCCGAAGAACATCTTTGAGGTATGGAGTTTTATAGGGATGGCTCGTGACTAAAAATGTTTCATACATGACTTCTCACGCTTAGCAGCGCTAATGAAAGGACTGACTAAGAAGGGTGAGATGTACTTGTGATCAGATTCTTGTGAGACAGCATTTTAGGAGTAGAAAGGGAGGTTGATGTTAGAACCAATACTTGTTTTCTAGAGCTGGTAAAGAGTTATAAAATTTACTATGATGGATCAGTTATTGGGATGGGAGAAATGCTTATGTAGGGGGGAAGAGTATTTGTGTACGAGTCTCGGTAGTTGAGTCCACTTGAGAGGAATTGCCTAATACATGATCTCAATTTGGTTGAAGTTGTTCATCCCTTAAGATATTGGAGACATTATCTTATGGGAGATGATTTTTTGGTTTTCACCAATCAAAAATGTCTCATGTATATCATCACAAAGTGTGATCTAAATTCAAGACAGTAGAGGTGGGAAAAGTACCTTCAGTTCTTTGATTTTGAGATATTTTGACACGTAAGGGAAAGGCAATACAGTAGCTGATGTGTTGAGTAGAAGGACTCAGATACAGGAAATTAAAAAGGAGAGCAAGGATTGGTAGCATATAGCTCTATTCTCTGAGATGCATTTGGAGATGCATGACAGAAAGGGGTAGGTGTTTCTTTTTCTATGGTTGTTACCTCTACTCTACCAGATTGAGTGTGAATGAGGTAGCTATCAGATTCTAAAGGCCTTGTCCTATGGAAGAGTGTGTTAGGGGAGGAACCTATTCCTGGATGGACTATAAGCGAGGATGAGATCTTGTGTTTTCATGGGCATGTATGGGTGTCAGAATACATATGTGGGGAGCTAATGCTGGATATTCGTACCTCAATATGGGTAGTTCATCCTGGTGTCACCAAGATTTATTGAGATCTACACTGTCAGTATTGGTTGCCCAGTATTAAGAGAGATATTGTTGGTTTTGTGATGAGGTGTTCTACATGTCAACAGGTGAAGGAAAAGCATCAAAGACCTGTAGGTAATTTTCAGTAGTTACACATTCTAGAGTGGAAGTGGAATGATATCGCGATGTATTTTGAGATTGGTTTGCCAAGTTCACTTAGAGGGAATGATGCAGTTTGAGTTTTCATTGATAGATTATTAAAGGTTGAACAATTCTAACTGATCAAGGATACCTTCAGTGTTGATGAGATGGGATGGTTGTACATATGGGTGATTTTACATTTACATGGAGTTCCTCGCTCCATTGATTTAGATAGGGACTCCTATTTTACTACTCGGGTCTGAGAGGGACTATAGAGGGATTTGGGTACATAGGTACTTCTGAGAATAGTTAACATCCTCAAATAGATGGACAGTATGAGAGTATGATTCAGGTGCTGGAGGACATGATTCGTGCATGTGTCCTATATTTTGGAAGTTCTTGGGAGAATGACATACCTCTTTTGGAGTTTTCCAACAATAATAGTTTTCAAGAAACTATTCAAATTGCACCTTATGAGGCTTTGTATGGTAGGCCATACTGATCACCTTTATATTGGATGGATGAAGGAGGGGAAGCTATTATGGGACCTCATCTTGTCCAAGAGACTAAATAACAGATATAGGTTATTTAGAAGAGGACAACTATTGAACAGTCATGACAGAACTCTTATTCTAATCAACGAAGACAACCAATGGAGTTAGAGGTTGAAGATCAGGTTTTTATACATGTCACACTGAGGTTGAGAAACAAGAGTATTAGAAGATAGGTAATGATTTCTCCGAGATATATTGGACCGTTTGAGGTTTTATAGAGAGTCAGTCATCTTTCCTATCGGTTTTAGTTACCTCATAGGTACTGGTCTATTCACGATTTCTTCAACGTTTTTTCATCTTCATTATTATTTCTCATACCTGTAACATGTTTTTTAACTTGAGTTGTTTGAGTTGGAGGTGGATGCATCGTTCGAGTAGAATCCTATCTGGATTTTTGATCACATTGCAAAGGTTCTCCATGGCTGGTATGTTCTTCTAGTACGAGTGATGTGGGAGCATGGGCGAGTATAGGATGAGGCTTGGGAGAGGGAGGCCGATGTGTGATCATTGTGGCTAGAGCTGTTTGAGGATTCTTCTTCTACGCCTCCTTGCTCAGGAAATGCAGGGACAAATTTTTTTAAGGGGGGATGTTTGTCAGAACCCAGACTTTTCTTTTCGGGTATGGGTTTTCTTTTCTGGTTTTTTGAGAGAAATGGAGAATCTAGAAATTCAATGAGTACACATTGTGTACATAAGATTGCATGTCCTGTAAGTGGTTTTAGTGGGTGACCGTGTACTGGTTGTGTAATGGCAGAGTACATTGTCGTGTGGGGTGACCTGGAGACCAGCTAAAGTGGGGACCGATAAAGGCATATACACATCATGTACTTTTAAAATACAAAAAATATAAATTTTCTTTATTTGTTAAATCTGATTGGGGTCACGTCTAAGTGGTAGAAACGCCTTCTTCTTGACTTGTCTCATCTAGGAGCGATAGTTGAGTGTGATTATTCTATGAGCCCATGATCGACCATTAATTCTCTGAATCAACCATCGTCGATCATGTTGGAATCACCACGAGGAGTTCTTCATTATTCTAGAGCCTTGTTCCTTGATTTCTCAACATTCGTGAGATATCCTTGGTTTAACATTTTAGATATTTTGGTAGATCTTCCACATTCCTGGTTGATTCAAGGGATGATGTCAGAGTATATTGATCATACAATGTTGAGGTAGGTGTTTTGTGACTTTAAGTAGATATTCTTTGAAATATATTTGAAAAATTTAGAAATACCCTACTTCGGGGTTTTACACGTTTAGGGATTTTAACCCTGTTAATGCGTACTATTCTTCGTTTTCATCAGTAGGGATCTTATATTATTAATAGGCTTTATTTTTTATGTTAATGATGTGTTTTCCCATTTTATATTTAATACTAACCATTTGTTCTATCTTTTCCTGTTAGGTTGCTTGCTTTCCATGCCTAGTGTTGTTAGGATGGAGTGATTTATCTGATGTTATGATATTCTTTGATGATGTTTATCCAAGTAGTACTTTTATGTTTACTTTGGCTTCTAAATATCATTTGTGCACGATTGATTTACATAGGGTTTTGGGAACCTGGTGTATGAGACCATGGGGGGAATTGACATTGAGGACTTCCCCAGAGTGTCTATTATTCTTCATCATGCTGTGAGACCATAGGGTGGATTGATGTTGAATTGTCCCTCAGAGTGTCAATAGTTAAAGTTACGAAACCACAATGGGAATGGAAGTTAAGTTATTCTCATAGTGTCTATAGTATGTCATTAATAGACTATAAGGGGAATTGACGGTGAGTGCTTCCTCTAAGATTCTTTGTTTGCATGAGACCGAAGGGGTTAGACCGTGTGAGCTTCTTAGGCGGTCATTATATCCTTGTATAAGTTGATTCAGAGGGGTTAGCCTATGAGAACTTACCCAGAGGGTTAGTGGATAATTTTTTGGTTGAAACAAAGGGTTAAGGCCATGAGAACATCCAAGAGGTTTTCTTGTTTTCACTTGGTTGAATATTTGACAAATGTAATTGAATGTAATTGAAACTGTAGGATTGTTTACTTATGAGTACTTACTTGTTTATTTCTTCATTTTTCTTATTTCCTACCATATATATATTCACTGAATATTAGGCACAAATCTCTGGTTGGATTCCTACTAGGATTCGTCTCACACCCTATTTGGGGCATGATTTGGGGCCCAAATAGTATATATTTTTGCAGGAATAGATAAGGTAAAGAGCCCTTCTACTTCAAGTACTTGACTGTTGTGGTATGGGAGAGCATGGGACCAAGCTAAGGCTTGTGATGTTGAGGATTTGTTTACTTGTATTCCTTTGTACCAAAGTTTAGTACTATATTCCTGCATTATGACATGTTTGGATGATTTCCTAGATACGTGTAACATGAATCATTATTGAAATATATATGTATGTATGTTATAGTTGTCTATTTATCTTCAGTTTCCATTGTCTACTATTTTATGAAATTATTATTGCTTCTGCTATTTTTATCTATTTATTTCTGCTGCATTACTCTCCCAATGAGGACATAGATTCCCCACCATAACACCAAAGGCCCTCGCTACTAGTCGGCATCCTCTGTCATTTGGGGAAATGTTCTTGAGGACATGTGACAAACCGGGTACAGGGCATCACTAGGCGGAACTTGGAACCGGGACGTTACATATAGAAATTAAATTGTTCATGATTAGTTGGAATGATATAGAAATTATTATCATTTATTTCTTCTTGACAAACATCTAATTTAGTTATTTAGATGGGTTAAAAATTCTCCAAATTTTGTTCCATCATCTTTTGACTCAAGTGATGTACCATTCATCAATTAATTTTTTATACACATTAGTTAAAAAAATTATAATATTAATTAATTTTTTTTAAAACCACTAATAATTTTTGTTAAAACCATCAGTTAATATATTTTTAAAAACCTGTTATATTTTTTTAAAACCATTTATAATTTTTTAAACCAGCAATTAATTTTTCTTAAACCATCAATTAATTTTTTTTAAAACCATATATTATTTTCTGAAAACCATCCACTATTTTTTTTAAAACATTCAATAATTTTTTTTAACCACCAAATATATTTTTTCAAAACCTTAAATATATAATATTTCTAATAAAGAAATAATTTTATATTTCAATGGTGAAATAGTTTCCAACTCTAACAATGAATTAATTTTTTTTTATTTTTAGTAGTGAATTCATTTTTTATTTCTAATGATGACTTATTTTTTAATATCCAATGGTGATTTTTTTATAATGGTAATGCAATTTTTTATTTCTATTGGTGAATAATTTTTTATTTTAAAGGAGGATCAATTTTTCATTTTGACCATCACAGATTCTTATTTCTACTAGATAAAATTTTATTATTCTAAATATATTCCTGTACATTTTTTCATAATTTTTTTTATTTTAATTAAAATAATTTTTATATTAATTTTTTATGTTTTTTTATAATTTAAAAAATTTATATATATTATGTTTAATCATATATAAGTGTGTTGTTTTTTTTGTATTTATAAAATTGTATTAATTTTTCCTTTATTCATGTGTTCACCCACAACATATTAATTGAATATTTATTTTTAATATATTTTTTTTACTATTTTAACATATACTGTTAGATATTATTATTTAATAACATTGAATTTTTTCAATGAATTTTATGGAATTTAATAGAGTATAATTATTTTATTATTTTCAGGTTTCATTAAATTAAAATGTATTTTATATTTGAACATAAACATTAAAATTTACATACAATTTTGATCATACTACCTTTGACATATTATTATCATTTAATTGTTAATTTAAATAATTTTGAATTGATCTATAATTTTGGAATTGAAATAATTATTATTTTCATTATTATGGACATTATTGTTCATTCTCAAGGATAAATTTTATTTGAATTAGAATTTTTTTACATGTGTAATGTGTTTTTTTTTTGTCTTTTTAGATAACTATTTAAAGGGGATTTCATGAAGCATTGATATAAATAGGTCACAACTCTTTTCATATTCAAATCCTTATTTTTTTACATGAGAAAGGTATCAATGTCTCAAGTGTAGGACAAAATGATTCCCTATGTCTTACCTGGTTTCATCAGCTGTATAGTCTCTCATGTTCTAGATTAAATCTTCTTCAACTTTTACTTCCTTGAAAAGACATTAAAGATATAATTCCCAATAAAAAATAACTATTCTTTAATTATTTAGATTCAATTTTTTCTTGTACGTGTGTCTATATCACTATTTCCCATCTTTCACAAACACACTATTTTCCTATTTCTGCATTTTATTTCAAAATAAGTTCTTCTTCTCCTCCCCTGTTTTTACTCCCATGTTCCAAAATATAGGATATGAAGGTTGTGACTACCAGTAGAAAATGATAGTGTTTTATGGGTGGTCACTCTATATACAAAATTTATATTTCATGGTTACCCCTACACTAGAAAATGATTCTCTAGCAGGTTAAGATTCATCATTTAAAATATGGAAGTGCACACAAATCTTTATTGGAGTATACAGATATAATAAAAGATTATGTCATATTTTGACAAAACCAGTATAAATATCTTGTGGTCATTAATTTGTTTAAAATTTAAATTTACTATAATAATAAGCTTTATTAATTATTTTTAATAGTAAAATTATTTGATTATTATTTTAGTCATGTCTATTCCCCTCCCTCCTTTAGACCATCTTTCATTACCCTATGCAACCTATCAATGGGTATCAGTTGCTAAATTTATTAAAAAGCAATTTAGATCAATCCTTCTCTTTATCAATGCCTTACATTAGCATTTAAAGTTATTTATTTTATAATTATCCAATCCCTTTATAGATTATCCACTTATTTTATAATATGATAACTTATTCAATGAACTCATAGTTTAATGATTATGATCTTTTAAAATGGAAGGATTGAAACTAAATAATTATTTGATTCCTCAAAATCCACCAAACTTCGATGGAAATGATTATAGATATTGGGGATCTTGAATGGAGTCATATCAAAAGTTTTAGATCATTGAGCACTAGACCATAATGAAAAAATAATTAATACTACATGTTGTTGACATGAAGACACATACTATAAATGATGATAGATGATATTTTTTAAACAATGTAGTTACTAATATTTTATATTTTTCTATCTAGAGAAGTGTTTTTATTCATGTTTCTTCTTTAATGAATATTCCTAAAATTCGGAGGATTATACTAGTCCCTCACCTCAATTTGATAAATTATTATTATCCAATAAGGGAATGATTCGATCAGAGTACCACACATCAAGAAGGGTGAAGATGAAATAGTAAACTAAATTGTCTTTACATTCGCAAGCATTTTGAATTGAATGTATTAAGTAGATTATGATCAAGAAAACCTAGTACATTTTTAATGAAACTGACAAACCATACCAAATAAATTTCATTCTAAGAATGTTTCCACTAATGAAATAAAAAAAATAAATGAGTATACACTTCATGAATTGATTGAAACATTACCTCTATATGAATGGGAACTGAAGAACATAGCTGATAAAGAGACAATAGAAAGAATAGGTATGCCTATATAATATTTTAGTGTTTTTACTATTTACACTTTGATTATAATCTACATGATTTATAATTATAAAAAATGGAAAAGATTTTGATGGAGGATTAAAAAATAATGAAAATTAAAGGTTTCAAAAACCAATTTAGGGGAAACCCTCCTAATAGAAAACATTAAGGAGATATAAATGGTGGTATAAATAAAAATTATTCATAATAAAAATAATGGGAGTGCATCATGGAAGGATATATCAATCATGACTATCCAAAAATAAATAATAATCAAAAATACAAAAAATAAGTATAAAAAGTAATTAACCACAAATTGTAATTATACCAAACAATGTGATTCCTATGAAAAATATATAAATTATAACTAATGTATTAAATAGTATTTCATGGAATAGCTAGATATGGTTAGTGATTTTAGATTTCATTTTGGATGTTCTAATTCTCATTATGATTTGGAAAACCAAAATGTTTTTGAATTAAATGAAGAAATTGAAATATTAAGAAAAGTAATTTTCATAGATGAATATTTACATAATATGACGAAAGAAAATAATAAAAAACATATATATAAAAATAAATTTATTTTAGATGAAAATGAAAAATTAAGAGACAATATTTTTGCTTCTCATTATACATTTTATGAAAATTTGACCTCTGCTAAAGATTTTAATGAAAATTTAAAAATATAAGTTCATAGTTTTACAAAAATCTTATCGACATTTATTCGCGGTCATGAAAAATAAAATTAGTGGATGTATGTCAAAAAAATATGATAAAAATAATGGTGGATTTGGAGATGACATAAGATAACTTAAAATATTTAAAACCCATTTTTTATAAATTAAAAATGGTTATACTTAAATTATTACTTGTTTGAAATATGGTATGACAAGTCACTATACAAATGATTTCTCTCTTATATTTTAAAAATAATAATTATTTACAAAAACATATAATTCTAAATAATTTTCATCATGATTACCAAAAAATAATTTTTAAAATTTTGTATGTGAACCTAAAAATTTAATTACTACTCATATTGGACCCAATGCATCTTGGGTTCAAAAAATATGATGTAATAGATTTTTGTAGGAAAAATAGCTTGGATATCTCAATAATGGCATAAGATTTAAGGAAAATGGATGTCCACGTCATATGAATTGTGAACCATAAAATTTTACCATGTACAACACATGTGATAGAGGAACTATTACTTTTTGAGATAATTCCAAATGAAATGAAAATGGTTTAGGTATTGCTGGTATTTCTAATTCAAGATTTTTTTTAAAAAAATATACATTTAGAGATTCAAACATAATTTAATTAGTATATCTCAATTATTTGATGATTGAATACAAATAAGTTTTAAAAAAATTATAAATTTTTTGTTTTTTAAATAATTCTTTATTATTTTATTCAAATATAATAGAAAATATTTATACTTTTTATTTTTTTGAAATAACTTTCTGACATGTTACGTTTTTTGAATACAATAAAAAATAACAACATCCTTTAGCATCGACATTTTAGTCTTATTAATTTAAAAATGTTACATTAGATCTCAAAACATGGGAATTTGTTTCAATTTACGTCTTTAATATAGAATAACTCACTGTTTGTGACACTTTTATTACAGGGAGGAAACGTAAAATTTCATTTATCACTATCAATAAAAGAAGTAATAATAGACATTATTTGTTTATAAAACTTTGTTTATTTGATTCTAATAAAATTTCAAGTCTTTATGGAAGTAAATATACATTAGTTATAGTGGATGATTATTGTATATGTATATGGTTGTATTTTGGTAATGACATTAATTTTCCCGATATTATTTTTATAAATTAGTTGGTAAAATTCCAAGACCAGGCACTGAGACATCATGAAATTATGAGGCCCGGTGTACCCAAAACAATTTAATGAAAAGTGATATATTTTTAATAGCATGCTCAAACACCTTTTCATAAAATGTGAAATAAATTTTAATTGGTCGCCAAATCAAAAATATGATGGTATAATTGAGCTCAAAATGGTGGCTTTACCCCAGGAGTGACAAAACATTGGTCAGCGCGGGTCATTAGAAAAAAAAAGTCATAAAGAAATCAACCGTAAATAAAATAATTAAATAAAAGTAATTTACACTAAAATCAAAATAACTAATTAATGGTAACTCAGATAAAAAACCCGATACCACTATTAAATTTTCAATTAGTTTTTTTCCTTAGGCAAGGTTTAACATCGGCTGGTGCGGGCCAACACAGAAAGATATTTTTAGATGTAAACGTCATTAAATTATAATAATAAAAATATTTTTTACAATACATAATTATTTTACATTTTAATGGGATCATGTTGGGGAATTCAGTGTTTCACCACAACCCTTGTGTTCCTCCTGTTAGAGATAATAACCTCATCAGAAAACATTGGTGAACGATTGAGGATCGGTACAATCTCAAATGAAAAATCAAATATCGACAAATATTGACAACAAAACTTCTCACTTTGTGCACGATCATCCCATGTCAAGGTAGGAAGTTTTACTTCTGATTATTATTCCTCATATTCTAGAAAATTAATAATGAATGAAGATCAACCAATGAATAGGACGGCCCGCAGAATGCTCGTTCATGCGGGATTGCCTTAGTTGGGGTGTTTTTTTCTCAAGGTTGATTTTATTAAAGAATTATCAGGATTTCATGATCATTCATATTAAATAGACCAAGGCTAAAAGAAAAATATTCAATTTTCCAACCATTGGTGGTTCAATGTTACTCTCTTCGTTGATGTTCTTTGAATTCTTTATGTTCTTCATATTCTTCATGGTTTATGATTGGATGATCATTGTGCCTTTGTTTCCTGGCACAATGATCCGAAACTAAAGATCCAATGTCTGGAAGAACTGCTGTAGGTGTGACGATAATGGATAATGATGGATCTAAGGGAGTTAGGAGATATCTCTATGCGATTTTTATTTCATTGGGATGAATCGTGATGTTGATCTGGCCCTAGGGCAATGAAGAATGTGACCCAAGGATCAAATACGTGCATCCACATAAAACAATGGAGCAGCATTGGAGAACTGATGGCACGTGGTAGGGGCCACCAGTGCACTAGTGCCTGTAGAAGAATGCGGTGGAGGGGTCCATATTAACCACATCTCATCCATGGTTGGAGGTGAACACAGTAGTGGGGGCATGGGGCTGGCAGATGCAGTGGATATCCGCGTTGAATGCAGCAGGGCCACATTCACCAAGAGCATGTTATCCATTATTGCCCCTGAAATTTGAAGGATGACTCCTGCACATGGGATGGATCGGTGTGGTCGGTCCACTCCAGTGACCCCATGGGCTGGGTCCATTGGCCTAGTGGGCTATGGCCCATCGGTTCAGTAGGCCAGGCCTAGCTGCCCGGCAGGACGAGTCTGACTTTTTTGGGTCATCCAGACCTAGTCGGGTCTACGTGCAGATTGGGTAAAACCATTTTTAGTAAACCAACCATATCATTAAAATGTTCATCTATTTGGTGATAAATCTATAGAGTTGTTACCCTTATGATGGGGAGGTCCCTTTGAGATGGATTTTTCAAGTTTTAGTTGGACCAGGAGAGGCTGGGAGTATTGTCATTATCTATTCCTATGAGGTTTCAATGCAGGATAAAATACACGTCATTGAGGATGAAATCCTAGGTTTAGATACTACCTATGGTCTTTTACTATGAGGGTTTGTTGCACAATCCTGTTACATCATATTTTATTATAGTATAGGTTGAGTGCATAATCTTGGTATTTTACTATGATGGTTTGATGAAGGATCTTATTCCTGTCATAGTGGATTAAAATAGAGGTGGAGATCATAACCTCGGTCTTTCACTATGAGGGTTTGATGTGGGATCTCATTCCTATCATAGAGGATGAAAATGAGGTTGAAATCCTACCCTTAGTCTTTTACTATGAGGGTTTCATGTAGTACTATGTTCCTATTATAGAGAATGATCCTTGTTTTGAGCCGAGTTGTCTCGGCATGCATTCGAGAATCGAATCAATGGGTTGGACCACATATCATACTGAGAGGCATGTGTGGTCCTCAGTTCTCATATTGTAAAATTATATAGGCTTCATCGAGATTGTGTGACCAATATTTATGTCGGCATCAGTCCCTTATCAAGGATGATGATTCCAGTAGGTCCAAGAGTCCCCCCAGTAAGACAAGGTGCGGTGAACCCCATATCTGTGTATCGAAATAATATTATGTTTAGTTTAAGTTACTAGACCTAATGAGAAATATTCATGATGTTTTTAGTGGTTTATATCTGGATGTGATGTATCGAGACTATATGGATTAGAGATAATGAATGTCTCATTGAAACTACATGAATTATAGATTCCATATATATCTATGGTTAATTTTGGTAGATATATTCTCTTTACTTCAATCAGATATCCGAAGAAGTAAGAACTATTGGGATGAGCATGCTATGAAGGGAATCATGTAGTTATTAGTAGATGAGACTTCGAGGCTTGGAATCCATTATTAGTATACCAGGATGTTCTTATTATATGTGTTGTTGACACATCCCTATGTTGATATGATTTTATCTTTTTAGTGGTGTTTCCTTTATAGAATTTATTTTGTGTTTTTGGGGTGTCCTATTTATTATTTTTTACTCGCCCATACATTGGATTTCCCAGAATTTTTTGTGTCTTCTGCAGATCATTATCACATTCATTGAGTCCTAGGTGGACCAAGAAGATGTGGTTTTGGGAGAGAACAGACAGTCGAGGAGTGCTACTACGGCTTTACAAAGCTACCCAGTACCTTTTCCATTCAGGTAGGGTTTTTTATGGATGAGTTTCATGCTCTTGTGAATTCACATTGGCATACTCATTCTTTTGGTGGTCTTTAATTTTATACTGGTGGTACTGTACTATACTTAACACTGTTTTCATACTCCATGGTCAGTATATTAGCATATAAATGCATTTTTTACTTAGTTTTTTAACATTTTTGAATTTTGGGCTTGGAGATTGGTGTGTGTGTGTGTGTGTGTCTAGGTACATAGAGAAATGATACAAATTTGTGGGATATTTCTACTCAGTGATAGTCAATAGCCCCTGGCCTATTGGATTATGGATTATGTTAGTCACGACTCTAGACACTCTAGGATGTGTTGTGGCCGAGTGATATAAGAGGGGTCACATCTAATTTAGGACCAATAGTATGTGAGATTGGTTTAGGGAAACAATGTTAAGTGTTTTGAATTTTTCTTTTAGGATTGGTGCTCCATTATTGTTGTGGAAACCGGTGTATCCCTACACCAGGACTCTGGACACATGCTTTTCAAATTGTCACATGAAAACACTTGTTTTAGGAAAAAATAATAGTACAAGCATCATATATTAATGGGTTGGGTTTTACATGTAATTCTTGAGTAATCTCACCAGGTATAATCTTTTGACCATGATACATCATGTTTTATTATAATATATATTCACAAACCCAACCAGTGAGGATTCTAAAGCAGGATCGAGAGTTTAAACCAGTGTTTGACGAGGCCTACCTGAGGGGATCCAGTCATTGAGGTATTTTTTCATCTTTATGGTCGGTATGGGGGATTTCTCATGTTGATCAGTTGGTAGACCCACCTCCAATGGTTCAGGTGGATGGATCCTTCCAGATTGAGTCATGAATGGCTCTTTTATAAATTCATAATGAAACACAGGGTTTGAGCATGTTTCATGTGCTTCCGAGGTAGAAATCACCCATGATTTTGGGTCAGGAGGACCTACTGATAGTAGGTGCACAATGTAAGCCACAGAATATGAGGTTTCATTGAAGGAACTAATGGCATATTAGTTCCCCAAATGGGATACTATTCAATGATTTCAAAGGGAGGGGACATCTCTCACATGATTAACCCACCATTTAGGATAAATTTAGATTGGTGGTTGATGAGCCACAAAGGAAGAGATAGTTTCAAGAGTAGACTAATCTGTCAGGTGGAGGATGTGGAAGAGAATCTAGGGGATCATTAGAATGTGGATGGTGTTTTGACGTGTTACCTCCACCACCACCTTGTGGTCCATAACGGATTTAGGGAGCAAGAGGACTTGTGAGTTGATAGTTGTATGCTATCATGACATATGACCCAAGTAAGTCGTGAATGGTTCAAGGTATGATCTATGTCATTCAACATTAGCTAAGGTAGATAGAAACCTACTTAAGTTATTTCCATTCAAACCAACTTACTGGTTTTATGCATAGAGAATATGTTTAAACCATTGAATTGACCCTTATGCATATATTCACCTACTAAATGAGACTCGATGATCACAAACTAGTGATGACAGTGTAAATTGACTCTTAATGGGAAGAGTTTCGATTGGAATCAATTTTTAGTAGTTTTGAGGCCTTATAATGTCAATATCGGTATATACTAGTATCTATATATCATGCTCGGATTGAATGTTTTAGTAAAATGTTGTGGTTCATCCATAGTTATAGAACAACATTTCTTTTTTTATTAGAGAAACAGAAAGCCATATAGAATAATAGGGACTCATGCATAGTTGGGTGAAACAGATAACACTCTATTTTTCTATCCTAACCCTTAGTGAAATGGATTTTTTGATCCCTTAGTTTCATATAATGGAGGTGGAGTATAGTGAGGTATTCCCTGAACATGTTCCAGGTTGACCACCCTACCGAGAGATAGACTTATGTGTTGATATATGACTAGGACAATACCATTATCTACACCATACTATCATATGGTTTCTATAGTGCTTCATTATCTGAGGGTGTAGTTGGAGGACTTGAAGAGGAAGTGCTTCATGAGACCCAATGTTTCATCTTAGGATGCCCTTGGTGTTATTTTTTATAACGTCCTAGTGTACTCGACATCAAAGAAAGAGCACATGAGAAACATGAAGATGGTCCTAGACACACATTGAGAGAACCAACTACATGAAAACTCTATTGAAGTGTCTTCCATTGATTCAAATGTCCATTTTTCTGGAAACATCATCTCAGATAATTGAGTTGAAATGCATTCTGTGAATATTGAGGCAGAGTTTGACTAGCACTCCCCTCTTGAGGTTTCCAGAGGAGGGTATCAAGTATGTAGTGTTTTGTGATGCATTAGGAACTAGGCATGTATGTTTCTTGATGTAGATGATACAAGTGATTATCTATATTTCACACTAGTTGAAATAACATGAGTAGAACTACATGACCCATGATCTTTATTTAGTAGCAGTAGTCTTTGTAATGAAGATGGGGTGACACTACTTGATGTGTGAGCACTTTATCGTCTACATCGACTATAAGAGTCCCTAGTATATCTTTTATCAGAAGTATTTGTACTAGAGATAGAAAAAATGGGTATATTTCTTCCAGGAATATGACTTATATATTTTATATATTCCTGGGATGGTGAATTTTGTAGCAGATTATCTCCACAGGAGATCAAGCATGCATTTGTTGAACGATTCATCAAAGTAGTTAGCCTCATTTCAGATATCAATTGTTGATGGACATGAAGAATCTTATCTCCAATTAATTATTATCACCCATCCACTCTTATGGATTGTCATTGAGTCACAACTTAGGGATACAACTACAAGGTTCTACATGCTCAAATGTCCACAGTGATTTTACCTGATGGATAATTGAATGGCGAGCAGCATGCTGCTTTTTTCATTTGATGGGTGGTTATACCAGTGGTGTTGAAAGAGGAGGATCAGATGGAGTTTCATGCATCAAATTTAGTGTTACATTGAGGTGTGTAGGATCTACTATGACTAGTGGAGTTTGAGTACCACAATAGATACCCCTCCACCATCGGTATAACACTATTCAAGGCATGGAATAAGAAACCCCACAGGTTAGGTGACAATAATCCACACGATGTTGTAGCCCTCATTTTCCTTTTTCACAAACAAAGCTAGATCTTATATGGGGGAAATACTGTCTCTAATTAAACCCTTCTATCTACAGTCTTCTAATTTTAATTGAACCCCCTAGAGCTTTGTAGGGGCCATCTAAACCCCATGGAGAATATTAGAGATATGATGGAAAGAAGATTAATGAGAATTTACATCTTCCACCTTGGAGGTAGTCCAAAAACATATTCGAGGAATATTTCCATATAATTCTCCATAATATATGGAAACTAGATTCCTAAGAATCCTTCTCTAATAAGTGTTATTCTCAACAATGTATTGGTGATGCGTTGTGTCATCCTTCTATCAATGTCCTATTATCCTTCCATAGGATCTCTCTTCCCAAAATAAAGATAATACCATCCTATCAATCTATAGGCATCTAAGAGTTTTATGTAGTGAAAATTAATATGTGTTATAAGAATGTAAAAAATAATCCATACTCATGATAATTATGTATGATTCAATCATGATGACTAGAAGTTCCCACATGGACCTTATCCACCTAAAGATGGCTCGCACTGTCGGCCAACAAAAGATTCAGAATAAGAAATTATAGATGGATACTCAATATGAAGCTAATTAAAAGATCCTTAAATGGGGGATCTATCTCACGAACTTGTATTCGAGAGATAAATGAATGTATGACACCAATTTCAACTAATACATAGGAAAATGTATAATTATCACATATCATGGCTTTGATCATCTCATGCGCTTGCTAGATCATGGGAATCCCAAGATTGTAGCTATCTGTAGCCCTGGTCGCCAACTCCTTGAGCCTGATGTGGGATACCTAGTAGAGAAGGAGGAAGGATCTAATATCATTATCCTACATATACTTCTCCATATTTTCTTCGTCTAGTTATCCCTCCCTAGGGAACACCATTTCAAGGCCTAGGAGATCCCTGATCATTTCATTACCTCCGTTGTGGCTGTCTGTCAGCTATCTACCTATGATTATATACACATCTTTTTGGGAAGACATGTGCTATGTTACCACACCAATAAAAACATAAAACTATCCCTCTATGGGATTCCCTATCACTATGTGAATCCCCTCCACTATACAACCACATTCCTGATCCTACTCTTGAAAGGGTTTTCGGCCCCGAGATCCCACCGAATAACACCTCTTATCTCCTATATATGACTCATCTCTAGGACTTCAACATATTTATTCAACTAACTGGTGTCCCTTTGGAAGAAATTTCTCTGTCACTATTGCCTTTTAAAACACCACGACATAGGTGTGGATGCACAGGGAAAATATAGCAACACCAATCTCTCTATGGATACCCTACTCAAACATCCATGGTCAGAAGTATCCACTATGATTCATATCAAGAGAGTATCGAGTAAGGTCTTTCGACCTTGATAGGTATTCAACCACCATCATCCTTCCCTGAAACAACACCTGAAGCTCCAAGATCTGAACTGAGCTCAATGATTCGGGGTAGTACTCCTCACCGAAAATCCACTATATGTTATTCCATGAGAGATTCTAGTCATCGTGAATTTGTGTAATCCAACAACAATATGATCCATGGAAATGTTTGGATTTCAGTGCCACCACTTGATTCATCAAGGTCCGAACAAGACAAAATATTTGGACCACTGACTCTATCATATCCTCTTCCACCTAAATATCATGATCGTCATAGAACCTCAGAAGTCTATAATAATGAAACATTCTAAGTGTGATAATATTATGTGTATCCTCATTATAATTTACTGGTATGATATTCAGATCAATCGGTGGAGGTGAATCTACCTTCGTAGTGGGAGGTAGGGGTCATGTGATGGATCCTAAATTTTTGCCTTATCACATATAGGGTCATCGTCGCAAACCATAGTTTTTATTGTAAATGGCTATCGTCATGGAGGCATCATGAATGTTATCAAGGAGAATCATGGTATGATTAGAATATATACATATATATATATATATATATCGATAATAATGGGGAGATTACCCAATAAATATAGTTAAAGAATCAATCCTATAAGATGTGTGTTTGATTTATCACTGTAAGAAATGTCTCGGCACTCTGGGATGACATGTAGGTAGTCAAGGTCCTAGTAAATGGCAACATCGACCACCATACAATCACTCAATTCCCTAGACTAAGATTCAGACTCGATACACATTGACACTATTTACATATAACCAAACCTATACTATTAATGGAATATATCCGAACCAAAACCCGAGTTCTAAATTTCATCTGATACCGGTATTTCACAACCTGACCCATGTATTGGATTGAGAAAAATCTACCCCATGCCCACCTCCATTTTCCATGGGGTACAGATAAGTGTCGAAGGAATAACAACCTCAGAGAGGAATTTTCCAATGAACCGGTACAAAATCATAGATCCAACTCTATTTAAAAATTTAGAGGTAATGAATAAATGAAGCATCACTTATATTAAGTAACACAAACATCAATGAAACTTTTGATAGTAAAATTTTTTTGTAGTATGAATTGAAATGTAAAGGGAAAAAATACATTCCCAACTAGAAATATGTCCAAACCTAAACAAAACTAGAAAATTAAACAACTGAGTGAGAACATATCCTAAATCCCATGCTATGAAAACAATATGATGTCTAAGAAACTTTTATCCCTAAGGACCTATATAGTCATAGTAAACTTATCCATCTTCTGCATAAAATAGGATAGGTGTGAGAAAATACCCTTAAGGGGTGTGTAGAAACATACCCAATAGTACACCCTGAAAGCTAAGGGGGGGTACTAAAAGATACATTAGTAAATAATGATAGAAGATTCTAAATGTATAGTGATAAACTATAGATCAATCCAATAATCTGTGAAAGTAGTATCATCCAATCATAAGGGAATAAAAAAAGTCAGTAGATAAACTACCCCTTGATCCCTTTCCACGTGTATTAGGAAGGTAGACTAATCCAAACACAATATGCTAGACACATAACAATGATAAAAAAAATAACCCCCTATTATGGGCCACTAGTCAGTGCGTAATCTAAACTTGTGCAGCAATCATTCACCAAAAATTATCTCACTATGGTTGGTTCACATGTTCATACTAAAAAGGGGTGATCCAATAATGTCAAACAAGTATCCAGTCACAAGTACATTCCTCACACACAGTCAACACACACTGCAAGGTCACCCCTGAGTCACCCCAAGGAACAAGTCTCTCGCCTTCAAACCATCATAACACAAGGGAAGATCCAAACCAAGGAAACTCCAATATTTAATCAACCAATAAGGTGAGGATCCATTCTAAGGAGGGTAATCTGAAGAAACCATTTTTAAAGTGCCAAACGGGCATCGCACAACCATCACATGCTAAACCATTTCTTAAAGAACCACACGCATTCCACTTTGAAAATCAGAAACACGCTTGGAACCCCATTTAAGAAACCCAACCACCATTTTAATTCCAAAACACATTTATAAAGGCTAAAGGGGCATTTCATCAAATACTTAGTAAGTACATTTAATAAGAAATTCCATGCAATTCAATTAAAAATAGGGTCTTATTTTATTTCACAATAATCAATTATTCTAAAAACCATAAATTACTAACTTACATTAAATAAAATTTTGAAAAAAAAAATAAATCAATAATTCTTTAATTTAAAGGCTAATTCATAGGGAAAATTACCTCAAACATACTGCTTTTTGAGAATGACCACTCAAACCGACCCTTCGTGCTTACAAGAACATGCATTTATACATGTATATATAAATTCCCCTAGATGAATTGAACGTATTCCCCATGCCATGAGGGAATATGTACAAAGAGGGCATATATATATATATATATATGCCTTACCCTATTCATATACATGTTGGCGTTCTTCACACCCGCAGCTCAAAACCACAAAGAAGAGTTAAAAACACTACACCACAAATACTTCAAACATTAAAACAAATAAATACCCTAATTAGTATGGTTTGAAAACAAAAAATGTCATAAAATACATAACTCAGAAGGCCACGGTGAACCGAAACATCCCAAACCACCTTGCCTTTAGCAGTGGTTGACGGAATCCATAAAAATATGTCCCAAGGGACCATTCACACAACCCTAAACCACAACAAACCAAAAAACTTGAATCAAAACCAAACATAGGGATTTAATTAATTAATTAATTAAGCATTCTACCATTTAATAAATCGAGGAAAATCAATATCACATCACAAGTGCTAATCGGTCCTTCACTCATGTCAAAAACATTTGGAAATTCCTTTTAAAAAAATTACATTCAGATACACTTCCAAGGAAAAGAATACACATCCTCGACCATAACCAAATAATCCAAGGTAACTCCATTTTTTTATAAAACCAAAACACCCCTTTAAGACAAGGAAAACCCTTTAAACACAAAAAAATCCCACTCAAAAACCCATTTGGGCTAAATCCCAATGATCAAGTGTATTTCACAATGAAAACATTCATTGGGATTTTTATCAAACATAAAGAATGCATAAAAACCCATTTCAAAACCAAGTTCCATTGCACAAATCAATACACCATTCCATCAAAGGAAAACCCCACCCAGGCTTTCAAAACAATACAAAACCACCTAACACACACATTAGTCTCATTTTTTAAAAACCAAAACAAGGCCCAATTCCACCCATTTCCATAAAACCACTTTTTAAAGAGGCCAACCATTCATTTTTACAAGGTATAGACCACTCTCCCATTTCAAACCCCCATTTTAATAAAATTGAAGACCCCATTTTAAAATCATTTGAGGTCACACCTCAATTTAAAACCCAATTCTCTTTAAAAGAAAATTTTCACCCAATGAAAACCCAACTAGAAAAGACCCGTTTCCCCACTTTAAAATCATTAGAATGACCGAAATTCATTTCATGGAAATCCTATCATAATTAAATGTTCCAATTTAAATCATAAAATGAGGACTCACGAAACCAACCATATATGCCAAGGACAAGGACTAAAATGGGTTCAAATAAACACAAGGCTATAAAATATATTTAAACTTTCATAAAATGGAAATAAATCACAAGAATATTATATTTCTAGGGTTCATCCAACTAAGAAACCCCACAAGGAAACCCTAGAAATCGAGAGAGAAATGATAGAAAACTCACTGCAGAGGGATTTTCCCACGAATATGAGAGGATATGTGGTCACTAGAGGGAAGGATAGGTGGAAAACCAGAGGACTTCAGTTGGAAGGGGGTTACATGCGAGTGTGATCTAGAGGGAGGTGCGTTTCTGGTGGGATATTCGGCCGGAGAGCGGAGCGTCAGTAAGGTGCGCACTAGGGAGGGAGATGGCCTGCTGGTGGGGCGATTCCAGAGATAAAGATCAGCTGGGAGGTGGCACAGGAAGGTGTATAGGGGGAGAAGGGTGTGACATGATGGAGGGGTGAGGGAGAAAGGAGAAACCCATTTGGGTTTCTAAAAAAGGAAAAACACTTATAATAATAATAATAATAATAATAATAATCACCATCATCATCATAATATTAATAATATTAATTTATTTTTTTAATAATAATAACATTAATAAAAATTTAATAATAATTAGATTATTATTAATTTGATAATATTAACAACAATCTTAATAATATTATTATTATTATATAAATAATATTATTATTATTATGGTTTAAACATTTTATTTATTTTGATTTCATAAAACTTATTTATTTTAAGTATTGGGAAGCTGCATGATCACCTGGGTTGACTGTGTGGTTACCGCTAATAGTGTGGTGACCGTGCACCGGCCCAAAATTCACCAAAATTATCAAACTTCAAAAAAATTAAACCAACACTCAACCTAAACCTAAATGAAAATATCCAAAGACAATAAATAATAAAATAAAACAATTTTAAAGTTTGGGGTGTGAAATTATTGCTAGCAGACTAGACATTGTGTTTTTTATATGTTTTTGTGCTATATTTTAGTCCAATCCAAAAGAATATCATCTTACTATTGTTAAAATAATTTTTAGATATTTAAAAGGAAATATTTTCAATTTCTTATTTACCCAAAAACTTATTATTTTAATTTAATTTCATATTTAGATTCAGACTTTGGAGGTTGTATATTTTATAGAAAAATTATCTTAGGAACATGTCACTCTTTAGGAAAATATTTAGTATCATGGTCGAGTAAGAAACAACACTTAGTTTCCATGTCAATAGCCAAAGCATAATATATTTCTGTTGGTAATTGTTGTGAACAAGTATTATGGATCAAATACACACTACTGGACTTTGAACTAAATTTTAATAGTATAATTATTTTATGTGATAATTCTAGTACTATAAATATTTCAAAAAAACCTATAAGTAATTCTAGGAATAATCATATTGATATAAGGCATCATTTTATGAGAGATCATGTTCTTAAAAAGGATATATCTTTATAATTTGTTAATACCAAATATCAATTAGCTTATATTTTCACTAAACCACTTCCCAGTTCAAGTTTTGATTTTATTAAGGAGAGTTAGAATGATTTCACTTTAAATGAATATTTAGAAAATTATTTTATTCTTAATATCTTTGTTTTATTTTAAATAATTTGTATGTGTTTTACTTAATTATTTATTACTCTTTATTTTGATCAGTTGTGTATTTATTGTATTTAAAAATAATTTCATTTTAACTTCTTTTTATTCAACTTTTCAAATAAAAAAGTAATGAGTACATTCTCAATGAGCATGAGAAAACTGACTACCTTCTCCCACTCTTCTCCTCCATGTCCTTTTGGTTTATAAAGCATATATCATTACAGTTTACCAAAACCTTAAATCTCCAAACCTTCAATCATAAAACCTTCTAAAATAGAAACACAAGGAATACCTAAAGATGTTGATTTGGGTGTCTTTTTACCCTCTAGTAAAATATCCCAAATTTCTTCAAGGTAAGGTGATAGATTTTGAATATTTAAAAAATATTTCATTAAAGGAAGTGATTAGATTTCAAGGACAAGATTTTTATTTTGGATATGATAACACTCCTCTGATGTTTGACATATAAGTAAAAGAGTTCTATAGAAATACCGAGTTTATTTTTGGAATTGATGAAAACTCTATGATATCTATGATTCATTATAATGAAATTTTACTTTCTTCAATGGATACAGTAAATTTTTTGAGCTATCCTCATGAGGGGTATTTTCATTTTTACTTGAGAAATAATGGTGATGAAAAATATAAGTCATAGAACATTATGTTTTATTTTTTTTATAACAAGAACCATAAAGAAAGTGATGACCAATTACCTTACTCCTAATAGAAAAGTCATTATGAATTTTATTCAAACTGGGATTTTTCCAAGAATAGTTGAGCTAGAGAAAGTTGTGTACCCATACATGTACATTATGTTTCTGTTTTTTAACCAAATTAAGATCAATTTCACTCTTTTTATGATAATGTGTATAGTAATTTCTTTCACAAAGAAGAAAAGATGGGATATTATCCCTATGGAAGATTCCTTTAATTATTGTTGCTCAGAAAAGGAAGAATCCTAAATATGTCTCTCAGATATAGATGTCATCATGATAACATTCTAAATGTTGGGACTATCAAGAAATTGGGATATGTTTGGAGCAACACCTACAATATTCTTTTACCTATTGGAGCTGAAAAACAATAGAAGCTGATGGCAGATGCTCAGGGGGAGTAGAGGACGATTCCATCTATTGGTTCTATCAGATCAAGGCCTGATGAAGAGGCTGAATATAGACCAAAAGAGGGTTATATTGTTCAAATAATAAGAATTACAATAAAAATTATTGAAGTTTTAGATGAAACTATAAATATAATTGAACATGTGGCTCAATTGAATGATAATTTTGAGCAAGTGGAACACAGATAATATCATTACAAGGAAGATGTCCCTGGCCCTAAAAACCTTTCACTCATTTCTCATGATTTTGTTTCTACAGAAGGATTTTTATTGAGAGACATGTCATAATGTCATGAAGATCCAAGTTTGGCTGTGGAAGAGGGTGTACATCCTTCAAGAAATATCACTACAGAGTCTTCTAATTCTTATGATGAACCTTTGATCTGAAATTACAATCATTTAGAGAGCCAGAACTTGTATTTGAGAGAATATTTAGAAGATGATAAGAAGAAATTTTAGGAGCTCAGAAGTTCCACTATTTTAAGAGTTGAGATTGAATCCCTTCAAAATCAACACAAATATGTCCAAGAAAATTTTATTTTAGAGAAATATCTTGAATATTTTATCAATTATTTAGGAAAATAGTTCAAATCTTTAAAAGACGAGTCTGTGAAAAAGTCTTATTTTGATTAATAGAATCTTATGTTGGGAATATAATTTCAATATATCAAGGATAGTCATCATGCTTCAACCTATACACCTAAACTCACTTCCCCTAAATTGATAAGAATATTTGAAGAAATAACTGATATAATTTCTAAATTCAATAATAGGTTTCACACTCTCCAGTGTGATAGTACACCTTTGAATATTATTCTAGACAATCAGAAAGATTTGATCAGTTGGTTGACCTCTAATGAAGCCTGGTTGAGACTAGTTATTCATCAAGTCGGATATAGACTGAAAACCTTTGTTCAATATGAATAATTTATGAATGATTTCATTAAGGTAAACTTGGTGTAAATCTTAAAGACAATACAAGATTCAGAGAAGTTACTACAGTAATGGATGGATGTCTTCAAAAATCATTTTTAGAGTTTGTTTGTAAAGCTGTTAAAATTCATATTGTTGTTAAGACCTTTACTCATACGGATACAGAAACTACAACCTGTGGATATTTTGACCATGAAAACCAATCAGATCATATCCTGTCATTTTAAAGACCTATTTAGTTGATTATGGGTTGAACTCATTATTTTTCAATACATTTTATCAGATTTTAACTTTACTTTACTTTACTTTTATATTTTGTGTATTTGATATTGTTTTCTATTTTTCTTGTTATATTATTTGTGTTTAAAGTTGTACTACCATATCACATATCTTTTTTTTAATAGTAGACTATAACATTTTTTTATAATTTAGTGCTATTTTAAATTTGGTTTATATCATTTACTCTTTTACACTTTCTTTTTGATATCACAAAAAGGGGGAGAATATTTGAGAAACACATATTTATATGAGAAACATTTTAAAACGAAATATTTCTATGAAATAGAAATAATTTTAAAACATTAATATTTTCTTTAAATGTGTTTACAAATCTTATATTTTCTCTTAGTTATTTTATGGGTTTTGTGATCATTAAAAATGGGGAGATTGTTGGTCATATATTGTCTCAACAATACTCTATTAAATATTGATTTTGATGCTCATAAATACCCTTGTTTGTTTTCTAATAAAGTTTTGTTAATTATGTTTCATGAATATATATCATGTTCTTATTAATATCTTTTATGAAATACAAATTTATGGGATATTTTTTGGAAACATAATTTATACCCTAAGTTCGGTGAATGAACATATGGTTCATCATCCCTACGCTACGCTGAACAGTTTGTGTGTGGAGAGGCAACCATACACTAGATATTAAGCATATGAATTGGAAACTATATATTTGTGAATTATTGAACATATGTAATAGAAACCCTACATTGGAATCTAGAAACACTATTTATACTCTACGTTTGGGAAATTGAACATATGGTTAATCAATGTACGTGTGGAATCATATGATAAAAAGGATTAATGTATGGATCATCATCACTACATTACTTTGATCCCAATGGTAATCTCATATAAAATTATTATTAAAGAACCATATGTTTGTAGTAACCCTATACTATATAAAGGAACCCTACGCTATGCAATTAAACCCTATGTTTTTCTACTCAATAGCAAAGTTTTAATTTCACAATTTATCTGAGTTTCATGCAACGGTCTTGACAGAATTACAGGATGATTAAAATATTTTCTATGATTGATTCAAACCTTGTTATTATCAACTAAAATACCCATATTTATCCAAGATAAAATCACTCCTTTTATTAAGGGAAGTTATGACTTTCCTAGTCAATTTAGATTTTTAATTTCTACATTCACTCAGGATATTTTCTTGGATCTAATCAATGGAAAGAAAATTATTTATATGATCGAAGTATTTTCAAATTAGCATTATGTTGTGGTGTGTGTGATATATGTGATACGGGTGATAAAAGTTACGATTGTATACTTGTGAATATATTTTAAAGATCGAATACAACAAATGATCGAATTTTTATTCGTAGAAGATGATACATTTTGGAGATAAATATATTTCAAACTTGTACTACTGTAAGGTTATTATTGTTGTTGGGTGTTTCTATTATTATTGAAGATCATTTGAAGCCTGGATTTCTTTATAACTATTATTTCTTAAAAGATTTCATTTATAAAAAATAATATCCAAATACTGTCAATTTTTGCTGCTGCAATTATGAAGTTCAACCCTAACCATCAAAAAATAAAACTATTTAGATTTATTGGAGTAAGAATTGTTTATACTCAGTTGTGGTGAAGTGTAATCTTCTTATAATAAGATAGGGATAATTGCTTCCCTATTAAATAACCAAAATTTTCTATTTATCCTTATTTTAAAGGTGTCAACTTCCTGCACCCAGTTGTGGATTTTAAGGTCTTGTGATAAGAGGACCTTTCTAGTGAAATTTACCAAGCTTGTATAGAGAGCATTATTGGAGTGGATTAGGGGATCTTTGTGCCCCAAACCACTATAAATTTGTTGTGTTATTTCTTTATATTTATCCACTACTCATATTCATTACAAAAGAAAACGCTGCATATCTGAAAAATTCAGAAAGGGATTCAAGATCAAGAATTGTAGAAGATTATTGAAAAGACACAATTCACCCCCCCCCCCAATTGTGTTATCTTTTTATTATTCTGAACTAACAATCCTTCCCCCTAAAAAACCTATACCCTTCTCTAATTAACATGGTTAAACAGATTCAATAATTTGAATACCACCTACTCTCTAACTATGGGGTTCTCAAGACTAATAACTATCCACTCTACTCTTACTTTTTAAATACAATACTTCAAACCATATTCATGTCCCTTTGGATATTAATGTGGAAGGTATTTTTTTAGGTTCCTGATTGTTATTTAATTATTAGATTTGGATATAATATCTTTATACTCCACTCATCTTATTGTGTATTCTTCAGAGATTAAGTATTTTTTGTGAGATGAAAAGTAAGTTGTTATTGCACATTGAATTAATTTCCACATTGGTGGAAAACTAATTAAAACATTGTGTTATGTTCTTGGTTTATTTTGATTATATATGAAGTTGAGTATTGACTTGAACAAGTCCAACAAATGATGGGGAAATAATAAAATAAAATACATTTATGATTATATTAATTTGATACTGCATATATATTCTCAAACATATAATGAAATACATACACATTATCTAATTAATGGTGTTTTTATCTATATTTATGCATAAAGTTAGGATTATAAAATTACTCTAATAAATTTATAATTTTTAATATTATAATAAATATACCCTAAAAAATACATTAGATTTAGCTTATGCTTATACAAAAACTGTGATTCTTAAATACGTAGGCTTTTGCTTCTGTGATATATATATCCTTACAAATACATTAACTTTGGATTAAACTTATGAAAAATATGTTACTTAAATACATAATCTTCTAATTATGGTTACTATTATACTAATTATCATATAGATAATGAAATAAATGCAAAATTTTCAACCTGAAAAAACATATGATTATGATAATTCTTATTCTTATAGATATACATGAATAAAAACACATTTTAAAATTTATATTACTTGTTATTATGCTTATACTTATGCCTGTAATTCTATAAATAATATAATACATATGAATTTTCATATATTGTAATATAAAAATACTATAATAAGATCATGCATAGATACACACATTTTTACATTTTCATATAATGTAATATACAAATACCCTAATATACAAGTACTATAATACTATAATATATAAAAAATTTCACATTTTCACATATTAATACAAACATTTTAATATGCATATACATAGAAAAAATTTCATGTACAATAATATATAAATTCTGTAATAAATTCAGGCATACATACACATTTTCTTATTTTCAAATTTACTGTGAGTATTTTTATACTTAAGCTTAAAATTATTCTTATTCTTGTTCACTTTTTCAAATATGTTTCAAAATAAAATATACATATATGGTTATGCATACAAAATTTTAAGTTCAAACTCATTGAATGTGGCTATACATATATTTTATAATATATTAATTTCATACTACACAATGATTATTTTTTTTATAATGATTGTGATAATGACCACACTTAATGTATTTAAAACAAAAATATATATTTTTTCCTTTAAATTTTCACTTTTCTTAAAGTTTTGTAATTTCATTTCCCTTTCTCATAATATTCATATTTTGGATTCTGAGATTTTTATTTTTTTATTTAAAATTTTTTTATGTTTAGTTGAAGGGTCGTTTAATTTTGAGTAATCATATAGGATACAAAATTCTTCACTTATACAAGAGTTTCTAATTTATTAATTTGTATTATCTCTATTTTTTATTTTCTTTATGGACTCTTAATTTGGGAATACCAGTCTTTAGGTTTTTTTTCATGGTTTATTAATATTGTTTCTATATTATAGTTTCAATATATATGTGTTCATTATATATTCATGATTTTCATGTCTCTACCTAAAACTTCATCACCCATCATGGTATCTTGGCATGCAGAGGAATTCAATTGGCTGGGGATTTCAAAAAAATTATCATTGTAGAGATGTAACTTCATAATATCTAGAGATCTAAGCCTCGATAGAGGTCTGAGGATCTCATGTGAATTTCATAAGCACAAAAATAAAACTGAATGGTTACATCATTCGAATCATAGCATGATTGACAGAAGTTCATCATCGGTAATAGTTTCTCAAAGGATCTGAAGACAAACCCCTCTAGATCATCCACACATGCTGCAAGAATTTTTTCATACCAATTATTGAATTTTTGATGCTAGCATAGAACTTCGATGATTCCTTCAACGCCGTGAAGATCACCTCAATCTCGTCCCTTTGATCTGTCGATGGCATTCTTGGATCGATCACTCAGAGAGAGATTTTCTCTCCTAGGATGTAGAAGGATAGAGAAGCACTCAATTATGAATTATTTAATAGTTTTTATAATATATTCTCTCTTCTTCTTATATATTTGGAGACTAAAATACCCAGAAAGGGCTTCCCAACCCTCAGAAGTAAAACTCCCACTAAATATGCAATAGATGAAATGTTACGGTGAAGTAACTTCATCATAATGTAATTTATATTTTAATCACGTACTTTTCATACAATAAATAAATTACATGATGAGCCCAAGTTAATAAATTGACTAGTAATTCCCAAAATATTAAATGAGACTTGAATATTAAAATAATATTCATTTGTATAATATTTTTTTCTTGTATTCACTAAACACATTATGAATACTTTAAACAAATAAATTCAACCCAATTATTATAAACTCTAATAACAATGAATTTTTTTATTTTTCAATGATCGTTAATACTTGAAAAACCCTCTAACCCCATGGTGGGGCCCACCATGTCCAATATTCATATTCGCCAGAATAGGGAAGACTCTTGAATATGCTATTGTCTATGAACCTCTAGGCTCTTATCTTGATAGCAGTTAATACTATTCACAAACAAAGAGTGGTGTCTAGAAACCCATCAAGGCCCCTAAAGATATAAGTAATAGTCATAGCAGCAGAAACCTTTCCTACAAACATTTACTGTGCAATATAATCTCTTTGTCTCATGATATCTCATAAAGCAAGATGCACATAATGTTTCATCATCTAATCTTGATTTATTATTTTTTGATCTAACTAGACAGGCTTACCTTTGAATACCTTGGCCAAGTATTTATGAAGGTTTTACCAACCTAATCAACTAGGCCTAAGATATCACTTAATGAATATGGAAGAAACAAAATCTATCTTGACCATTCAACCAATGTCATACCACTAATGACACACCCAACACAAGATACCTCCCCATGACTTTAGTGTCATGGTTTTTTCCTTAAATCAAAGTATGAAATAAAATTTCACTCTTTTTTAATGATCTCAAGTCAGGAGAACAATACACATTTTATTAAATAAGAACAACTAATGACACCTGAAACATGTGGTGTTCTTGTTAGAAGGTTTATCCTCATGATCTCACCTAATATATATCACCAAGTATAAACTTTATGAGAAGAAGTCTTAATGATTATGATCCTCCATAACATGGTAGTCATACATTAACTTTTTCTATTTAGTATGATGTATCTAGACCATAAGAAATATGTTTAAGATTAATATCATAGTATCTTGAGGTTCTCATTATAGCCTAGGGACTATTATAACCTTTTAATGTGAAAAATAATCTATGGATATTACTATTTAAATAGTGGGCATAGAAATATAACCACTATAATGTTAAGATTACATCATGTATAACTCACTATATACATGGTATGGTAATCGATAAGTACTGTTTAGTTAGATCTTGGGAACTCGTTATTACAACACTCCCACTTTCACTAGATCCAACTCGCTAACTATCCTTGTTAGCTCTCACCTGATAAGATCATGTTTCTACTAAGTTATGTATTTATTCATGGGCCTTCCATGTCTCCATTCCATGGCTATTCTTCTATCTATGACCTCACCTTCTTGAGACTCCTTAAGAGATGTAAACCCTGAGTATATACCCTTTTATCCACTTTCAGAACATGACATCTTGGATAGTACTTATTGTAGAATTATAATAATTTATATTATGATAAAACTTTTTTTACAGGGTAAGATTCCAAGAACTATAAAAAATCGTTACATATTATACATTGCTTCTTTAGCTGCCTCAGAATCCACAACATACTCGGTATTTATAGACATGGATACCACTAGATTGAATGAGATTTTCTTACTCATTACCTTATCTTAACTATGATATTAGATCATATTGATCTATAGGAATACTAGTTTGTATACCATTGTAACTAGTATCTCTTCCTCTCCATATACCAAGTATATACCTTTTGTACTTTCTCAAGTACAATTGGATAGTTCTAACTGATTTATGTGAAATTATCTTATATACTACTGATATTTTCCTACCATAGAATATATGTTGGAAATAACATTTCATATACATAGAATAAAATATGTGATTGATCTATTGTAGAATCATATGTAATTATACTCACCTAATTAATCCCCTCTTATGTATATGCATGTCTTCTTAGAGAGATGTATTCCATGTGATGCTGATAATAATTCTATCTCGAATTGTTCTAACTTTACCAAACAATACCTTGTTAGTATATGTATCATTAAATAGGTATAATAAATCATTAGATCTACCATAATATATATTGTTTCATGGAACTTAGGTTTCTACTTTAAGTCAATCTCTAAATAATTACTTTCATTCTGGTCTTAGCTAACTATAAGACCTTTAGTTTTTTTCAATATGTTACCAAACATATTTCACATAGAAAAAGTGATGATCCCACTAACCTCTGTTATACACAAGGATAAAATTAATTCCAAATGAAAATTCTATGATCATGTTGCTTACTTCAATCCAAAACTATATTTTAGTAACTTTGAACCCTTATTATCATTCTATGATGTCGTCATCCCTTTTTGGTTGTGTCGTATAGACACATTCCATGATTGGTGTTCTTGTCATCCAACACCCAATATAATGATCAAATAAAATATCTATAATGAGTAAAAATTCTAATGGTTTTAGGCATGATGAATTTGTATAACCAGTCAATCCATATTGGTACCATTATTGTACCATCCATGTATAGTCTCACTTGAATACCCACCACAATATTCAAAATAATAATCCCCCTGTACTTTGATACGTGGAATCCATTATTGAATTTTAATTGATCTTTTAAATCTTAGATAATTTCCATATACTTCTTACTTGGGGGAATTATTATTCTCAATGAATAATTTATCACCATCCATGGTGAATATAAAACCACCACCATGGTTTTATCATTCATACGTAGTATGTGTCTCTAAAACATTATCTTTTCACATGTACTTGTGGAACTTATTCCTATGATAACTGGTTGTGCATCTCCATCATTGACTAAATCCAAGTCAATATTACTCCCACTATCTCAAATAGATATGTTCAACATTATATAGAAATATAGATGTTATCCCAACAAAGTTAAATACCGTGATAGGTGGGATGAATCAGGGTATTATAGATTAAAACAATTGTCTCTTTATATCTTGTTTCACCATTGGAAAAAACTCTCTTCTCTACCTTTTACATTGCACAAAGTAAATAGAAATAAAAACATGCACAGGACATAGCAATTTTACATGGTTTTTCCTCATTGGGATACATCCAAGGATCATAAAAAGGAAATGTTTCTATGTAACAAATCCATTAAAGCTCACATTTGTTACAAAGTTCAGATCAAACTCATTGTCCCAATTTTTTTATAACCATTCACAAATTTAAATATCACTAATCTACCTCTAAAGTGAACACCATATTCCTATTATAAACTCTTATAACAATAAGTTATGAGTTTATTCACACTTTTTGTGTATTTATGATCTAGTATCATCAATGATATGACAACCACCTTTGTGAAAGACTCCTCTACAAGACCCCACTAAGAGACTCCTTCACAAGTCACCCTTTACATCATGCAGATCACAAGACTCCACTGTGAGACTCTGTTCTGTTCATGTAAATTGTGTGGCTCTGATCGATATGTATGTCTAGTTCATAACATCCTTTGAAATACCCCTTCACAAGACCTTATTCAATTCACACGAATCATGATACATTTTTTGGATCATGTAGATCATGAGACCTTGTTTAGATCACAAGGATCGCAAGACCTTGTTTCGGTCACATGGATCACGTGACCTTGTTCGGTTCACATGGATCACATGATATCAACAGGTCTTCCTATGCATTAAAAAACCCAATGCATACTTCAATTCATGGGACTCCTTTATGAGATGCTTTCACAAGAATTTCTATTGATTAAATAGATCGTAAGACTCCAGTTCAAGAATCTATTTAGGTCATTCAAAATAATTTTTATTCGAATCAAAACACTTAAGAAAAATTAATAACATCTTAAGGAAATGTTAGGGGTGTTTATAAGCACAAATCCAATTCATTAAGTCTTCAAATCATGGTCATCCATCCATTCCACCACCTTAAAAATCCACATTACACGTTTCATGTGATCACTGTGAGTGATCACCGACCACATTTCCAACCACTTCACATGATCACTTATCACATGTTTCAAGTGCTTTGCATGAAAATAATCATTTTATTTGGTAAATTAAAATAATACCACCATGATATCTAAATATAATCACGTTTCTAGTTCTATTTTCTTTCAATTCTTAACGTGACCCCATCGTAAGATCCAAAGATAATCATGCAGTCATGTGATTTCAAATGACCATGAGATACCTCCATCATTTCCAACCTTTATTCTTCATGTGCATTGTGTAACCTCTTCACAAGATCAATAAAAAATCATGTGGTCTTTTCATGAACTCACCACGTGATATTCTGATAATCATATAGTGCTTCACATGACTACTTCATGAGATCATCTCTGATATTTATGCTATGTGAGATCAGTTTAGAAATTCACATTCCATGAGATCAATTAAAACATCCATACTTAGAGGATTAGTTTATAAATTCATGCTCTATGAGATCAGTTCAACCATTCACACTCAATGAGATTAGTCCAAACATTTTTTCTTCCCAACATCAGTTCAGATATTTTCATTCTGTGCAATCATTTTAGACATTCACGCTCACTCTTTATACCTATTTTGATAACCATCTTTCATCAACAACATAAAATCTTGTAAAAAAACAAAATCAACAAAAAATCACCCTGAAGAGGGATTTTTTTCAACAATATCTCTCTTTGGGTTTGTTGAAGACACTTATAACCTTGAAGAACCAAATTTTTGATAAGTCATGTGTATGCAAAACCATTTGCCTTCTGAAACCCCAGATAGTGATCAAGGACTTACTTAACACATAATATAAGCCCACATGAGTAAATCTAAGCATGATAAACAATATTAGGATGAAAATTTCATCGATGAATCACTTCTTTCATGAACCTTCCACCAGAAACCTTCTCATCACCAAAAGAAAGAACAAGATCAGCCTTCGAGATCACTTCTTAACCCGCACATGTATGTTGCTTGTATCATGAACCCAAAGGAAACTCCTTTGAATGATTCTTATTTGTTGGTATACCAGTTTAGTATCTTTTTATTTAAAAATCCCCATGTTTCGTTACTCCCTCTATCATATTCTCTCCATGTCTAGATTAATACATTTTCCCCCTTTGTCAAAGAACCCAAAGGTCACTCCTTTGTGGTCTGAAACATGGTAAGGAACAGATATCACTATATAGGGTGGAAACACACCATACATAGAGGAGAAGGGGGTCCCACATCCATATAGTTTAACTTTAGTCAACACATACTCCATATTCACAAGATCATGCTCCATTTTCTCTTTAATAAAGTAATATTTGATTTCAATTGTATTTTTCCTTGAGTGATGGACTGGATTTGTTTTAAGATTTATAGCACTTGAATTATCACAATGAATTGTGATCGAAGACATCAATTAAACACCCATATCTTCAAGCTAATACTTTATCCGTAGTGACTACATTAAAGATTGAGTAACTGTAATATATTAAGCTTTTGTGGTGATCAAATAAATTAAATCTTGTTTCCTTATTATCCAAGAAACACATATTCTGCCAAGATAGAGTGCACCAACTGATGTTGACTTTCGACCATCTACTGAACTGCCCCAATTTGCATCTATAAATCCCAATAACTCCTTCTGAGATTTTTCATTGTAAAGTAAACTAAAATCCATCATGCCTATGATATTATGAATTAGTCATTTTACTTTAAGTAAGTGGATTTATTTTTGATTACTCTAATACCATTCCATGTGGCATGTGGAAAAAATAATATCAGTTCATTTCACTATTAAATATAATATACTGTCAATGATCTATCTATATTCAGTGATATTGGTTGTTTTTCCTTCATAATACCTTGATAATTTCATCCATGTAGCAACCAGAGATTTAATTTCTTTATAATTTTTCATCCAAAATCTTTTCAGAACCTCCTTGGTATATTTTTACAGAAAAATAAATGTCTCAGGTCTTCCTTACATTACATGTAAACCAAGGAAAAATGTTATCTCACAAGTCATTGTCATTTAGAACTCACATTTCATGAATTCTACAAATATTTTTCATTGCGCTTCATTTAATCCACCAAATATCATTTAATTAAAATATTCTAGCACCATAATCATTTGATTACTTTCATTATTGACATAGATATTTTAATCAAATCCACCATGCTGGAAACAAATCTTCTTTAAATATTGATTAAGTCATAAATACAATGTTCTATGTACCTAATTTAACACATATAAATCCTTATTTAACCAAAAAAAATTGTTCTCATATTCATGAATGAGAAAAACATCTAGATGTTCAATATTAACTTCTTCTTCCAAAACCCCATTCAGAAATGTTGACATGACATCCATCTGGAAAACATAGAATTTCCTTTGAACTCTATGGACAAGAATAATTTAATTGTCTCTAGCCTCACAATTAGTGAAAATGTTTCATCAATATCAGTACCCTCTATTTGGGAGTATCCCTTGAACACTAGTTTGATTCATGTTACGAAAAACCCATTTGGTTCTAATGAAGTTCTTATCTATTGGACTCAAAACAATCTTCCATGTCTAATTAATTTCGATTTAGTCAATTTCTTCATTCATTTCTTGAACCCAAATCTCATATATTGAATCTTATTTTAAACACTTTGTATCTATATGTGATAAGGAAGATTCTTGCTAAATAATATTCATCCACCTCATTTGTACTGGAGCTGTATGATCCTGATGATATTTTTATTACCAATTTTAGATCAGCTTTTGGTTTCTTTACATGTTTATTCAAATAATAATCTGAATCTTATTATGAATCTTCCTCAGGTGTTTACACTCCCCCTAAGCTTTTCACTTCTTCATCACTATCCTCCAAAAAATGTTCATGGAATTTTTGAATATTTTGATCATTTTCTACCACAAAATATCATTTCGCCCTATAACTTTTCTAAGCCACTTATTGAATAATTTATATTCTTTTATTTTTACTGAGTAACTAGTAAATATCCCTTTAAATCCATGGGATTCAAACTTTTTTTATTTATCATTATTGAGAATAAAACACTTAATGACAAAAAATTAAAAGTATTTCAATGTTATCTTCTTTCCATACCATAGCTCGTATGGATTCTTTTCTTCCTTTGGTCTAAAATAAGGCTCTGTTAGAAATATATACTGATTTTAACAAAGGTTCTTTCCAAAACTTATTTGGAAGTTATTTCTTGATAAGAATCATTTTTTCCTTGTTTTTTATAATCCAATTACTTCTCTCAACTACTCCATTTTTCTATGGAGTTCTTACTGCTAAAAATTGGTTTCTTATCCAATGTTTCTTGAGATAATCCTTCACTTAGATATTTTTGAACTTTGTTCCATTATCAGTTCGTAACTTCTAGATCTTTTGATATAGTATCTTTTAAACTTCTCTTCAATATTGTGTTATGAAACTAAACACCTCAAAATTGAGGCTGATAATTGAAACCCATTCCATTATATTGAAATCATCAATGAAAATGATATAATATCTCTTCCTATCAGTAGATATTGGTGAAATAGATCCTCATACATCAATATTAACTAGTTTAATCACCTTCCTTGACCTTTGATGTGATGCCCCAAAAATCTTAAGTAAGAACCTTGTATTCAATGGCGTGTATGACACGCATCACCAAGTGCGTAAGGTAATATAATATCCAAATACTTTATAATATATTTAATATTTAATATATATTATATATATTTCAATTCATGCAACACTAAGTTAGCATACATCATAAGCAGCAACAACCTTCCTCTATTACTTTTGTTACACACAAAAGATACCTTCTTCGATGGCTTATGTTATACGCAATACCAAGTCTTACTGAGAAACAATATGAAATTAAAACATTATTATTTAATATAATAAGATAAAAACTAGCCATAATGAATAGTATTAACTAAATTATAAAAATAAATGGTTTAGAGAAATAAACCATTGGTTACAAATAAATTATAAATGAATATAAGAACCAATTGAATATTAAAAGATATTTTAATAGAAAACTATTTTTATGCTCACAAAGTTGTTTTACTCTAATAAATTAAATTAATTACAATTAGTGAGTGATATTAATGTAATATATATTTTAAATATTCAATAAATTATTTTTTATATTCATCCAATATATTTGATAAGCATAAGATAAGAGAAAACTCAATATTTCACATAAAAACCTATATTTTTATTAAGGCATTTTTACCACCTTTTAATGGAGAACCTATTTTAAATATTAATTTTGAAAATTTTATAGATTTAATTTGATAAAATGAACTTAATTATTGAATTAATAATTTCAAAATTATCTTAGTATTAATTTTTGGGATTTTTATGAGAAACTTTATCTTTTGATGAATAGTGAAAAATACAGTGTTTTAGTTAAAAACTGTCTTTTCATTTAAATAATTATTAATGTTAAATTATATTATAAATTTGTTTTAAAGTCACGTTTTATAAATAATAAATCTATTAATATAATTTATTTCATTATAATCAATTTAACTTTTTTAAATTTTATATAAAAACACAACAGTCTGTTGAACATTTTTCTACTAAGACTAATTGATTTGTCTATCTGTGATATTAGCATTAATCCTAATTTTTTTTCTTCTATGATTTGAATTTTTAAAATATTACATACACCATTATAATCAATATAATATTTGTGTTCTAATAATATCAACTTAATTTTTGACAAAAATGATTAGTGAAAGTGATTAAAATTAATTACAGTGATTAATGTGTAATTTGGATTAAAATGGACTAAAACTCTAAGTTTAAGGGCCAAAATGACCTATCCACTTGTCCAAAACCAATTTTCTGGCCATATTTCGGAAATTCACCTTAAATTAATGATTGTTTGTGGTTTGGTATGACTTTTTTTAGGTAATAACATGTGTACACCTAACTACTTTTCAAGAATACCAAGTGAGTCCTTTTCCTTCCCTATAAAAGGTCACTTACTACCTCTACTCATTCCTCACACCTCTCCAACCTCTTAATTTCAAAAACAAAATGCCCATATAGCCTCCCAACATCCCTCTCCTCTACCTAGAATTATCCCTTTTGTAATAATACCTTACATGGATTCCTTTTGGTTTAAACCAAAATAAGTTACCTGATTAAAAGGTAATGTCTTTTCTCAATCTCTCTAGTTTCATTTCCATTATCCAATCCATAAAATCTCCTTATTCTGTTCTTGTGTAAAAAAATAGTATCATGAATATAATAGGACTTTTTATGTTGACATTTTGACCTAAACTTACACACACCACCATCTAATGGGTAACGAATATGATGTTTATGTGTATAGTGAACTATACTGACTCACGAAATGATGATTGTTCACAGTTTCCCCACCACCTCTCATGGTGGCCATTATGATGAAAATTCTATTTATATATATTATATGTGATATTTATTGTGTATTTATAATTATTTAATCTTTTTATTACACCTATGTTTAATAATTTCCATTTTACATTAATACGACAACATCGTTTGAGGAAGTATAGACTACTGCCCCCTCAAAGCGTTGTAATTCAATCACACTAAACATAGAATGTATAAAGGATGATTTTAATTAAAAATATGATTCATAAACAACATATATGTGATTTTAATTAATTAATTATCTTTCTGAATATATATATATATATATATATATATATATCATTTTCTTTATTACCCTTTCACACACTTAAAAAGTGATAATGTTATTTGTGGACGTGTGGACTACCGCCTCCTTGACATGATGTGATTCATTTTACACCACATAATTATATATATAAGTATATATGATTAAATAATATGATTATGATCATTCTGTAAAGATTTGAGTTACTTACCTTCTTTCCAGAATGATCATTTAAAAATGGGAATGTTACTCATGTGTACATACGGCCTACCGTCTCAACGATTGTAACATATTCTCATTTTCATAACCATATTTAATGATTTATTTTAAAAATATAATTAAAGTAAAAAATATTATAATTATTTCATGGTTATTATTCTGTATATTTAATATAATTAACCTTATGACCATATTTGACCAACAATAGTTTTTTGACACATAAATTGAATTTGGTCAAATACACCCGATGTAAACTTAATTGTTTGAGTAGTTGTACAAAACACAGTAATAAGTGAAATAAAATTAATTATAAACATGAAAAATGTTATTAAAAAATTATAAAATTAATATAAGTATATTATGCAGTAATTTAAAGGACGTTCTCTCAAAAGGAAACACAATGTAAGGGGTTCTTGTCTCATTTTCATTACATGAGGCATACTTAATTATTGTACACCTAATTTCATATATATAGTGTAATTAATTCCACATTGACATATAATTTCATGAAACCTTTTATATTCGTGTTATTTAAATGTTTTATTTAATTATTAATATCTTTGGGTTTTATAATTAATTTTTTACCACATTGGTAAGGGACTTCCATCTGAATTTTTACATTCATGAGATAAATGTCATGTTCACTACTTACATATTTTTTGTGGTGTATCTAAAAACCTTTTTTATATATTATATCATGACTTAATTTTCCATCATGTTATTTAATACTTTCATTTAATATTATTCTTTCATGAGTTTTATGATTTCAAAATGCTTCAAAGTGGTATGGGACACTTTGGAATGTTTAAAGATTATTTTCCTCAAGAATAATCCTAATGATCTTTCAATGGAATTTTCATTTGAGGAAATTATATAACCATTTTTAAATAATAAATTTCATTATTATATGGTTATTCGTTACCATTTTCAATTATTAATACCATTTTTCCACTCTTTGGTACTCAAGTGTTTTAGAAAATGTTTTTAAGAAAACCCAACTTTATTTCTCTCTTTAGTTAGAGAACTTGTTTTCTTCTAAAACCCATGTTTTATTAAAATGTCTTCAAAAATTATTTTAAAATTATTTGGTAAAGAAACTTTTAACCTTTTTGTCTTTTACCAATCTCTTAAAAGGAATCTTCTTATCGGTTTCCAAATGAGGCATTTTCTAACCTTTTTCCATATAAAGGGAATATTCTTTTTACCTTGTACAAAATGTACGGATCTATCCGCCATCATTTATTTGAATCCTACTTCTCAATTTCAAAAGGTTTATTTTTAATGAAAATATTTTTAAAAGGTTTTTTAAATGAAAAATATTTTCAAAATGTTTTTCAAAAGAAAAGGATATTTTCCTCAAGAATATTTTTAAAAGTTAATATTTTATTTCATCAATGACAACAACCCTCTATTTTACTCCACTTGGGATTTTTTGTATTTATACCATACTTATTCTTCCTCTAGATGGTTTATGGTTTATTTTTCCAAGGATAGAATTAAAATTAAATTACTTGATTTATTTTTTATTCCCCTTGAAATATTCAATCTCCTGTGAACATTGAAAATTAAATCTCCCCTAAATTAACCATTTCATTTGTCATGGATATTACTATTGCCTAAAACATATACCATTTTACATACAGTGTCTAATTTGAAATTTATTTGATTATTTGTGGAAATATTGATAATTCCATATAATTTATTCAATAAACATATTTGATAAGTCATATTATTTATTTGATATATGAGGAATGCTTTGGACATGAAATACACAGGTTGGGGACCGTTTAAGGAAAGCCCTACAGGTTGGGGACCGATGAATGAAATCCCCTAGATACATTGGTAGTCTCATGGGATGAATTATTTGCACAAATTTGAATATTTAAATTGTCTTTTGATGGTAAAGGTATTATGTTCCTGGGAAACATGAAGTCTGATAAATAAGGATTGCCTTTATTGAGAATTTATTTATTATTTATCCATGAGATTTTGTGTCAACATATCTATGGATACATTTCATTTTTATTTATCTATATGACATGTGTTTCAATTTATTACTTTGACATATTTATTTCTCTTTATCTAGTTTTTTACATGGCATGTGTGTTCAGTTATTTACCTTTCCATATTGACTATTCTCATTGATTCATTATTGTGTTTGCTATATTTTTCCCTTAATGAGCATTTGAGCCCACCCTTATTATGTTTCATTGCCCAAAAATCCAAGAAGTGCACTATGAAATATATTCATGGATTTTACTAGATTTATTAGAGTTAATCTCGAAGCTGTTTATTTATTTATTTAGAATAAATAAAAAAATTATGTTATAATCAGTGTATTCATTTGTAATATAATACTAATTTATGTATCTAGTTTACCAAGATTTCTAAACAAATCAGTACTTCAGAACTTTATTCCTTGTAATCATTCCAATTTATTTAGTAGAAAACACTGGCTCTGGGCTATCTAAGGTTGGGTTGCTGCATTTGATCTTTTACCTTATACGTCTTCTGATTAATCATCCCATGTTGAAACTTATCACATGAATGAGTACGATCACGTGATAACTTAGGGAGATCTCAATAGGCATCACATTTTACCAAATTTTACATGGATAATTATCTAAGATAACTAATAATCTTATGACATAGCTTGTTTTCTTCTTCCTTGGATAGCAAATACATGTATTCTTCTCCACTTTCAAGTTATAGATTACACTTTATGCACATTCCTTCCAAAAAAACTACATATTTTCCCTTGATGATACACAACTTTTTCCTAAAGCCTATAGTATATATTGAGTCACACAATTTACTGACACTTAGAAAGTTATGACTAGATAAAAATTACATTTTATTATTTTCAAACATTTTTTAGGAAAAAGTGAGAAACCTCACAAAGTCAAACCACAAAAACATCATGCACCATAAGATATATTCAAACCATTAAAATCAAGTTTGAGCCTATTAGAAGAATTTTACCTACATAATTTCCATTGAAGACCAATTACCTTTGTATATGGGTTTTCCTTTATCAGGTATTCTAACTAATAATCCATCTTGTCCCATGTTTGAATGAAATCCTCCGTAATTATATTCCTTTCATTGAATCCTCTTGTCAGAATAAGGTCATGTATATTGATCCAATCTCACTAATATTTATTTGTGTCCACTAGTATCAATATCTCATACATCCAGTCTAAAACCTCTATAGGGGCCTTAATCAAGTTGTGAATGAGATCTTCAATAACCAATACATCTGTATGCCACATGTATTTCCCCCTAAACTTTTCTTTCCCTAATCCAATGATCTTCAGGACTTCATCATTTCCAAATATTTTGAAAACTTTCTTAACATACCTAATTAATACTGGATTCTTATTTTTTATCATATGGTAAATGTATCCACTATTAATAATCCATATTCTAGTGTGCTCTAATGCTTTGAAGGAAATATCTACAACCATTGCCTACTCAGCTCTTTTCTTTTTGATCCATGTATTTGGATTCATACTTGATGTTGAATGATGTTCTTGATCTTATTCTAAGTATGATGGTCCAACCTCATCTTGTAAAGATGAAAATTGATTTTTATTATTATCTCATTTGATTTTCCCCTGGGGTTATGTATGAAATTTTTTTGGGTCTGCTTTGGTACCTTCCTCTGCATTGTTGAAGATAAAAATATATTCATGTGTCTGAATCCTTCACACAAAAAACAATTAACATCAAAGGAATTCCTATAATACTGAACTCTATTTGGATGCCTCTATTTAATTTTCTCCTATTGATACCTCTCAGTTATGGAATATAAATTTTTAGAATTCCATGTATTTCTAAAGTAATAACACCTGATACTAGGTGTTTTCTTGTGCATCATTTTTACAAAACTTATTATCCCTTGAGTTCTCTGAATCTCCTGATTCTAATTCATACACAAATCAATATTAAACCTCATAGTGGGAACTTATAGTCTCACATCAACCATTACTTCTTTTTTATTTGTGATAAAATCTCATACTAGTACTTTTATTCTGATATGACATCTTTTTCTCTAGACATTCGTTTGACTATTTTATTGGACCTATAAATTGTAATTTAATTTTTTGTGTTTCCTATGGGACCTAATTTCCTAAATTCATATCAAGATTCAAGAGTTTATATTTATCCTTTACCTTTCTTCATTGGCTGACAACTTCCTCCTCAAATTATTCAATGTGTTTGACATGATCTTTTATTGTGTTAGTTAAACCATTGATAAACTTGGTCTATTTTTCAACCATGAGTCTAAACTCATTGAATTTCTATAAGTTATCTAGATTTTTAGATCTGATATTTTCAATTTTAGCCTTCATCTCAAAGTCCCCTTCTCCCTAATTCTGCATATAAAGTTTGGAATCATGAACCACACTATTGGATTTCTTTGTTTTGGATCTCCAAACATCTATATCCTCAAACAGGGCTTCTAATTCAACTTGAAGGTAAACTCTTCCTTTTACTTCTCCTTAATCATCGTCACTTTCTTCCCTTGACTTGGGATTACCCAAAACTACCACCATAGTATCCTCTTCATGATCCTTATAGTATTCCATTTTTTCTTCCTCAGTTTCTTTAGAATTATCATTCTATTAGGAAATAAGATTCTTTTTCTTGAATAAATTCTGCTTCACATTTTTCTTACCTTTCACATATAATGAAGATATTTTCATGGTAATTTGGCTTTATCCTCATCATTTTCATAGAACTTATTGAGTCACTTTATTATAATATGTCTAACCTTTCCACATCAAAATCATGGTAGAGGAAGTTTCCATTTGAATTTTCCTTTTCCACTTCATATATTTGAGGAAAGGAATGACATAACCTCATCTACCTCTTCTTCTTTATGACCATCCTATATAGTGATATTTTTTATGGCCTTTAAAGATACTTCTTTAGATTTCCCTTTGTCCACAGACTCATTATCATCATTTCTCATCTCATATGTGATAAGAATATTGTGTAAGATATCCAACGTTAGCCCTTATGAATATTTATCTTCTAGTACAAAGAATTTCATATTGAACCTAGGTGGAAGTCTTCTCAAGATTTGATTGATGATCTTTACACCATCAAGAATTTCTCTGAGACCATGCATGTATTCTACAATAATATTTACCTGGTCAAAGAATGTATCTATATACTCATGGGGGTTCATTCACATATCGTCATATTTTTTCCAAAAAACCTATAATTTTTATTCTATGACTTTTGAATCACCTTCATAGATATTTATCAGCTTTTCCCTCATGGAATGCATTGACTTAAATGAAATCACCTTCTTGTAGATTATGTTTGATAAATATCCACTTGAGTTATGGATTACTTTGGCATCAGGTTCCAATTATATTAAGTCTTCTTATGAAAAAATTTCAATATCCACACTAGCATAAATACCATATATCATATCTATAAGGACATCCATACCTAATGATCATATGTAGTTCTACATCTAATTCATAAAAAAATAGAAATCATTTCTACTAAAGACTAGAATCCATTTCTGAATAACAACTTCCATTGAAACCACTAAGAGAGAAACACTGATTTTAAACTTTCCTTATGATACCAATTTCTATCCCAACTAGATTAAATACACTAATAGGGGGTGAATCAAGGTATGAAATATTAAAATAATTGTCACTTTGAATCTTTTTTCATCGTTAGAAAAAACACACTTCTCTCTCTTTACCATTTCATAATATAAATGGAAATTAAAAATTGATAAAGACAGAGTAATTTAACTTGGTTCACCCCCATAGAGATATTTCTAAGGAGCATACAAAGAAAATGTTTTGATATAACAAATTCCTTAAATCTCACTACTATTACAAATTTTAGAGTGGACTCAATTTCCCTCCTAGTTTACAACTATTCACAATTTTAAAGCTCACTACTCTCTCTCTCTCTCTCTCTGAAATGAATATGCTAATCCTCTAGTGGACTCTTATGACAATAAGTTCTGAGTTGATTTACAATCATATGTGTCTTTGTGAACTTTTTTTATTAATGATATTAAAACCACATTTTTATAATACTCCTCCATAATACCCCTCTATGATACCCCTTTGTGAGTAACCCTTTAGATCATGCAGATCGCGTGACTCCACTGCGAGAATTTGTTCTATTCATGTGGATCACATAACTCTAATCATTTATCCTATACCCAGTGTATAAACCCTTCACAAGGCCCTTACACAAGACCTTATTCTATTCATGCAGATAAAAAGACCTTGTTCAGATCAAGTGGATCACGAGACCTGGTTTAGATCATACGAATTGTGAGACCTTGTTTCATATCACATGGATAACATGACCTTGTTTAGTTCACATGAATCAAGAAAAATCAATAGGTCTACCTGAACATGAAAAAATCTAGCGCATGATTCACTTCATAAGACTCATTCATGAGATTATTTCGCAAGACTTTCAACTTATTACATAGATCACAAGGTGCCAGTGTAAGACTTTGTCCAGATAATGTGAAATATTTTTTCATTGGATCAAACCACTTAAGAAAACATCTCAACTTCTTAAGTATAGGTTTGAGGGTATTTATAAGAATAAATCCACCACCTTAACTGCAAAAAACATAGTTTTCCATTTTTTACACCACCTCATCATTCCTCCTTACGCGCTTCATGTGATCGCTTCTCATGATCACCTAATGCATGTCACGAGTACTTTACAAGATCACCTGCTGCGTATAGAAAGTTATTTGTGTGATCATTATCATTGTCTTTATGCACTTCAAATGATCCCATAATGAGATCCAAAGACAATCATGTGTCCAATTTCATTTCCTTCTACTTATTTGCATGACCCTGACATGAGATTCAAATAAAATCATGTGGTCACGTGATTTCAGATGACCATAAGATACCTCCATAATTTACAGGCTTTTATATTCACACACTTCATGTGATCTCTTCATGAGATAAAATAAAAATCATGTGTTTTTCATGTGAAATTACCATGATATATTCTGAAAATCATGTGGGGATTCACATGACTACTCTGTGAAATCAGTTCTCACATTCATGCTTCACAAGATTAGTTTAGACATTCAAACATTGCGATATCAGTTTAGACATTCACGCTCTGCGATATCAGTTCAAACATTCATGCTCTGTGATATCAGTTCATATATTATTTCTCTATGGGATCATTCTAGACATTTTTATTCTGTGAGATTAGTTTAAACACTTACACTCACTCATCCCGGATCTATTGACAACCAGCCTTCATCAACAACCTCAAACCTTGTCAACAAACACAATCAACCCAAAAGCACCATCAGGATGGTTTTTTTCCAAAAATATTCTATTAATTTGAATATTAATTTTCTACCCAAGGTATGTTTGTAATATCTTTATAAAGATTTATGATAAATACTTTATATGAACATTGTTTTTTTCTTGATGCAAGTTTGTTTATAGCATTTACAAATACTTTTCATGGAAACATTTTTTCTTATGACATAATGGATTTATATCATACTATAATTCATATTATATTCATCTATCATTATATTTGACATGTGGTTATGGGATAAAGATATTATTTGGGAAGTATGTATTGAAATATAATGTAAATTTCTATAAAGCATATATATCTCAATATTGATGCTCATTATACTTACACCATGTCTCTAATGTGTATAAAGAAATGTGTTTAGGAATTTCTTCATGCTACATTTTATTGATAAATGTTAACATGTAAGAATAATCATCAATCCTCCATATTAAAATCATATCTTTTTTGTGGATAAGGCAATGTTTTTTTAGGAATTACTTAATGCTACATTATATTGATCGATGAATTATTGGTCAAGATATTCTTTGACATGTGGGCCTGAAGAAAATCATATCTTTTCTGACTATGTATATTATGTACTTCATTTTTACATTCCTTAAAAAAACATAAATAAATGTTATAAAGTATAGTTACCACTATCCTTCCTTTGGAATAGTTAATGCTCTCTAACTGGCCAAATTCTGAAATCTTTGTGACTTACCTTTATTTAAATAGATTTCTTTGTCAAAAACTAAGTACATAAGTGTGTCGATAATATCTAAGGTATTTAACTACACATGGTATAAATAATATATTGGGTATATTCTTGACGTCCACTTTTAGTTTTACTTGATAAAGAGTTTCTTACCACAAGGGGGTATAAGTGTCTTAAATTTTATATTCATCAGGTATTGCCAATTATTTAAGAATTAATGAACTATTGGTTTAGTATTAACGTTTCAGTAATACTTAAAAAAAGTTTAATTTTAACCATTTACATGGAAATTATAATTTTTGTGCTTTTCGTAACTGACTTAGGAACCACCCTTTTTTAGCCTCTTAGAGAACACACATTTCTTCTTGTAACATTTCATTTCTTACGTGGTTACTATATTCAAATAAAAATATATATCAGCATATTGTATTTAATAAACAAGAATTATAATAGAAGAATTACTTGAAATTGATGTATATAACTGAAGAATAAGTGACTATTTTTTCTTTGATTCAATTCATTGCATTTAAACTTTCACAGATATATGTCATAGAATGTGAAGTAAATAACCTCAAGTTTAAGGCCTTTCCTCTTTTCTTTGAAGGACATTGTGAAGGTTCATTTGGCATCACACTTTCCATTAGCCTTTTCACAATGTAGTTCAACTTGTTCACCATAAGAACAAAGACTTTATTTAAGTTATTATTTATCTTGGAGAACCTTACCCAAAAGGTAATGAAGTGTTTTATCCATGTATTATTCATTTTGTAATCTTAAACAAAACTGGAGTATATGGGTGAAAATGATATCATAATGGGATGTATTGAATGATCATGATCTATCTTTCAATTTACACATATCTTGTATAATAATCACCCATTCATATCTTGCTTCACATTCTCCTCACAAGCTTCTCAGAGATGATATAACATATAGAATCATCATATGAGCCATACATGAGTCTCCTATAAGCAGCTTTATAGCCTCACTTCCTAAGGTGTCTTAACATGTATTGGGGACAATAACACCTTGAATTTATTATTTAGTACATTATGCAAGTGCCTGTAATAATCTTGGAAACTCATGCCAGTTTAGTCAAGTTCTTTGTCTAATAATTATCACAATGTACTTATGATATTTCTTTCTATTTACTAAAAAAACAAAATCTAGCAAATAAATACTTATATCTTGATTACTAATTAGACATTATTAATTAATTAATTAAATCTTTAATTTTTTCACTATTTTGTCGATCTCTAGCAACCCTATGTACTAGAATTGGAAAACTATGTTGTTTGAGTATTCTAGTGGCAAGGATCCATGAAACCTTCCCTTATAGTATATAATATTTGGCTACACCGCTACTCGAAGAGTTTCAAGGTAGGAACTAGACTGGAAAACCACATTGACTCGCATCTCCCTGATTTATTTAGTTAAGTCTCAACTTCTAAAATTATAAATATGATTTACTCAATGCTTGCCTCTAAATTTTTAACAAGCTATATTTGGAAACTTATTTGCTGCCAACTTAAGTTAAGAAAACCAATCACTCTCATAAGAACTCTCCAGTAGTATGAGGAAACCTCAACTTTGGATAATGATTACCATGTACACCTAGTTTTGTTCAAATTTGAGTGATGGAAGGTGTTCACAGCTTAATATTACTTTGAGGGGTTTAAATATTTCTAGACAAATGTAATCAATTTCTATTAAACATGTTCATTTTATGTTGTTGCACTCACAACTGAACATTAATATTATACATTCATACCTTCTTTATTAATTTTTTCTACTATTTATTTTATTTGTTTCTCATGGATATGAAAATTCATAAAATAATAAACAATGAATAAAAGAAATAACATTACCCAACTGGTCTAGAGCATCTAATATTGGTTGCACCATTTAAACTTAATGGACCAACCGTTACCTAGGGGAATCATACCTGAGTCAGGTTTTGACTCATGATGTATCTCACCCCCAGTATAATATTTTGATTCTCATATGGTAAAATGTCTCGTATTGGTGTGGTCCACTTATTATATTGCCATCATCAAAATACAAATATGCTCGCACACAGGTGAGGGGTCTCAGGAAGTGAAATTTACATACAAAAATCTTGATGGATGCATAGGCCCTTATACATATTGGATAAAAGAAAATGAGGTGTAGGCCATCATAAAATTAACTACTTATTATAAACATCACACATAGATAATAAATAATTAAATAAACTGTACATGCAAGGTTGGTCACTGTTCAAGACCAATATATAGGTAAATTTTAAGCACGATGAAATTAAATTGAAATAAATTTAAAGTTGAGGACATTTAATAAATTCAAATAATTTTATAAATTCAAATAATTTACTTTCATTCGGTCCCAATAATAATTTAACTTTTATTCCAAAAAAATAAAGTAATTAATTAATTTAATTTTATACTCAAAATTAAATTATTTTTTTCAGATAATAAAAATCATTATTATTTTTAAAAAATAATGATTTTAGGTCGAATTAAAAAAATTCTCAGGTCCAGAAACACCTCCCAGACCCCTTAATGTTTTGGTCATTCCAACACAGGCTTGTTTTGGGCCTGCAAGACCTTGTGCATGAGTGTTTTGGGATAGGCAGACCCACCATGACCCATTCTGGTTCGGGAAAACCTTCCCAAACCAATTTTTGGGTGGGTTAAGTCACTCAAAACCCATCAGAAATGGCTGGAACACCGATCATGGTAGGGGTTCATCAGAGGGGACCGCATGAGGCCAAAACCACCATGGTAGGGGAGGTTCGCTAGCTAGGGTGGTTCGTGCACAATAAGGGGAAGCTGAACTTGGGGTTACCTCATAGTCTCACTTGAGTGGAGACCATCGTGGATGGAGGGAATTTCATTGGTGAGATCGAGTAATGAATCTATCAATGAGGAAGTCTGCAAGGGAGCAGCAGGCGAGGGCCAAATCTAGCAGGAGGACATGGGAGGGGTTGGTCATCAGCGGGGTTCGTTATTGTGGGTGGGGTTTGGGGAGGTAGGGTGGTGGATTTTTGGGAGTCCGGATCTTGCCAGGCAGCATACAAGGAGTCCCTCATAGCATGGGGCTGAACTAGCTGACATGGAGAAGGATGAATGCAACAGGAGCTGATTTGGTAGAGGCCAATGGGGTAGTGACGGTCGATCAGTGGTGTGAGATAATCAGTGACCAAGGTGCGGGTGGATGTAGGGTGGTGGAAAATTCCCTTGTTTACATTTTTTTCTTATACCTCCTCCCACAGTCTATATTTACCTTGCATATTTAATTAAACAAAGTCTCTTTTAATTTTATTTCATTTTGATAAGTATATCTGTAGACACCCAGCAACATATTGTTAAAATTTACAAACAGCCTGCATCCACCGCATTATTAAAACAAGTATTTTTTTTAAATGTTTTGTTGCACCATATTTCAAAAGATTATCAATTAGGTTGGAGATTTTTTTATTGAAAAATACGCACACAAAAACACAAAAATTAAAGTGTTCTTCTATTTTTATATCTGTAAACTCGATTGCGATCTGTATGAAATTTTATGAATGGCCATAACTTGGTCATCCAATATCGGATCAACATGTGGTATGTTCCGATGAAACTGAAATAAAGTCCTATACTAAATTTAATGCAAAATAAATTTTATTGGATCAAAAAATTTATGCGATCACTCTGATAAAATTTGAAGGTATCAGGGAGCGCAGTAAAAGTTGTTGACCCAGGAGTTTAAAAATTTTATCACCAAAGAGACATAAATTACTCATCTTCAGTGATCTAAGCCTCGATAGAGGTCTGAGGAACAAACATGAATTTAATAAACACAAAAATAAAGTTGAATGGTTAATTCATTCAAATCATAGCGCACTCAATATCAACTCATCATATAACACCCCAAGATTTAAAAAGTGAAAACTATGTTTGATAATGTATGTGATATGCAACACCAGACCCAAATAAAAAATGATTATTTAAATATGACCAGTTTAACCTAGTGGTTAAATTTGTGGATATGAATAGGATTGGATAATTTATTATATATATATATATATATCCTACTCAACATAATATAATTATAAATTCTTAGTAAATAATCACTTAATTGTTAGTAATGTCATTTTATTCTTCAAAAATATATTTTCTTTAAAAATGATTTTTATTTCTTTTTGTGAAAAAAATTATAATTAATTTCTAGAACATTTAGAAAATGTATTTGATAAAACTAACATAATTTTTAATATCATTATATAAAAATTAACTTAGGGATAAATTTTTGTATTTTTTAGAAAATATGTATTTTTCAGTAAATAGTGAAAAGTATCAATTTTTTTATAAAACTATCATTTATTTTGATAAATTAAGTAATTTAAAAGTGTCATTATTATTTTAATTTTATTTCAAAGTAATATAAATAGTATTTAGTTATATTTAATCTAATTAATTTTTCTTAAATCATCTTTATACCATATTTTAGTATAAGTTTATTTTTAAACATGAAACTCATTTTTAACTCTTTTAAAATGCATATTGTTTCTACATTTTAATTAATTTAAAATAACACCTAATGGGGAATGATTTAAGTTAAATGTATGAATCATATATCTATCCGTATTAATTGAAATTCATATAATAAAGTTTACTAGTTATAGAGTTAAAGTAAAATCATATTTTTCTTGAAAAATGCATTTTTTTTAAAATCACTTTCCATCGCGCTTGTGGGTTTTATTTTAAATTAAATTCTTAAAACTATTTGAATTGATAAAATGGATTCAATATTTTTAATAATCATACATAATATTAGTTAACAATCTCAACTTAATTTTTGGACAATATGAATAGTAATTGTAGTAAATATTTATTACAACGGTAAAAGGAAAATAGGTTAATTGAGGGTAAAAATAATTTAACAAGGAATAGAAAAAAAGAAACCATAATAGTATGAATATATATATTTTATTTTCAATATAATTTTATTTTTTGTTTCTTTATTAATAATTAATAAATGATTTGGATAAAAATTAAATTTTGATTTGATAAAATACAAATTGTATTTTTGTGTGATAATAAATTTCAATTAAGACTTTAATTTTTAATGAATTCATGAATTATAAAAATATAAGATATTTTAATAAAATAATACTAGTAAATAATTTTTATTAAATTTAAATGATAATATAATTTTTATGGAGTCAAATGTAATTTTTATAAGGGTTCAAAAACTTTTATTGACCAAAACTAGCATTTCTCAATAAGTATTGATTCTTGTTTTAAAATTGAAAATTCACATATTTATAAAATTATTTAGATAAAATAAAAAATGAATCATCATTTTTAAATTATCCAATGGTGAATTTTTCATAATTTTCTGAGATAGTCGAATTTTTAAGTAAATTAAATACGATATAAATATATAATGTGTATTATGAAATAATAATGACTCAAAAGTGATGAAATAAATGATATAAAGTGTATAAATGAAAAATTTATATTTAGACATTAAAATAATGTGTTGTTTAGGTTATGTGGTTAATTTTATAAATCTTGTATGAATCCTCCAAAACCTGTATTATATTTTAAGGTTTTAAAATCACTTATTTATAAACATGACTCAATTCCACATCCCCAAGGGAAATATTTTAATTAATTCATCCCTTGGACTTATAAAATAATTTAAACCAATCCTATTTGGTAGAAACCATGGGAAAAACCATGGGAAGGTTTGTGGTTTTGATTATTTTAATTTACATAGTCCAAAAACTATGTTTGGGAAATAATAAAGAACTACCCTCTCTTTTCAAATATAAACTCATCAAATATCTCATCCATATTCACTAAAACCCCCTTGGAGAACATACTTACTCTTTCCTATACTCTCTAGAGTCCTCCCAAGGTTCCCCCAAATTATCAAGAAGCTCCTCCCAAGCTTTTGGAATCTCTCTCCCAATATATGGGACCTCTCCCTCTTCTTTTCCATTCAAGCGCCTTCTTTGTATTTAACCTTTTGAATCTCAATTTTTTATCTTTTTAATGACTTTATAAATGTCACATTACTATCCAATTGATGTTATTTTAGTGATATATCATTTATCCCCTCTTGTTATAACTTTTATCGGAGCCATTACTATGATGAAATTTAGTAAGGGACCTCTCTCTCTTATTTTCAATTCAAGAACCTTATTTGTATTTATCCTTTTGAATCTCAATTGGTTATGTTGTCATGAATTTATAAATATCAATTTATTGGTTAGTTTATGTCCTAATAATGAGATATCATTTATCCCCTCTCATCATAGCATTTACCTAAGTCATTGCTATGCTGAAATTTAGTAAGGGAATATCTCTTTCTCCTCTTTATTCAAGAACCTTATTTATGTAATGCACTTTGTCTTACAATTAATATTGACGTTATATGATCTTACACATCCCTATTATTGTACTTACTATTTCCAAGTTATGATAAACCCCTTTTATTCTCAGTAATCCCTCTCATAATTCATTATATACCCCCATTATGCGGTTGAAATTATCCTGTGATTTTTTCATGTTATGTTTTTATTCAAGAACCCTCCTTATCTTAAGCCTATTAATTCCCAAATTTTTATCTTTTATTATGTTCTTACATATCCCTCATACTTTAAATTTTACATCTATGTGATTAGAGACCCATTTCTCTCTCATTGAACCATTTTATGAATCTTTATATATTTTCGTTACGCTGCCAAAATGTCACTATGATTTTCCATGCCAAACATTTGTGAGGTGTATACCCGTACCCATTTACACTCAAGGTCATTCACCTAGTTGTACATATAATTCATTTATTTGGTACTTCCATGTATGTAACCCATAATCCTTAATCATGGGATTAAATGTGATGAAATATGTTCTTATATTATATGATCTATGTGGCACACTTATGTATGTACATGATATGATTATGATGGGTGCATTCAAATAGAACTTCAATGCATTGGGTAATGTTTTAGTCTTACGAGATTCCATTTATGGTGCATAAAAGGTTATCCTTAGAACTTTATGTTACGATGTATTTGTGTATAACCTTGACTCATGCTTATAATGTCATGTTTAATATTTTTGTCACATTCTCATGTTGCTTTTATGTTATCAGGTTATATCAGGCATCTTTGTTCATGTTTATGATTATCACCTTGTTTATGTCTCATTTAAATTCCAATTTTAAACCATGTAATACTTTCTTCATGATATGTGTTTTTATTCCCTTATAGGTCTTTATAGGTCACCCATTTTCTATGTATGTCCCTAGGTTTTCCCATATAGTTTTAAGAATGATGGAAAATTATGAGCATGTTAAGGAAGTTTTCAATAATACTAATGTGATCCATGTTTTAAGTTGTTATGTAATGTACCTAATTACCCCAAGACATTATACTTATCGATATTATGGGTTTTATTATGTGTATTTTTATGTAATAAATTGTGAATTAATGTGTAACAAATAATAGGGTTATCATACATCGTTGACAACCTTTAATTAAATGATCTAAAACCAAACCCCTTATATCATCTACACATGATTCAAGAATCTGTTCATATGTTGATTGCCAAATGTTGGGTTCCATCATGGAGATTTAACGATTCCTTCAATGTCACGATGATCGCCTCGATCTCATCCCTTTGATCCTTCAAAGACGTTCTTGGATCGATCGCTTAGATAAAGCTTTTCTCTCTCTAGTATGCTGGAGGAAAGAGAAGCACTCAATTATAAATGAGTGAATAGTATCTGGAATATAATCTCTCTCCTACTTATATAGTGGGAGGCTCAAAAAACTTGGAAAGGGTTTCCTGGCCCCCAGAAATAAAACGTCCACTAAATAAGCATTAAATGACACATTATTCCAAACTAACTACATCATATTGTCATTTATATTTTACCACAAACTTGAAATATAATAAATATATTACATGAAAAACCTGAGTCATTAACTCAACTCGTAATTACCATAATATTAAACAAACCTAGAATATTTAAATAATATTCGTTCATATAATATTTTTTCCCTATATTCACTAAAAACCTCATGAATATTTTTAATAAATAAATTCAACCCAATTATTCTATACTCAAATAATAATGAATTTATTTATTTTTTGGTGATCATTAATACTTGGAAAACTCTCAGAGCTCTTTGTGGGGCCCATCATGTCTAATATTATTATTCACTATATTAGGGAATACTCTTGAATACGTTATTGTCTGTGACCCTCTAGGCCCTTATCTCGATAAGAGTAAATACTATTCACAAACCAAGAGAAAAGTCTAGAAACCCATCAAGGCCCCTAAAGAGATAAGGAATAGTCATAGTAATGAAAACCTTTCCTAATAACATGCACTATATAATATAATCTCTTTGTTTCATGATATCTCATAAAGCAGGATGCACAGCTTGTGTCATCATCCAATATTACTATATTATTTGTTGATCAAACTAAACAAACTTACCTCCAACAACCTTGTCCATGGATTTTTGAAGGCACTACCATCTTAAACAATTAGGTTTGAGAGATCACAACCTCAACTTAGAAGATACAAATTCTATTTTGACCATTCAACCAATGTCATACCACTAAAAACATACCAAACATAAGCTACCTCACACTACGGAAAATTAGACTATTTGCGACGGGCCATTTGTAATGGGGTCCCATCGCAAAAATCTTTTTTTCCGATGGGTCATAGCAAATATTTTCCATGATATTATTTTAAGAAAGTATTTATGATGGTCCATCGCAAAATGCTCATCACAAATATCTTAAAAATTAAAAATAAAATAAAATAATGAATAAAATAATATTATTAACAAAAATAAAATAATATTAGAAAATAATAATAAAATAGTATTGTAAAATAATAATCTTAATCTTAATCTTAATAATATAAATAATGTTAATTTTATTAATATTAATGAAATAATAATATTAATATTAGTAGAATAATAAAATAATATTATTAATATAAAAATATCATAAATATTAATATTAAGGAAATATTAATATTAATATTAGTAAAATAATAAAACAATAAAAATTAAAAAATTAAATAAAGTAATAAAATAATAAAAAAAAGTAAATAAATAATAAAAAAGTAAATTAAAAATTAAAAATTAAATAAAAAATAAAAAATGAAATATTCGCAACAATATAAAAAACTATATAGAAATGTAAATAGTTAATATTATAAAAAAATTGCATTCAAATGTTTTATCATAAAAAAACAAATATATCACTCAGGGAGGGTCTATTTGAGGAGTTGGAGGAGATAGTGGATTGAACTTCATCCCTAAACCACGAGTGAGAAGTCGCATGTACTTCATCTTCTCCTGCTACTATTGTTGTCATCAACACATCTCCTCCTATTACTACTGTTACTGCTGTCGTCAGCGCTCTTCCTGCTACTTCCATTGGCACATCTCTTACTGCTTCCATTGACTCAACTCTTCCTACTCCCTATGCATACTCTCTATAACCTCACTCTGAGATCGCAACTGCTCTTGATACTTTGCACCAAATGATGATGACACTCCACGATCTCCACTCGAGCTGGACACCGACATCAGAGTGGTACCATAATAACTTTCAGGCATTAATCAAGAGCTGATACTAACAACTCAGCCTTTCTCAAAGGCATACTGGGTCACCTACATCTATGTTGCCTCATCAAATTGGTGGGCACTGGTCTAACCCTCAATCTTGTCCTAACCCTCAGTCTATGAATGAGACATCGTGGCCTCATATGAATCCATCAATTTTAATTTAAAATTAAAATAGTTAAAATATTATTTACAGTTGATTTTAAAACTCAAAAATAAATTATATTAACCACAATCTGACATTGGTGATCACCTCTAATCTCTCCAATGACTGGATCGATGTACATCCTCCTATAAACAAAAAACTCCATAATATCAGGTTGTTCGACTACCTATTTGAATAAAAAATAAACCATTACATTTAAAGTTATATAAATTATTTAAAAAAATTAATTACCATATGTTCCTTGTGTATATTGAATGTATGACTATCGGTTTGATGTGTCACCCCTATCTCTCTCGGTTTTGTCGACCAATCGATGATCTCCTCTGAAAATTTCCACCCAAAAAATGTGAAAATAATACATCCCAAACCCGAGATGAAATGTAATTAGGTTGGTGAGCATGACAAGACTCATCAAACTATATCACTCCTAGTTTTTTTTATTAATTGTCTTCTCAAATTGTGCAAAAAATGATGGAAACGCTCATGCATAAACTCCTCCCATGCCTTCCAAGTAGCACCACATATACTCTCATAGATGGGATATCATAAACCCAAAAAAGAAATTATAATATAATGTTATTAATTAAATAAATTTAAAAATAAATATTATTTATTTACCTAGCAGCCAATGATCAAACATGCAGTGTTGAATATCAATTTGAATCTCATACCATGTGACCCATGATTCAGAAAAATAATTACGCAATATTGAACTCCCATGTTCAATAGCTATATGTGAAAAGATGTGAAAAGAAGAACAAATAATCAAAAAATTATTATATAAATAAATTAATGAAAACTAACTAAAATGAATTGGTAAACATACCTATGCATGTGTGTATCTAAGTCAAGATGTGGATGTAGCTTCAGGATAGGGTCAGGAATCATTAATTGGGAAAGACTACACCCTCTCTAAGTCCTCCCTGAACTGCCAGCAGTTTGAGAGTCAAATGTGTAAGATTTGGTGTCCTAGAACCAACTGGTTTTACTTTGATTACTTGAATATTTAATATATTTAAATATTAAACTTCTTATTACATATTTTTCATTGTTCTGCATGACTATAGTGTAATAATGTCATGGAGTATTTGTTGCATTAACAAGGTTATAGCAGTTCCCCTCAATGATGAGAACCTTGAAGTGCTATGAAAATATTCTTAAATGTAGTTTTGTAGTTGGATGACATACTTTAATGGGACACATAGTATACAAACCGTCAGGTGTGAGTACTCGTAAGAAGATAATACTTCCTCTCATGAAGTTCGTACTTGGTAATCTCTAAGACAGAAGATTATGAGAACAGACCCGCCAGTAGAAATTCTGCATGTTTTGTGGTCATTGGATATTCTTATCTGTAAGCGTATGTTATGATCCTTAGACTTTAATATAATCATTAATACGTGTCATGACTCGCACACTTTGATTTACTAACAAAACCCATCATGCAGATAGTTGGCGGGAAGTAGGGTATATTGGGTGCGTCATGAGTGACATGTTATTAATGGATAAGTTGAGAAAGGATTTTTCCCTTCCATTTATATAATTTGATATCTTGTCCCTTTGATTGAAATAAAACTGTCATGCAAAATTACATGGTCATGGCGTAATGACGAGTTTATTTCAAGTATTCAAAGAACGACGTATCAAGCACAAAGGTTTATGACACTATTATGAAACATTCTTGGTGAGATATTGAGACAAAGGGATTATATTACACAGTGATCATTCATATGTGGATGTCGTTGTTATGACTTTAAGTTATTTTTCTTGGGTTCCTTGATCCATTTCAAGATAGTACTCTTGGACTTTAGGCAACCCCACCTAATGCCAATGAGAAAGAACCCTAGAGGGTCACACGCTAAGTGTTTTTTGTGGTCTCGGTTAAATTCTATTTGAATTTAATTAATAAATATTATTCTCAAGATAGTGGAATAATTTTATTAAAGTTAAAATTATTGCATAAATTAAATAAATATTTATTCACTAAATTTTGGGTAAAATATATTTATTTATTTTGTTGAACATTTAATAGATATTTATTTATTAGTTTATAAATAAAATATTTATTTAATAAAATAAATTACTTATTTATTCGGATGTTCAATAAATGGAAGTGGATTTCGAGTGGACCAAGGCTAGTCCAATAGTAAAATAATTATTTTCAAGATGGTGAATAATTATTTAACTAGTTGGCACAAATTAAGATAATAATAACACTGTTATTATTACGTAGAATTTTATTTATTTTGTCTTGCACAAGTTGGCGCACCATAAATAATGACACGGTATTATTATTAAAATAATGGGTTTTCTCTAAGGTTATGAATGTATTTAATTTAAGTTACATAATTAAATATTATAATTGAATACTCATTTTAATAAATAGAATGTACATCTATTGTGACATGTACCGAACTGCATGCTTGGTGAATTGAGAATTGTTAAGCTAAACAATTTCTCTCTCGAATCCTATTCCTGCTCCTCTCAAGAATGAGAGAAGTTATTCGATGATAAAGAAAAAGTGATCAAGAAATACCGACACAAGACACTTGATTCTCCATGCTAGCACTTGGAGAACGAGAGGTGTCAATCGAAGGCCATCAGAGCACATGTGGAGACTGGCGTTCATCATCATATTGATCTCGAAATAATCATTTATCATGGTAAAAATTAAAGTTGGGTGCCAAACCAACCACACTTCCGCTACGCCCAGAACCTATAAGTGGTATCAAAGGGTTTACATCATAGTTTATAATTATTTAAATAATTCTTTTTTGATTTACGGTTTAATAATTTATTTTATCAATTCAAGTTAATCGTTCTGAAAATCTGAATCTCTATATTTGTTCCTCATCTTTCATTTCTTGTTCACCTTATAGAAATTATCTTTTGTTTTAATTTTAATTAAAATAAAACAGAGGATCTCATACAGAGGTTCTAAAGGTTCCTGGTCATACAACACCATAACACACAACATGTAGTTGGATTCACACACCGTGTATCAAGGTTCAATGCATCAAGACTGGTCCTCAAAACCAAGTTGTATCATTGGAGTTTGTCTTAAGTCTTAAAGACTTCGTGTGTTGATTAAGAATAGGTGGCACACAGTTTACATATTACACATTGTGTGGCCCACTGTACATGGTGTGTATTCCCTTTAGTTTAGGGTTAGACCATGTAACTCGTACACGGCTTTCCTGACTAGAAAATGTGTAACGCATATACTACACAAAGTGTGGCCCACTGGACACGCCATGTACTCCAAGGATTTCTGAAGTACATATACACTTCGTATCCTCGGGAGTGTACTTCAGATGGATGGTTAATGATAGTACATGCCTTGTACTCATCCAAATTACACATATTTATAAAAATTTATTATTATATTATACAAACCCTTAAGACGTGTACCATGGTGTAGGTGTAAAGATGGGGAATAACATGTGATAGGTGTTTTATATATATATATATATATATGTGTGTGTTTAATTTAAAATTTGTGTAATGTTCATTCCTACTCATTGGGTTGTTATGAACGGTAATTAACTAGGTTTCCTCCAAGGTACAAGTTACGTACAATGATAATTTTAAATTAATTTATTTGTTTAAAATTATGATGGATGAGAATATCAAGGAAATTCAGAAAAAAGGGTTTAGGATAAAAGGATTGATTAATTAAATATGATAATTAATTGATTCAAGCGTGATTTATCATAAAAAAGAATTATTAAAGAATTGAATGATATTTTTATTAAATGCTTAACTCATTGCATGTATGTGGGTTATCATGAGCTATATCAAGACCTGTTTATGAGATTCGTTTCCTTTTAATATATTTATTAAATTAATCATTAGCCTACGATCCATCTCTCCTCATTAATATGTAGGTCATGCGTTCCCATGGTTTCTTTTATTTAAACCCCCCTTTTTACCCCTCACCTACATGTGAGTTTAAAAGTATATGTAATGGATGGAATTCCCAAGATAGTGGAGATGGTTCAAATTGGAGCCGAGATGAAACCAATCCCAGGAGATACATAGGTGGACAGGTGGAAAGCTATAAACACAAACCCAAAAGGTTCAAGGTGTTTATCTCTTAGGTTAGGGTTATTTTATCAACTACTAGACAAACTAACCATTGGAAAAGATCATGATCATTCCCTTTGATTTATTTTATTTCTGTTAGTTGCATGGTTTATCATTATTGATGTGTTGTTGCGATCACATAATTAATTAATTAAGCAAGAAAGCAATATGGAACTAAAATAAACTAGGCTCATGCGTAAATATTATCAAGACATGGTTAATCACTTAAGTAAGTTCCACTTAATATTAACAATCTTACAAGATGGAACTAAAATAAACCAAGATTATTCATAAATATTATCAATACATGGTTAATCACTTAAGTAAATTCCACTTAATATTAACAAGAATGTGATAGTGATAATAATCAATTCACTCATAAGAGATAAAATCCCTCAAATAAAATATTAATTTAGACCAAGCCTTCTGTTACTTGATTAAGGGAAAAAATCAATAAGACTATGTGTTTGAACAACCCTTATTGGGACACTTACTTTTATATAGGAATCCCTTATAAAATTTTTTGGGTTAACTTAAACATATTACATCAAGAGGAGTAGCCCTTTCTATACTTGTTGTGATATTGGAGGCAAGAGTTGAGAAAATCCAAAGTCAAAATTTCAAGATTGGGGAGTCCACTCAACAGATCAAGGAGCTGCAAGATTGCAGTTGTCAAAGACATGCCTACCAAAATACATTCAAATAGCTTAACCAACCCTTGTTGGGGTTATAAGAAGGGGAATATAGATCCTTGCCACTATAATATCATAAAAACAGGACATTCTAAGTTCAATGGTGAGGGCCATTGTTACTTGATAAAATAGTGAGATAATTAATAAAATTATTTTATTATTTCTCATAAAATGTAATATAGAAAGTACTAATGATATGATCTTTTAATTATAGAAAAAAAATGAGAATATCATCAACCACACTGTCCCTGCAATCAATTCTAGATAAAGACAGTATCCTCACTGGGAGTAACTTCTAGGAATGGTTTAGACACCTTCGAGTTATCCTACGCCATGAACAAAAGTCTTACATATTGAAGTCATCATTACCTGATCTTACTTCCAAAGAGGTGAGTGATAAGGATTTCCTGGTATATGAAAAACATATGAACTATATGGTTGATGTTCAATGTTTGATGATATCATCAGTGTCTAGTGATCTCATTAAGTCTCACGAAAACATGGATGCTTATAGCATGATCGAGCACCTCTGTGGTCTTTAACAAGAGAGAAAAATATAGGAAAGTTTTGAGATATCCAAGGCACTCTTTCATAGTAAGCTTGGAGTGGGTGCCCCAACTATGCCTCATGTAGTCAAGGTCATTATCTATATTGAGCACCTATAGGTTTTATGGTTTAAACTCCCTGAAGAACTAGGAACCGGTCTCATTTTCGCATCGCTCCCTTAGAGCTTCTCTAGCTTTGTTGTTAATTTTAATATGAACAACATTGAGAATCCTCTATCTGATCTTCTTATCCTCATTCTCCAAGTAGACAAAGATATGAAGTGTGACAAGCCTTCTGTCCTTATGGTGAATAAGAGGAAAGGGAATGCAAAGGGAACAGGAAGCTATTTTTTTCACATGTGGCAAGAAGGGCCACTGGAAGAAGAACTGCACCCAGCCTAAGAAGCAAGGGGAAGCTTTAGGTGCATTTTTTATAGAATGTAATCTATATGTTTCTACAAATTGGGTATTAGATACAGATTTTGGTGCTCACATATGTATCAAAATACAGGAACCAAATAGATTCAGGAAGATTGACCATGGGGAGGTAGATCTACGAGCAGCCAACAAATACAGACTCACTATTGTAGCTGTCGGGGATTACCACCTCACGTTTCCAATTGGTATTATCTTGGTGTTAAAGGGTTGTTATTATGTGTCGTCTGTTACTAAAGACAATATTTTTTATCCAGATTTGATACGGATGGATTTTTTTTCAGGTTTTGAAATGAATGTTGGTTCTTTTACAAATATGGCATTTGTTTTGGTAGGGAAAATTTATACAAAGGTATTTACGTGTTGGATTACACAACCCAAGTAATGGAAATCGATAAAAAAGACACTTTACATGAATCATACCACACCCAAATTTGGAATCACCTTCTAGATCATGTAAATGAGAAATTCTTAACAAAGTTACATCAAGATGGATATTTAGAATCTTTCAAACTAAAACCACTTGGCGTATGTCATGCGTGTTTATAAGGAAAAATGATAAAATCCTCATTTAGTGGTAAAGGTTAAATGGCTAAAGAGATTCTTAAATTTTTTCATACCGATGTGTGTGGACCATTTCCAATTGAATCAAGAGAAGGGTACTCATACTTTATAACTTTTACTGATGATTTTAGTATATATGGATATATCTACTTAACGAAGTATAAGTCAGATTCTTTTGATAAGTTCAAAGAATACAAGAATGAATTTTAGAATCATTTTGGTAAGAAGATTAAGAAACTCCCCTCAGACCGAGGTGGAGAATATCTTAATCAAGACTTTGTTGATTACTTATGGCAATTTGGGATCCTATCCCACTCACTCCTCCTTACACGCCCCAGTGGAATGGTGTGATTAAATGAGGAACCGCACCTTCTTGAAAATGGTGTGGTCAATGATTAGTCATGAGAGTCTTCCATTATCCTTTTGGGGATAAGTGATCGTACCATAATTCACTGCATTAATTCACCCTTACATCACCGTTTTAAATTGTTTTGTATTTAAAATTAAAAATATTATATAAAATTTCACATCCCATTTGATTAAATTATTAAATTTTTATCACTTTTCAAAATTTCAATTATACTTGTTTTGGTGATTTCATTGTAGGTGGAGGTCATTTGGAGTGCCTGGAGATGATCCACAAGGAAAATGGGCCAAACTACATGGAATCCCAATGACACATGTCCACTATTTTGCACATTATGAAAAATAAGTCTGTCAAAATGGGATGAAATTTTGTGGGCTGATCCAAAACATCATGGGATACAACTCATACTGAGAAACCAAAGCCCAAGTTGTTTATTTAGGGGTCCATTCTAAAAAATCTGTCCAGGGGACAGAATCTGCATGAATTCGATGATTTGGTTATGTATTTCGGTCATATCTCATGTTGTAATACTCCATGGGCCACCAAATTTGACATGAAAATATTCAAGATGTTTACCTATAGATTTTATATTTTTTCTAACTCGAGATAATTCCATTTACTAACTCAAAACTGATACAAAAGTGGTATCTTTAAATTTGGGTGCCCAAAACCACTCCCAATTTTGGCTATGAATTAACACCTTGGGCACCCCATTTGGAAGTTCAGCCAAGGAGTGAAGTGATGCCATTTTTGAGTTATATAGGATTCATATCACTACCTTAGAGATTCTAAAACTCCCTATACTTGTAGGGGGTCTCTAGAAGCAAGGATCCCTACATCGAAGCCTTCCTCTCTTTCTTATTTTTATTATTTATGATTTTATAATAAACTTATTTGTTCCAATTATATTTCTTATATTTTATTCTCTATTTCCCTATTTTACTCTATTTTATTCTTAATTTATCATCCTATTTGGGCTGGAAATCAGGAGTAGAAACAAGATTGGGTTATACCCTTTCTAAACCTTTGAAAATGCAATATGTTTCTACAATGACTACACCACTCATGGAAGAATAGTTCTTTTTAGTAATCGATATTACTCTCACATTCTTCATTAATTTATTTTGAATCAATGAGATGATATAATTAAATTAATTTGATAATTTAATTGAGTTTTAAATTGGAAGAAACTAAGAAAGTAGTTGAACAATTAATACAAAAACATGTGAGGTTGAGATTTTGTGTAAATTGTGAGAGCGCGACCTTAATCGGTAAAACAAAACCATGTGGGATAAATTTTTAGAGTTCAAATATAGTACCTAAACTCAATTAAAACCTTATTTCCCAAATTTATTTATACCTTAATTTACCACTGACCATAATCTATCCTTAGAACAACAATCAAAGCAGGGTGCTACGATTGCATGCTCCAAAGTTAGCCTAGGGTTTAACTCTTTTCATCTTTGTAGTAAAGTTAATTCTCGTAGGGTTTGAAGGTTAAAAATTTAAGGGATAATTATTAAGTATATGTTAATTTAAATGATAATTATTAATAAATAATTGAATATGTGGAGTTAAATCACTTATGCTTTATAAAAATAGTTTTCAAAAAATATATCTTCATGTTGTGTCTTATTAATCGAATTTCATTTCAAAAATAAAAACAAAAACAAAAGAAATATTATTCCAATATAATTCATCAAGGATTATAAGTTTCAAAAAAATCCCCCATCCATTTTATGTAGTGTATTTTCTTCTCTTTTATTTTATTTTCATAATACCTTTAAGAAGTTGTTTCAATTATTGCCTCTTTGAGAGACAACCTTGGTCATCCACTCTACTGCGCCTAGGTACCCCAAAAACCACTAATCATTTGAGGGAGCCCATGACAGCACCTTTCAATATGCATTATAAATAGCAACTCACATACTAAACCAAGTACCAACTAAATCAATAAATGGTATTTCATATGAGTTATATAGTGGAAAGAAATCCATGTTATCTAATTTACATGTGTGTGAAAGCAATGCATTCATTAAGGCATATTAAGGTAAAAAACTTGCCCCCTGAGGCACAAAGTTCACCTTTATAGGATACCCCAAGGAAGAAAGGGGATATTACCTATACAACCCCTCAATAAAAAAGGTTATAGTGGAAAGACATTCCATATTCCTTAAGAGGGAGCACATCTCCAAAAGAGATAGTGGGAGCATGATAGACTTCGATAAAGTCTAGGCCTAAGGTATACAAGAGTTGGTACATGAACAGATTCTACAAAGCCCTATAGAAGAAAGAACTATTCTAGAGACACGAGAACTGGGTAAGAGTACAAGAGAGGTTATAGAAATGGAATGGTATGGTTTTCTAGTTACTGAGGATGGTGACTCATTATTAGTTGATAATAATGATCCTCTAACCTACAAAGAAGCAATAAGTGGCATAGATGTTACCAAGTGGCAATAATCCATGAATTCTAAAATAGATTCCATGTACCAAAACCAAGTCTCTATTTTGGTTGATCCCATAGTTGATGTAAATCATGTTGATTGAAAATGGGTATTCAAGAAGAAACTGGATATCTAAGGACATGTCAGTACCTATAAGGCATGACTAGTTTCAAAATGGTTCAAGTGGCGTTAAGGTATTGACTACGATGAAACCTTTTCACTAGTTGAAATGATGAAATCCATCAGAATTATATTGTCCATTATCTCTTACCATGACTATGAGATTTTTCAAATGCATTTCAAAACATCCTTCTTTAACAGGAACCTTCAGGAAGATTTCTACATGAAACAACCTGAAGGTTTTATGACTCCAAAGGATGCCAATAAGGTATAAAAGTTTCCAAAATACATTTATGGATTAAATAAAAAATCCAACTCATGGAAAATTCATTTTGATGAAGCCATAATGAAATTTGGTTTTATTAAGAATGAATGTGAGCCTTGTGTCTACAAATGGTTTATTGGGAGTGAAGTTGTTTTCCTAATAGTATATGTTGGTGACATATTACTTATCGAAAACAAGATACAAGTCTTACAGTTTGTTAAGGCATGGTTGAATCAATGCTTCTCCATGAAGGACTTGGTAGAGGCAGTGTATATTCTTGGGATTAGGATCTATCATGATAGATCCAAGAGATTGTTGGGACCAAGTCAAATTAAATACATTGATAAGATACTGAAGAGATTCAGTATGGAACAATCCAAGAGGATATTTTTTCTAGTGTCACATGGATTTCATATTTCTAAGAAAATGTGTCCTTAGACACATAAGAAAATAAAGATAATGACATGGACTCTATACGCGTCAGTGATTGGGTCAGTTATGTATTCCATGTTATTTATTAGGCTGGCTGTTGCCTACGCATTGAGTGTGGATGGAAGATATCAAGATAGATCAGGTGAACTCCATTGGATGTAAGTCAAGACTATCCCAAAGTATTTGACTGATAACACTCTAAGAAGAATGATGACACTCTAATAATATTGAAAATTGGTTTTTCTAGTGAATCAGGAGAATTCTATGTTTTTTCTAAAGAAGAAGTAGAGGATTTGACAAAGAAACCAGAAGCGGATGAAACTTATAAGAAGGGTGGAAGGAAGAGGAAGGACAAGGAACCGGAAGAGAAAGGAAAAATACCTATGCCTAAGAAAACTCAGTTATCCACACCAAAGCCAAAGAAGAAAAATTATTACCCTGATGAAGTGGTTTCTAGTTGGAGAGAAGATCAGAAAAATAAAAAGGAAGGGGAGCCTACTTTTTTCTTGGATCCTACTGAGGCAAAAGCTCTAAAGAGAAAGGATGCTGAAAATCTTGAGAAGCAAGAGAAGGAAAATAAGAAAAGGAAGGAGTTGTCTGAAGCTGAGATAGTACAATCCCTTCTCAAAGATGCTGATAAAGCCTCTGAAAAATACTAGGTTCCAGAATCGTTTTTGAAAGAATCACTCCCTGTGACTCTGGGAAAGAAGGTGGTGTTTTCAGAACCCCATTAAGAAGAAGAAATAGTTAAATAGGAATAATTGGAAGAAGGATAAGAAGAAGGCAGTGGTGATACATAAGTAATGATAAATCAAGTGGAGTATTATCATGAGAATGAGAGACCTTCTAAGAAACTTTCAATAAGAACTTCTGAAGCTGAGTCTTCAAAACTTGTTACACCTGGAAAATAAGATAAGGGTCAAAAAGAAGTAAAAAAACCATCTGAAGAAGAAAGAAGCAATCATGATTTTGTTCATCTGAAAGATCAAGTGGTTGATGCTGAGAAAGAGGAAGTTGATGAAGACATGATTGATCAGTCATCAGATAGCGAGCAAGAATCACCCAAAACACAAGACGTTATTTTGAGAACTGATAAGGTAAAATAGGTGGTAGTTGATACACCTAGTAAATTTGTGGTGAAAAACAAAGAAGATATTACTTTTTCGAATAGGAAATCTGAATATGTAGAAAACTAATCCTCACAAAACAAACACTTGGATTCAGAATCATCTTCTCTTAGATATGATTTTGTTGTTTAGTCTTTGAAAAAGCTGGTTGGAACTATTCCCTTATTTCCAAAAATAGATTCAATATTCCAGATGCTTCAACATTTGATAAATCAGAAATCGGATTTAATTTCCATGGTTATGGATAAATGTGTTGGACTTGAGGCAGATTTCAAATATTTTCTCATTGTTTATGAGCCTCATAAAAGATCTTGCAAAAAGATTACAAGTTGGTCAAAGAAAACAGTTGAAGAGCTTATAATCTTTGATGAATTTCATGACAACGTCAAGGATGATTTTGAAACCAAAGATAGGAAGATCAAGGACCTTACTAATAGTTTTGAGGAAAAGCTAATTCTTAAATAGACTAATCGGAAGCGGGAAGTTAAGGATCTAAATGGGAAGCTTAATTCTATGGCCATGAATTGGAAGAGGGAAAGGGATATCAGAATTGAATTTGAATAGAAGATTATTAAGCAAGAAGTAGTGTTGAAATCTCAAGCATATTGTCTTAAGGCTTAGGAAGAAAAAATTACAGCCTTGAAGAAGAAAAGTGAAGATCAGGATCAGCTGCTTAAGTATATGGAAGAAGATCACACGAAGATAAAGAAGCTGAAAACCATTGTCAAGAAGCTAATGCCGAAGGATAAATAAGGATAATTTTTCCAATTTTTATCTTTTGTTGAATTTTTACCTTGTACAAATTCTTTCTATCTTAATGAAATTTTGGTTGTTCTCCATATATTTGATTGTTTAGTACTTATTTTTTAGGTACCATTTTTTTTCCATTCCCTCTATTATTTTTTGAAAATTTCAAATGGGGAGAAAGGGATGATAAAAATAATACTAAGAAAGAATAGATTTCCCTAAGTAAGGGGGAGTTCGTCTAAGGGGAAGTTCTTATCAAAGAATATTTTTATATGCAAAGAAAATGTAAAATCTCTTTCAAAAAATCAAGAATATGATATTTATGGATTTCAAAACCTAATGGGGAGTTAGTCATATTCACTTTGATCCATAAGTAATGGGAGATAAGTTTTTATTTTCAAGTCCATAAGAATTTTAAGTCCTTATATTCTTTTTCGTAAGGATGTTTGTGCTTTCCAAAACGGGGGAGATTGTTGAGTCAATAATATTTACATATGACTTTTACATTACTTCATGTTTTGAAAATCACAAACACCCTATCTTAAGGCAAATTTTATTTTCCCAAAAAATTATCTTAATATGGAAAATTTTCATCCCCCAAGAAAATTTTATCCTTACCTATGTTTTCATTGTTCATTATATAGTTTCTCTATTTCTAAATAATTTTTATTCTAAAGTATAAAAATCAGTTTCACATCTAAAACCTCATAATACTATAAATACTTAGATATAGAGTATTCTGTTATCAGATTCTGAATAATCTGAAATTCAGATTCCGAATTCTTTGAAATTCAGACTCTAAATTCTATGAAATTCAGACTCCAGATTCTCTGAAATTCAGACTCTGAATTCTCTGAAATTCAGACTCCGAATTCTCTGAAATTCAGATTCAAAATTCTCTGAAATTCATACTCCAAATTCTCTAAAATTCAGATTCCGATTTCTCTAAAATTCAGACTCTGAATTCTTTGAAAATCAGATTCCAAATTCTTTGAAATTCAGATTCCGGATTCTCTAAAGTTCAGACTCCAAATTCCTCAGAATTTTAACTCTGAATTCCTCAGAATTATGACTATGAATTCCTCAGAATTCAGACTCCCAATTACTCAAAATTCAAACTCTGAATTCCTCAGAATTCTGACTCTGAATTCCTCATAATTGATATTCTCAATTCATTAGAATTCAGATTCTGAAGACTATAGAATTCAGGTTTCAAATCCTTTAGAAAACAGAATCCAAACATCCATGATTTATAGTCTCTAAGTGTTTATTTTCTTAGACTCTGGTCTTTATTTTTCCTTAGTCTTCGGAAAATTGGATTTGGTTAAGCAACCATATTTTTCTTACCCTTGACATAGTTATGAAATGGTGTCGTACAATCTGTTTCTTACTAACTGTTGTTTGAGTGACACGTGTACAGGTCCCTCCGAGATTCATGAAAAAAATATGACCATTGGAGGAGGGATCCAACCATTGGAGAAATCCCTATAAATAGGAGATCATTTGAATGAGCTCACAAAAATTGAGATAATTTTGATCACTCAAGAGATTACATGCTACCAAAGTGATTTCTAGAGAGATAGAGACTCTCATGCCTTGTGCGTACTGAACATCTTGTTCAGCTTGCTTCGTGTGAGTTCAATTGTTGTTTTGTACAATCGAGGACTTCTGGGGATAGGAAGATAGAGGTGCCGACTACCATAAAATTCATGGACTTCCTTGATTAGGAAGACAGAGGTGCTGACTACCTTGAAGTTCAAGGGCTTGCGGGGATAGCAAGACAGATTCTAATATTTCTATTAAGGTCATACCCTAGTGTGGGTAAGATAGACTTTCTTGAAAGTATAAATCAAGGGACCTTTATCTAAGGTTGTTGGATACCCTACTCTTTGGGTTAAAAGATTTCATACTTTTTACTTGTTTTGTTTAAAGTTTATTTTCCACTGTATTTTGATAAAGGAAAAAAGTATAATCTTCTTATACTTTCTTGTTCTTTTTTATAACTCTGATAAGTAAGATTCTATATGATTTAAGGTAGAATATTTTCCTTGTAAACTTTTAATAAGTTTAATTTCCAAAACCATATTTTTGGAACCTAGAAAGTTTGTATAACTAAAAGAGGTATTTTGAATTTACCTTGTTTATCCTTGTTAAACATAGTTTTCCTTAAGGTTAAAAATGAAAGTTTTTAAACTTACAATTCACCCCCCCCCCCTTGTAATTGAGAGTCTACATTTATATTTCGATCCTACAATTGGTATCAGAGTAGGTCTCTGAAATACTTATATTCACATATAAGTTTTATTGCTCAAGTTTTCATTGTTTTAAATATTTTCCTTACTTAGGATTTTTATCCTCGTTTACAAACTTTTACAATTAACAAGTTTTTGTGGAAAGATATTTTCTTTTAGAAGGCAGGTATGAATGTTGGTTTGATTGAAAATATAAATTCTACTAGACCACATATATTTTATGGGAATGATTATGAATATTGGAAAGATCGTATGAAGACTTTTTTTATTAATAATGGAGTGGAAAAAAATTTTATGCTTACTGGATATTACAATATTCATGATAAGGAAGTTAGAAATTTTACTAATCAATAAAAGTTAGAATATCAACTAAACTACAATGTACACAATAATTTGTTATGTTACATGAACAAAAATATATATAGTCATATTTCTTCTTGTGAAGCTGCAAATTGTATTTGGAAGAAATTGGAAGTTACTCATTTTGGTGCATCCAAGGTTATAGAAACTAGAAGAGTCATGATTAGAGCAGAATATCATGGATTTTTATTTCTTTATGAAGAACCAGTGTGTAAGTTACAACAATGGTTTATGACTATTGTTAACTATTTACAATCCATAGGTGAGAAAGGTTTATATGATGAGGTACTTGTGGACAAGATTATAGATATCATGCCTAATGAGTGGGAATCAAAAAGAATAGCTATTGATGAGAATAAGAAAGTATCTCAAATTAATCTTGATGAGATTTTTGGAACTCTTCTTCAACATGAGACAAGAATGAAAAGAGATTCTGATATGAATAAGAAGAGATGGAAGTGTAGCCTTTAATACTAAAGTCAAGACTCCTGAAAGGGTTATAAGATCTAAGTCTAAGAAAGTAAATGTTTTATCTGAATCTAGCGAAATTGAACATTCTGAGAATTATCTAGCTAATATTTCTTGAAGGGTGAACAAGATAGTTGGAAAGAAAGACTTTTAGTACAGATTTAAGAAGAAGAAAAAGAAAGGACAAGAAATGCTATGAATTTACATGTTATGAATACAAAAGAGCAGGGAATATAAGGCTAGATTGTCCTATGCTTAAGAAAAATGATAGAAAGGAAAATTATTCTGAGAAGAATAGAAAGAAGTACTAAAAATATAAAGCTAATAAAGTTTTTGAAAGCTAATGACACCTGGAGTGCCAGTGGTGGAGACTCTTCTAATGAATCCTCATAGTATGAATCTTCTGGTCATAAGAATCTTGGTTTACTATCCAGATTACCCATTGAAAATCATTGTCTAATGGATAAGGTACAAAATTCTGAATTCATAACTAATGTTTCCTTAAATGATAGTTATAGTGATAATAAATATTATGAATCTTCGGATGAATAATATTCTTCTGATGAAGATAATACATTACCTACTTATGAAAAAGTTTCTAGGTTTCCTAAGATTCTTGAGAATGAAAATTCTAAAGTCAATAAAAAACTTGATAAGGAAAATTTTATAATTTCAATTCTTAATAAAGAAGTATTATATCTTTCTAAAGATCTTGATAAAAATACTTTTAATTTTGAAAGTATTTCCAAAAACTTTGAGAAAGTTAATTCTGAAAAGGATAAATTTTATAAGGATCTTGAAAAAGTAATTTCTAAGAGAAAGATTTTAGAGACTAACTATTGTGCTAAAACTAATGTTTTTTAGGATAAAATTTTTTTTATTAAACTAAAGTCAGAAATATTTTCCTTGAGGAAGTGTTTGTCAAACTTTACCTTAGGTAAGGAAAACTTTGATAAAATGTATTCCCAAATTCATTCTCTAAGGAATAATTCTGGGTTTATCTATAATAATTTTAAACTATTTTTCAGTAATAACTATTTTGATCTTCAAAGTGATCCATTATGCACTAAATGTTAGTGTGGTTGACATTGGGAAAAAATTGTTCTTTAAACAAAACCCAGTCCTTAGGTTTTCATAAATCCTGTTTTTATAAGACGATGTGGAAACCTAAAATTTTGCTTTCTCAAGTTTCTGGATCCAAGAAAGTTTGGGTTTCGAAAGTCTAAAAATTTTATTTTCAGGAAAATAAAGAAAGTACCAACAGAAATACATGGTACATGGATAGTGGATATTCCTGTCACATGACTGGTAACAAAAAATTCTTTGAAAAGATTATCAAGATGAAAGAAAGAAAAGTAACTTTTGGAGATAATGCTAAGGGAAAAATTATTGGTATAGGTAACATTTTTCTTCTTGGAAAAACATTGATTTCAAATGTTTTATTTGTTAAAGGTTTTAAGAACAACCTCATTATCATAATTCAGTTATGTAATGAAGGTTACCTTGTGAATTTTAGGAATGATTAGTGTTTAGTACAAAATTCCAAGGAAGAGTTTATTCTTTCTACCAATAGTAAATATAATGTATACACACTAAACTTAGAAGACCTTAGGAGCCAAGATCTACCTTGTCTTAGTGCAATGGAAGATCATTCTTGGTTATGGCATAGAAGGTTAGGATATTGTAACCTTAGGAACCTATGTAAACTCTCTAAGAAAATACTTGTTAAGGATCTACCGAAGCTTAGATTTGTTTCTTCAAAAGTCTGTGATACTTGTAAATTTTTCAAGAAACATAAATAAAGTTTTAAATCAATCGGTGAAGTCTCAACTACTGATGCATTACAGTTGGTGTATATGGATATTTTTGTTCCAACACAAACTAGAAGCATTGGAGGCAAATATTATGTATTTGTCTTAGTTGATGATTACACTAGATTTACGTGTGTCTATTTTCTAGAAAAGAAATATGAAGATTTTTCATATTTCAAAATATTTATAGCCCAAGTTAAAAATGAGAAAAACCTTCCATTGATAACTATTCATAATGATCATGGAGGAGAATTTCAAAATTCTGATTTTGAAAACTTTTATAGTAAAAAAGGCATTACTCAAAACTTCTCAGCCCCAAGAACCCCTCAATAAAATGGTGTTTTTAAAAGAAGAAACCAAATTATTCAAAAGATAATAAGAACCATGTTGAGTGAATATTTGGTAGCCAAACACTTTTGGGCTGAATCCATAAGTACTGCTTGTTATACTATAAATCGATTTTTTATTAGACATTTTCTTAACAAAACCTCTTATGAGTTGTGGAATGGTAGAAAACCTAGACGTTCCTATTTCAAGGTATTTGGTTGCAAAGTATTAATTATGAATACTAAAGATAATTTACATAAATTCACACCCAAATCTGATGAAGGAATTTTCCTAGGTTACTCCACAACTTCTAAGGCTTATAGATTTTTCAATAAAAACACTTGTACTATTAAAGAAACAGTAAATGTTAAATTTGATGAAACTAATCCCTTTGTTTTTAAACAACCTCAACCTACATATTCCGATGTGTTTTTAAAAACTGATTATCAACCCTTAATAGAAGATCATTCTGATAAGGAAAATGTTCAAGAAAATGTTTCTGAAGCATTTACCCCAGAATATTTCCTACTAAATGTTGATGAACGGGTTTTACAAAACCCAAATCAGTTGTTTCTTAAGAATCATCCCATTGATAGCATCATTGGTGATGTAAATCAACCAGTAAGGACTTGAAGTTCCTTAATAAATGAAGTAGAACACCTAGCATTCCTTTATCAATTAGAACCAAAAATAACTGATGAAGTTTTAAGTGATGATGATTCGATAAAAGCTATGCAAGATGAGATAAATGAATTCAAAAGGAATAAAGCCTAGACCTTGGTTGCAAGACCTAAGGAAACATCTTTTAATGGAGTAAAATGGTTCTTTAGAAATAAGTGTGATGAAAATGGAATCATAGTAAAAAATAAATCTAGATTAGTTGCTAAAGTCTATAATCAACAAGAAGTAATGGACTATGAATAAACTTATGCTCCAGTAGCTAGACTTGAATCTATCCGTATTTTACTTGCCTTTGCAGCATTCTTTAATTTCAAACTTTTTCAAATGGATATTAAATGTTCTTTCCTTAATTGTAATGTTCAAGAGGAAGTTTTTTTTTGAAAAACCTCCTATTTTTGAAGATACAAAACATCCTAAACATGTTTTCAAACTTACCAAATATTTATATGGACTTAAACAAGCCCCTAGATTCTGGTATGATAGACTTATAGGATTTTTATTACAAAATAATTACATTAAGGGAAATGTGGATCCGACTCTATTTATAAAGAAAGATAATAAAAATGTTTTGATTGTTCAAATTTATGCTGATGAAATTATATTTGGTTCAACTCAACAATCTTTAACTAATTTTTTTGCGAATCTAATAAAATCTGAGTTTAAAATGAGTATGATGGGTGAGTTAACTTTTTTACTTGGTTTTCAAATTTCTCAAAAATAAGAAAAAAATTTACATATCTCAAGATAATTATATTAAATATCTTCTTAAAAATTATGGATATGAAAACACTAAGAGTATTAGTACTCCCATTGGTACCTCAAATTCACTTGATCTTGATGAAGCTGGGAAACCAGTAGATCAAACATCATTTAGAGGTATGATAGGAAGTCTACTATACTTGATAGCTAGTCATCTAGACATAATGTTATCAGTATTCTTATGTGCCAGATATCAATCCAGTCCTAATGAATCTCATTTAAATGCAGTGAAAATAATTTTTCACTACTTAAAGGGAACCATGGATTTCGGACTTTTTTTATACTTATAGAAATGAATTTTTTTTTAAAAGTTTTTTGGATGATGGATTTGGTGGAAATAGAATGGATAGGAAATGTAAATTTGGAACTTGTCATTTCTTAAGAGATTCTTTAGTTTCTTGGTCATGAAAAAAAGTAACACTCAGTAGTACTTTCCACTGTTGAAGCTGAATATGTAGCAGCTGGAAGTTGTTGTGATCATGTGTTGTGGATGAAACACACACTCACAGACTATAGTATGAGTTTTACCAAAACAAAAATAATGTGTAATAATACTAATGCCATTGTCTTAAGTAAAAACCTTGCACATTACTCTTGTGAAAAATACATAGATATAAGGCATCACATTCTTAGAATCACACACAAAAAGGAGATATCATTCTTTAATTTATTGGAACGCAAGATCAACTTATTGATATTTTCACAAAATCTTTACCCTCTGATAGATTTGAATATATTAAACAGAAGTTAGGAATGATAATTGTAAGGTAATTTTCTGAATTAAATTTTTTTTGAAACCTATATCCTTACAGTAAGAAACTCATTTTCATAGGGGTAGTACATTTTCCTATTAGTTAAAAAATTTCATAGTCAAAATTTTCGTAATCAAATTTTTCGTAACCAATTTTTTCTTTAAAATTTATTGGAATCTAAAGTTCTTCAAGAAGTATCTTCCTCATTATTAATAATCTTCCTAGAAATCCGGAAGGTATGCTTTTTTTTCTTAAATTTTTTTAATCATATTTTTACATATTGGTATTTTTATACTGTTTAAGAAACTTTTTTGGGATCACTTTTTCTTAAATCTGAACATTTTATCTTAAAAACCTCAAAATATCAGAACCTATCAAAATCCTTCTTCAGTTATTATCTCAACCGTCAGATCTGATCAGAAGTATTTCAATTTTTGGATCAATCAAGTAAGTTGAACCGTCACCTAAATTGCCTATATAATAACACCTCGATGTTTGTCCCACATCGATCTTCAAGCTCTGGCGTGTTGAATCCCTACTTCTCTACTTAAGTTTGTTTCAAATCTACAAGGTTTTCCTAATTCAGAATGTCTGTGTAATCCTCTCTTCAAAAATAAATGTCTTCTGTAAATAAAATCTCCGAGTGGTGGATATACCAAGAAAGGTTGGTCGATTCAAAATTCTATGATAAGTATGACTTTATCATTTCAAATAATATTAAGCTCAATGGCTGGGAGAGGCTATGTATATTGATACCAAAGGCACGGGATCCGGTCTATCTGGACTTGTTGATTTAATTTTATGAGTCAGCAAGTTTTTTCAATGAAGAAGGGAGAGATAATTTTTCTTTCAAGAGATATGGGAAGACTTATTCCCTTTCCTATAGCAAGGCAAAAAGTTTTATTAGAATTCATTATGAAGGAGAAGCAGAGATCTGTACTCACCAGATACTAGATGTAGCAGGGTATTTTGATAAATACAAAGCTCTAGCATGTCTTGGTATTTCAGAGGTAAAGACTTTGAAGATTTTTCATCTATCTAAGAATATTCAGATTCTTGAACTGTGGGTTCAAGGTTTTGTTATTCTGAGGAAAGGAGATAACGATACTCTGAAAAAGATTTATATCTACATTTTGAATTTCTTGTTGAATCTTAGGAAGTTAAAGTTGGTTATGTATATCTTGGTTACGATTGAGAATATCAAGAATGGAAATTTGAAATCTCAAATCATCATGTATCCGGCTATTCTCTTGAAGATTATTTTCCTTTGTCTTGAGTCATTCAAAATTCCTTACAGTTCTAAGTTGAGAAATTAGAAGGTGATGTTGTTGAGTGATGAAACTCTAAGAATAATGAAAATTGGTTTTTCTAATTAATCAGAATAATTCTATTATTTTCTTGAAGAATAAGTAGAGTCTTTGACAAAGAAATTAGAAGTGGATAAAACTTCTAAGAAGAGTGGAAGGAAGAGGAAGTCCAAGGAACCATAAGAGAAAGAAAAAATCCCTATGCCTATGGAAACTCATTCATCCCCACCAAATCCAAAGAAGAAAAAGTATTACCCTCATGAAGTAGTTTCTAAGTGGAGAGAAGATAAGAAAATTAAGAAGAAAGGAGAGCCTACTTTTGGCTTGGATCCTGCTGAGGCAAAAGCTCTAAAGAGAAATGCTGCTAAAAATTTTGAGAAGCAAGAGAGAGAAAAGAAGCAAAGGAAGAAGTTTTTTGAAGCTCAGATAGTAAAATCCCTTCTCAAAGATACTGAGAAAGCCTCTGAAAAATACCAGGTGCCAGAATCGTTTTTGAAAGAATCGCTCTCTGTGACTCTGGGAAAGAAGGTGGTGATTTCGGAACCACAACAAGAAGAAGAAATAGTTGAAGAGGAAGAAGTGCAAGAAGGAGATGAAGAAGGTAGTGGTGATACAGAATACATGATAAAACAAGTGGAGGATTTTCATGAGAAGGATATTCCTTCTAAGAAACTTTCAATACAAACTTATGAATTAGAGTCTTTAAAACTGGCTACACCTAGAAAAGAAGATAAGGGTCAAGAAGAAGTAAACAAACCATATGAATAAGAAAGCATCAATCATAATTTCGTTCATCTGGAAGATCAAGTGGTTGATGCTGAGAAATAGGAAGTTGATGAAGACAATATTGATCAGTTATTAGATAGCGAGCAAGAATCACCCAAAACACAAGACATTATTCCAAGAACTGATAAGGGAAAATAGGTGGTAGTCGATACACTTAGTAAATATATGGTGAAAAATAAAGAAGTTGGTACTTTGTCAAAGAGGAAAGCTAATGGGATAGAACAATAATCCTCATAAACTAAACACTCGGATTTAGAATCTTCCTCTCTTGGACTTGATTTTGTTGTTCAGTCTTTGAAAAATCTGGTTAGAACTATTCCCTTATTTCCAAAAATAGATTCAAGATGTCAGATGCTTCAACATTCGATAAATCAGAAATCAAATTCAGTTTCCATGGTTATGGATAAATTTTTCAAACTTGTGGTAGATTTCAAATCTTTTCTCATTGGTTATGAGGCTCATAAAAGATCTTGAAAAAATATTACAAGCTGGTCAAGGAAGACATTTGAAGAGCTTAGAATCTTTGATGAATTTTATGACAATGTCATGGATTATTTTGACATCGAATATAAGAAGATCAATGACCTTAATAATAGTTTTGAGGAAAGGCTAAGTCTCAAAGAGACTACTCAGAAGCAGGAAGTAAAGGATCTGAATGGGAAGCTTAATTCTGTGGTCATGAATTGGAAAAGAGAAAGGGATCTCATAATTGAATTTGAAGAGAAGATTGTTAAGCAAGAAGTAGTGTTGAAAGCTCAATTAGAATTTCTTAAGGCTCAAGAATAAAAAATTAGATCCTGGGAGAAGAAAAGTGAAGATTGGGATCAGCTACTTAAGCATATGGAAAAATGTCACAAGGAGATAAAGAAGCTGAAAACTATTGTCAAGAAGCTAATGATGAAGAAGAAAGAAGGATAATTTTTTCAATTCCGATCTTTTGTTAAATTTCTACCCTATACAAATTCTTTCAATCTTAATGAAATTTTGGTATTTCTCCATATATTTTCTTGTTTAGTACTAATTTTTCAAGTACCGTTTTTTTCATTCCTTCTATTCATTTTTTAAAATCACAAAGGGGGAGAAAGGAATGATAAAAATAATACTAATAAATAAGAGATTTACCTAAGTAAGGGGGAGTTCCTCTAAGGGGAAGTTCTTATCAAAGAATATTTTCATATGAAAATAAAATGTAAAATATATTTCAGGAAATCAATAATACGATCCTTAGAGATTTAAAACCCTAAAGGGGAGTTAGTCATATTCACTTTGATCCATAAGTAATGGCAGATAAGTTTTTATTTTCAAGTCCATAAGAATTTTAAGTCCGTATATTATTTTTCATAAGGATGTTTGTGCTTTCCAAAAGGGGGAATATTTTTGATTCGATAAGATTTACTTATGAATTTTCCATTCCTTTATGTTTTGAAAATCACAAACACCCTATCTTAAGGCAAATTTTATTTTCCCTAAAAATTATCTTAATAAGGAAAATTTCCGCCCCCCCAAGAAAATTTTATCCTTACCTGTGTTTTCATTGTTCATTCTATAGTTTCTATATTTATAACTCATTTTTCTTCTAAATTATAAAAATTAGTTTCACATATAAAACCTCAAAATCCTATAAATCCATATATATATAGAGTATTGTGTGTTCAGATTCCAAATTCTCTGAAATTCAGATTCTGAATTCTCAGAAATTCAGACTCTGAATTCTATGAAATTCAAATTCCAAATTCTCTGAAATTCAGACTCTGAATTCTCTAAAATTCAGACTCCAAATTCTATGAAATTAAGATTCTCAATTCTCTGAAATTCAGACTCCAAAATCTCTGAAATTCAGAGTCCGAATTTTTTGAAGTTTAGAATCTGAATTCCTCAAGATTCGGACTCCGAATTCCTCAAAATTCCAACTCTGAATTCCTCAGAATTCCAAATCTGAATTCCATAGAATTCCAATTCTTAATTCCTAAAAATTTAGATTCCAAATTCCTAATAATTCAGATTCCAAATTCATTAGAATTCATATTCCGAAGACTATAGAATTCAAGTTTCGAATCATTTGGAAAATAAAATCTGAACATCCATGATTTTTAGTATCCAAATGTTTATTTTCTTAGACTCCAATATTTATTTTTCCTTAGACTTTGGAAAATTGGATTTGGTTTAGCAACCATATTTTTCCTACCCTTTTCATAGTTATGAAATGATGTCGTACAATCTGTTTCTTACTAACCGTTGTTCGAGTGACACATGTACGGGTCCCTTTGAGATTCAAGGAAAAATATAATAGTTGGATAAGGGAGTCGACCGTTGGATAAATGACTATAAATAGGATCTCATTTTAATGGTCTCACAACAACTGAGATAACATTTATCACTCTAGAGATTAAATTCTACTAAAGTGATTTTTAGAGAGAGAGAGACTATGATGCCTTGTGCTTACTGAACATCTTGTTAATCTTGCTTCGTGTGGCTCCGATTGTTGTTGTGTACAATCGAGGACTTTTGGGGATTGTAAGAAAGAGGTGTCTACTACCTTAAAGTTTGAGGACTTCCTTGATTAGGAAGGCAGAGGTGCTGACTACCTTGAAGTTCGAGGGGGCTTGCCGGGATAGCAAGACAGATTTCGATATTTCTATCAAAGGCTTACCCTGGTGTGTGTAAGGCAGACTTTCTTGAAAGTATAAATCAAGGGACCTTTATCCAAGGTTGTTGGATACCCTACTCCTTGGGTTAGAATATTTCATACTTGTTACTTATTTTGTTTCAAGTTTATTTTTCATTATATTTTGATAAAGGAATAAAGTATAATCTTTTTATACTTTCTTGTTCTTTTGTATAACTCTGATGAGTAAGATTCTATATGCTTTAAGGTAGAATATTTTCCTTGTAAACTTTTATTAAGTTTCATTTCCAGAACCATATTTCTGGAACCTAGCATGTTTGTAGAACTAAAAGAGGTCTTTTGAATTTAACCTTGTTAAATATAGTTTTCCTTATAGTTAAAAATGAAAGTTTTTAAACTTAAAATTTACCCCCCCCCCCCTTTAATTGAGCATCTACATTCAAATTTTGATCCTACATTTTCCATAATCAAGGACCACTTCCATTCGTAAGGAGATCTAAAATATCAAACAAAAACAAGGGGAGTCAATGTAAGAGTATTGGGAGCGATTCAAGAAGTTGTGCACAAGCTGTCCACATCAGTAAATTAGTGAGAAACTTTTCATCCAGTACTTCTATAAAGGACCCACACCTATAGAGAGGAGCATGGTGGATTTTGTAGCTGGAGGAGCATTGGTGGAAAAGGCACCAATAGCCACATGTGCATTGATCAACAAGATGGCATGAAACTCTCAACAATTTGGCAATCGAGGTACCCCATATGTTAGAGGAGTGCATCAGGTAAGTCCATCTTATCTTGAAAGTCATTTGATTTATACCAAGTTGGAATAATTGAAAACTATTCCGAGACAGATTGCTTTGGCTCAAAAGACATCCCAACCCACTCCTATGAGGCCATGTGTCATTTTCACTAAAATAGACCAACCAACTGCCTATTACCCCCAACTACAAGAAACAGAAGATTGTGTATAAGTGCTTCTTGGGAGACCATATCAGCAGCAACAACAACCATATCCCCAAAAGAAGTTTGATTCTTTTGCTCCAACATACAACCAAGGGTGCAAGGATCAATCAGACAAGAGGTATACCTCTGGACAACAACAAAGGCCCCCCTTTTGAAAAAACTTCCAGCAACCTCCACCTTACCAATAAGGTTTCCAACAACCCCAAAGGTGATTTGAAGCTCAAGCATCAACAACTCAACAACAAGGGACTTCTCAACCAAATGTAGATTATGGCACGGATGACCTTTTGAAACAAATTTTTCTTAATCAACAGAATGATATGAAGAGTCAAGGTTCAGAGTTCAGAGAGTTAAAGACTCAAATGAGCCATATTTCCACTACCCTCCATGAATTAGTAAGTAATAATTCTGGAAATCTACCTTCCCATCCTACTCCAAATTCAGAGGACAATGTCGGTGTCATCACATTGAGAAGTGGGAAGAAAATAACTAATGCATCTCCACTTACCATTCCACCAAGATTCGCCTAAAATTTGGATAATCCCTATTCAAGAAAAATTGATGAGCATCCCATAGAGAAATACAATGGTAAGAAAAAGATTGATGGTGTTCCTCTTAAACCCCTTGCATTTCCAAACAAAGTTGTTCAAACCAAAAATATGGTAAAATAGGTGATGAAAAAAGTGGTTTTGGACACATTCAAGCATGTGGAGATCAACATCCCTCTACTTGAATCCATCAAGAAAATCCCAAGGTATGCGAAATTCTTAAAAGAACTTTTTAATAATCGAAGAGGGATCAAGGGAAATGAGTGGATCAATATTGGAAGGAATTTTTTAGCACTCATTACACCAACTCTAGAAATGCCAACAAAGTGAAAGGATCCCAGGACATTCATCATCCCATGAACCATAGGGGAGTTTCACTTTTATGATTCTCTTTGTGATTTAAGAGATTCCATAAATGTGATTCCTCACTTTGTATTCTCTTCTTTACAGATTGATGAGTTGAAGTTGGTGAGAGTAGCGGTGCAGTTGGGGAATAGATATACGGCATACCCAGTGGGAGTCCTTGAAGATGTAGTTTTCTAGGTAAGATATATGATCTTTCCAGCTGATTTCTATGTTCTTAAAATGGAGTACGACTAGGTAAGTTTACATGATCCCATTATCTTAGGTAATACCTTCCTCAAAACTGCAAAAACTATCATAAATGTTCATAAGTTTACACTTTCGATGGATTTTAGAGATGAATTTGTGATATTTAATGTTATGGACTCAATGAAATACCCCTCAGAGGACCATTGTGCTTTTGTTATCACCCATTTTGAACCACCAAATAAAAACCCCATGGAATTTGATTGTCCTATGCTTAGGGAGATTACGAGATTTGGTTATAGTTTGATGTATAAGAGTACTTACACACCTATTTATAATGCACAAGACTCTCTTAGATTTGATTTTGAAATTGATTAATATTCTAATTTTGATCATGTTCACTCTGATTATGACATGGCTATTGAGTATGTTGATGGATTTGATGAATTGTTCTCTGATTTTGATGATGGCCATTCTGATACTAATGTTATTTGTGCATATATTTCAGTTCTTTCAATGTTTCCATCCATACATCACCCCCCTTCATTGGATCTCAAGCCATTTCCACCAAATCTCAAATAATCATACTTATTAAGTGGTGATAAATTATCTATTTTCATTTCTAACAATCTCACTTTTGAACATGAAGAAAAACTTTTGAATCTTTTGAGGGAGAACATCAGGGAAATCAGGTAGACCTTGGATGACATATCAGGTATTAGGTCCTCTATTTTCATGAATAGGATTATTTTAGGGGTTGGGGACAAACCAGTTAAGCAGCCATAAAGTATACTGAATCCAACTCTTCTAGAAGTTGTCAAAAAATAAGTTGAAAAATTACTCAAGGAAGGTATAATTTTTCCCATTTTAGATTCCTAGTGGGTGAGTCATATTTAGGTTGTGCCTAAGAAAAGTGGTGTTACTGTTGTTAAAAATGATAAATATGAGTTAGTTCCAATGAGGGTGAAAAACAGTTGGCATGTGTGTATTGATTATAGGAAATTAAATCAATCCACACGCAAGGACCATTTCCCCCTCCCATTTATTGATCGAATGCTTGAGAGACTAGCTATGAAGACACACTATTTTTTTCTTGGATGGATTTTATGGATATTTTCAAGTATTGATAGATCTGGAGGATCAGGAGAAGACTACATTAACTTTTCCATTCAGAACGTTTTCCTACTGAAGGATGCCATTTGGACTTTGCAATTCCTCATGTACCTTCCAGAGATGCATGGTGGGTATTTTTTTATATTTCATTGAGACCTACATGGAGGTATTTACGGATGATTTTATAGTTTATGGGTATTCATTTAATGAATGTATCATTAGTTTGGGAAAGGTGTTGAATCATTTTATTGAGAAGAATATAGTCTTGTACTTTTAAAAGTGTCATTTCATGGTAGAGCATGGCATTGTCTTAGGGAATCTAGTGTGAAAACATGGGATAGAGGTTAATATATCAAAAGTAGATATTATTTCATCCTTACCCTATCCTTTATGTGTGTGTGATGTTGGATATTTCCTAGGGTATGCAGGCTTTTATCGGCACTTCATAAAATATTTTAGTAAGATCTCTCTTCCTTTATCACGATTACTTCAAAACGATTTTGATTTTGTGTTTGATGATTCTTGAAGGGTAGTGTTTGATGAGCTAAATAAATTTCTGACCATTATACCAATCATATATCCCCTGTGATGGGGCATTCCATTTGAGATTATGTGTGATGCATCCAACTTCGCAATTGGAGATGTCTTATCTCAGTGGGTGGAGGTACCTTCACATGTGATTGCCTATGCTTCGAGGACATTTAATTCAGCACAATAAAACAAAACAACCACATAAAAGGAGTTTCTTACCGTTATATTTTCTTTAGGTAAATTTTTTTTCATATTTATTAGGCTCTAAAGTAGTTTTTTTATGACCATGCAGCTCTGAGGTACCTCTTAAAGAACCCAGATGCCAAGCCTAGACTTATCCGATGGATGCTCCTTCTTCAAGAATTTGATATTGAGATTAAAGACAGGAAGGGGTCAGAAAAACTAGTGGAAAACCACATGAGTAGGATTACTCACACACTAGAGGCTGACACATTGTACTAGGTACTACTTTGGGACACTTTCCCCGATGAACATCTTTATTCCATATCAGGTACGCATCCTTGGTATGATTATTTAGTGAACTACCTTGTTGCATCTGAAAACCCTAAAAATTTAAAGAAACTTCAATTCCAAAAATTAAAAATTGAGTCTTCGTATTATGTGTGGGATGGTCCCAACCTTTGGTGCATGTGTAGTGACCAAGTTATTAAGAGGTGTGTTCCTGGTGATGATTTTGAGTCTGTTTTACATTTTTTTCATACACTTGCATATGGAGGACACTTTGGAACCCAACAAATAGCTAGAAAATTCTTAGACTCTGGATTATATTGTCCTAGATTATTCCATGATTCCCATGTGTTTTATAAGTCATTCTCACATTGCCAAAACACTGGCAATATTTCTAGGAGACATGAGATTCCCCAACATGCCATTTTATTTTGTGAGATTTTTTATGTTTGGTGTATTGATTTTATGGGTCCTTTTCCTATTTCATTTGGTTTTTTATACATTATGGTTACTTTTGATTATTTGAGAAAATGGGTGGAGGCCAAGGCCACAAGGACTGATGATTCTCATGTTGTGGTGGATTTTTTCAAGGCACAAATTTTTTGCAGGTTTGGAGTACCAAAGGATATCATTAGTGACCAGGGGACACACTTATGCAATCATAATTTTTCCTCCCTCCTTCAGAAGTATTGGGTGACACACAAAAACATCAACACCATACGACCTTCAAACAAATGGATAGGTTGAGGTTTCAAATCATGTGTTGAAACAAATTTTAGAGAAAACTGTGTAGCCGAATAGGAAGGATTGGAGAAAGCGCTTGGATGATGTGTTATGGTCATATATGAGAGAATAAAAGACTCCAAGTGGTATGTCCCCATTTCATATTGTCTTTGGGAAGGCCTATCTTCTCCCCATGTAAGTCAATCACCGGGATTATTGGTCTATAAATAAGTGCAACATGGATTTGGCCCAAGCCAAAATACAAAGAAAGCTACAAATACAAGATCTTGAGGAGATTCGATTGTCATAATATGAGAACTCAAGGCTCTATAATGATAGATCAAAAGGATCTCATGACATAATGATCCAACAAAGGAAGTTTCATGTTGAATAGAAAGTTCTACTCTATAGTTCACAACTGAAATTGATTCCTGGTAAGTTGCGTTCCAGATGTTTAGGTTATTATATTGTATATAATGTTTTTTCTTATGGTGTAGTGGAGATTATGAAAGAGGAAACTGGAAGGTGATTCGCCGTAAATGGGAAACTCTTGAAGAAGTACATTGAGGGAATTCCTACCGATGAGGTGGATTTCATCACACTGCATGACCCCGTCATCACTTGAGCATATCAGGTTGTTCCAAACCCTCTCACTTTTATATTATTTGTCCTATTTAAAATTCTTCATTTCATGTGCACATATCATCTCATAAGTTTACATTGAGGATAGTGCAATATTTTAAGTGTGGGGGAGGGGACAACATTTTGGTGCAGTTATTTAGGATTTTCATTTGTGTTTTTTTTCTCTTAAGTTTTTTGTTAAAATTTTCAAAAAAAAATTCAAAAAACAAAAAATATATATATATATCATGTAATATGCTCATTTAGATATAGAATATATGTAAAATGAAATTTTTAAAAATTAATTAGTGGTATGATAATCATGAGAAATATTTCTTCATCAAATGGTTGATATTTATAAAAATTAAAGTTTTCGATGATATGATTGGTTGTGTCATTATAAAACCTTTTAGATTTGGCACCATTATTTTTGATATTTTTTCATGGTAAATTATGTCATTAATTTCTCCATACATATTTTCACTCAACCATGACTTGTGAAATTTTTCCTACTCAATTGAATGTATATCCAAATTAGTTAAAGGAGATTCTTCTTATATCAATGGTTATTCCATACATTCTTTTCTCTTCCAATCAATTTAATTATTGTACTGAATTTACCTATGTGTGTGTACCTATTATCCAACTATTGTATACCCTAAAAAACAAATATATGGGTTGTGTCTTGGTCAGGTCAAAAACCACTCTTCTTCACCCTTTGATCTTGTTATAACTATTATAATTAGTTTCATGAGGAGATCAAACATGGGTTGAGAGTTGAGTATGATATTTGTTCCAAACGCAAATAGAAAAAACAAAAAAATAATAAATGAGGGGAGTTATGAAATATACAACATATGAGGATATCTAGGTCAGGATCTTATGGTTTGACTTTTGGGAATTCTTAAGTGAGTGCGTCTTGAAATTTTCTTACAAAGGAATTTAGAACAGGTTCGGTGAATTAAACTAGGTAAGAAGAATTGTTTTACTTGACCTGAATATAATTAATAAAGGGTAGAGATGAACATGAAATGGTTGTAACACACACTCATGGGGAATTAGTGTCATGGTAGACCCATAAATTTTTTCTCTATGATTAGTGTTATTAATCTTACTAGATTTTATTTTGATAAAATTTATGAGACAATGACTTTAAAAGTATTTTTATTGACTCTTTATGACATTATTACTTTGCCTATATTGCCACTGTGGATTGAGAATTATGAACATGAATATCTTTTCACAATTTTCTGGAAATACATGATATGTGGTTTTTTTCAGGAGTGTAAAAAGGTAAGTGTGGGGGTGTGATCGTACCATGATTCATTGCATTGTTTCACCCTTACATCACTGTTTTAAACAGTTCTGTATTTAAAATTAAAAAAATTATATCAAATTGAACATCCCATTTGATTAAATTATTATATTTTTTTCACTTTTAAAATTTTTAATTATACTTGTTTTGGTGATTTTGGTGTGGGGGGAGGTGATTTGGAGGCCCCAGAGATGATCCACAGAGAAAATGGGCCAAACTGCATGGAAGACCAATGACACTTGTCCACTGTTTTTCACATTGCGAAAAATTAGTACCTAAAAATGGGATGATATTTTGTGGTCCAATCCAAAATATCATGGTATACAACTAATATCAAGGAACTAAATCCCAATTCGTTCAATTTCGGGTCCATCTGAACCAATCTATCCAAGGGACATAATCTGCATGAAGTCAATGATTTGGTTCTATATTTTGGCCATATCTCACACTGTCATCCTCCATTGGCCTCCAAATTTGTCATGGAGGTATTAAAGATTCTTACCTATGGCTTTTATATTTTTTTTCTAACTCTATATAATGCCATTTATCAACTCAAAATCGATGCACAAGTGATATCTAGAAATCTGGGTGCCCAAAACCACTCCCCATTTTGGCTATAAATTGAAACCTTGGGCACCCCATTTTAAAGTTCATACAAGGAGTGAAGTGATGCCATTTTGGAGTTATAGAGGATTCCTCTCACCACCTTAGAGGTTCTGGAACATTCTATACTCATAGTGGGAGCTCTTGAAGCAAGGATCCCTTCATCGAAGCCTTCCTCTCTTTCTTGCTTTGTAATATTTATGTTTGCATAATAAACTTCTTTGTTCCACTTATATTTCTTATATTTTATTTTATATTCACCTATTTTCCTCTGTTTCATTATTACTTTATCATCATATTTGGGAAGGAAATCATGATTAGAAACAATATTGGGTTATACCCTTTCTAAACCTTTACAAATACAATATGTTTCTACGATGACTACACCACCCATGGAAGAGTATTTATTTTTAGTAATCGATATTACTCTCACCTTCTTAATTAATTTATATTGAATCAATGAGATACTATAATAAAATTAATATGATATTTTAATTGATTTTTTAAATTGGAAGAAACTAAGTAAGTAGTTGAACAATTAACACAAAAACACACGAGGTCGAGATTTTGTGTAAATTGTGAGAGCGCGACCTTAATTGGTAAAACAAAACCATGTGGGATAAATTTTTAGAGTTCAAATATTGTAACTAAACTCAATTAAAACCTTATTTCTCTAATGTATTTAGGCCTTAATTAACCACTGACCATAATCTAGCCTTAGAACAACAATCAAAGCAGGGTGTTGTGATTGCATGTTCCAAAGTTAGCCTAGGGTTTAACTCTTTTCATCTTTGTGGTAAATTTAATTCTCATAGGGTTTGAAGGTTAACAAATTAGGGGATCATTATTAATTAGATGTTAATTTAAATGATAATTATTAATAAATAATTGAATATGTGGAGTTAAATTGTTTATGCTTTATAAAAATAGTTTTTAAAAAAATATCTTCTTTTTGTGTCTTATTAATCGAATTTCATTTCAAAAATAAAAACAAAAAAAATGAAATATTATTCCAATATACTTCATCAAGTTTTATAAGTGTTAAACAAATCCCTCATCCATTTTATGTAGTGTGTTTTCTTCTCTTTTATTTTATTTTCATAATACCTTTAAGAATTTGTTTCAATTTCTGCCTCTTTGAGAAATGACCTTGGTCAGCCACTCTGCTGCACCTAGGTACCCCAAAAACCACTAATCATTTGAGGGCACCTGCGACAGCGGCTTTCAATATGCGTTACAAACAGCAGTGCACATACTAAACCAAGTACCAACTAAATCAATAAATGGTATTCTATACGAGTTCCAGAGTAGAAAGAAATCTATGTTATCTAATTTACATGTGTGGGTAAGCAATGCATTCATTAAGGCCTCTTCAGGTAACAAACTTGCACCCCGAGGCACAAAGTGCACCTTTATAGGATACCCTAGGAATAAAGGAGATATTACCTATACAACCCCTCAGAAAAAAATGTTATAGTGGAAATACATTCCATATTCCTTGAGAGAGAGAACATCTCCAAAAGAGATAGTGGGATCGAGATAGACTTCGATAAAGTCGAGATTCAATGTACACAAGATTTGGTACATGAACATATTCTATAAAGCCCCATGGAAGAAATAACTATTCCAGAGACACAAGAACTATATAGGAGTACAATAGAGGTTATAGAAATAGAACGGTGTGGTTTTCTAGTTACTGAGGATGGTGACTCATTATTGGTTGATAATAATGATCCTTTAACCTACAAAGAAGCAATAAGTGGCACAGATGTTGCCAAGTGGAAAGAATACATGAATTTTGAAATGGATTCCATGTACCATAACCAAGTCTGGATTTTGGTAGATCCTCTAGTTCATGTAAATATTGTTGGTTTCAAATGGGTATTCAAGAAGAAACTTGAAATGTAAGGACAATTCAGTACCTATAAGGCATGACTGGTTGCAAAAGGGTCCAAGCAGCGTCAAGTCATTGACTACGAAGAAACCTTTTCTCTATTTGCAATGCTGAAATCCATTAGAATTTTATTGGCCATTTTCACTTACCATGACTATTATATTTAGAAAATGGATGTCAAAACAGTCTTCTGTAATGGAGACCTTCAGGAAGATGTCTACATGACACAACCTAAAGGATTTATGACTCCAAAGGATGCCAATAAGGTATGAAAGTTTTAGAAATACATTTATGGATTAAAGTAAGAATCTAGGTCATGGAACATTCATTTTGAAGAAGCCATAAAAAAATTGGTTTTATTAAGAATGAATGTGAGCCTTGTGTCTACAAATGGTTTAGTGGGAGTGAATTTGTTTTCCTAATAGTATATTTTGGTGACATATTACTTAGCAGAAACAAGATACCAGTCATACAGTCTATTAAGGCATGGTTGAATCAATGATTCTCCATGAAGGAATTGGGTGAGGCAGTGTATATTCTTGGGATTAGAATCCATCATGATAGATCCAAGAGATTTTTGGGCCTAATTCAAAGTACATACATTGATATGATACTAGAGAGATTCAGTATGGAACAATCCAAGAGGAATTATTTCCAGCATCACATGGCTTTCATCTTTCCAAGAAAATGTGTCCTCAGACACATAAGGAAAGAAAGATAATGACAAGGACTCTGTACGCATCAAAGATTGGGTCAGTCATATATTTCATGCTATGTACTAGGATGGATGTTGCCTACGTATTGAGTGTGGATGGAAGATATCAATCTGACTCAGGTGTCCGCCATTGGATGGTAGTCAAGACTATCCTAAATTATTTGTGGTGTACTAAGGATATGTTCTTATTTTATGGAGTATATGAGGAACTAGTCATCAGAGGATATGCATATGCTAGTTTCCAAACTGATCAAGATGGCATGAAGTCACAAACGGGATACATATTTACTTTGAATGGAGGTGCAGTGAGCTGGAAGAGCTCAAAGCAGAGTGTGGTCGTAGATTCTACAGTAGAGTCTGAGTATATCATAGTTTTTAAGGTAGCCAAAAGAAGAAGTTTAGATGTGAAGCTTCATCCAGGAGATAGATGTGATACCTAGAAGTAAATATCCCATCACACTATATTATGATAATACTGTAGCGTTGGATCTCACAAAATAGCCAAGGTCACATCAGCGAACAAAGCACATACTTTGGAAGTGTCATCTCTTGAGGTATTTTTCTCAGAGAGGTGAAGTTGCAGTGAGAAATATTTCTATGGAAGACAACTTGGTGGACCCCTTGAATAAAGGCTTGACTAAGCAGAAACATGATCATCATGTGAGGTCTAGCGGACTGAAATTCGTAGGCAGTTGGTCTATTCCAAGTGATAGTTTGTAAAATTTTTCATCCTAGAACCAACTAGTTGTACTTTTATTACATGAATATTTAATATATTTAAATATTAAACATCTTATTACATATCTTTCATTATTGTGTATAACTATAGTGTAATAATGTGTTGGAGTATTTGTCATATTAACAAGGTCATAGCAGTTCCCTACTATGATGAGAACCTTGAAGTGCTATGAAAATATTCTTAAATATAGTTCTATGATTGGTTGACATACTATAATGGGACAAATAGTATACAAACTGACAGGTGTGAGTACTCATAAGAAGATGAGACTTCCTCTCATGAAGTTCATACTTGGTAATCTCCAAGATGAGATATTATGAGAACAGACATGCCAGTAGGAATTTCGCATGTTTTGGTGTCATCAAATATTCCTATCTGCGAGCATGTGTAATGATAATTGTACTTTAATATTATCATTAATACGTGTCATGACTCAAGAACTTTGATTTACTGGCGAAAAACATCATGCAGACAGTTGGTGGGAAGTAGGGTACGTTGGGTGTGTCATGAGTGGCATGTTATTAATGAATAAGTCAAGGATTTTTACCTTCCATTTATATAATTCTATATCTCATCCCATTTATTGAAATAGAACCTTCATGAAAAATTCCATGGTCATGGTGTAACGAAGAGTTTATTTCATGTATTTAAAGAATGATGTATCAAGCACAGAGGTTGACGACACTATCATGAAACCTGCTTGATGAGATATTGAGACAAAGGGATTATATTACATAGTAAGAGTTCATATGTTTATATCATTGTTGCAACTTTAATTTCTTTCTCTTGGGTTCCTTGACCCATTTCTAGACAGTACTTTTGGACTTTAGGCAAGCCCGCCTAATACCAATGAGAAAAAATCCTAGAGGGTCACACACTAAGTGTTTTTGGTGGTCTCAGTTAAATTCTATTTGAATTTAATTAATAAATATTATTCTCAAGAAAATGGAATAATTTTATTCAAGTTAAAATGATTGTATAAATTAAATAAATATTTATTCACCGGATTGTGGGTAAAATAAATTTATTTATTTTATTGAAAATTTAATAAATATTTATTTACTAGTTTGTAAATAAAATATTTATTTAAGAGAATAAATTATTTATTTATTTGAGTGTTCAATAAATGGAAGTGGATTTCGAGGGGGCCAAGGCTAATCCGATAGTAAAATAATTATTTGCAATATGGTGAATAATTATTTAACTAGTTGGCACAAATTAAAATAATAATAACACTGCTATTATTACATATAATTTTATTTATTCCGTTTTGCACAAGTTGGTGCACCATAAATAATGATGTGGTATTATTATTAAAAGAATGGGTTTTCTCTAAGGTTATGAATGTATTTAATTGTTGTTACACAATTAAATATTGTAAACGAAGCCCCGTGTCAATAAATAGACATGTACGTCTATTGTGCCATGTATTGAACTACATACCCAGTTAATTGAGAATTATTGAGCTAAAAAAATCTATCTTGAATCCTCTTCCCACCCCTCTCAAGAACGAGAGACATTCTTCAAGGCTAAAGAACAAGCGATCAAGAACGACTGACACATGACACTTGCTTTGTCATGCTATCACCTGGAGAACGAGAGATGTTGATCGGAGGCCATCAGAGCATGTGTGGATCACTTCTAGAGGGATTCTAGTTTGGATCCTCACAAGTGCAATGAGATAATTCATAAGGGTCATTCCAGACAATCAACAACATCAATGAAGAAAATACCGAAGATCTAGGTATTCTTTTCTTTATGAAATTAATTAAATTAATTATAAACATTTTGTGAAAGATCATATCTAAAGGTTTCAGGCCTCTTCCTTCTTTATCTAAATCATTGATTCTATTCCATGGAGACTAGATTTCATTATCGTATTTATCCTGGAATAATCATTGATCATGGTAAAAAATTAAAGTTGGGTGTCGGCACAATCGCGCATCCGCTACACCCAGAACCTACAAGATGATCTAACCTCCTACTCATCCAAAGGTAGATCAGCCTCTTGTAACTGACGAAACATATCCAGGTCCATTGGAAACATGAAATAATTATTGTTAGTAAATAGTTAAAAATAATTATTATATATTGATATATATTATATATGATTATAACCAGTGTTTAATTGTGTCAATATTTATCTGTATCCTCATATTTATATCTAACGATGTCAATTTCCTTTATATTCTTCCTCAAAATCATCAATTTCCATATGGTTTTTAGTTTCATCATCTCTTTTCATTTCAAATTCATTTATAAAATCATTAACATCATCGTCACCATCGACCCTTAACTATGGGGTTTCATCATTTATATTCATGTCTCTACATGAAAAAGTTGGATTTGGAGCAGCCTCTTGAAGAATTTCAATTCCTTGAACTTTAGTGGAACTACATTCACTTTGAGTAAACTTATTTTTCCAAGATTTAATTTTTATTATGATCCACCAATCACCCAACTCTTTTAAACTAGCACAGTAATTAGCATAATAAATTTGATGTGCCTGATGAGCCAATAAAATTTTTTCATTTAATGCAATAAGAATTTTATATTTAATATCAATAATTCCATGGGTTAGATTAACATTCAAGCCTCTCTAAGTATCTAACAACTGACATTTAAACATCATTATGTAATTTTATCCTAGATAACACAATTCAATAATTTCTTATAGCATGTCGTAAAAGTCAACTTAAGTTTCTCTATGATGAGATCATGTCAAGTAGACACCACAATTCTTTGTTTTTTTATTCCCCATATGCATGTTTATGAAATCAAAAAACATTCATGACATATGAATTATAAGATTTAACCATTTTGTATGGTGCGTTACTCAAGACACACAATCAATTATCAATTTTATCAACATGTTGAGATACCTGAAAATTTGTATAACAATTATAAATATAACAAGTAATAAATTTATTTTATATGTTAATCCATAAATAATTTATGTTATCAGTTTTTGAAACAAGTAAGAAAAATTATTTTGTCGACGTTCTTCAAGAACAGCTGCTGTAATTTGTGGAAGTTGTTTCTTGATATGATTATCATATAACCTACAAATAAAATAAAATTAATTTACTGTAACAAAGATTATAGAATAAGTTATAGGATAACTCACAGTACAAATGGTTTCATTTCTTCACAGTTTATTAGAACATATATATGATCTCTGTGATGTTCATCATCTAAAATCCATGGTTCATGAACTCCACTGAAGCCAAGTTCGGGATGATTAAAAACTGATAATTGATTGCTCATTTCATCTTCAATATTTCCCGTATTATGGACCATGTAGTTTTGTTTTGAGGGATATTCATATTCAAAATAATGAGAGAAAAAAAAGAAATTTCCCCTTACAAATAAGCTTCTGCAATTGAGCCTTCAACCGATGCTTTGTTACGTACTTTTTTCTTCAATTTATGGATGCATCTCTCAAATGGGTACATCCATCAGAACTGTACCAGAGCTCCACATTTTGTTTAATGTAGAAAATTTAATATCAAATGTTCTATTGAGTTAAAAAAATCTTACAGGAATATTTTTTCTAGTTTACATAAAATTAAAACAACATCTTCTTGCAGTCTACTTAGTGCATTGTAGTCTGTTGTCACCGCACAAATTTTTAGTTAGAGTAGGACACTCAAGAGGGGGTTTAATTGAGTTCTTATCAAAAAAAATTGTTAAAAACTTATTTAAAAACTCCTCTAATTTAAAATCTAAATAGCCCAGTTAACCAAAGTGGCAGATTTATAAGTGTTTTGAATATTCAATTAATTTCTCAAAAGATTGATTAATTATCAGTTACGATAATTTTAAAGATTGATATAATTTTTGAAATTAATTAAATAAATCAAAAATAGTTATGAACACTATCTAAGATTAAATATCAAAGTAATGTTTAGTTTTCTAAAATATGTGATAAAACAAAGAAAATTAAATTTGAAAAACACAGTGGATAAAAAACAAGTGGTTCAATCTCCAGTAGAGACCTATTCCTCTCCACTTGGTGATCACCTACCACCAAGAATTTTATATTAATAAACTTGATCCACACCCTGGATTAGGGTTCAAAAAAATCAAAAAAATTTGTCCAAGTCAACTAGACCTCTATTTCTGTTTTTTGTGGGAAACAAAATAAAACCAGGACACACAGGGACCTCTTCCACAGTTATACATTGGAGGAAAATGGTGTAAATGAGTGAGAGGGTGAAGACATATTGTATCTTCTAGATTATCTCAGGAGATATTATGTGTTTGTGATACAGACACACACACTGCTTGAAAAGTAATAAGAATTTTCACAACAGAGTAGAAATAATGAGAAAAGGTTTAGAATGCTTTGATGATTATAGACTTATTAGGTGTAGCAAATGTGAAGCTCGAGTCCACTTCTGGAAACAGACACCAAAACATAGTGTCTTAGAAGCTTTATGTTCTGGTTTCCAATGAGTTGAGATGCTCCTCAAAGGTTCTCTTCATAAGGATTTTTTTTTGCAAGGATGTTTGGTTTTTTAGTTCACATAAAATCCTTCCTTGTTCACATCTAGCAAGAATGAGTGTTCTTATCGTGTATTGTTTTCTCCACTTCATAAGTTCTCTCTATATGGTTGCTGCACTTTTTTCTCAGGTGATTTCTTTATGTACTGCAGAGGTCGACAAGGATCATGTTCTCTATCACGTGTAGTTACCTCGTACCTTGTACCTCATACTAGTCTCTAACAATGTCTAAAAAAGATAGATTGTAATGCCCCGACCCCAGTTACCCAGAGTCAGTGCATTATTTTAATACATTGGCATGATTACAAGGAATCAAGTCCCAAAGAACTGATCATTTTAGCAGTCTTGGAAAATATATTACATACATGAATGTTACATTACACTTTAAGACATACAAAACAATATAAATAATCCTTTATGAATGCCATTATTCCCTTGGCATAACCCTGCATATAAATCACAATACACTTCTTGGGATCCTGGGAAAAATAAAACATATAAAGGGGTGATCTCAAACACTTAGTAAGGGTAAGGAATAAAGTGGAAACTTTCATAAATAAGCATAAACATTTAAGGCAGTGTATAACTAAAACAAAAGCCTTTTAAACTTGAACTTAAACATAATATGGTAAAAATAAAATGAGATAATTCCATTTACTTATTCACATGGATATTCTACTAGTCAAATAATCACATGCAATATCACTAAACACTTTCATAATGATGGAATGCATAATGCCAGACTATCATAACCACATAGTCAAGGCCTTGTGCCAAGACTACAAGTAAGATTTTTACAAGGCCTTATGCCAAGACACTAGTTTGTATCATGAGACCAACCGATGCATCTAGGAGCTATAGCAGGCTCCACCCGTCACTTACTAAGTCCAATGCATTCCTCATATGAAAATTTTGAAAGATAACATAAACATTCTTTTTAAAACTAGCATACGAAATGTCAATACTTTATCCACAAACCATAAATGGTATAAAAATAGCACATCCATAGTCAAACATAACTTATTCAATACAATATGGAAGATTTTATTGTAATATAGTAACCTCAATCGAGAATAATTAAGGATATTGACATAGATGAAAATAATCATCCATACTATTTGAGAGGAATATCCCCCTTTTTCTTGAAAACATTTAAAATTCACACTACTTGTCAATAAGTCATTTTAAAATAGATTTTTGAATCAAAGTGTCCCATACAAATTTGAAACTTTTAAAAGGAATTTTAATTTTAAAACATTAATTTCTATATAAATAAATACTTAAAACCATTTTTAAAACGTGGACATTAATGAGAAATATTTAGAAGAATAAATCTTTAAAACATTTAAAAATGATATTTTAGTTATAGTTTCTAACCAAAAGAGAGACACTTGAATACAAATAATTGAGGTAATCAAAAAATTTTAATATCATGATAATAAAGGGATTCATGATATACTATGTCAAAGTACATTATATACACCATATAAAAGTTATTTGGTGTATAACAACAAATAAGTCTCAATGGAATGTAAATTGAGATGAAATATCTTATAAAGACAGTATCCTTAGGTTAAGGATAAATAAACGACATAATTATGTGTGACAAATATAAATAAACTCAATATTATTGGATATTCAGTATAAATCAATCAGAGGACATTCACACATATTCTTGTAAAAACAACACCAATGAATTGGATATTTGACTCAACAAATGGATATTAAGTTAAAATTACTCTTGTCAAGTTCATATCGATGACTTGAGAATTTATCAATGGAGTGATTATGTGTATCAAAATTATATCCACAGAAAGGGGAGTGGAAATTATGACATAAGCAAATAAATATTGATTCCACACATAATCTTGGAGTAAAATAATCAATGAAGTATACATAAAGCCGAATGAGTGGAAATTGAAATTTCAAATTCCCTTATTGATTTGGTAAATTACAAAACATACACCCATGAAAGAAGGTTAATACAATGATGATGTAAATATAAATAAATTAAATTATATTACACAATTAATACAATAATGGGCAGTACACACACCACATGCAATAAATAAGTGGTGAACAATGGAAATCTCACAAAATTAAAAGTGAGATCAGAAACCCCTTACCTTGCACTTTCCTTTAGTCGAGGGTACGTTTAACCTCCTATATGAAGACTATAGTATGTTATTAAATTATACCAGAACCATATTAATATCTATTATATCATAAATTATTCATTTATGACTTTATACTACCCATTTAATAATAATTTCCATGTTATATTAATATTTCGGGTAATAATCACTTTCTTTATCATACGTGTTTTAACTTGTTACTCTTGATTGTATCACTTAGATCATGATTTAAATACTTCCAGAATATAAAACATGATTTATATATAATATATATTTAGAATATAAATATGTATAATAGACATATATATGAAATGGAAAACATCGTTTATGGAGACGGTAGTCCGTACGTATGCATAAACATTGTTTCCATTTTCATATAGTATTGAATGGAAGTAAGTGAATAAGATATATTTAAGTACATAAATACTTATATATATAAATATATATAAATATATATCTCTCCAGTAGCATTATTATGTCATATATTACATACTTATTAGTAATATATATTTTTATAATCGTCGATGAATGGTGAACTTGGAAATGAATCTTATCGTGTCATGGAGACGGTAATCCGTACGTACACACGAGTGAAAATATCATTCTTTTGATATTAAAATAATATATAATTGGATATTATATAATATATAAATAATAATTATCATGTTATATTTATTATTTACATAAAATACACATCATTATTATACCCATCCAAATAATAATGTATTGAATAACAATTACACCACAACATGGAGACGGTAAGTCATACGTACGCACGTATGGTGACATTTCATTCAAAGGGTGGATAGAATAATGAATTTGGTTGTATAATAATTATAATAACATCACCTTATATAGAAGATACTGGATTTATTATTTTATAATGGAAACAACAAAGAAAAAGGAAGTGGAAGAAGAAAGGAACTTGAAAGAGGGTGGTGAAATCATTACCTCTTCTTCGGGTTCTTCCTTTTGATTTGATCAAAAGGGCTCATTAGATTGGCATGATGATCAAACTAAGGCATCTAGGTTGAAGTTAGGATAGTTGAGATGGTATTTGGTCAGTTTTTGGCTGAACCAAAAGGCTTTGAAGGTATGAAGAATTGGTTAGAAGTGGTGTCCTTTTATAAGAGGGAGGAGGGGCTCTTTAGGAAAAACTTAAAGTATTAATTTATAATAAATTAATATTCGATTTCTAGTGGATCCAAAGTGAATTATTCAAAGTATAAGGTGTGGATGGGTCAAAATACTTTCAACCAATAGATTTTAGACAGGTTTGGGTCATTATATTAACCTTATCTTTTAGTTTTAACTCTTAGTTAATTAGTTTGACATTTACCATGTCACTTTGTATTTTTATATTATATAGTTAATAAACTTACTATATACATCCAAGCGACCCCCAGGTGTTTTACTAATGATACACCTATCATGATATAATTCCTTTGGCAGAACTTTAGATTTTTAGGAATAGAATATCAATTAATAATATAATATTTTTTTTAAACTCATTTATGACAATTTTGACAATATTAAATAATTTATTTTTGTTAAAGTATTAACAACTTTATTAATTCAAAAAAAATTAATTTAAGAAATACTAACATGTCATATTAACCAATAAAATTTTTGGATGGCATCAAAACTTTCAAATTATATTTATTTTAACAATTATAATACTAATTATTTGATTCTTTCATTAATAAGGAAAATACTGCATCATTATTGTGTCATAAATAAATTTAATTATTCAATGTCTAAAAATTATAAATAAAATACCATTATGTATAAAATATTTTTATCTTTATAATTAATATTTATAGTCTAAAATATAACATATATAACCCTATGTAAAAATTATTTTGCTAAAAGATATATGCTTATGTCACTTTTGTATTTACTTTAACTTAATTAATATAAAGTGTCATTATCACTTACAAGTGGATCCATGGGGTCCCAAAATCGACCCAAAGATGTCCATGGTCGGACATGTATCAACTAGTTGGTTTAGGACACATTTTAGGGTAATTTATTATTATTATTATAATATTATTTTTTTACTCTTATTTACCGGATTTACCCTTTAACCATCGTAAATAAAATATTTACTGAAGTAATTATTCAAAATGTCTAAAAATAAAAGTTACCTATTTACAAAATTTGGACCTCCTGATTCTAAATATGGAATCTATTTTTCTAAATTCAAAACACAGAAGTGGTAGAAATTAATTTAAAATTAATTCCCGCTGTCAAAACAAAAAAGCGTGTTTTTAAGAAACAATAACTATCAAAAGATTGACACTTGTTTATGTCCAGTTTAATTTTGAAATTATGTCCAATGACCAAAATTTTATTAAATGGTAAAAATATATTCTAAATATACTTTAAAACTACTAAAATTAATAATTTATCACTATTAATTATTTCGATTAAAAAAGTTGTTTTTAATTAAATTTAGTAATTTTCACTATTCATCAAAATATAAAAATTATCCGAAAAGTACCAAAATTTCACCCTAAGCTAATTTTGATTTTCCGAAACCAAAAATTAAGTCAATTTTGAAAGATAAAATTTATAAAATTTCCAAAAGTGGGTATTACTATTCATAACGGCTGCTTTGATTGGTCGCGGTGTGTTAGAATCTTGAAGTTGCGTACAATGCAAGCTATTGCATTATTCAAAGGGAAATGTACCGTGGAATCTTGGGGTGTTACACAGGAAATTTAATTAATATAATAATCAGTACTATGTTTCATAAATATGACCATTAGAATTAATTTTGAATTTAAGAGTAAAAAAAAATTTCTAAGTGTTGATCGGTAGGTTATTCTGTTGGTAAGTCCTTCTGTTGGTAGTTCCTTCTGTTGGTAGGTCCTTCTGTCAGTAGGTCCTTCTGTCGGTGATTCGTTGTTGTTAGTGAGTTTTTTTTATTAATTTGGAATATCAGTAGCTCAAACTTGTATTGGTGACTCAACCTATCAATAGGTTGATGTGTCAGTGATTCATTATTATCGGTGACTCATCTGTCAGTAGCTCATACTTATATCAGTGAATCATCTATTGGTAGCTCATACTTCTATCGGTGACTCATCTTTTGGCGGATCATACTTCTATCGGTGACTCATCTATTGGTAGCTCATACTTCTATCGGTGAATCATGATATTGGTGAGTCACACTTGTCCATTTTTGTTTTTTTGTCTATCTTATATTATAAACATTAACATAATATGTTAAACTTATATTTGAACATAGATAATCATAATTAATCATATTTGAACTTAAAACATAAGAAATAATTAAACATGATTTTACATTATTTGTGAGAATTAAAACTAGAGAATTCCAATAATCTCCCTCTCTTTGATGATCAAAAATCATGGAATTATAAAGAATAATCAGTTGATTCATAATGAACAAGGTAGTCATTCTACTCACTATCTCCCCATTGTTGTTTTTCTTAAAAAAATGAAAAATCATGCTCCCCCTTTCATGTTGCAATTTTATCCAAAGTTAAAATAATGCATAATACATTCTCCCCCTTTTGGTATTATCAAAAAGAGTAAATTGCATCAAATAATAAAGACTAAAAAATAATATAAATAATCAAATCAGAAAGAAAGGAATGAAGAGATATTAAATTTCATAATAAAGTGAAATTATATTGAGAACATAAAAAATTAAAACAATACATCCCTATAAAACAAGTGATCCAAACTACTTCTTCTTCATAGAGGATTCCATCACTTCTTTTCCTTTATTGGAAGCTATAGGGGTAGAAGTAGTAGATGTAGAAGTAGTGGCTGGAGGTTCAAATTGAATTTTGAGAGGAGGAAGAGGAACTCCATAAAACACTAAAGGGGGCAATATTGGGCTATAGGGGGTAGGAGGGCCAATAATCTCCCTAAAAATGATAGTATGAATCTACCTAGAAGCTTGAACATGAGAGGGTTCCTGAGAAAGAAAGGAGACATAAGGATAGTTAGTAGATTGGAGAGCTAGTCTGAGAGGTGAGGCAGCTGGTACAACAATAGTAGTACTCTGGACATGCAGATAAGTCTTTATAAGGTTGATTAAATCCATGATAATTTCCCACCATATTACATAGCCTTGGTGAAATATTCTTTGTTTTATAGAAACTTCTCAAGTATAGGAGTAAACTCCTTAAGTAGCTTCACCTAATCTCTAAAATCCTATGTCACTAGAGGAATTATTAGATTCTTAACTAAATACTTGAAGTGGCTGGTGAGATAATTCTTGGTGTATATTGTCTTGAAATAAAAATCCACTTTCTTGGTTATTTCTTCTTGCGCAGTTGTAGCACCTTTGGTATAAAATCTCAACATGTCATAGATGTAATCATTTTTCTTCCTAATCTTGGAGAGAATATTCGGGTCATTGCCACCCATCATTGTTTGAAGCTATTATTTGATCAAATTCCTGACCATATCAATATATGAAGGGTGTGAAACTAGAGCTGTTGAGCTAGATACACCTTGCACTATATTTATGAGTTCTTGTCTCAACTGATTCATATCACTGTTAGGGGTGTGAGGTTGAGCAATAGCATTTCTAGAAACTACATCCTAAAAGGTATTTATCACTTTATACAGGATGTATTGTAATCAATAGTCAATATATTTATGCCTGAAACTGTTTTAGTCAACCCATGCCTCATGCTCTAGTTATCCTTTATAACAGTTTCAACAACTGAGATCAGCCTAGGTTCCACTTGAGAAACAACTCTTTCTTTTGGAACAGAAATATCTCTTTCACTTAGAGTATGAACAGGATCATTTTGAGGTTGAGATGAATTTCTAATAAGAGAGATCAGATCTACCTTAAACCTTTCAAAATCATATTTGGTGACATATTCACCTGGTACTGAAGTCCCTAGAGGTGCAGAAGCAGAAGAAGATGCAACTGCTAGAGGTGTCTTAGAATGAATAGGTTCCTCAACTACTAGTCTCCTTAGAACAGCTACACCATCCATAGTATCTGAATCAGAATAATCCAAACCAATATCAATATAACCAAGGTGTTTTTCCCATTTAGATACCACACTTGCATCAAAAAGAGTGAGTGTATCAACTCACACTTTCTTATCTTGAGGATCCCTCTCAATTTGAGCTCTCCTTCTTGTATAAACTAATATTGTTATAGAGGATACATGTGATCTTACTTCACCATGAACTTCACCTGTTGTCCCTTCTTCAACACCATCTTCAGGAGGTTCTACAATCTATTCTTAATCCATAATACCAACATTAGGTTTTACATTATCACCTTGATCATCACCAGGATGATCTGAACTGCTATCACTTCCACCATATTTCTATTCAGCTTCATCTTCTTCATTATATCCACTTTTATCACCATATTATTCATCCTCTTCCTAACTACCACTATCTTCAACTTCACTTCCACTTTCCTCTTCCACTCTATTTTCTTCTTCTTCAGTTTCCTCATTTAAACCATTAGATTGTCTTTTGTACTCCACACTACCTGATTCCTCAATCTCATTATCATTATCCTGGGCTAGAATAGGTTCCTTGGAAGGTAGAGATAAAGGTGGACTAGTGGGTCCAAAATTCATCCCCTTAGGACTTTCACCAATATCAGGGTCACTCCTATAATTTATAGGAGAATCGGCTTCTCTTCCAATTTCAATAACTTCCTCTTCATCAAAATAGACAACATTAGCATCTTATGGAATACCAAGATCAACTATATCTCTTGTCCTAGATGGATGGTTGGTAGGGTTGAAATTATCATATAGTTTTTCATCATCTCCAACCCACCCCATCTTCCAGGGATTCCAATTCATCCTCATTCTCTTGAAAATATCCTTACTTAGGCAGATACCACTACAAATAGAGATTTTTTATTCATCTTCACTTACACATCATTTGTCTTTTAGCATGGCAGATATAATTCTTGGGTAAAATAGAGAATTTTTCATGAAATAAGGCTTTATCATTTCACTTATATAGACTATTAAATACCTACATAGATTTACCTTATGTCCTTTCTTTAGAAAATATAGCAGATACACATATTAATACTTGAGAGAAGAAATTTCCCCTTTTCTGGGACACAACTGGTGTTGGATGAACTTGAATAACAACCTTATTTCATCATCCAACTTAGTAGTAATTCGTCTTCTATTCTCTGCATTGCCAGTTATCTCTCTTAAATCTATCTCATAGAAAAATAAATCACTTGTGGGGGGAGTACTCCCCTGATAGTCATCATAAATCCCTTCATGAGGTACCTTCAGACATTATGCCCAAGGCCTTAAATAAAATGATACTCTACTTTCATTCACCATAGATTTAATCCAATATGTCTCACTGCCTTCCAAAATAAACTCAGCATGAAGATAAAATTTGTAACAACCCAAAATTTTATCAATGGAATTTCTCCCTTCTTATAAGCAATGTTATATAGTATAATTTACATAAAATAACATACAGACCATAATAAAATCTTATAAATGATGAATTAATGAGATAAGAACTGTTTCTAGAAGTTAAGGAACCTAAACTGATGAAATAGTAACTTGACCTTAAGAATATTAATATGAACCTTATTAATAGTAAACTCACAAAATGAATTGTGACCTTGCCCATGTTAATATAAATAAAATTTAGACATCATATAAGTGAAAATATGACATAATTACATCATATAATAATTAAGTAAATATTTTTTTAAAAAAAATTGTTAAATAAGTATTAGTATTTTTATAAGTCATAAATATTTAATTACAATTTAATTTAATAATTTAATAGAAAATTTATTTTCATAAAATGAATTCATAAATTATTATTTTTATTTATTATGATTATAAGATAATTTTATGAGACCTTAATTAATTTTTCAAAGTGTTAGAAAAGCAGTTTTATTTTGAAAATCTGTATTTTCCAAGAAAATGATTATTTTAATTAAAAATTATATTAATCATATTTAGAAAATTATTTTTTAAAAATTCAGTTCATTTTTGGATTCTACACATCGAAAAATGTTTGGGTGATTTTTTTGGTATTTTTCTAAAATACTTGAATTCTTTATGAATAGTGAAACATGATAATTTACAAAATAAGTTAAATTCATGAATTATAGAGTCATGGGTGATGTTCTGATGATGTAATCACATTTGGTTCAGATTCACATGATCAAATTACTATATTTAGTCATGAAACACTCACTATTTCTTATCTTGAGGGAAATTAATAAACTAATGATTAAAATATTTGAAAAATACTCCTCCCCTCCACTATAAATACCACCCCTCACACCCTCATTTCCACACACCTCTCAAGATTTAATACTTTTATATATTCTGACCAAACATCTTCCCAATCTCCTCCCAAACATCCATCAACCCTTGGTCTCCTCAAAATACCAAAACCTCTCCCCTAAAGAGTCTCTCAAAGGAGTTAAATTCAAGAGGTAATTCCCCCCTCTCTCTTTTCCTTCAATTTGCTTTCAATTTCAACTTCTTTTTTTAATGTATTCCCAACTATCCTCATCCAAATGGTATGTTAACTCTATTATATTACATATAATGTAATTTTATGATGCTAATGGTATAATATATTATCAAACCCCCTTCTCATCTTCTTTTTATTTTAGAAAGGAAAACATTGTTCGTGAGGTGTTAATTTATCACCATTAAGAACGACATGTTTTAATTTTCCTTTAACACCTTAAGATCTGGTCATGAAACCATTTTTATGGTTTAAAAATATTATATTATATGTATTATAACTTTTTTAATGTTCTGGAACTCACTTATGTAAATAATACTAAATGATTAAATGAAACAAGTACGTTGTGGTTGAAAACCCGCAAAAATTAATCCAAGTGATTATCATCAAAATTTTATCTAATGATTCATCCTCATGGTACATAATAAAATACAATATGAGATCATTTATAACTATTTAATTTCACTAATATTATTTATTAACAATCCTGGTTGTTATCCACTCTTTATGTAAACTTCCATTCATGAATACAAGTGAACTGTTCATGAAAACTATGAAAACGAACATTCCTGGACATGAATTTAAACTCTATAACTCATCCAAAATCCCATAAAAGAACTTAATAAAACCATAATTAATCTTATTAATGTATAAAAGTTTATTTAATTTTTAATTAATGAATCTAATGTGGTTATACAAGACATTAAAGTGAAGAAAGTGTTTTGATACAAGGTAAGGGGAAATTCTCGAACCCAACTTTCTTTCTTTGGGTTCTCCCTCTTTCACTCCATTTTCAGTATGGTCACTCCTTAAAAATCATTTTTTCATCATTATTTTACCTTTTTTTGGATATAAATTTTTTCCATTAGTGTTTATTTCAAAAAAATTATTTCCAAAATAACTCTTCTTTCGAAAACACACCTTTTACTTCTCCCTCAAGGTTGATGGTTCTTGTATCAAGTATGACATTCTCTATTTATTTTGAGAACCCAAAGTTTATGAATGTGTTATTATGAGATGAAAACCATTAATTTACATGGGTTATTTATGTTCATTATTGATATATTTTCTATATGAAATTCATGATAATGAAAATTTTATGATGTGACGGGTATGCTCAGAATTATATAGCGCAATATGAATGTTTGAATGTGATGGGTGTTCCTAGCATTATACAGTGATCCAATGCATTGGGTAAAGTGATGAATCTCATGAGTTAAATTAAAATTATTTGTGAACATGATTCTATATTTTTTCACAATTATGTGTGGTATTTGACAACTAAGATATGATGTTTCATTTTTATGCATTGCCACATTTCAAGTCTTTTATTAATGCTTACTATCATATTCATGATCCTATGTCTGCATTATGATTATGCTCACCCATTATTATATTTTTCATATCTATCCTCTTACTGAGCTTTTATCTCACCCTTTTTTTATGTATATCCTCAGGAGACTACTTGTACTAAGGAGTATTCAAGGTCCAATAAGAAGCTAGAGAAGAAGGAATTAAATAAATGTTTATGTTTTATGTCTTAAAAGTTATGTATGATCCTAGTTTTATAAGACACTAAACCTTTGGATCCTAGTTGTGAAATTTTGTTATGTTTTTTATCTTTAAAATGATTTAATATTAATGTAAGGAAAATATGGGTTGCTATAGTTGGTATCATAGCAAGGTTTAGTTAATTTGGGAATTAGGATTAGTAAACCCTAGGGAGAACCTCTAGTATGAGACTAATTAAAAATGTGCACACAATATGATTTTATAAATATATGGATCCCATAAGATATGATTTTAGTGTAAATTTCACAAATTAATAAGTTATTTATTCATTAATTGTTGACTTATGTTTTGTTCTAACCTTTTCTATTTTAGAAAATAGTGGGAACCAGGAGAAACCAGCCCAATAACCCATGCGAGGGACAATTCAATGATTGCCCAAATGACATCCCCAATGATTTGGGAGGTGGAGTTAAAAAATTCATGTTTATTCTTATCCAAATATCTCATGTTATGAATAATAACCTGAATAATGAAGAACTTACTACTTCACCAAATAGGGAACAACTGGCTATCAAGTGTTTTATGAGGTAATGACCACCGACGTTTAGTGGATCTTCTGATCCACTAGTTGCAGAACAATGGGCCAACTTCATGGAGAAGATATTTTCTATGCCTCACTGTTATGATATGGAGAAGGTGACACTAGATATTTATTTTCTAGATAGATAGGTCGATCAATGGTTGGAATTGATTAAGAACACCAAGCCAAGAGACGAAATTGAAGAGATGGATTGGGAAGACTTTAAGATCAAGTTTCTTAACAAGTATTTCCCATTAACTCTTTGTATGAATATGGAGAGAGAATTCATAGAGATCAATCAAAAGGAAGGAGAATATATCACAACCCAAGAAGAAAATTTCACAAGGCTTTCAAGGTACGCTTTGAGTTTTGTTATCAACAATGATAGAAAAATTGATATATTCTTTAGTGGATTAAAACCACACCTTCGAAAGGCTCTTGGAAGTTGAGACTTTGGGAGTTATAAATAAGTTTTTTTATGTGCTCTCTAGGTAGAGATAGAGTTTTTAGAATGGTCCCATGGATATGGTGATAATAAATGAAATGTGGAGTTTCAAGTCGGAGGATCTAATGACAAAGGTGGAAAGAAAACTCAACCACCCACATGTAAAAACTATGGAAAGAATCATCATGAGAATTTCATCAAATGGATAGGGAAATACTTCAAGTGTGGTAAAGAAGGAAATCAAACTCATGAATGTTGAAAAGACATGAGAAGTAAGGAGAATGTGGTAGAGGAAATAAGAGCACCACCCATTGTCTGATGCTACAACTATAGGGAGCAAGGGAACTATGAAATCCAGTGAACTAAACCTCAATTCCTTGAGGGAAATTAGAATAATTATCCAAAAAATACAAAGGAACAAGGGAAGTATTATGCCATAACTACTATGGAAGTTGATCATGAAAACAAAGTCGTACCCAGTACACTTCCTATTCACTCAAGAATGGAAAAAGTCTTATTTGATTCTAGTTCTACTCATTCCTTTATATCTTGAAAGTTTGATATTACTATAGAATTGAAGCCCCAAAATCTTGAAGTAGAGATATCTTTAAAAACAACCAGTGGTGCAATCATTACAACCCAAATTTTTGACTCTTCTCCAGTTGGTATATGTGGGAGGATTCTTCCAGTGAATCTCATAATACTTTCCTTGGTGGAATTTGATGCTATAATGGGAATGGATTGGATATAATTATATAGATCACATATAAACTATTGGGAAAAGGAAATATCTTTTCATATTCTGAACCATTCCATACTTCTCTACAAATGCAAGGAGGATCATGAATCTACTTTAAAAAATCCTCCAATTGTGTGGGTGTTGATTCCCTGTGAAGATGCATACCCCGCTCAAATGGTTGAGTCAAAGGAAAGTGTCGACCTATTGTAAATTTCCATCATGATGGAATACGTTGATGTATTTCCATAAGAGTTACCCAAACTTCCCCCAGATCGTGAGGTAGAGTTATCCATATAAATTATACCCGGATCTACTCCTATCTCAAAGTGTCCCTATAGGATGGATCCTATCGAACTGGAGGAGTTAAAGAATTAGTTGTAAGAGCATTTGAAAAAATGGTTCATACACCCTAGTGCATCACCTTGGGGTTCACCAGTGTTCTTTGTGAAGAATATGTATGGAACAATGCAATTGTGTATCGATTATTGAGAACTCAACAAGATCACCATAAAGAACAAGTATCATCTTCCAAGTATTTATCACTTGTTCGATCAGTTAAGAGGATCTCAATGCTTCTCAAAAGTGGATCTTTATTCTGGATATCATCAACTAAAGGAGAAGAAGGAATATATTCAGAAGACTACCTTCCATAAAAGGTATGGGCACTATGAGTTTATGGTGTTTCCCTTCAGACTTACTAATGCCCTTGCAATATTTATGGACTTTATGAATAGAGTCTTTAGACATTACCTTGAAAAATGTATAGTAGTGTTTATCGATGATATTATCATTTACTCCAAGAGCAAGGGGAAATTAAGAACATCTAAGGCTTGTGTTGGTGACATTAAGAAAGGATAAGCAGTACCCCAAGTTTAGAAAGTGTGAATTATGGATTCAGCAAGTTTCATTCTTGGGACATGTGATCACAAGAGAAGGAATTTTTGTGGACCCTTCAAAAATTAAGGCGATTGAGGAATGGCCCAGACCCTTTAGTGTCATGGAAATCCATATTTTTCTTGGATTATCTGGGTACTACAAACGTTTTGTGATAAATTTATCATGATTTTCTATCCCTATAACTAAGTTAACAAGGAAAGGGGTGAAGTATTTCTGGATGAATGAATGTGAGGAAAGATTTAAGGAGCTAAAGATAAGGTTGATCACTACACTTGTACTCACATTACAGAAAAGTAGATAAAATTTTGTGATATACAGTTATGATTCAAAGAAAGGCTTGTGTTGTGTACTCATGAAATATGATAATGTGATAGGATATGCCTCACAAAAATTGAAGATCCATGAGAAGAACTATCTGATGCATGATCTAGAGCTGGCAGCTGTTATTTTTTCCTTGAAAATATGGCGGAACTACCTTTATGGTGAGAAGTTTGACATATACATCGACCACATGATCCTAAAGTATATATTCACATAAAAGGAGCTCAACATGCATCAATGGAGATGGTTAGAGCTAATAAAGGACTAATATTTCTCTATTCACTATCATCCTAGAAAGGCGAATAAGGTAGCTGATGCTCTAAGAAGAAAAGAAATGGCTCTTTATCCATGTTATGGATTGATAAAGACCCTATCTTCTTGGATATGTAAAGGATGGATTTTTAAATCGTAAGTTAAGGGGATACATTGTACCTTTCCCAAATGATTGTGCAACCATCAATTAAAGAGATGATTAAGGAGGCACAAGGGGACGATCTGGAGTTACAAAAGAAGGTGAATTCAGTAAAGTAAGGGAAGCTACAATATTTCCATATTGATGATAATGGTGTGATTCGGTTTGGAGTGAAGATTTATGTTCCTTCATCACCCAGGATAAACAAGGATCTATTGGAAAATGCACATAGCTCGACATTCTCTATCCATCCTGGTAGCTCCAAGATGTATAGAGATCTCCAAGAACACTTCTGGTGGGATAACATGAAGAAGGAGATTGCGGAATATATCTCATGGTGCTTGGTATGTCATCAAGTTAAAGCAGAGCAAAAAAAGTCCAAAGGGATGATTCAACCATTTCTTATACCCATCTGAAAATTGGAGAATGTCACTATAGACTTTGTCACGGGTCTCTCGAGGACATCAAAGGTAAATAATGTGATATGGTTTGTACTTGACCAACTCGCCAAGACTGCCCATTTTATCACTATTTGGGAAGATCTATCACTTGAACGACTTGCAAAGATATATGTGAAGGAAGTGGTGAGACTAGATGGTGTTCCCCTCTCTATTGTCTCTGATCATGATCCAAGGTTCACATCTAAATTTTGGAGGAGTCTTCAACATGTTTTGAGTACTTAATTAAATTTTAGCATTACTTATCTCCCCCAAACTAATGGCCAATATGAAATGACTATTTAGACACTTGAAGACATGATAAGAGCCTGATATTTAGAATTCAAAGGTGGATGGGATCACCATCTCCCATTGGTTGAGTTCTCATACAACAATAGCTTCCACTTGAGTATTCAAATGGATCCATATGAAGCTCTATATGGAAAGTGATGTAGAACTCCAACCTGTTGGGATGGAGTTGGGGAAAGAAATCTAATTGGAATAGATCTTGTACATGAGATGATAGAGAAGGTTCAAGCCATCCAAAAACATATCAAAGCTACTCAGACAAGGAAAAAGAGCTATGCCAACAACCGTCTAAGGGACTTGGAGTTCGACATTGGAGATAAGGTCTTCCTTCGAATATCACCATGGAAGAGAGTCATGTGATTTGGGAAGAAATGGAAGCTAAGCCTAAGGTACATTGGCTCCTATGAGATCCTTGACTGCATAGGATCTGTGGCCTATCGGATTGAACTTACACCAAATATGGCTCAAGTTCATGATGTGATTCATGTATCACTCCTGATTAAGTACATACTGGATCCCTCACTTGTACTTAACCCAGAGGTGGTACAACTGGAAGATGATCTCTCCTATGAGGAGCATCCAGTAAAGATTCTAGATATGAGAGATAAGGTTCTACGCAACAAGACAACCCACCTTGTCAAAGTGTTGTGGAGGAACCATAAGTATGAATAAGAAACTTGGGAATTAGAGGATGCAATGAAGATGAATTACCCTCACCTTTTTTTGTAAAATGAAATTTTGAGGGGAAATTTTCAAAAGGGGGGAAGAATGTAACAACCAAAACTTTTATCAATGGAATTTCTCCCTTCTTATAAGCTATGTTATATAGTATAATGCACATAAAATAACTTGAGACCATAATAAAATCTTATAAATGGGGAATTAATGAGATAATAACTTTTTCTAGAAGTTAAGGAAACTAAACTGATGAAATAGTAACTTGACCTTAAGAATAGTAATATGGCCCTTATTAATAGTAAACTAACCAAATGAATTGTGAATTCACCCATGTTAGTATAAATAAAATTTATACATCATAGAAGTGAAAATATGACATAATTATATCATAGAATAAGTAAGTAAATATTTTAAAAAAAATTATTAAATAAGTGTTGGTATTTTTATAAGTCATAAATATTTAATTACAATTTAATTTAATAATTTATTAATTTAATAGAAAATTTATTTTCATAAAATTATTTCATAAATTATTATTTTTATTTCTTATGATTATAAGATAATTTTATGAGACCTTAATTAATTTTTCAAAGTGTTAGAAAAGCAGTTTTATTTTTAAAATCTGTATTTTCTAAGAAAATGATGATTTTAATTAAAAATTATATTACTCATATTTAGAAAAAAAAATTGAAAATGGAGTTCATTTTTTGATTCTACACATTGAAAAATGGTTAGAGTGATTTTTTGATATTTTTCTAAAATACTTGAATTTTTAATGAATATTGAAATACGATAATTTACAAAATAAGTTAAATCCATGAATTATAGAGTCATGGGTGATGTTATACTAATGTAAGAACATTTGTTTTGGATTCACATGATAAAATTAATTTATTTAGTCATGTATCACTCGTTATTTATTGTCTTGAGGGAAATTAATAAACTAATTATTAAAATATGTGGAAAACACCCCTCCCCTCCACTATAAATACCACCCCTTAAATGCTCATTTCCTCACACCTCTCAAGCTTCAATCCTTGTCCAAATTCTTCCCAAACCTCTTCCCAATCTCCTCCCCCACTTCCAAAAACCATTGGTCTACTAAAAATACTAAATCCTCTCCCCTAAAGAGTCTCTCAATGGAGATAAATTCAAGAGGTAATTCCCCCCTCTCTCTCTTTTCCTTTAATTTCCTTTCAATTTCAAGTTCTTTTCTTAATATATTCCCACCTATACTCATTTTAATGGTATGTTAACTCTGTTATCTTACATATAATGGAATTTTATGATGCTAATGGTATAATATATCATCAAACCCCCTTCTCCTCTTCTTTTTATTTTAGAAAGGAAAACATAGTTCGTGAGGTGTTAATTTATCACCTTCAAGAACAACATGTTTTAATTTTCCTTTACCACATTCAGATCTGGTCATGTAACTGTTTTTATGGTTGAACCAGATTATAGTATATTTATTATATCCTATTTAATGTTTTTTAACTAACTTATTAATATAATACTAAATGATTAAATGAAACAAGTACGTTGTGGTTGAAAACCCGCCAAAATTAATCCAAGCGCTTATCATCAAAATTTTATCTAATGATTCATCATCATGGTACATAATAAAATACATTATGATATCATTTATACCTATTTAATGTCACTAATATTATTTATTAACAATTCTGGTTTTTATCCACTCTTTATACAAACTTCCTTTCATGAATACAAGTGAATCGTTCATGAAAACTATGAAAACGAACGTTCCCGAACAATGAATTTAAACTCTATAACTCATCCAAAAGTCCATAAATGAAATTAATAAAACCATAATGAATATTACTAATGTATAAAAGGTTTTTTTAATTTTAATTAATTAATCTATCATGGTTATATATGACATTAAAGTGAATAAATCATTCGGATACAAGGTAAGGGGAAATTCTCAAACCCAACTTTCTTTCTTCAGGTTCTCCCTCTTGCACTCCATTTTCAGTATGGTTACTCCTTAAAAATAATTTTTTCATAATTATCTTAACTTTTTTTGGATATACATTTTTTCCACTAGATTTTATGTCAAACAAAATGTTTTCCAAAAGAACTCTTATGTCAAAAACACACCCTTTACTTATCACTCAAGGTTGATGGTTCTTGTATCAAGTATGACATTCCCTCTTTCTTTTGGGAACCCAAAGTTTATGAATGTGTTCTTATGAGATGAAACCCATTACTTTATATGGTTTATTTATGTTCATTATTTATATATTTTCTATGTGGCATGCATGATAATGAAAATTTTATGATGTGACGGGTGTGCCCATAATTATATAGCATAATATGAATGTTTGAATGTGACGGGTGCACCCGAAATTATACAGCGCTCAAATGCATTGGGTAAAGTGATTAATATCATGAGTTAAAGTGAAATTATGTGTTAACATGATGCAATATTTGTTCATAACTATGTGTTGTATTTGACCACTAAGACATGATGTTTTATTTTTATGCATTTCCACATTTCAAGTCTTTTATTAATGCTTACTATCATGTTCATGATCCTATGCCTATGTTATGATTATTCTCACCCATTGTTATATTGTTCATATCTATCCTCTTATTGGGATTTTATCTCACCCCTTTTTGATGTATATCTTCAAAATAATACTTGTACTAAGGAGTATTCAATGGCCAATAAGAAGCTATAGAAGAAGTAATTAAATAAATGTTTATGTTTTATGTTGTAAAAGTTATGTATGATCCTAGTTTTCCAAGACACTAAACCTTTGGATACTATATGTGTAATGATATTATGTTATTTATATTTAAAATTATGTAATATTATTGTAAGGAAAAGTTGGGTCGTTGTAGTTGGTATCAGATCAAGGTTTAGTTAGTTGGGGAATTAGTATTAGTGAACCCTAGGGAAAACCTCTAGTGTGAGACTAAGTAAAAATGTCACATGAGATGATTTTCTAAATATAGGGATCCCATAAGATCTTATTTTAGTTTAAATTGAACAAATGAGTAATTTATTTATTCATGACTCGTTGACTTATGTTTTTTTCTAACCTTTTCTATTTTAGAAAATGGTGGGAACTAAGAGAAACCAGGCCAATAACCCATGCAAAGTCCAATGCAATGATTTCCCAAATGAAATACCCAATACTTTGGGAGGTGGAGTTCAAAATTTCATGGTGATTATTACCCAACTATCTCAGGTTGTAAATAATAACCTGAATAATGAGGAACATTCTCCTTCACCAAAGAGGTATAAACTGGATAACGAGTGTTTTATGAGGAAACGACCATCGATGTTTAGTGGATCTTCTGATGCACTTGTTGTGGAACAATGGGTAAAGTCCATGGAGAAGATATTTTTTGTGCTTCACTATTCTGAGAGGGAGAAGGTGACAATGGATGTTTATCACCTAGATGGAGAGGCCGATCAATGGTGTGAATTGATTAAGAACACCAAGACAAGAGATTAAATTGAAGAGATGGAATGGGAAGACTTTAAGATCATGTTTCTTAAAAAGTATTTCTCATTAACTCTTCATAAAAATATAAAGAGATAATTCATAGAGATTGAGAAAAAGGAAGGAAAATATATCACGACCTACAAAGTGAATTTCACAAGGCTTACAAGGTACGCTTTGGGTTTTGTCATAAAAAATGATAGCAAAATTGATAGATTATTTAGTGGATTAAAACCACACCTTCGAATGGCTCTTGTAATTTTAGACTTTGGGAGTTATGAAGAAGTTGTTAGATGAGATCTAAAAGTAGAGATGGATTTTGGAGAAGGGTCCCATGTCTATGGTGATAATAAATGAAATGTGGAGTTTCATGCCAGAAGATCTAATGACAAAGGTGGAAATAAAACTCAACCACCCCCATTTAAAAAATGTGTGAAGAAGTATCATAGGAATTGTCTCAAAGGGAGAGGGAAATTATTCAAGTGTGGTAGATAAGGCCATAAAGATCGTGAATTTAAAAAATACATGACAAGGTAAGAGAATGTGGTGGAGGAAAGGAGAGCACCACCCATGGTATGATGCTACAACTATAGGGAGAAAGGGCACTATACAATCCAGTGTACAAAACCTCAAGTCCTTGAGGTAAATCAGCATCAACAACCACAAAATCCAAAGGAACAAGGGAAGTCGCATTCCATCACTACTGTGAAATTTGAGCATGAAAACGAAGTCATACAAGTTACACTTCCTATTCACTAAAGAATGGAAAAAGTCTTATTTGATTCTGTTTCTATGCATTCCTTTATATCTTGCAAGTTTTCTAGAACTATAGAATCGAATCCCCAAAACCTTTAAGTAGAGATATCTATAAAAACACTGAGTGGTGAAATTATTGAAACCCAAATGTTTGACTCTTATCCAGTTGGCGTATGTGGGAGGATTCTTCCAAAAAATCTTGTAATACTTTCCTTGGTGGAATTAGACACTATAATGGGAATGGATTGGATATAATTATATAGATCACATATAAACTATTAGGAAAAGGAAATATCATTTCATATTTTGAACTATCCCATGATTCTCTACAAATATAAGGAGGATCATGAATCTCCTTTGAAAAATCCTTCAATGGTGTGGGTGTTGATTCCCTGTGAAGAAGAATACCTTTCTCAAATGGTTGACTCAAAGAAAAGTATTGACCTAGTAGAAATTCCCATCATGAGGGAATATGATAATGTATTTCCTGAAGAGTTACCCGAACTTCCCCCAGACCATGAGGTATAGTTCTCCATATAACTTATACCCGGAGCTACTCCTGTCTCAAAGTGTCCCTGTAGGATGGATCCTATCGAACTGGAGGAGTTAAAGAAGTAGCTACAATAACATTTGTACAAAGGTTTCATATTCCCTAGTGCATCACCTTGGGGTGCACCAGTGCTCTTTGTGAATAAGAAGGATGGAAAAATAAAGTTGTGTATCAATTATCGGTAACTCAACAAGATAACCATAAAGAAAAAGTTTCCTCTTCCAAGGATTGATGACTTGTTTGATCAGTTAATATGAGATCAATACTTCCCAAAGGTGTATCTTCATTGTGGATATCATCAGCTAAAGGTAAAGAATAAAGATATTCAGAAGACTGTCTTCCGTACAAGGTATGGGCACTATGAGTTTCTGGTGATTCCCTTCAGACTTACTAATTCCCCTCAAATATTCATGGTCTTGATGAATAGTGTCTTTAGACATTACCTTGAAAAAAAATTGGTAGTGTTTATCAATTATATTCCCATATACTCCAAGAGAAAGGAGGAACATGAAGAACATCTAAGGCTTGTGTTGGCAACATTAATGAAGGATAAGTTGTATGCCAAGTTTAGCAAGTATGAATGTTAGATCCAGAAAGTTGCATTCTCAGGACATGTGACCACAAGAGAGGTAATTTTTTTGGACCCTACAAAAATGAAGGTGATTGAGGAATGGTCCAGACCCTTTAGTGTCATAGAAATTCATAGTTTTTTTATATTATTTGGGTATTACAGATGTTTTGTGAGTAATTTCTCACGATTGTCTAGCCCGCTAACTAAGTTAACAAGGAAAGGGGCGAAGTGTGTCTAGACGAATGATTGTGAGGAAAGCTTCAAGGATCTAAAGAGAGGGTTGATCATGGCACCTGTACTCACATTACTGAAAAGTGGAGAAATTTTTTTGATATACAGTGATGCTTAAAAGAAATTATTGGGTTGTGTACTTATGAAAAATAATAATGTGATATCCTATGCCTCACAAAAGTTTAAGATCCATGAGAATAACTACCCGACACATGATCTAGAGCTGGAATCCGTGATTTTTGCCTTGAAAATATGGCAGCACTAACTTTATGGTGAGAATTGTGACATATACACCAACCACAAGAGCCTAAAGTATATATTCACACATAAGGTTATCAACATGCCTCAATGTATATGGTTAGAGATAATCAAGGAATATGATTTCTCTATTCACTATCATCCTGGAAAGGTGAACAAGGTAGCTAATACTCTAAGCAGAAAAGAACCTGCTACTTTATCCATGTTACAGATTGAGAAAGACCCTATCTTCTTGGATATGCAAATGATGGATTTGGAAATCATAAAGGAAGGGGATAAATCCTACCTTGGCCAAAATATTATGAAACCAACAATCCAAGAGATGATTAAATAGGAACAAGGGGATGATATGGAGTTACAAAAGAAGGTGAATGAAGTAAAGGAAAAGAAGATGCAAGAGTTCCATTATAGCATCCCGCCTTTTTATCACATAAACTTTCATTACATTTTACAAAACTGAGGATCTTTAAGGTTTAGTGTCTTGGAAACCAGGAACTTAAAACATGAAACAACAAAAAAACATTCTTCTTAAACACTTGAAAGGCTTCTCCTTATGTTCATCCTAGGTTCATTACTGCATCTCATAACCTGGGGACATACATCAAAGGAAAGGGTGAGCAGAAGGCCCAGTAAGGGAAACAAGAGAAACATTTTACATGTGATCTTGAGATACTTCAATAAGGAGATGAGAATAACTTTAAGTCAAGAGAAAGAAATAATGAGATACATCATAATAAAAATAACATTTTTCATAACTTGAAGATGTGGCTGCAACATGTAATATTGACAATCACTTCGTTTCACCAAGGTCCATCCCCAAGGTGTCGTTAAAAATTACAAAGGTTATTCACCATGGCGTCGTTAAAAAAAATGGTCATCTCTAGAGATTAAGTCTTTACCCAATGCATTAGAGCGCTATCTGGTCGCACCCTTAAACTGTAATCTCTTGTGGTTACATCATTATCCAATGCAATGGGGCGCTATCAGGGCGCACCCTTAAATTTTCCTTTATTATCATGTGAGCCACATATATCATCATCAAAAATTTCATAAATAACCCATATAGCATAAAATAAATGGGTTTCATTTCATAATCATAATGTTTTAAAAATTGCTTTAAAGACATGATCTTTATGTCACTTTAAACCCACAGAAAGGGAAAGAGGGTTTCATGTATGTAAATACCAGAATTTAAAATAGAACATTTTGGTATATATGTGAATACCCATTTAAAAAATAAGAGCTTTTAGTATTCACTTTATAACATAAAATAATTTTGAGAAAAGAGAGGGAGGCACTTTGAGACGAAAATTTTGCAGCATAACGGCTATGTTTCGGGGTTTTAGAAAACATTGAGAAGAGAGGGGACATGGGTCAAACATTCATAAATGACCCATCAAACAGTAGAGGGACAAAATATAAGGGATTTAAGAACATGGTAATGAAATTTGAAAATATACCATATGAAATGAAGAACATGAAAGGAAGAAAAAATAAGATTTCTCTTGTGAGAATTCGGCATCCCAACGGCATCACTTAAACTTCAACAAAATTGAATTGACAAGGTCAAATAGGGTCTCTCATCATATGAACATAAGAGTCCAGTATGATAGATATAGAGATCATACCCCAACATAATAGAAAGGAACTTGAAAGAATTGACATGAAAGTATAACTTCAAAACAAGAAGGGTGAAGAACCACTTAAAAATTCGGCAGCCTAATGGCTCCACTTAAAACTTCAAAATACTGAATTGAAGAGATCAAATGGGGTATCTCATCATATGTTCATAAAAGATCAGTATGATAGATATAGAGATCATACCCCAACATAACAAAAAGTAACTTGAAATAATTGACATGAAAGTAGAACTTCAAAACGAGAATGGTGGAGAACCACTTAAAAATTCGGCAGCCTAACGGCGCCACTTAAAACTTCAAAATAATGAATTGAAGAGATCAAATGGGGTATCTCATAATATGGTCATAAAATATCAGTATGATAAATTTAGAGATCATACCCCAACATAATAAAAAGGAACATGAAATACTTTACATGAAAATAGATCTTGAAAAATGAGAAGGGAGAAAGAATCCATTACAAAAAATTCGGCAGCCTAACGGCGCCACTTAAAACTTCATAAAACGAAATAATGAGAGTAAGAGGGGATCACTCATTATATGAACATGAAAAGGGAAGTAATAGGAGTATAAAAGAACATCCTCCAACATAAGAACATGGAGCATAAAAGGAATGACATAAAAGAGATTACTTGAAAAGAAAGAGAGAGGTCGGATCCCTTACCTTAAAATGTAATTCTTAAACCTCAAAGGTTGGGACCTTGAGGGCTTGGGGGCACCTTGGGAGGACTCCTTGGGAGGTAATGAGACCTTAACTTCGTTGCGGAAGAGTGGGGAGTCGAATGGATGAGAGGAGGGCTTGGTATTTATAGGGAAAGTGAGGGGACAAGGCATTAATGGCCAAGGGACACCTCACATGTGCTTTTCTCAAACCCATGTGCTCTCCCTTGGAATTTACTATGGAGTTAGGCCACATGGGGCCCCCAAAACAATAATTCATCACCCTTGGGCCAACCCTTAAAATATCTCATGAAATCATCATGACACAGTTATGATGTCATTAAACATACCGAAACCCTAAAACTGTATTTTTACTATTCACTGAAAATTCAACTTTCTCAGAAAGATCCCAAAATTTCACCTTAATCAAATATCAATGCTCTGATTTCAAAAATTAACTCCATTTTATAAAAATAATTTTCTAAATATTTTTAATTTATTTTTTAAATAAATACACTATTCATCGAAAATTCATTTTTTCAGAAAAAACCCCAAAAATTACCATAACATAATATCGGTGCTCTGAGTTCAAAAATGAAATCCATTTTATAAAAATAATTTTCTAAATATTTTTAATTTAATTTTTTAATTAAAAAACACTATTCACCTGAAAATATTAATACTTGAATAATAATTTATGAAACCGTTATTTAACCATTTTATTGAATCACATTACTTAATCAAGGTGCCTAGATTATTTTAAAACTTTCTTTAAGTGAAATTACTAATTCATTTGGTCACATTACTAATCCTAATCATAAAATCACTATTCATAATTTACTATTCATCAAAAATCAAGTTCATCTTATTAGACTCTAAATTTTGTACTGAACATAATTGTAGAAGACCATTTTTTGAAAATCATTACACATTTTTAATTATTTAAGGTTTACATAAACATTTTTAAAATATCCTTTTTCTAAAATTCATAAAAAATATGCATACTATATTTATCCGGTCATTTGAAAATTCATAAACATCATCATAAGAAGAAATCCCAATTTTTATTTAAAACAAAGGATTACACAAGGCAGTTACGGTCTTCTTACATAGCCCCTTATCACACCAGCATAGGAACTAAGTGTAAGGTGTGCTAAGGTGAGAGAGTCCGAGGGAGGCTCGGCCAACATTGCCCGAGTAGTAATTTCTATCAGTTTGAACTTCTCGCGAAGGCGATTCCGTTCTAGCTTCACATGATGAAGTTCGGCTTGGGTTTGGTCTAGAGCACAGCCCAATGGTGCTACCTCCTTCCCAAGTTCTGTTAGATGGGCTTCGATCGGTCCAAGACTACTAGGTGAGGTCATTGAATCTTCTTTCTATAATAATTAACCAAGATTTCTTGTATTTAGAGACAATAACCAAAACATTTTGTTCACAGTGGTCATATTGACCGATGGTCATATAACAGTCAGAACCCAATGGTCTCATTTTAATTATAATCATGTTTATCAAATAAAACAATTTTGTTGAGTATAAAAATAAAATAAAATAACACATGAAATTAGGAAACAAGATTTATTCAAAATTTCGGGCCGTTACAATCTTCCCCCCTTAAGAAATTGCATCCTCGCAATTTTAAAAAATTGGGTTTTGAAATTTCATTGAAAGTCCCACATCGGAAAAAGAGTCAGTGACACCATTACTTTAAAAGAAAGAAAAGGAAGTACAAAGGCCACCCGAGTTTACTCATATTAGGATTCCATGTAGGAAACATGGACATGGAGGAGAAAACAAAGGGTCACGTCCTAAAGGATAGTGATAGAAAACATGATTAGGAGGAAGTTAACCACCATAAAATCCCAAAATTATGATGTGTGTAAGCGGTCTTCGATTACCTAGTAGGAAACGTAAACCAACAACGTTTTTGTTTTACGTTCCTTTTCATAACTTTGAGGAATTCATTTGCAACATAGAACAAAAACATAAGTAAATATATCTACATTCATGTAGAGTTTCATCCTTTAATAAGTTTCTACCCAAAACTAATCTTTTCTCCAAACTATGAGCATTCAAAACTACTTGGTCTCATCAAAACACAAGAATCATCTTCTAGAGAATCAAAAAATCCACAAAAGATCAACTATCTATTTCTTTTATCTTTAAACATTATTCCAAAAATAGAAAGGGTAAGGTAAAACAACTCTTCAAAAAGAATCCCATAGGAATGGAAACTACTTTTAAATCTTCAAAGTTCCATGGTACTACCCAAAGTTCATCATAGACCATTCCGTAAATAATGGTCCTTAAGATTCCTCAAAATAAACCAAACTAAGATTGAAACCCAAATACAAGAAGGATTTGATAACATAGTCTTCCAAAATAAACTTCATTGTTCATCTCCAAACAACATCAACCAATCCTAACATCTTATAACAAAAGTATCTAACCTAAACATATTTAACCCAAGATAGGTTAATCATTCCCATAAGTAACCTAAATTACTATAAGTACACCTTAAATTCATCGATTCTTCAAAATATAAGTCAACCTTACTCCTCAATGAAAATACCGTTGTAATCTATTTACCTCGATCATATAGGGTCCCCAAAATAGTGAACGTCTTCCAAAATAAAAATCATATTTTAATCCCCTAATCATCTCTGTCATATTAATACGACAATCGTCGCATTTCCTATCACATTGGTTGTTGGGAAATGTTCTTCCATTTCCCACCATTCACTAAGAAGAGAAAGCAAAATTAGGGGCTTAAGTACTTAGCCAATAATCATGAAAAGGAACTGAAAGCATATACGGATAACTTGTAGAATAAAATTATACCCTAACTTGTGATCCCCTAGGTTCCAATATAGGTTATCCATGATCATATATTCTTATGTGAATCTTTATTTTATTTTATCTTTGTTCCTTTAACAATGGTTCATACTAATCTTATGGATTTACCAAAGCATATCCCTCGGGAGTGTTGTAACCAAGAGTGCAGCAAGGCCCGTTGTCGTGTACCAGTTCCCCTTCGAGTCTAGCTCAAAGCGGTGTTTTTGGGTTTTACCCCTATGTACATCTGTGCCAGAGCCACCTCTACCTACTCGTATCCAGAGAGGGATGTATTTTCTTGGCAACCCCTTACTCAATACTCACCAAAATACCAGGAAGATTTCCTATATTTTAACTTTTCTATAGGCTTCTTCCTAAAGTTTTCATATCCTAATTTCCACAAATAACTAAACCATCCTTTGATACCAACTATAGCATCCCGCCTTTTTATCACATAAACTTTCATTACATTTTACAAAACTGGGGATCTTTAAGGTTTAGTGTCTTGTAAACCAGGAACTTAAAAGATGAAACAACAAAAAAAACATTCTTCTTAAACACTTGAAAGGCTTCTCCTTATGTTCATCCTAGGTTCATTACTGCATCTCATAACCTGGGGACATACATCAAAGGAAAGGGTGAGAAGAAGGCCCAGTAAGGGAAACAAGAGAAACATTTTACATGTGATCTTGAGATACTTCAATAAGGACATGAGAATAACTTTAAGGCATGAGAAAGAAATAATGAGATACATCATAATAAAAATAACATTTTTCATAACTTGAAGATGTGGCTGCAACATTTAATATTGAAAATCGCTTCGTTTCACCAAGGTCCATCCCCAAGGTGTCGTTAAAAATTACCAAGGTTATTCACCATGGCGTAGTTAAAAAAATGGTCATCTCTCGAGATTAAGTCTTTACCCAATGCATTAGAGCGCTATCTGGGCGCACCCTTAAACTGTAATCTCTTGTGGTTACATCATTATCCAATGCAATGGGGCGCTATCAGGGCGCACCCTTAAATTCTCCTTTATTATCATGTGATCCACATATATCATCATCAAACATTTCATAAATAACCCATATAGCATAAAATAAATGGGTTTCATTTCATAATCATAATGTTTTAAAAACTGCTTTAAAGACATGATCTTTATGTCACTTTAAACCCACGGAAAGGGAAAGAGGGTTTCATGTATGTAAATCCTAGAATTTAAAACAGAACATTTTGGTATATATGTGAATACCCCTTTAGAAATAAGATCTTTGAGTATTCACTTTATAACATAAAATAATTTTGAGAAAAGAGGGGGCGGCACTTTGAGACGAAAATTCTGCAGCATAACGGCTATGTTTCGGGGTTTTAGAAAACATTGAGAAGAGAGGGGACATGGGTCAAACATTCATAAATGACCCATAAAACAGTATAGGGACAAAATATAAGGTATTTAAGAACATGGTAATGAAATTTGAAAATATACCATACGAAATGAAGAACATGAAAGGAAGAAAAAATAAGATTTCTCTTGTGAGAATTCGGCAGCCCAACGGCGTCACTTAAACTTCAACAAAATTGAATTGACAAGGTCATATAGGGTCTCTCATCATATGAACATAAGAGTCCAGTATGATAGATATAGAGATCATACCCCAACATAATAGAAAGGAACTTGAAAGAATTGACATGAAAGTAGAACTTCAAAATGAGAAGGGTGAAGAACCACTTAAAAATTCGGCAGCCTAACGGATCCACTTAAAACTTCAAAATACTGAATTGAAGAGATCAAATGGGGTCTCTCATCATATGGTCATAAAAGATCAGTATTATAGATATAGAGATCATACCCCAACATAACAAAAAGTAACTTGAAATAATTGACATGAAATTCAAAACGAGAATGGTGGAGAACCACTTAAAAATTCGGCAGCCTAACGGCGCCACTTAAAACTTCAAAATACTGAATTGAAGAGATCAAATGGGGTCTCTCATCATATGTTCATAAAAGATCAGTATGATAAATTTAGAGATCATACCCCAATATAATAAAAAGGAACATGAAATACTTTACATGAAAATAGATCTTGAAAAATGAGAAGGGAGAAAGAATCCATTACAAAAATTTCGGCAGTCTAACGGCGCCACTTAAAACTTCATAAAACGAAATAATGAGAGTAATAGGGGATCACTCATTATATGAACATGAAAATGGAAGTAATAGAAGTATAAAAGAACATCTTCCAACATAAGAACATGGAGCATAAAAGGAATGACATAAAAGAGATTACTTGAAAAGAAAGAGAGAGGTCGGATCCCTTACCTTAAAATGTAACTCTTAAACCTCAAAGGTTGGGACCTTGAGGGATTGGGGGAACCTTGGGAGGACTCCTTGGGAGGTAATGAGACTAGAACTTCGTTGGGGAAGAGTGGGGAGTCGAATTGATGAGAGGAGGTCTTGGTATTTATAGGGAAAGTGAGGGGACAAGGCATTAATCGCCAAGGGACACCTCACATGTGCTTTTCTCAAACCCATGTGCTCTCCCTTGGCATTTACCATGGAGTTAGGACACATGGGCCCCCCAAAACAATAATTCATCACCCTTGGCCGGACAACCCTTAAAATATCTCATGACATCATCATGACACAGTTATGATGTCATTAAACATACCGAAACCCTAAAACTGTATTTTTACTATTCACTGAAAATTCAACTTGCTCAGAAAGATCCCAAAATTTCACCTTAATCAAATATCAATGCTCTGATTTCAAAAATTAACTCCATTTTATAAAAATAATTTTCTAAATATTTTTAATTTATTTTTTAAATAAATACACTATTCATCAAAAATTCATTTTTTCAGAAAAAACCCCAAAAATTACCATAACATAATATCAGTGCTCTGAGTTCAAAAATGAAATCCATTTTATAAAAATAATTTTCTAAATATTTTTAATTTAATTTTTTAATTATAAAACACTATTCACCCGAAATGATTAATACTTGAATAATAATTTATGAAACCGTTATTTAACCATTTTATTGAATCACATTACTTAATCAAGGTGCCTAGATTATTTTAAAACTTTCTTTAAGTGAAATTACTAATCCATTTGGTCACATTACTAATCCTAATCATAAAATCACTATTCATAATTTACTATTCATCAAAAATCAAGTTGATCTTATTAGAATCCAAATTTTATACTGAACATAATTGTAGAAGACCATTTTTTGAAAATCATTACACATTTTTAATTATTTAAGGTTTACATAAACATTTTTAAAATATTCTTTTTCTAAAATTCATCAAAAATATGCATACTATATTTATCCGGCCATTTCAAAATTCATAAACATCATCATAAGAAGAAATCCCAATTTTTATTTAAAACAAAGGATTACACAAGGCAGTTATGGTCTTCTTACATAGCCCCTTATCACACCAGCATAGGACCTAAGTGTAAGGTGTGCTAAGGTGAGAGAGTCCGAGGGAGGCTCGGCCAACATTTCCCGAGTAGTAATTTCTATCAGTTTGAACTTCTCGTGAAGGCGATTCCATTCTAGCTTCACATGATGAAGTTCGGCTTGGGTTTGGTCCAGAGCAAAGCCCAATGGTGCTACCTCCTTCCCAAGTTCTGTTAGATGGGCTTCGATCAGTCCAAGACTACTAGGTGGGGCCATCGAATCTTCTTTCTATAATAATTAACCAATATTTCTTGTATTTAGAGACAATAATCAAAACATTTTGTTCACAGCGGTCATATTGACCGATGGTCATATAACAGTCAGAACCCAATGGTCTCATTTTAATTATAATCATGTTTATCAAATAAAACATTTTTGTTGAGTATAAAAATAAAATAAAATAACACATGAAATTAGGAAACAAGATTTATTCAAAATTTCGGGCCTTTAAATCCATATCAATGATAATGGTATGATTCGGTTTGGAATGTGGATTTGTGTGCCTTTATCACCTTGGATAAAGAATGAGCTATTAGAAAATTCACATAGCTCAACATTCTCTATCCATCCTGGTAACACCAAGATGTATGGAGATCTCCAAGAACACTTCTGGTGGGATAACATGAAGAAGGAGATTGCAGAATATATCTCAAGGTGCATGGTATGTCAGCAAGTTAAAGACGAGAGAAAAAAGTCCAAAGGGATGATGCAACCATTGTTTATACCCATGTGTAAATGGGAGAATGCCACTATAGACTTTGTCACAAGTCTCTTAGGGACGTCGAAGGTAAATAATGTGATACGGGTTGTGGTTGACCGACTCACCAAGAATGCCCATTTTATCACTATTCGGGAAGATCTCTCACTTAAAAAACTTGCAAATATATATTTGAAGGAAGTGGTGAGACTGGATGGTGTTCCCCTCTTGATTGTCTCTGATCATGATCCAAGGTTCACATATAAATTCTAGAGGAGTCTTCAATGTGCTTTGAGTACTGAATTAAATTTCATCACGGCCTATCACCCTCAAACGGATGGCCAATATAAAAGGACTATTCATATTCTTGAAGACATGCTAAGAGAATGCTCTTTAGAATTCAAAGGTGGATGGGATTAGCATCTCTCATTGGTTGAGTTCTCATACAACAATAGCTTCCACTCGAGTATTAAAATGGCTCCATGTGAAGCTCTATATGGAAAGCGATGTAGAACTCCAACCTATTGATATGAAGTTGGGGAAATAAATCTACTTAGATTTAATCTTGTACATGAGATGATAGAGAAGGTTAAATCCATCCAAAAACATATCAAAGATGCTCATAGTAGGTAAAATAGCTATGCCGACAACTATCGAAGGGACTTAGATTTCAATATTGTAGATAAGGTCTTACTTTGAATATTACCATGGAAGAGAGTCATGCGATTTGGGAAGAAAGGGAAGCTAATCCCAAGGTACGTTGGCTCCTATGAGATTCTAGACCGCATAGGATTTGTGGACTATCAGCTTTCACTTCCACCAAATATGGCTCAAGTTAATGATGTGTTTTATTTATCACTCTTGAGGAATTACATGCGGGATCCCTCACATGTACTTAACCCAGTAGTGGTACAACTGGAAGATGATCTCTCCTATGAGGAGCATCCAGTAAAGATTCTGGAAAGGATAGATAAAGTTCTACACAACAAGACAACCCACCTTGTCAAAGTTTTTTGGAGGAACCATAAGTATAAAGAAGAAACTTGGGAACTAGAGGATGAAATGAAATAGAAGTACCCTCACCTATTTTTGTAAAATGAAATTTTGAGGGTGAAATTTTAAAAGGGAGGAAGAATGTAACGACTAAAACTTTTATCAATGGTATTTCTACCTTATTATAAGCAATGTTACATAGTATAATGAAAATAAAATAACTTAGAGAGACCATAATAAAATCTTATAAATAAGGAATTAATGAGATAAGAATTCTTTTTAGAAGTTAAGGAACCTAAACTGATGAAATAGTAACTTAAACTTAAGAATAGTAATATGACCCTTACTAATAGTAAACTGACCAAATGAATCATGAACTCACCCATGTTAGTATAAATAAAATTTAGACCTCATATAAGTGAAAATATTACATAATTATATCATAGAATAAGTAAGTAAATATTTTAAAAAAATATTAAATAAGTTTTGGTATTTTCATAAGTCATAAATATTTAATTACAATTTAATTTAATAATTTAATACTAAATTTATTTTTATAAAATTAATTCATAAACTGTTATTTTTATTTATTATGATTATAAGATAATTTTTTGAGACCTTAATTAATTTTTCAAAGTGTTGGAAAAGTAGTTTTATTTCAAAAACTGTAATTTACAAGAAAATGGTTATTTTAATTAAAAATTATATTACTCATATTTAGAAAATTATTTTGGAAAAATGGAGTTCATTTTTGAATTCTACACATCGAAAAATGGTTAGGTTTATTTTTTGGTATTTTTTTAAAATACTTGAATTTTTTAGGAATAGTGAAATATGATAATTTACAAAATAAGTTAAATTCATGACTTATAGAGTCATGGGTGATGTTTTTCTGATTTAAGCACATTTGGTTCAGATTCACATGATCAAATTACTTTATTTAGTCATGAAACCCTCACTATTGATTGTATTGAGGGAAATTAATAAACTAATTATTAAAATGTTTGGAAAACACCCCTTCCCTCCACTATAAATACCACCCCTCACACCCTCATTTCCTCACACCTCTCAAGATTTAATATCTATCCAAATTTTGACCAAAACTCTTCTCAATATCCTCCCCCATGTACAGAAACCCTTGGTCTCATCAAAAGACCAAACCCTTTTCCCTAAAGAGTCTCTCAAAGGAGATAAATTCAAGTGGTAATTCCCCCCTCTCACTCTTTTCCTTTAATTTCCTTTCAATTTCAAATTCTTTTCTTAATCTCTTCCCACCTATACTCATCCAAATGGTATGTTAACTCTATTATCTTACATATACTGTAATGTTATGATGATAATGGTATGATATATCATCTAACCCCCTTCTACTATTCTTTTTATTTTAGAAAGGAAAATATTGTTCGTGAGGTGTTAATTTATCACCTTCAAGAACGACATGTTTTAATTTTCCTTTAACACCTTCATATCTAGTCATAAAACCATTTTAATGGTTGAACCAAACTATATTATATGTATTATATCCTATTTAATGTTCTGGAACTGACTTATGTACATAATACTTTATGATTAAATGAAACATGTACATTGTGGTTGAAAAACCGCCAAAATTTATCCAAACGCTTATCATAAAAAATTTATATAATGATTCATCCTCATGGTACATAATAAAATCTATTATGAGATCATTTTTAAATCTTTAATTTCACTAATATTATGTATTAATAATTCTGGTTTTTATCCACTCTTTATACAAACTTCCATTCATGAATACAAGTGAATCGTTCATGAAAACTATGAAAATGAACGTTCCCGAACAATGAATTTAAACTCTAAACTCATCCAAAATCCCATAAATGAACTTAATAAAACCATAATAAAAATTATCAATGTATAAAAATTTATTTAATTTTTAATTAGTGAATCTAATGTGGTTCTATAGAACATTAAATTGAAGAAAGTGTTTGGATACAAGGTAAGGGTAAATTCTCGAACCCAACTTTATTTCTTTGGGTTCTCGCTTTTTTAGTCCATTTTTGATATGGTTACTCATTAAAAATTATTTTTTCATCATTATCTTACCTTTTCTGGTATATACATGTTTTCCATTGGAGTTTATGTCAAACAAATTTTTTTCCAAAATAACTCTTCTTTCAAAAACACACCTTTTACTTCTCACTCAAGGTTGATGGTTCTTGTATCAAGTATGACATTCCCTCTTTCTTTTGGGAATCCAAAGTTTAAAAATGTGTTCTTATGAGATAAAAACCATTCCTTTACATGGATTATTTATGTTCATTATTGATATATGTTCTATGTTTCATGCATGATAATGAAAATTTTATGATGTGACGAGTGCGCCCCAAATTATATAGTGAAATATGAATGTTTGAATGTGACGGGTGCACCTGGAATTATAAAACAATCCAATACATTAAGTAAAGTGATGAATCGCATGAGTTAAATTGAAATTATGTGTGAAAATTTTTCTAGATTTTTTCACAAGTATGTACGGTAGTTGACCACTAAGACTTGATGTTTCATTTTTATGCATTTCCACATTTCATGTCTTTTATTAATGTCCACTATCATATTCATGATACTATGCCTATGTTATGATTATGCTCACCCATTATTATATTGTTCATATCTATCCTCTTACTGGGCTTTTATCTCACCCCTTTTTGATGTATATCCTTAGGAGACTACTTGTACTAAGGGGTATTCAAGGGCCAATAAGAAGCTAGAGAAGAAGGAATTAAATAAATTTTTATGTTTTATGTTGTAAAATTTATGTATGATCCTAGTTTTCGAAGAAACTAAACCTTTGGATCCTGGTAGTGTGATTCTATTATGTTGTTTATATTTAAAATGATGTAATAGTAATGTAAGGAAAATATGGTTCACTATAAAATTCATGTACCAGTCTAGGGTAATAAGGTATTTCATTATTTGAGAACCAGTCCAACCATCCTTGCATCTACAGCACATTTAACAAGATAGACTTACTTGTTAACAACCAGTCTAAATACACTTCTTTCTTAGTAATTACCACACAATTTTCAAGTCCTTGATGAATAGGTTTATACTTTCTCGATTCTTCTTTCTGTCTCTTTGTAGGTTGTGACTTGTCTATAGATCCTTCCAAGAATCATTTTACTCTAACTATCTCGAGGGTTTGGTTGAAGGTAAGAAGGTGAAAGGGTAAAAGGTAAAGAGAGATTAAGGGTAAGAGTGTGAGAGTGGAAGACCGAAAGTAAGAAGTAAGTATGTTTGACTTGATTTTATCATTTAGGGTTTTATAAACCATAAATTGATTAATCTGGGTCAGATAAAAAGAAATAAGTAAAACATAGTTATTTTGAAAAAATAAAAATAGTTGGAAAGTTATATCAGTGATTGGCCATCAGTGAGACATCATCGGTGTCAATAATACACTATCAGTGTGACACTATCTGTGTTGGAATGAAACTTTCATCATGACACTACATTGTCGGCATGACACTATTGGTGTCTTCATGACACTGTCAGCATGACACTGTCGGCATGACACTGTTGGTGTCGGCATGATATTGTCAACATGACACTGTCAGCATGACACTGTCAGCTTGACACTATTAGTCTGCGAGACATCACCAGTGTCCTATCAGTGATTCATCCAAACTAAGTTTTAACAAAGAGTTATTAACTATAGGTCCTCAAAAAGTAATCATCCCTAATTCATGTCTGATATAACTTGTTCCTTCATAGTTTAATGGATTAGTAAATATATCAGCAAGTTGATGTTCTGTGCTAATAAATTAAAGAGTTATATCACCTTTTTTATTATTATCTCTCAAAAAGTGATGTATTACATCAATATGTTTTTTTCTAGAGTGATAAATAGGATTATTTGATATTTTAATAGCACTTATATTGTCACAGTTAATAGGGACATGTCTAAACTGATATCTGTAATCTAGAAAAGTGTGTTTCATCTACAAAATCTGAGCACAGAAACTACCAATATCTATGTATTCATCCTCATCTATATATAATTCAATATAATTTTGCTTTTTACTACACCAAGATACTAAAGACATGTCTAAAAAGTTACATGTTCTAGAGGCTCTTTTTCTATCTAACTTACAACCACCAAAATCAGCATCTGAATAACTAACTAAATCAAATGTTTTTCCTCTAGGGTAGAACAATCCTAAATTGGTAGTATACTTGAGGTATTTGAAAATTATTTTAATATCATTTAAATGGGATTATTTGAGATTTTCTTGAAAATGGGCACACATACAAACACTAAACACAATATCAGGCCAACTAGCAGTTAAGTAAAGTATACTTCCAATCATCCCTCTATAATTGGTTTGATCAACAGATTTATCATTTTCATCAAGGTCCAACTTACAAGTGGTATTCATTGGAGTATCACTACATTTTTTACTATCAAATCCAAACCTTTTTAAAAGATATTTAATGTATTTACTTTGATTTAAAATAATACCTTCTTTATTTTGAAAGATTTAAAATTCAAGAAAGAATTTGAGTTCTCCTATTAAACTCATTTTAAATTCACTTTGCATCATTTTTTAAAAATCAATACATAAATAATTATTTTAATATCCAAAAATAATGTCATCAAAATAGATTTTCACTACTAAAACATCTTTATAAATTCTTTTCATAAAGAGAGTAGGATCAACTATACCTTTTGTAAAACCTTTAGAAATAAGAAAAGTACTTAGCCTGTCATACCAAGCTCTTGGATCCTATTTTAAACCATATAAATCCTTTGTTAACTTAAAAACAAGATTTGGAAAATGAGGGTTTATAAAACTAGGCGGTTGTTCAACAAAAACATCCTCAACTATATATCCATTTAAGAATGCACTTTTAACATCCATTTGATATAGTTTGAAATTGAGATGATTTGCATATTCTAGTAGGATTCTAATGGCTTCAAGTCTAGAAACTGGTGCAAAGGTTTCTTCATAGTCAATGTCTTCCTATTAATTATATCCTTGTGTAACCATTCTGGCCTTATTCCTCACTATAGTGCCTGATTCATTTACTTTGTTTCTAAAGACCCACTTAGTGCCTATGGTCAAGATGTCTTTAAGTCTATCCACTAGTTTCAAAACTTTATTTCTTTCAAAATAAATCAACTCTTATTATATATCCATCACCCAAAATTCATAATTTATTGAATCATTAATGTTTTTAGGTTCAAGTTGTGATAAGAAGGCTTTATGTTCAACCCAGTTCCTAAGAGAATCTCTAGTCTGAGTCCCTTTATCTAAGTCTCCAACTGCAGTATCCAAGGGATGGTTTTTAAGGGTTTTAATATATCTAGAAAAGGAAGGATTATTTATTTCAGGCTCATCTGTAGGTTCATGTTCTCTATGGTCAGAATCTATAAATCTTCTATAACTTTCTAATTGTTTCAAAATAGAATTAGAAGGTTTAGGATTTAATTCTAAACTGGCTAGATTGTCCTCAAGGTAATCTAAGTAGGTTTTGGGATCATGTGGATTTTTTTAATCAAATTTTATAAGTAAATATTCTTCCACATATTTGGTTCTTTTATTAAAAACATTATAGTATTTACTATAGGTTGAGTAACCTAGGAAGTTCATTTATCACTTTTGGATGAAAATTTTTAAATATTGTCCTAAGTATTAAGAATATAAACCTTGTAACCAAAATATTTAAAGTAGCTAACTTTGGGTTTCCTATTTTTTCATAGCTCATAGGGAGTTTTCTTAATAATTGGTCTGATTAAGACTCTGTTAATTATATAAAAAGATATATTGAAAGCTTCATCCCAAAAATAAATAGTTAAGTCATGCTCATTAAGCATTGTTTGGTCTATTTTTTGTAAGGTTATATTTCTTATTTCTACAACTCCATTCTGTTAGGTTGTCCTAGGAGTAGAGATGTTATGACTATATCTATTTTGTGAGCAAAAATATTCAAACTCTTAGTTCTCAAACTCATGGCCATGGTCAATACTTAAGGTTTTTATCCTAAGACCACTTGGGTTATCAACATATCTACCATACTTGATGAAGTAAAAACAAGATTCACTCTTGTGAGATAAAAAGAAGGTCCAAGTATACCTTGAGAATTTATATACAAGAACATAAACACAGTGCTTCCCATTAATACTTGAAACTCTATATGTTCCAAACAAATCCATGTGAACCAACTCAAGTGGTTGAGAAGTTGAAACTTATTTCTTTGATTTGAAAAATATTTTGTGTTGTTTTCCCTTTTGACAAGGATTGCAGACTTTATTGTCTAAAAATTATAGTTTGTGTAGATCCTTGATTAACCCTTTACCTGAAATATTTCTAAGTGAGTGAGTGTTATAGTGTCCTAATCTCCTATTCCAAAGCCAGGATTCATTATGAAAGACACTTAAGTAAGAAAAATTTTGAGGAACTAAAGAATCCAAGTTCACAGCATAAATATTCTCATTTCTAAAAGCAGTAAATACTAACTCATTTTTAGAATTAAACACATTGTATGAATCACTTTTAAATTTAATATTGAAACCATCATCACATAACTAGGAGATACTTAGCATATTCTACTTTAATCCATTAATAAAAAGTACTTTAGAAATTAAAATTGAATTTGTGTTACCGATTTGTCCAAGGCCGATTATTTTTCCTTTAGCATTGTCACTAAAAGTGACATGCCCACCATTAATCTTTATAATATTTTAGAATATCGAGTAGTCTCTTTTAATGTGTCTTGAATATAAATTGTCCAAGTACCATAATATTTTATAGGATCTCTTCAATCATGCTTCCTATAAAGACAATTCAAATAGGAAAATATTTTGGTACCTAGACTTTCTTGGGTCTAGTAATATTAGTAATTAATGATTTGGGAACCCATACTTGATTCATGGGTTTCCAATAAATAGTTTGTAATGTATTGGAAAAATAAACTCTATTTGGTCTGGAAAAACTAGAAGAAGTAAAATATTTTCCACTGCTGGAACTTATAGCAGATTTTTCAAATCTAGGTACAAAGCCTAATTTTCCAGATTTTGATACAAAATTATTTTTAACAAAGTTTCTTTGTCATGATTGATAACCTATACCAGTAAAATATTTTGGTGCAACCTGTTTACTAAGAATTTGAATGAGAGTGTTTATGACAACCCTGCTTTTTATTACAACTTAAACATGATTTATTACATAAAACTTCACTTGATACAACAAAGAAGATCGAGAGGTTTAGTGTATTTGGGGATTAGGATCATTATATAAAAACTTGAAACATGAAATACAACATCTTTATTGAAAACTTCCTTTACATGACCACTACATTCCCTCGTACTTAGCATTGCATGGGATAACCTGAGGACATGCATAAGAAAAGGGTGAGCTATAAAGCCCAGTAAGGGAATACACATGGAATAACATGAGGAGTACAATACATGTTAGACATTAGTAATATCAATAGATCACAAGAGAAATGTGAACATAAAGTCATGATAGAGCATGATAATCATAACATGGAAATGTGGCAACAACACTTAACATGGAATTAGCATGAGCCAAGGCTCATTGCACATTGAGCATGAGTAAATCCTCATTGCACATAAAGCACGAGTAAACCCTTGTTGCACTTAAATTAGCATGATTCAACACTAATTTCACATGACATATCATGATACTATACTTTACCCAATGCATTGGAGTGCTATAAGGGTGCACCCTTCTTAAACATTTCATTTCATGCATAAGTGTGCCACATGGATCATAAAACATGGATTCATAAAACATAATCATTTATTCCACGATAAAGGAATGTGGAATTCATACATGAAACTTTATAATCAATATGTAAATGTGTATAAAGGTGAATACCCTTGATGGATAAATGGTCATGGTATTCACTACACAATGGCATTGGCTTAGAAAATCGGTGCGATTTCGGCAGCGTAACAGCATGACATAAGAATTCATAAAAACGGTTGATGAGAGAGAAAGGGGTTCCTCGTCATATTTACATGTAATGGATAGTAAGGAGGTTATATAGATACATGTCCTAACAATTTTAATGGAATTTAGATTCATCATACAAAAGTATTACTTGAATGTAAATGAGGAGAGAGAAGTTTTTTTCGGAATTTTGGCATAGTAACGGGTGTACATGGGAGTCATTTAATGAGAGATAAATGGGTCTCCCATAATTCAAAAATAATAGGGTAGTATGGGGGAGGTGATAAACCATACCCCAGCATTTATAATTGAAATTAATAGGGCAAAACAACATAAAGAAAATTGGACAAAAATGAGAAAGGAAGAAAAACCCTTACTTGGAAGTGTGCTTCCAAAGGCTAGAGAGAGGCTTGTGAGAGGCTTCTTGGGAGCTTGGGGCACCTTGGGGGGATTCTAGAGAGAGTAGTTCAGAGGTTGGACGAACTCTGAAGGCTTTTAGTGAGGAGGAAGTGGGATCTTGGGTGCGTTTATATAGGAAAGGTGAGGGAATTCTTTATTATTTAGGTTTGGGTCCCCTTACATTAAATTAATCCAAACCACAAACCATCCCATAGTTTTTGCCCATGGTTTTTAGAAAAGGGAATAGGAAAAAAATATTTTATAAGGCCAAAGTCCGAAATTCTTAAAATAATAGGGTTTCTTATGTGGAGGTGAGTCATACTCCCATGGAAATTAATTTAAAAAGACAAGGTGTTTAATAAGTCTTGAGGGGTTCATTAATGCTTTGAAAAGTAATCCAAAAAAACCCAAAATCACATTATTTTAATGATAAAACATATATTTTCCGAACATAAAGATTATATTATTTTATTACATCACTATTGGGTCATTATGATGTCATAAAACACATTATATATTTAAACGGTATTTAATTTTTACTCAAAAATTTGACTGTCTCAGAAAATTATGAAAAATTCACCATTGGATGATTTTGACGTCATGATTCCAAAAATAACATTTATTTTATCTAAATAATTTTCTAAATATGTTAATTTTCAATTTTAAAATAAAAACCGACATTTATCGAAAATTCACGAGTTTTGACAAAATGGCTTTCAAACCTTAATAAAAATTACAATTGCATTCATAAAATTATAAGATCATTTATATTTAATAAAAATTAATTTAATAATAATATTTTATTAAAATATTATTTAATTCAAAAATACATTAATTTAATAAAATAGAATTCTTAATTAAATAATAACTAAAAACATTATTTGTACTTTAAAAACTATTTACAATGTATCAATAATAACAAGAAAGTATATTCATTATTATATACAAAAAAATATAATGTACATGAACATAGTACTATTTATTTGTTACATAACCCCTTGAAACAGCCGCATAATACCTAAGGTTAAGGTGTGCGATGGTGATGAACTCTTGGGGTGGCTCAGATAATATCGCTTGAGTGGTAATTTCTATCAACTTCCACTTCTCCTGTAGACGGTCTCGTTTGAGCTTGACATGATGAAGCTCAACTTGGGATTGGTCAAGAGCGAAGCCCAAGGATGCCACCTCTTTTCCGAGCTCTAACAAATGGGCTTTGTATGGAGCAATTCTACTGGATGAGGTCATCACTTCTTTTGTCTAAGTAAATTTGGATTTGTTAAAGCCCTATATTTATACTAATCATGTGATCACTGTTCAACGGCTATATTAGCAATGGTCAAAATTATTAACATAAAACCAATTAAGTTTACATTTTATATAAACATAAAGATACATTTAATTAGATCAAGAGGTATTTCCATTAATGAAACTTTGGATCGTTACAGTGTTCTTGCCATTGGTAAACTTTTATAAGTCCCTTTTCAACTACTAATTTGATAATTTAAGCTCATTGTTTTCTTTAAGAAGTTGAGTATTTTTCTCTTTATCTATAGTAAGCTTGGATTTAACAGTAGAGGTGAGAGCATGTTGTTTCTTAAAAACTTTATATTTATATTTTAATTCATTGAATGTGTATTCAATCATTTTTCAGTACTCAAACATTTCCTTATTGGTCATGTTTTTAGAATCAGATTAATCTCTAGAATAGTATGAATTTTGTAAAATATATTCAAGTGTTACCTCAGAAGTTTTTTTCATGAAGCACATGTTAGCTTTGTCACCTTTCTCATCATGTGAAGACTCTGGCTCACTTAATCTATCCTCATAAGCACTCCAGCTGGCCTTCATTTTCTTCTTATACGTTTTATCTTTGTCCTCATATTTCTTATTATACTTTAACTTAGGACAGACAACCTTTACATGACCTCTTCTATTACATTCATAACAGACTATCTCATTAGAGTTTTCACCTCTCTTCCAGTACTTTTTCCAGTTTCCTTTGTATTCATACTTTCCTTTTTATCTAGGCGTCCTAAAGAACTTATTCTTTCTATAAAAAATTTTAAACCTTTTAGATAATTGATCCACTTACTCATCACTATCATATGGTGATGCTTCATTTCTTTAACTGTTAGAATGAGTTTGCGCCTTCTCCTTTTCTTTGTGTTTAGAAGCAGTGGTCTTTAAAGCCACTTATTTTCTCTTTGGTTCGTCATCCTCTTATTTATTGACCTTTAATTATTCCTTGTACATCATAAGCTTACCTATCATATCCTTTACTGGCAACTTACTGATATCACAAGATTCTCTTATTGACACTGAAGTTCCTCTCCATCTGTCTAGTAGACATCTGAGAATTTGCATGATTTGTTCCTTAGCTGTAACATCCTTTCCCAAAGAGATAATTGTATTTACAATTTCATTAAACATGAGATACATGTCAGAGATAGGTTTATCAGGCTTCATTTTGAAGTTATCATATTTAATAGTATATGTATTAAGTCTCATTTCCTTAACACTAGTGGTTCCTTTATGTGAAACATCTAGAGTATCCCAAATTTCATGGGTTGTTTTACATGCATAAATCCTATTGAATTTTTCATCTCCTAATGAACAATATAAGTCATTCATAGCTTTGTATTTATTATTATAAGTAGCCTTTGTTGAGTCATCCCAAGTATTCCTAGTAGTAGTAGGAATCTTATATTCATCTATAATTGAAGACCAGATTTCAAAACACATACTTTCTAAATACATTTTCATCTTAATTTTCCATTGATCATAATTAGTTCCATTGAAAAATGGATGTATGTTGGTAGCAGCACTCTTCCAATTTATTATCCATAGTAAATAATAAATAATAATTTTTTAAAGATCTAAAAATCTAGAACTAACATAAATTTAGAGATCTTTAAAACAAAACTAAAATTATAGTTGAAAATATTTGAAAAATATTTGAAAACATTGAAAATATAAGATTAAAAATAGTCCTCTGATACCAAATGTTGGTCAGAGTAGGACACTCAAGAGGATGGTGAATTGAGTTCCTATCAAAATTTCTATTAAAACCCTTATTTAAAAATTCCCCTAATTTAAAATCTAAACAGATCAGTTAATCAAAGTAACGAATTTATAAGAGTTTTGAATGTTCAATTAATTTCTCAAAAGATTGATTAATTCTCAGTTACAGTAATTTGAAAGATTGATATAAATTTTGAAAGTAATTTACTAAATCAAAAATAGTTATAAACACTAACTAAGATTAACTATCAAAGTAATATTTAGTTTTCTAAAATATGTGAGAAAATATATAAAACTAAATTTTAAAAACACAACGGATAAAAAACAATAGGTTCAGTCTCAAGAAGATACCTATTACTCTCCACTTGGTGATCACTTTCCACCAAGAATTTTATATTAATAAACTTGATATACACCCTGGATCAAGGTTCATAACAGCACACAAGGTTGTCCAGGACAACTAGACCTCTACCATAGTTTTTTATGGGAAATAAAATATAATCAGTCCACACAGGGACCTCCTCCACAGTTATACATGGGAGAAAATTGTGTAAATTAGTGAGAGGGTAAAGATTTATTGTATCTTCTAGCTTAGCTCAAGAGATAGTATATGTTTTTGATACAGATAAAAACACTGCTTGAAAAGTAACAATAATGTGCACAATATAGCAGAAATAATGATAAAAGGTTTAGAATACTTTGTGTGATGCGCTTGAAGCTTCTATACTTATTAGGTGTAGTAGATGTGAAGCTCGAGTCCACTTCTGGAAACAGACACCAAAACAGAGTGTCGTGGAAGCTTTATGTTCTGGTTTCCAGTGAGTTGAGATACTCCTCACAATTTCTCTTCACTAGGATTTGTTGCTGCAAGGATGTTGGGATTTTTGGTTCATAGTAAATCATTCCTTCTTCACAACTATCAAGAATGATTGTTCTTCTCGTGTATGCTTTTCTCCACCTCATAAGTTCTCTCTATATGGTTGTTTCACTTTTTTATCATGTGATTTCTTTATGTACTATAGAGTTCAACAAGGAACATGTTCTCTATCATGTGAAGGTATCTTGTACCCTGTACTAGTCTCTAACAATGTCTACAAAAGATAGACAAGGTCATTGATATAATAAGCAGTACTATGTTTCATAAATATAATCGTTAGAATTAATTTTGAATTTAAGAGCCAAGAAAATTTTCTAAGTATTTATCGGTGGGTCATTCTATTGGTAAGTCCTTCTGTCAGTAGGTCCTTCTATTGGTAGGTCCTTCTATTGGTGATTCATTGTTGTCGGGGAATTTTTCTATCTATAAGTTAGACTATCAGTGACTCAAAATTGTATCGGTGACTCAACGTGTCGGTAGGTTGATGCGATAGTGAGTCATTGATGTTAGTGACTCATTTGTCAGTAGCTCATACTTCTCTCAGTGACTCGTCTATCGGTAGCTCATACTTCTGTCGGTGGCTCATCTGTCGGTATCTCATACTTCTGTTGGTGACTCATGATATCAGTGACTCATACTTGGCCATTTTTTATGTTTGTATATCTTATATTATAAACATTAATAGAATATATTAAACTTATAGTTAAACATAGATAATCATAATTAATCATATTTTAACTTAAAACTTAAGACATAATTAAACATGATTAGTGAGAATTAAAACTAGAGAGGTCCAACAAAAATGTCTCGAAAAAAATATGATATGTCTGTTATCGTATCCAAAATCATAGAATTAAACAAACCTCTTAATCCAATCGGCAGAATTCCTTCCATTATAACATGACAGTTATGAATTTTTAATCTGGTAATATGATATTTTCTGACACATCTTCCCAAATTAGAAGCATAACCATATGGAAGTCTCAAATTTTTAATCCACTGACAAATAATAATTGATTTTCTTTGGATAGTATATAATATTCTTTTAGCTTCATTAACTTCTATAATCTAACATTTTCAAACAGTTCAAGTTCTGGTCGCCTATAAATTTGGAAAAGATCTAATCGTTCATTTACATTATCTTTGGTCTTACTTAGTGTATCTAAAACTATATGAAATAAATTATCAAAATAGTTCTTCTCAATATACATGACATCCAACATGTGATGGACCAACAAATTAGACCAATATGGTAGATCCCAAAAAATGCTCCATTTTATCCAATTGTGTTCTTTCCCAAAGCCATCAATTTTTTATTGGTTTATTGTTAGTCCAAATGTGATGGGAGGTAATGAAGACGCAATTTATTTTACCTCTATACCTAAGTTCATTGTTGTAGGTTCATCTCTTTCAATTATACCTTTTCTGAAATGATATTTGTTTCTCTGAAAAAGATGATCGATTGGAAGGAATTTGTGATGACAGTCAAAAAAATAAGATTTTTTCCATTGATGAGCATAAATGATTTTTTTTTCTATCATACAGTATGTTCATGATTTTGTACCATGTATACTCTAGCCAGATAACATGTCATATGCTGGGAAGTCACTAATTGTCTACATTAATGCAGCTTTCAGTAGGAAATTCTGTTTCGCAGCAACATCAAATGTACTGATACCATTACTCTACAATGACTTTAACTCATCAATCAATGGTTTCAAATAAACATCAATGTTATTTTTTAGATGTCCTAGAATTAATAAGGTCAAAAATATGTGTGTCTCCTTCATCAACATCCAAGGAGGTAAATTATATGGAGTTATAAAGATAGGACAACATGAATACTGACTACCATAAGAACCAAATGGATAGAAACCGTCAGTAGAAATACCCAATCACATGTTTCGGGATTTAAAAGTAAAAAACGAATGAACTTTGTTAAAATGTTTCCATAAATCACCATCAGAGGGATTATTTAAGCTTTTACCACTTGAAATATTGGTTTTGTTTCATGACATCAATGTCGTTGTGTTCTGAGACATAAATAAGCATTGTAATCTGGGTGTAAGCAAGAAATATCTCAACTATTTTACAGGAATCAATCCAGACTTTCCTAGTTGAGCCACTTTATACCTTGATTGTCCACATGTTGGAAAACTTTCCAATAACTCATTTTCACCATAATATAAGATTCAATCATTTGAACATACATGAATCTTCTAATAACCAAGACCCGTATTACGAACCAGCATCTTACTCTCATAGAAATTTTTAGGCAACACATTTCCTTCAGGTAACAGTGTTTTAACCAAAGAAAATATCTGATCAAAACTACTATTTGACATTCCATTATCTGATTTAATAGCCATAAATTTTGCAACCACTTCAAATTTTCTTATCTTGCATCCAAGATATAAGGCTTCGTCAGTGGACCTCAACAACTCATAGAATTGAGATGGTTCCAACTCAGGAGTTAAATTAATATCATCCTGAGTTTCAGTTTGTTGAAAAGATGGTCCTACCACATCATGTACTAAATTTTGAAACCATGATGGCTCCAGAACCAAATTATTAGTATCTTCTATGGAACTGGGTCTACCATGTTGATACCAGAAAACATAATCTGTTTGAAAACCAAAACATAATAGATGGCTTCCAATGTTGTCAAATGTGTCAAACATCCTCAAAGTACATTTTTTACAAGGACATTTAATTCTCCCTTATAAAACAAATTCTGATTTTGATGATGCAAATTATAAGAAAGCTTCAACACCATCAATATATATAGGATTTAAACCAGAGCTATTTGGATTCTTGTACATATTTATCTTAGCGTGGTCATCTAATAATGACTATTGTTGACATCCTTGTTTCATATTTCTCTAAAAAATATAAAATAATAAATTTTTTAATAATTTTATATAAGACAAACACTATCCAAAAAAGACAATAAATTTAAATTAACTTTTCTATAAATTTATAATAATTTCTATTATTTCATAGTTATTTATAGTATTTGTTTTAAAATTTATACTAATCTACACTAATCTACACGAATTTATAATAATTTATACTAATTACCTCTAATTATTAGTAATTACAAATAATTTACACTAATTACTTCTAATTACGAGCGACACAATTTCCAGTGGATTGGAGGCAGCTCTTTTTCCCAACGGCTCATCTCCTTGCAACTTTCTCTGACTAAAATCACTATGAAAAATCTACTCTGACGTGTGAATATCCATTTTCATGTGCACGAGAATAGAGAGCAGGGAGACCTTTTCGTGTTTCTCTCCATTCTCATGCATACGAAAATGGATATTCGAACGTCGAGGTAGATTTTTTATAGCGATTTCAGTTGGAGAAAGTTGCAAACGGATGATTCGCCAGGCAAAAGAGCCTCTTTTTTTTCGACTGTTCATCTCCTTGCAACTTTCTCTCACTAAAATCAGTATAAAAAATCTGCTCTTATATACACATATAAATTCTCATGAATACGAAAATAGATATCTATACATTGGAATAGATTTTTAATAGTGATTTTAGTGAGAGAAAGTTGCAAGGAGATGAGTTGTCGAGCAAAAGGAATGCTGCCAATCCACTAGAAATTATGCCAGTTTATTCCTAATTATTGTGAATTATTGCTAATAATTTTAAATTATTGATAATTAATCCTAATTATTTCTAACTAATCCTAATTACTACTATTTATTACTAATTATTCCTAATTATTACTATTTATTCCTAATTATTCCTATTTATTCCTATTTATTACTAATTATTCCTATTTATTCCTATTTATTACTAATTATTCCTATTTATTCCTATTTACTCCTAATTATTCCTATTTACTCCTAATTATTCCTATTTACTCCTAATTACTCCTAATTGTTACTAATTAGTTCTAATTTATTACCGATTAGTCCTAATTGTTATTAATTAGTCCTAATTGTTACTAATTAGTCCTAATTGTTACTAATTAGTCTTAATTGTTACTAATTAGTCCTAATTTTTACTAATTAGTTCTAATTGTTACTAATTAGTTCTAATTATTACTAATTAGTCCTAATTATTACTAATTAATCAATTATTACTCATTAATCCTAATTATTACTCATTATTAATAATTATTATTGATTAATCCTAATTATTACTAATTATTACTAATTATTACTAATTAATCCTAATTATTACTAATTAATACTAATTATTCCTAATTATTCCTAATTATTCCTAATTAATCATAATTATTACTAATTATTCCTAATTATTACTAATTATTACTAATTATTATAAATTATTACTAATTATTCCTAATTATTCCTAATTATTCCTAATTATTACTAATTAATCCTAATTATTACTAATTATTACTAATTATTACTAACTATTAGTAATTATTACTAATTATTCCTAATTAATTCTAATTGTTCCTAATAAGACCTAATTCTTACTAATTAGTCCTAATTGTTACTAATTATTCCTATTGTTCCTAATTAGTCCTAATTGTTCCTAATTAGTCCCAGTTGTTCCTAATTAGTCCTAGTTGTTTCTAATTAGTCCTAATTGTTTCTAATTAGTCTTAATTATTACTAATTAGTTCTAATTATTACTAATTAGTCATAATTATTACCAATTAGTCCTAATTATTACTAATTGCTCCTAATTATTACTAATTATCTTTAATTATTACTAATTAACCCTAATTATTACTTATTATTACTGATTAGTACTAATTAATCGTAATTATTACTAATTAATCCAAATTGTTACAAATTAATCTTAATTGTTACTAATTAATCCTAATTATTACTAATTAATCCGAATTGTTTCTAATTATTACTAATTATTAGCAATTATTACTAATTAGTCCTAATTATTACTAATTAATCCTAATTATTACTAATTAATCCTAATTATTGTTAGAGTTGGTGTCCTCAGAACCAACTGTTTGTACTTTGATTGCGTGAATGTAAACTTATTATATATTGTTCATTGTTCTGCATGACTATAATATAATAATGTCCTCGGATATTTGTTGCATTAATAAGGTCATGGCAGATCCCCGCTATGATGAGAACCTTAAAATGACATAACAATATTCTTAAATAAAGTTATACGGTTGGATGACATACTATGATAGGACACATAGTATACAGACAGTCATGTGCGAGTACTCGTAAGAAGAGGAGACTCTCTCTCATGGAGTTTGCACTTAGTAATCTCCAAGATGAGAGATTATGAGAATAGACCTACCAGTAGTAATTCTGCATGTCTTGGTGTCATTGGACATTACTATCTATGAGCGTGTGTAATGGTCCTTAGACTGGAATATTATCATTAACTCATGTCATGACTCGCGCACGTAGATTTGCTAACGAAAACTATCACGAAGACAGTTAGTGTAAAGTAGGGTACGTTGGGTGCGTCATGAATGACATGTTGTTAATGGATAAGTTGAGGATGGATTTGTCCCTTCCATATTTATGGAAGTAGATATCTTAGGCCCTTTGATTGAAATATAACTGTCACCCAAATTCCATGGCCATGGTGTAACGATGAGTTTATTTCTGGAAGTCAAAGAATGGAAGATCAAGCACATAGGTTTATGACACTTCCATGAAACCCGCTTGATGAGATATTGAGACAAAGGCATTAAATTACACAGTAAGCATTCGTATGAGGTGACACGTCAATGCGGAATCAAATTCTTTCTCTTGGGTGTCTTGACCCGTTTCTAGACAGTAATCTTGGACTTTAGGCAAGCTCGCCTAATGCCAGCGAGAAAGAGGCCTAGAGGGTCACACACTAAGTGTATCCAAGTATCTCAAGTAGAATAAAGATTATTCTCATATGTGGTTTAATAATTATTCAAGGAAGGCTAAATCGTTTTAGTGATGGAGGAAGAATAAAATGAAAACAAGATATACATGTCGTGTATTAATGATTACATGTCGTGTAGTTTTCATTTTGGAAAGGAAATGAAAAACAAGTACACACCTTGTATTAATAATTACACATCGTGTAGTTTTATGAAAAAACAAGTACACGATGTGTATTAATGATTACACGCCATGTAGTTTTTTCAGTCGGGATTTTGAGGAGATAATATTGTTTTATTAAATGATATTTATTATAATCAGCATGGGCGCATGTCAAGGGATTAATGATTCGACATGGGGGGGTTCAATAAGAGTTAATGAAATAAATAAAATGTGTAACGCGTTTATTTATTGTCATAAATCTATAACCTCAAACCCAATTATAAATATCCTCACAACCCCAACACTTTTCCTCAATCATTGTGCACAACAATTCTGTAGAATTCTCTCAAGACCGAAAGAACTTCTTCCTCCAAGAATGCTCTCAAGACCAAGAGATAGATCCTCCTCCATCGGATCAACGCGATATAAGGCAGATAATGCAAGAAAAGTTTTCTCCATGCTAGCACCTGGAGACTCCTTTGGCGATGTCCAGAGATATGTGGTGCACGTGTGGATCACCACTAGAGAAAGTCTACACTTGGATTTTGCGGCGCAACGACGAATCACATCAGAACATGGTCAGAAATATCAATGAAGAAAGAACGCCATAAAAGGTTCTTCTTGTCAATTAATTAAATTAATTATAATCAACCTGTGAAGATCCTCGTTTGTGGTTCCAGGACTATTCTTCTTCTTTGTCTATTTCTGTGATTCGATCCGTGGAGTCTGGCATTTATCGTCATATTGATCCCGGATTGATCATTTCTAATGAAAAAAATCCAAGTGGGCACATCCACCCATGAGCTTCCGTTGTTCCCGGAACTTTTAATTGGTATCAGATGGAGGTTACAACGTTGATTATAGTTATTTAATTTTCGTTGATAATTTATGCATTTATATTTGATTCAATTCAAGATAAATCGTTCTATAAATCTGAATGAACGAGATCTGTTCTTCCTCCTTCATTTCTCGATTCACATCACAGAAACAAACTTTTGATTTTGATTTTGATTAAAATAAAAACTAGGAACTCATCTGGAGGAGCTACTCTTTCTATCTATACAACACAAGAATACACGGCGTGTAGTGAAAACTGCACACTGTGTTCTTAGATTCAACGAACCGGTACTGGTCCGTCAAACCACACTGTGTGAATTGAGTATACCTAAGTATTTATTACACTGTGTTGACCAGAAATGAACAGCACGTGGAAACTAGAATACACGGCATGTATGTTGAATCAACACACCGTGTAGTCTGATCCGGCCCAGGTGAAACCGTGTACAAGGAGAAGTCGGGTACCGAGTACACGGGATTGCTAGGCCAGTAACCGCGTAACAAGGAAGTACACGCCATGTTAGATTAATCTACACATCATATACTCCAAAATTTCCAAAGTACAGAGAACACGCCAAAGCCCCTGGTGTGTACTTTGGATAAAGGGTAAAAATAAATACACATCGTGTAATATAGCTTACACGCCATGTACTTTCTAGAAATGGAATTTCACTGGGTTTCCTCCAAAGTACAAAGACTCGTACAAGGAATATGGATGAGAAGAATCTCAAGGAAATTCATAAAGTAATTTAAGATAAAGAATTGATTAATTATAAGATCATAATTAATTGAATTCAAGCATGAATTATCTTGAATAATAGAACGATTAAAAGAATTTGAATTCTAAATATGTGTAAATGTCATTGCATGTTATGAATGATCATGAGCTAGACCAAAGAACCTTTGTGTGTGTATGGTTCCATTTAAATTTTTTGTCCTATGAGCCTTCTTCAAATAAAATGTAGGTCCTCCATGCCCATGGTTTCTTTAATGTAAACCCCATGTAATGGAGGATCTCTCAAGCCAGAGGATATGGTTCAAAATCTGAAGTTGAGGTGAAACCAACCCAAGAAGATACAAAGGAGGACAGGTGGGAGCTGTAAAACATGAACCATTGGGTTCAAGGTGTTTTTCCCTAGGGCAGGGTTAGCTTATCAAAACCGCTAGATAAGCTAACCAATAGAATCTCATGATCATGCCATCTTATTTTATTTATGTCTGATTTCATGGTTTATTTATTATGTATGTGTTGTCGTGATCACATAATTAATGAAATAAACAAGCATGAAAAGATGGAATAAAATAAAAACCAGACTATGCGTAAACATTATCAGAACATGGTTAATCACTTAAGCAAGAATCACTTAATATTAACAAGCATGTGATAATGCAAAACTACGCATAAAGAATAAAATCCCTCAAATACCATATTAAGTCAGACCAAGCCTTTCGTTACTTGATTAAGGGCAAGACTCAATAAAACTATGTGTTTGACCAACCCTTGTTGGGACACTTACTTTTATAAAGGAAGCTCTTATGAAAGTTTCAGGTTGACTTAAACATTTTACATCAAGAGGAGTAGCCCTTGCTAGATTTGTTGTAAAATGGAGGCAAGTGTTGAGGAAATCCAAGTCAGGATTTCAGGATTGGGGAGTCCACTCAACAGATCAAGGAACTATAAGCTCACAGTTGGCAATGACGTGCCTACCTAAATACCTTTAAATAGCTTGACCAACCCTTGTTGGGGTTATGCGAAGGGGAATATGGATCCTTGCCACTAGAATTTCATCGCAACTGTACATTCTGAGTTCAATGGTGAGGGCCATTGGGACTTGATAAAATAGTGGGAGACTTAATAAAATTTATTATTTCTCATAAAATGTAATCAAGAAAGTACTGATAAATATGCTCTTTTAATTAGTAGAATCAATATGACAAACTCGTCAACCACATTTTCTCTGTGATCAATTCTGGATAAAGACAATATCCTCACCAGCAGTAACGTTTAGGAATGGTTTAGGTGCCTTTGGGTTATCCTACACCATGAACGAAAGTTTTCCATTTTGGAGTCCTCACTTCCTAATTCTCCTACCCAAGAGGCAAGTGATGAAGATTTCCTTGTCTATGATCAACATTTTAACGACGCACTCGACATTCAATGTTTTATGTTATCATCAATGTCAAGTGAGCTCATGAAGTCTCATGAAGACATGGATGCCTACAGCATGCTCGAGCACCTCCGTGGTTTATGGTAGGAGAGAGCAAGACAGGAAAGGTTTGAGATCTCCAAGGCTCTATTTCAGAGCAAGCTTGGAGAGGGTTCCCCAACTGGGCCTCATGTAGTCAAGATCATTGGCTATATTGAGTGCTTGGAGGTTCTAGGGTTTAAACTCCCCGAAGAATTGGGTACCGATCTCATTCTTGCATCACTCCTCTAGAGCTTCTCCAACTTTGTTGTAAATTTCAACATGAACAACATTGAGAAGTCTCTATCTGATCTTTTTATCCTCATTCGCCAAGTGGACAATGATATGAAGCCTGAAAATCCTTCTGTCCTTATGGTGAATAAAAGGAAAGGGAGGGCGAATATCTTTAAGCCTAAAGCTTCTTCGAGGACTTCCAAGAAAAAAAATCAAAGGGGAGGCAAGAGAACAAGAGGATATTTGTTTCTCATGTGGTAAGAAGGGCCACTGGAAGAAAAACTGCACCCATCCAAGGAAGCAAGGGGATTCTTCAGGTGCATTTGTTATCAAATTCAATATATCTATTTCTACTAATTGGGTATTAGATACTGTTTGTGGTGCTCACATCTGTATCCAAATACAGGAACTAATTAGATTCAGAAAGATTGACTGAGGTGAGGTGGATCTGCGAGCAGCCAACGGAGCCAGACTTGCTGTTGTAGCTATCGGAGACTACCACCTCACATTCCCTACTGGTATGGTCTTGGTATTAAAAGGATGTTATTATGTACCCTCTATAACCAAAAACATTATTTCAGTATCCATATTAGATATTGATGGATTCATCTTCAAGTTTGGAAATGAATGTTGCTACTTTTATAAAGATAGCATTTTTTTGGTAGGGCACATTTATATAACGGCCTTTATGTGTTAGACTACACAAACCAAGTAATGGAAATCGATGACAAAGTTAATTCACATGACTCATACCACACCCAACTTTGGAATCACCGGCTAGGTCATGTAAATGAGAAACTTTTGACAAAATTACATCAAGATGGGTATTTAGATTCTTTTGAACTAAAACCACTTGGTGTGTGTCATGCATGTCTACAAGGCAAAATGACCAAAGCCCCATCTAGTGGGAAAGGTGAACAGGATAAAGAGCTTCTAGAATTAGTTCACAAAGATGTGTGTGGACCATTTACAGTTAAAGCAAGGGGTGGGTTCTTGTACTTCATAACTTTTACTGATGATTTTAGTAGATATGGATATATTTACTTAATGAAGTATGAGTCAGATTCTTTTGATCGGTTCAAAGAATACAAGAATGAAGTTGAGAACCAGCTTGGTAAGAAGATTAAGAAACTCCGCTTAGATAGAGGAGGATAATATCTTAATCAAGACTTCATTGATTTCTTACGGGAGTTTGGGATTCAATCTCAACTCACTCCTCCTTACACGCCTCAGTGGAATGGTGTAAGTGAAAGGAGGAACCGCACCCTATTGGACATGGTGAGATCAATGATGAGTCATGTGAGTCTTCCATTATCCTTTTGGGGATATGCATTACAAACAGAAGAACACATACTAAACTAGGTACCAACTAAATTGATAAATGGTATTCCATACGAGTTATGGAGTGGATGCCAAGTCATGTTATCAAATTTACATGTGTGGGGTAGCGAAGCATTTGTTAAGGCCTCTTAAGGTAATAAACTTGAACCTCGAGGCACAAAGTGTATCTTTATAGGATATCCCAAGGAAACAAGGGGATATTACCTATACAACCCCTCAGATAAAAAGGTTACAGTGGCAAGACACGACATATTCCTTGAGAGGGAGCATATCTCCAAAAGAGATAGTGGGAGCGAGATAAACTTCGATGAAGTCGAGGCTCAAGATACACAGGATTTGGTACAAGAACAGATTCCACAAAGCCTCGTAGAAGAAAAATATGTTCCAGAGACACAAGAAATGTGTAGGAGCACGAGATAGGTGAAAGAACCAGAATGATATGGTTTTCTTGTCATCGAGGATGGTGACTCATTATTGGTTGACAATGATGATCCTCTTACCTACAAGGAAGCAGTTGAAGGCATAAACATTTCCAAGTGGCAAGAAGCCATGAATTCTGAAATGGATTCCATGTACCAAAACCAAGTATGGATTTTGGTAGATCCTCCAGTTGATGTAAATCCTGTTGGTAATAAATGGGTATTCAAGAAGAAACTGGATATGGAGGGACAAGTCAGCACCTATAAGGCACGACTGGTTGCAAAAGGTTTTATACAGCGTCAAGAAATTGACTATGATGAAACTTTTTCCCCGGTTGCAATGCTAAAATCCATCAGAATCCTATTGGCCATTATTGTTTTCCATGACTATGAAATTTGGCAAATGGATGTCAAAACAGCATTCCTTAATGGGAACCTCCAGGAAGATGTCTACATGACACAACCTGAAGGGTTTGTGACTCAAAAGGATGCCAACAAGGTATGCAAGTTGCAGAAATCCATTTATGGATTAAATCAAGCATCAAGGTCATGAAACATTCGTTTTTATGAAGCCGTAACAGAATTTGGCTTTGTTAAGAATGAATGTGAGCCTTGTGTCTACAAAAGGATTATTGGAAGTGCAGTTGTTTTCTTAATATTATATATTGATGACATATTTCTAATTGGAAATGAAGTACCTGTCTTATAGTCAGTTAAGGAATGGTTGGATAAATGCTTCTCTATGAAAGACTTGGGCGAGGCGGCATCTATTATTGGGATCAAGATCTATCGTGATAGATCCAAGAGAATGTTGGGCCTGAGTCAAAGTACATACATTGACAAGATACTAAAGAGATTAAGTATGGAATAGTCCAAGAGGGGATTGTTTCCAGTGTCACATGGCATTCATATTTCCAATAAAATGTGTCCTCATACACATGAGGAAAGAAAGAAAATGGCAAGGATCCCTTACACATCCATGATTGGGTCAGTCTTGTATGTTATGCTATGTACAAGGCTAGATGATTCTTATGCATTAAGTGCAGTAGGTAGATATCAAGCTGATCCAGGAGACCGTCATTGGATGACAGTAAAGACTATCCTTAAGTATCTGAGGCGTACTAAGGATATGTTCATGGTTTATGGAGGAGATGAGGAACTAGTCATCAGAGGACATGTAGATGCTAGTTTCCAAACTGATCAAGATGACATGAAGTCGCGGACTGGATACATCTTCAGTTTGAATGGAGGTGTAGTGAGCTGGAAGAGCTCAAAGCAAGGTGTGGTCGTAGATTCTATGGCAGAGTCCGAGTATATCGCAGCTTCTGAGAAAGCTAAAGAAGCAGTATGGATGCGAAGCTTCATCCAAGATCTGGATGTAGTACCTAGTAGTAAAGATCCTATCACACTATATTGTGATAATACTACAGCGGTGGCACTTGCAAAAGAGCCAAGGTCACATCAGCGGACAAAGTACATACTTCAGAAGTATCATCTCTTGAGGTATTTTTCTCAGAGAGGTGAAGTTACAGTGAGTAGTATTTCCATGGAAGACAACGTGGTGGACCCCTTGACTAAATCCTTGACTCAGAAGAAACATTATCATCATGTGAGTTCTAGCGAACTAAAAGTTGTAGGTAGTTGGTTCTAGTCCAAGTGGGAGTTTGTTAGATTTGGTGTCCTCAGAACTAACTATTTGTACTTTGATTAGGTGAATGTACACTTATTATATACTGTTCATTGTTCTGCATGACTATAATATAATAATGTCCTGGAATATTTGTTGCATTAATAAGGTTATGGAAGATCCCCGCTATGATGAGAACCTTAAAATTCCATAACAATATTCTTAAATAAAGTTCTACGGTTGGATGACATACTATGATAGGACACATAGTATACAGATCGTCATGTGTGAGTACTCGTAAGAAGAGGAGACTCTCTCTCATGGAGTTCGCACTTGGTAATCTCCAAGATGGGAGATTATGAGAACAGACCTGCCAGTAGTAATTCCACATGTCTTGGTGTCATCGAATATTACTATCTACGAGTGTGTGTAATGGTCCTTAGACTGAAATATTATCATTAACTCATGTCATGCCTCACGCACTTAGATTTGCTGACGAAAACCGTCACGAAGATAGTTGGCGGGAAGTAGGGTACGTTGGGTGCATTGGGTGTGTCACGAATGACATGTTGTTAATGGATAAGTCGAGGAAGGATTTGTCCCTTCCATATTTATGGAAGTAGATATCTCAGGCCCTTTGATTGAAATAGAACTGTCACCCAAATTCCATGGTCACGGTGTAATGACGAGTTTATTTCTGGAAGTCAAAGAATGACAGATCAAGCACATAGGTTTATGACACTGTCATTAAACCTGCTTGATGAGATATTGAGACAAAGGCATTAAATTACATGGTAAGTGTTCGTATGAGGTGATATGTCAATGTGGCATCAACTTCTTTCTCTTGGGTTCCTTGACCCATTTCTAGACAGTAATCTTGGACTTTAGGCAAGCCTGCCTAATGCCAATGAGAAAGAGGCCTAGAGGGTCACACACTAAGTGTATCCGAGAATCTCAAGTAGAATAAAGATTATTCACGTACGTGGTTTAATAATTATTCAAGGAAGCCTAAATCATTTTAGTAATGGAGAGAGAATAAAATGAAAACAAGATATACACATCATGTATTAATGATTACACGCCGTGTAGTTTTCATTTTGGAAAGGAAATGAAAAATAAGTACACGTTTTGTATTAATAATTACATGTCGTGTAGTTTTATGAAAAACAAATACACACCATGTATTAATGATTACACGCCGTGTAGTTTTTCCAGTCAGGATTTTGAAGAGATAATATTGTTTTATTAGATGATATTTATTATAATCAGCGTGGGCGCATGTCAAGGAATTAATTATTCGACATGGGGGGTTTTCAATAAGAGTTAATGAAATAAATAAAATATGTAACGCGTTTATTTATTGTCATAACTCTATAACCTCAAACCCTATTATAAATATCCTCACAACCCCAACACTTTTCCTCAATCGTTGTGCACAACAATTCTGGAGAATTCTCTCAAGATCGAAAGAACCCCTTCCTCCAAGAGCACTCCCAAGACCGAGAGAGATATCCTCCTCCATCGGATCAACATGATCTAAGGCGAACAACGCAAGCAAAGGTTTCTCCACGCTAGCACTCGGAGACTCCTTTGGTGGCGTCCAGAGATACACAGTGCACGTGTGGGTCACTACTAGAGGAAGTCTACACTTGTCTTCTGCGACACAATGACGAATCACATCGGAACGTGATCAGAAATATCAACAAATAAAGAATGACATAAAATGTACTTCTTTTCAATTAATTGAATTAATTATAATCAACCTATGACGATCCTCGTTTGTGGTTTCGGGATTATTCTTCTTCTTTGTTTATTTCTGTGATTCGATCCGTGGAGTATGGCGTTTATCGTCGTATTGATCCAGGATTGATCATTGCTAATGACAAAAAGTCAAGTGGGCACATCCACCCACGAGCTTCCGCTGTGTCTGGAACCTTCAATTATTACTAATTATTCTTAATTATTCCTAATTATTTCTAATTATAATAATTAAACCTAATTATTACTAATTAATCCTAATTATTACTAATTAATCCTAATTATTACTAATTATTACTATTTATTACTATTTATTACTAATTATTCCAAATTAATCCTAATTAATCCTAATTATTACTAATTATTATGATTTATTCCTATTTATTCCTATTTATTCCTAATTATTCCTAATTATTACTATTTATTCCTAATTATTCTTAATTATTACTATTTATTACTAATTATTACAAATTATTACTTATTATTACTAATTATTACTAATTATTCCTAATTATTCCTAATTATACTAATTAATCCTAATTATTACTAATTAATCCTAATCATTACTAATTAATCCCAATTATTGCTAATTATTACTATTTATTACTAATTATTCCTAATTATTCCTAATTAATCCTAATTATTACTATTTATTACTATTTATTCCTAATTATTCCTAATTATTCTTAATTATTACTATTTATTCCTAATTATTCCTAATTATTACTATTTATTACTAATTATTACGAATTATTGCTAATTATTACTTATTATTACTAATTATTACTAATTATTCTTAATTATTACTAATTGTTCCTAATTATTCCTAATTATTCCTAATTATTCCTAATTATTCCTAATTATTACTAATTATTCCTAATTATTCTTAATTAATCCTAATTAATCCTGATTATTACTAGTTAATCCTGATTATTACTAACTAATCCTAATTATTACTAATTATTGCTAATTATTCCTAATTATTACTATTTACTACTAATTATTACTGTAACACCCCAGGTAAATAAGGAATATGACATTTTCATATTTATCCATATTTGTGAATAAAATATTAATATGACTTTAAAGGGGACGCTATGCTCGATGGCGTACCCAACACGCAACAACGAGTTTCTTGGGAATCTTACGTTGCACTCTAATAATAAAATAATATTATTTTAAATGGTAGTTAACATGTAGCCGTTGTAATGGCGGGAATGGATAGAAATAACTAAAATATGATTATATATGTTCTTAAATATTTTTATATTTATACAATAAAAGATAAAGGCTTAAAATACGGAAAGAATTCAATTTTAGGCGTATATGCCCTAGTTTTCACTAAAGGTTCACTTATCACCTTTTGATGGAGAACCGTCATTAAATATAGTTTTGTTCACTCTTAAACATTCTTTCGGACCAAATAAAACTCTTATTAAGAATCGGGACATCAAAATTTACTTTGTGTAAATTTTTGGTATCTTTCCGATAAAGTTCATTTTTTTCAATGAATAGTGTAAAATGTTGTATTTTAATTCAAAACCACTTTTTAATCTATTTTATTTATATGATTAGATTATATTTTGAATTGGTTTTAAAGTGAAATTAGAAAATATTTTTACCATTAAATCCAATAGTGGTCGTTGGAATCAATTTCACTTTGAAATCAGACATAAACTAGTGTCAATCTTTTGATACTTATTGTTTCATAAAACACGCTATTTGTCATGACATCGGGAATTAATTATTAAATTAATTAATGTGACTTATATGTTTTGAATTTTTTAAAACGGACTTCATTTTTTAATTCAGAATATCAAATATAGCTTAGGGTGAATTTTTGGGATTTTTCTGAAAAACTTCAATTTTTGATGAATAGTGAAACCACTAAGTGGTACTTATAAAACTGATTTTCCGTTTAAATGAAATTTTGCCATCATTGTGTTTTGATTTTCAAAAATCCGACATACATGGTTGTCATTAAGAAGTAAAATGTGGTTCAATGAGATTAAAATAATTTTTGGTGAATAGTAACTTATTAAGTTTTTAATCGCGATTAGTGGTAATTAGTGTAGTTTAAGGTAAAAATAATGCTTTAATAAAATGAGATGAGCTTGACACATGTCTTACCCTCATTGGTGGTATCATGGCCGACCAAGACAAGCCATGGGTCAACTTGGGGACCCCATGGATCCACTTTGGTTGGGAAATGACATAAATAACATTTTATTTAATGTAAAAGTAAAATTGACACAAACATGATATGTTTTACTAAAACAATTTTTAAGTGGGGTTATACAAGTCATCTTTTTGATTATAAATATTCATTGTAAAGCTAAAAAGATTTCATACATCATAGTATTTTTTTTTATAATTTTTAGACATTAAATAAATTAAATTATGTATGACATAATAATGATGCAGCGATGACATCATTATTTGACGATTTAAATAAAATGGAAAGATAATGTAAAATCTATGAACTACACATGTCCAAAACTTATTGGATGAGTGGATTTCGAAGCCTTATCACCTTATCCATGAATTATATCAATGTGAGACCTTTTGAAACCGAAACACATTTTCAAATAAAGTAATATTTCTTTACTCTCCAAAAGTGCCCCTCCTCTCCTCTTATAAAAGGCCCCCACCTCTACCTCATTTAACACACTCCTCAAGCCTTTGGCTCGGCCAACCCCTGCCCATTTACTCTCTCCACATCCCTCTCCTCATCCTAGAGGATTCCCTTTGGGCAGAATCCTTTCAAAGGAAGCCTTTTGGCTCAAATCAAAAGGAGTTACACTTTTAAAGGTAATTCATTCTCTCATGTTCATTTGTTTTATTTTGCTTCTCCAACCCCATAAACTCTTTTTATTTACTTCTTTTGTAACAACACCAGTATCTTAAATATACTAGGATGTTGTTATAAGATTTATTCGAGCTACACTCTCACACAACTACATCAAATGGTTAAAGAACATACGGTTTCCGTGGATGGTGAAATTCTGCCTCCCGAAACGATGATTGTTCAATACTCATTTAACACCTTCAAAGGTGGCCATTATGATGTCACTATTTTTATATATGATATATAATATGTTTATGTTTTATTTATGCGTCTGTATTTTTCATTTTTGTCTTACCTTTATGGCTTCCATTATGGGTATACGCGATATCTTCATTTAAGGAAGTGCGGACTACCGCCCCCTCAAAGTGATTTGATTCGTTAAATACCATATGTGGGATGTATAAAGGATGGAAATATGATATTATATATGATGTTATACTGGAATTATAATATACCTTTATATCATTATTATTCCATTCTATAAAATATGAAATAGAAATGAAAGTAGCGTTCATGCGTACGTACGGCTTACCGTCTCCATGAACGGTGCATTTCATTTCTTACCTCTAAATGATTATGTAATGTTATAAATGCATGAATATAATGGATATATATGACATATATGATATCTACATAATGAATACAATTCTGGATATAATAAACATTTGGCCACACGAACAACATGTAATTGTAAGAAGTCCACTTTCGACTTAAGAACCAAATATCGGCAAAACAAATATTATTAACTTAAATGATTACATAATGTTTATGACATGGTAATAAGTGGTATAAAAGCAATAATGAACTTGAAAAAGGTTCTTAAGGAATTAGAAATTAACTCAAGTTTATTATTCAGGAGATTAAAGAACGATCGAGTCAAGTCGGACCCGAGGTAAGGGATCATACACCTCTCTTTCTTTTTAAGTACACTCTTTTATGTCATTCCTTTTAAGCTCATCTTTCTTATGACTGGGATGTTATTTTATATTACTCCCACTGTACATATTATGTTCATATGATGAGAGACCCTATTTACTCTCATCAATCCTTTTTGGAAGTTTTAAGTGGCGCTGTTAGGCTGCCGAGTTTCCGTAAGAGATGTTTCATCTCACTTTTATTCCCGTGAGATTTATGATACATTCGCCACAATTTCCTTTGAGTGGTTTATATACTACCCATTATTACACTCCTTTTGTAATATAATTCCATTTATGGTTATTTACATATTCATTGTATGACACTTCTTCAATGGGGTGTACTTTTCGAAAGTTACCCAAGTCGGTAAGGGGACCTTTCATCCTCCTCTTTTTTAAAAAAGACTTATTTTGTTGGGTCTTTTAATTTACATATTGTTATGTTGGGATATTTTCTCATATATCCTTATTGATGTAAATTTTATGTCCAAGTGATGAGATACACTTTTTATCTCTCATCAACTCTTTTTGATGTGATGTCGTTAGGCTGTCAAGGGAACTTTTTAACCCAATTTCGATTTCTTTGGGTTCAACATGTAGTCATTGAATATGTCATCCTTTGAATATGTGTGAATGACCTTTTATTGTTTTACACTTAATATCCAATTATATTGGGTGTATTTATATTTTTCACACATAATTTTGATATTGATTTATCCCTAATTTAAGGATACCTTCTTTATAAGGGATTTCATCACATTTGACATTTTTATTGAGGGTTCATTGTTGTTATGCACCAATTCACTCTTATATGGTGTATATACTTTCCTTTGGAGTATTATATCATGAATCCTTTTATTCTCATGATATTATAAAGTTCTGACTAAATGTTATTCCTCGATTATTGTATTCAAGTGTCTCTAATTTTGGTAAAACCCCTTTAACCAAAATATTGTTTTAAATGTTTTAATTATTTGTTCTTATTAATATCCATGTTTTCAAAATGGTTTTAAGGATTTATTTATATGGATATTAATGGTTTAAAATGTTAAAAGCTTCAAGGTGGTATGGGACACTTTGATTCAAAAATCTCTTTATTAAATGTTTTAAATGGTTTTGGAAATGGTTTTTTTTTTGAATGGATTCAAGATTTCAATATACTAAAATGTTATATTGTGATTGAAATGTGGAAATGTTATGTTTCCTTTATGCATGTTTTATGTGACACATTTATGTTATGGTTCTTGGGCATTGTTATGAAAATGGGTGGTTCCGTGATAAACTAAGGGCGGGTGAGCCCGTTATAGCTCTCCAATGCATTGGGTAACGCGAAGGAGTGAAACGTTAAGGTTTCTCCGAAGAGATTTAGGGAATATACTCTGATGGGTATTCCAAACGTAACCAAGAGGGTTACTCCCCACGTAAGAATGTTATGAATGCCTCAAGTTACCTTTATGTCTTATGTTTTATATGATTTATTCATGGTTTGATGAGGTATGTTAAAGTGCCTATGTTTTATGGGTAAAGTATGATTTCATTCTTATGTATATATGAACTCATGTTTCCTTTCCATATTTTTATAACCCTTACTGAGCTTTTTATGCTCATCCCAAGTTTTTGAAATGTTTTTCACAGGTCAAGGGAAAGGTACATGATGTGATGATAGTGTCAAGGATGTGTCAAGAAAGAATCCGTGTTATATTTTAAATATGTTTCCGTTGATGGGAAGAATGAATACTGTCTTTTATGTAACCACTTTGTTTAAATGTGGAATGTAATGCAAGTTTCATGATCTAATTCTCTAAAACTCTAAACCTGAAAAGATCCTCAATGTGTAATCTTGTAATAACTCAAGATTAAGTAATGATTAAGGTTGGGGCCTTATAGTTGGTATCAGAGGTCGGTTTAGATAACTTTAGAGGTTAGGGTATTCTTTAAGCATAATTGACAATTACCATAATGGTTAGGATTTCAGAAAGAGTCTTAGTTTTAGATAAAGTGAATGAGTAAGTATATCTTATTGTCTATCTTACTCATTATTACATGATGGTTTTGTTGATATACTCACACTGACCTTTTTGGTTTTAGTAAATGGTTGGATCTAGCAGGCACCAAAGTAACAGTGGATGTGAAAGAAACTGTGACAGTTTTTTGAGCAAGCAACTGAATGATATGGGAGCTGCAATGAGAACTCTTTTGATTATCCTCAACCAACTATCTAGAGTCATGATTGACCACCTAAACCTTGGAGATTTCTCTAAGGCATCATATATGCAAGAAACAAATCCCTACGGAAGTACAGGTAATAATCATAAAGGTAAGTGTGTTCAAAAACCTATGTGTCAAAGATGTGGAAAGAAACACCTAGGAAAATGTTTCAAAGGGACAGAAATATGCTATAGATGTGGAAATGAAGGTCATAAAGCAAGAACCTGCCATGGAAAAAGGAAGCATCCAGTTGACTCGAGGAAAGGGAAAGAAGTTATTTCTGAGGGATCAATTGAATGTTTTAAATGTGGTGTGCATGGTCATTATGAAAACACATGTCCTATGAAGAAGTTTCGTGAATGGGGTCACCAAGAGCGTACCAATATTCGTTTACCAATACCTAATGCCATTCCGATTGAGTATGAAGAAACTGACAATGACCAATCAAAGGTATGTACTATTTCATGACTATTGTTTTCTTATTTTGGAATCTTAGGATATGATTCATGATTTTGTTTATAGGAAAGAGGTATTTCAGAATAAGTTGGAAAGGAATGGATAATGGATCATGAAGAATGTTGAATGAGTAAGATGTCAACATATAAGGGCTTCAAGAGTTAGGTTGAAATTCTTAAGAGTATTAAGTCTCTTTTGATGATGGGGTTACATTAGAAGACTTTTTATATTATGTGTAACCCTGATGTTTAATATAGTCAAATTTTATTCAAGTAATAGTTATCTTTTCTTTTGTGGGCATAGTTATAAAGAACCATTTGGGTTTATATGATCCTTACTTTTGAGGTAATTATGGGTTACCATATGTTATGATTGAAGTGAAAGGCATGAGATAAAATTGAGGTTAAATTATGTTATGGTTATTTTTGATGATTTTATCCCTTTTTGGGTAATGATTTGAGAATTATATAGTTTTGGAAAGAGGACAACACGCAGACCGTGTGACAACCCGTCGCGTCGGACAATGCTGCGGGAATCGAACCCACAACCAAAGTGCGACTGGTATTTATCGCCTACCACTGGACTACGTGAAGTCCCTGGTTAGTTTGACTGATTCTTTTTAGTTATATGATTTTATGAATTAAGAGTAAGTTGATTTTGGAGGATATGTGATTAGGATAATTACTTTTCAATGTGAGACTTTAGGAGCAACTGATGTTGTTTGGAGATAAATGTTACGATTTAACTTGGAAGACTATGTGACTAAATCCTTCAAATATTTGGGTTTCAATCTTATATTGGTTTACTTTGAATAATTTTATGGACAAATTGTTTATCGGATGGTCCTCGTTGAACTTTGGGTTTTGTTGGACAAATTTTGGAGATTAAGAATAGATTTTCTTTTTATAAGGGGTTATCCTTTTCTGGATTATCTAATCTTGTACTAACCTTTTTGGTTTTGGTTTTGGTTAAAGCCTAAATACATGGGATGTATATAGTTCTCTTTTGGGGATTAGGTGATTCTCTAGAAGTTGATTATAGTACTCTTAATGCGAACAAGTCTCCCTAAATACTCGTCTTTTGAAAAAAATATGAGTTTGACTAAGGAATCTAGTAAAAGTTGAAAGTCAACATGATAAGTGATTATGCTTCCTTATGAATAAATTCCTCAATAAAAAGTAACTTAAAACAAAAATGTTGTCTATTAACTTTTCCTACTGGGGAACCCAACACCGTTTAACCCATCACAAGTTTGTGATTTTCTTATTGTTAACTTTCTCCTAAACATGTTTTCTATCACTCTCCATCGGAACATGACCCTATGTTTTCTCCTCCATGTCCATATTTTCAAACTTATAATCCTAGTATGGGTTAACTCGGGTGACCTCTGTGCTTATCTTTCTTTATTTTAAAGTGATTGTTTTATCGACTCTTGTTCCGATGTGGGACGTTCAAGGATGTTTCCAAGCGCAATTTTAAAATTGCGAGGACGCAATTCCCAAAAGGGGGGAAGGATGTAACACCCCAGGTAAATAAGGAATATGACATTTTCATATTTATCCATATTTGTGAATAAAATATTAATATGACTTTAAAGGGGACGCTATGCTCGATGGCGTACCCAACACGCAACAACGAGTTTCTTGGGAATCTTACGCTGCACTCTAATAATAAAATAATATTATTTTAAATGGTAGTTAACATGTAGCCGTTGTAATGGCGGGAATGGATAGAAATAACTAAAATATGATTATATATGTTCTTAAATATTTTTATATTTATACAATAAAAGATAAAGGCTTAAAATACGGAAAGAATTCAATTTTAGGCGTATATGCCCTAGTTTTCACTAAAGGTTCACTTATCACCTTTTGATGGAGAACCATCATTAAATATAGTTTTGTTCACTCTTAAACATTCTTTCGGACCAAATAAAACTCTTATTAAGAATCGGGACATCAAAATTTACTTTGTGTAAATTTTTGGTATCCTTCCGAAAAAGTTCATTTTTTTCAATGAATAGTGTAAAATGTTGTATTTTAATTCAAAACCAATTTTTAATCTAATTTATTTATATGATTAGATTATATTTTGAATTGGTTTTAAAGTGAAATTAGAAAATATTTTTACCATTAAATTCAATAGTGGTCGTTGGAATCAATTTCACTTTGAAATCAGACTTAAACTAGTGTCAATCTTTTGATACTTATTGTTTCATAAAACACGCTATTTGTCATGACATCCGGAATTAATTATTAAATTAATTAATGTGACTTATATGTTTTGAATTTTTTAAAACGGACTTCATTTTTTAATTCAGAATATCAAATATAGCTTAGGGTGAATTTTTGGGATTTTTCTGAAAAACTTCAATTTTTGATGAATAGTGAAACCACTAAGTGGTACTTATAAAACTGATTTTCCGTTTAAATGAAATTTTGCCATCATTGTGTTTTGATTTTCAAAAATCCGACATACATGGTTGTCATTAAGAAGTAAAATGTGGTTCAATGAGATTAAAATAATTTTTTGGTGAATAGTAACTTATTAAGTTTTTAATCGCGATTAGTGGTAATTAGTGTAGTTTAAGGTAAAAATAATGCTTTAATAAAATGAGATGAGCTTGACACATGTATTACCCTCATTGGTGGTATCATGACCGACCAAGACAATCCATGGGTCAACTTGGGGACCCCATGGATCCACTTTGGTTGGGAAATGACATAAATAACATTTTATTTAATGTAAAAGTAAAATTGACACAAACATGATATGTTTTACTAAAACAATTTTTAAGTGGGGTTATACAAGTCATATTTTTGATTATAAATATTCATTGGAAATCTAAAAAGATTTCCTACATCATAGTATTTTTTTTATAATTTTTAGACATTAAATAAATTAAATTATGTATGACATAATAATGATGCAGCGATGACATCATTATTTGACGATTTAAATAAAATGGAAAGATAATGTAAAATCTATGAACTACACATGTCCAAAACTTATTGGATGAGTGTATTTCGAAGCCTTATCACCTTATCCACGAATTATATCAATGTGGGACCTTTTGAAACCGAAACACATTTTCAAATAAAGTAATATTTCTTTACTTTCCAAAAGTGCCCCTCCTCTCCTCTTATAAAAGGCCCCCACCTCTACCTCATTTAACACACTCCTCAAGCCTTTGGCTCGGCCAACCCCTGCCCATTTACTCTCTCCACATCCCTCTCCTCATCCTAGAGGATTCCCTTTGGGCAGAATCCTTTCAAAGGAAGCCTTTAGGCTCAAATCAAAAGGAGTTACACTTTTAAAGGTAATTCATTCTCTCATGTTCATTTGTTTTATTTTGCTTCTCCAACCCCATAAACTCTTTTTATTTACTTCTTTTGTAACAACACCAGTATCTTCAATATACTAGGATTTTGTTATAAGATTTATTCGAGCTACACTCTCACACAACTACATCAAATGGTTAAAGAACATACGGTTTCCGTGGATGGTGAAATTCTGCCTCCCGAAACGATGATTGTTCAATACTCATTTAACACCTTCAAAGGTGGCCATTATGATGTCACTATTTTTATATATGATATATAATATGTTTATGTTTTATTTATGCATATGTATTTTTCATTTTTGTCTTACCTTTATGGCTTCCATTATGGGTATACGCGATATCTTCATTTAAGGAAGTGCGGACTACCGCCCCCTCAAAGTGATTTGATTCGTTAAATACCATATGTGGGATGTATAAAGGATGGAAATATGATATTATATATGATGTTATACTGGAATTATAATATACCTTTATATCATTATTATTCCATTCTATAAAATATGAAATAGAAATGAAAGTAGCGTTCATGCGTACGTACGGCTTACCGTCTCCATGAACGGTGCATTTCATTTCTTACCTCTAAATGATTATGTAATGTTATAAATGCATGAATGTACTGGATATATATGACATATATGATATCTACATAATGAATACAATTCTGGATATAATAAACATTTGGCCACACGAACAACATGTAATTGTAAGAAGTCCACTTTCGACTTAAGAACCAAATATCGGCAAAACAAATATTATTAACTTAAATGATTACATAATGTCTATGACATGGTAATAAGTGGTATAAAAGTAATAATGAACTTGAAAAAGGTTCTTAAGGAATTAGAAATTAACTCAAGTTTATTATTCAGGAGATTAAAGAACGATCGAGTCAAGTCGGACCCGAGGTAAGGGATCATACACCTCTCTTTCTTTTTAAGTACACTCTTTTATGTCATTCCTTTTAAGCTCATCTTTCTTATGACTAGGATGTTATTTTATATTACTCCCACTGTACATATTATGTTCATATGATGATAGACCCTATTTCCTCTCATCAATCCTTTTTGGAAGTTTTAAGTGGCGCTGTTAGGCTGCCGAGTTTCCGTAAGAGATGTTTCATCTCACTTTTATTCCCGTGAGATTTATGCTACATTCGCCACAATTTCCTTTGAGTGGTTTATATACTACCCATTATTACACACCTTTTGTAATATAATTCCATTTATGGGTATTTACATATTCATTGTATGACACTTCTTCAATGGGGTGTACTTTTCGAAAGTTACCCAAGTCGGTAAGGGGACCTTTCACCCTCCTCTTTTTTAAAAAAGACTTCTTTTGTTGGGTCTTTTAATTTACATATTGTTATGTTGGGATATGTTCTCATATATCCTTATTGATGTAAATTTTATGTCCAAGTGATGAGATACACTTTTTATCTCTCATTAACTCTTTTTGATGTGATGTCGTTAGGCTGTCAAGGGAACTTTTTAACCCAATTTCGATTTCTTTGGGTTCAACATGTAGTCATTAAATATGTCATCCTTTGAATATGTGTGAATGACCTTTTATTGTTTTACACTTAATATCCAATTATATTGGGTGTATTTATATTTGTCACACATAATTTTGATATTGATTTATCCCTAATTTAAGGATACCTTCTTTATAAGGGATTTCATCACATTTGACATTTCTATTGAGGGTTCATTGTTGTTATGCACCAATTCACTCTTATATGGTGTATATACTGTCCTTTGGAGTATTATATCATGAATCCTTTTATTCTCATGATATTATAAAGTTCTGACTAAATGTTATTCCACGATTATTGTATTCAAGTGTCTCTAATTTTGGTAAAACCCCTTTAACCAAAATATTGTTTTAAATGTTTTAATTATTTGTTCTTATTAATATCCATGTTTTCAAAATGGTTTTAAGGATTTATTTATATGGATATTAATGGTTTAAAATGTTAAAAGCTTCAAGGTGGTATGGGACACTTTGATTCAAAAATCTCTTTATTAAATGTTTTAAATGGTTTTGGAAATGGTTTCTTTTTGAATGGATTCAAGATTTCAATAAACTAAAATGTTATATTGTGATTGAAATGTGGAAATGTTATGTTTCCTTTATGCATGTTTTATGTGACACATTTATGTTATGGTTCTTGGGCATTGTTATGAAAACGGGTGGTTCCGTGATAAACTAAGGGCGGGTGAGCCCGTTATAGCTCTCCAATGCATTGGGTAACGCGAAGGAGTGAAATGTTAAGGTTTCTCCGAAGAGATTTAGGGAATATACTGTGATGGGTATTCCAAACGTAACCAAGAGGGTTACTCCCCACGTAAGAATGTTATGAATGCCTCAAGTTACCTTTATGTCTTATGTTTTCTATGATTTATTCATGGTTTGATGAGGTATGTTAAAGTGCCTATGTTTTATGGGTAAAGTATGATTTCATTCTTATGTATATATGAACTCATGTTTCCTTTCCATATTTTTATAACCCTTACTGAGCTTTTTATGCTCATCCCAAGTTTTTGAAATGTTTTTCACAGGTCAAGGGAAAGGTACATGATGTGATGATAGTGTCAAGGATGTGTCAAGAAAGAATTCGTGTTATATTTTAAATATGTTTCCGTTGATGGGAAGAATGAATACTGTCTTTTATGTAACCACTTTGTTTAAATGTGGAATGTAATGCAAGTTTCATGATCTAATTCTCTAAAACTCTAAACCTGAAAAGATCCTCAATGTGTAATCTTGTAATAACTCAAGATTAAGTAAGGATTAAGGCTGGGGCCTTATAATTACTATTTACTTATAATTATTAATATTTACTTCTAATTATTAGTATTTATTATTATTTTTAAAATATTTATTTCAATTTACTACTTATTAACGCTAATTTTTAGTAATTATCGCTAATTATTACTAATTATGACTAATTTTTAATAATCATTAATAATTTTTCTAATTAATACTAATGACTACTAATTAATAATAATTAATATAACAATTGATCAATACTAATTAATACTAATCACACGTATTTGTAAAAAAAATGCAAAATAAAATTATCTATTTCTAATTTAATTTAATCACAGCTAATTAAAAATAATTATAACCAATATCAAATAAAATAAATTAATAAAAGAAATATATAAATACCTTAAAACTGAATCTTTTGGAGGATTTACGTCGTGAATATTGCTCTGATTTAAAAAAAATAACTTAGAAAAAATTTGAGAGAAAATATAAGTAGAGGGAGAGAGAAGTAGAGAAAGAAGTGGAATGGAAAAAAATCAGATGGGGATATATATAGGTTAGATTAGTTGCGGCGAGTTTATTTGCGACGGGACCTGCCGCAAATACCAACCTGTCGATGTACTATTTGCGATAGGGGATAAATCGTGTCGCAAATACCAACCTATCGGTATACTGTTTGTGACGGGGGATAAATCGTGTCGCAAATACTAAAAAACGTCGTTGGGTATTTGCGATGAGTACAGTCCACCCGTCGCAAATAACTAATTATTTGCGATGGGAAGAAGGTCCCGTCACAAATAGTCCCTCCCGGCAGACTATTTGCGACAGGAGCCTTCCCCGTCGCAAATAACCCGTCATAAATATTCATTTTTTCCGTAGTGTCACCACGACTTCAATGTCATGGTTTTGCCTTGCAGCAAAGTACGTGATCAAATAACACACATTGGTAATGATCTCAAGTCAGGAGACTGGTACACATGTTCGTAGATAGGAACAATCAATGACACTTGAAACACATGATATTCCTATTGGAAGGGTTGTTCTCATGATCTCACCTAATAAAGATCATCAAGTGCAAATTTCATGAGAATAAGTTTCAATGCTTATGAGCCTCCGGCATCTGATAGTCAGACATCAACTGTATCCAGACAGTATGATGTATCTAGATCATATGACATATGATTAAGATTAATGTCATAATATCTCAAGGTTCTCATTATAAACTAAGAACTGCTATAACCTTTTGATATGAAAAATTATCTACGGACATTACCATTTAAATAGTGGATGCAGAAATATCAACACTATAATAGTAAGAGTACATCATGTATAACTCACTGTATACATTGTATGGTAATCAAAAAATACTGTTTAGTTGGATTTAAGACACCCACTATTACGACAACTCACGCACCTGTTTTTTTTTTCTTTTGAAACATATGCTTTATCACAATAACAATGCTCTCAGGATACAACTCAATGGTAGTTGCATGTGTGGGTCTCGATGAGGTCTCGAGTTCGAGTCTCACCGAATACTTTCTTGCATTTGTGTGTTGCATAATTTGCTTTGTAATGTAACTCATTCCCCCCGAATTGATGTAAATATCGCAATTACAAAACATTATTGTCTTCTTATTTCAATGTGGTCAATATTTTCGTTTTTCATCGCATTTGAATAACTTTAGTGCTATTTTACAGTTTAACATCCAACTCTATATCATTGTAAACTATGTTTATGAACATCATATTTCAAATACTTATATATTCAAGATGTGTATGATTATTACAATTATTATGTTCTTATTAATACATAGCAAAAATATTATTAGTACAGTAATTACTAATATAGATGTTGTGTTATACTACAATCTCTACTATATTTGTATTCGTAAATAATATAGGCTTGTATATATATAGGAAGTATTACTAATGTATGGTAATAAATTTTACTCTGTGTTAATATTTACTATTATCCTTAAACATGGTTATCTTTGCAAAAAAACGTATTGCGGGATTTTGATGATGAAGGTTCATTGCACCTTAACATTGTTATGGATTCAGATTCTATGACTTCAAGTGACTCCGTCAATACACAGTTGTCTACAAAGAAAATCAATGAAACGAAGGTTGAAAAAAATGAGATTTTATCACCCTCTTTTATAGTTTCTCATTTTATCTGTTTCCTTGGTGATTATCAAAAATAATTAATTGTATTTTGTTTTACATTACTTTTCAATTCAATGTAAGTTCTCTAAAATAATTTTAATTTTCTTTTTCCATTAAAGAAAATGGTCATTTGCATGAGTAAAGTACTAGCACTATTGCAAATTGGGCATTAAACGACGCTAGTAAAAGGGCTTTATCAACGTTATAGAAGTGGTGATAATGCAAGTGATGTTAAAAGGCGACCTTTAAGAGCATTTTTTAGCGTTGTTAAAGGCCACTGATAAAGGATATAATTTTTTTTCTTAACCCACCTTTTTATCAGCGCCCTTGAGATAATCACACCCTCCCACGTGCACCCCTGCCTCCAACGAGTTTCCATGAGACCTGCACCTTATAAACTAATGCATTTTTCACTCCCCTCTATTGTTTTGTTTTACATTTTATGATATATCTATATATTTATATATTTCTCGTTACATTTTTTTATTCATATATTTATATATATGTTTATATATACATTTATATATTTTTTAAATAAATATAAAAAATATGTTTTTTTTGTATGCGTGTGTTTATAAATACATACGTACATACATATATATGTGTGTGTATGTGTGTGTGCATCTATAAATATAATTATACATGTTTATATTTATTTACATATATTATATATTAATATTTATATACATATATTAGAATATAAGGATAAATATATATTTGTTTGTCAATAAACACACACAAATATATATATATATATATATATATATATATATATATATATATATATAAACATTATATATACATTAATTGTATGGGTATATAAATATTCATACATTTGTATTTTAAATAAAATGGATATTAATTTTTATTTAGATAAGGTTTATATATTGAGAAATATTTTTTATATGAAAATATGTTTAAATATTTATTTGTAAAATTAAATTTGTATGTGTGAATATATAAAAAATATGTATATATTTTTATATATTTGATTATAAATAACAGTACAATATGAAAAACGATAAAATTCTAAAACCATAATATCAATATGAATGTAATGCTTGTGAATAAATTCATTTCGCACTGAAAATGATGAAAAAAGCCCCATAAATGAGCCTAAAAATCCATCGAATGTTGAAAAAATTGGGGTACATCGACTAAAAACCCGATTTTAAAGACCTTTTGGGCCTTTTTTTGCCTCAGAAAATATGAGTGAAGTCTCCTCCAATCTCCAGGGTATAGATATCGTCGCAAGGTTTGATTTGATATGTGGTAGAGTCCAAACAGACACTCAAATTAAAAGTTATGACCGTTTTAAGTTTGAGTTACGTTTTCAATTTATTTTAAATCTTTTATTAATTTTTTGATTCGTTTTATTTTCAAGTTTTATTAAATGACTATTAATTGATAATAATTAACAAACTATTAATTAAAAATATTTTTTTAAACTGTTTTATAAGTCATTTTCAATGAATATCATATATATTATGTGTAAATGATTATTTAGGTTTATCATATTTTTTAAAAACATATTATATTTATATTAATATAAATATATTTAGATATTAATATATTATTTTTAATGAAATGTTTTTTTTGAAATATACGTTTTATTAGTGTTAGTAAAAAAATAATGATAAAGGAGATTTTTATTAACCTTTCTAAATCCAATAAAGGATGTTTTTAACATTGATTTTAACTAGTGTTTTAACGTCTTAGCTAGATAAACATAGTTTTTTAGTAGTGCAGTTCTTATAAAAAACCAGTGAAGGACGGTTCTCAAATTATTTTGGGGACTTTAGAAAATACAAATGCAATAATTTGTTGCGAAGCTCAAAAGACCGGAACGATTCCCTAATACAAAATTATATTATAATTTTATAATATAACATTTTTAAAAATTTCAATGTTAGGTTTATATTCATTTATTTCATCATCATAATATTAGAATTATATTTATGGGAAAATGAGAGGGAGGACCAAAACAAAAGTTAATGCTAGTTTAGGACCAAAAACATTGAAAAATAAGGATCAAAGAATTTTTAAATACAATTATATTCCACCTTAGTCTAAAATGTGGGAGGTCATGGAATTAAGAGCCTCTTTTGATCCTTCGTTGGAGGTCATGGCCCCTATATTTATTATATAATTTTTGTGAATCATAATTATTGTTTTATTTTTTTAGCATTTTTTAATCACATTGAATTAGTTTCCTTTCCAACACGAAGCGGTAACTTCTATCTTATTTTTTCTCTTTATTTTTAGTCCATTATTATATATATCAACCAAACAAAGATAATATATTTATAAGTCAATTTTCATGTTAATAACATATAAATTTTCAGTTTCTCTAATTCATTTTATTTTTAACATATTTTATTTGTAAGATTTTTTTATAAAAATAATAATCCATTTTCGATTGTATTTTTTTAAAAAATTAGGACAAAAAAAAGTAATATTATTATTATTTAAAAAAAAGAGGGGAAGAAAAAATCAAGGTGAAGGACAAAGTTCGCTTTCACCTTTTTTTAACTTATTTATTTATTTTCTGCTTTTTATATGCACTGTACATATGTTTTACACAGCGGCAAACTCGGTCAAAACTGGTTTCCACACGTCTCATGCCGGGGGATCGAACGTCATTTCCAATTTACACGTGGCGCATCCAGATCCGTCGATGAGGCGACCCACCCTCCGTGGCTCGAATCCAAGCGTCAGCTCCAACTCCAAATCGCTGCCGTCCGTCGGATCGTCCTCCTTGATCATCGACGCCTCCACGGTCTCCCCGGAAACGCTATCGCTTTCCGCCGCCGGGCACGGGCCCGGGTTCGCCATTCCCCGGTCATGCAACCGTGGGAATCCCCCCGCCGCCGCCGGCGCCCTGTCGTGTCCGGGTCCGGGTCTGGGTCTGGGTCTTCTGGGAGATCCGGCGCCGTCGCGGAAAACGTGGCGGATGTCGCACCGCCGGAGGTGCGGCGGTGGGGCGACCGAATCGGATGAGGATCGGGGAAGCGGCGAGCCGGCGAGGACGGCCTCGACGGCGGCGTGACAGAGGTGCCAGCTCCCAGAGAGGAGCAGCCCCGGGGCGCCGTAGACCGGGTTCACGATCCGGCCGCAGGCCTCGTAGAGCAACGATCTGAATATGGCTGGCGGCAAGCATGATGCATGATGCATGATGCATGATGCATGATGCATGATGCATGATGAGAGGAAGGAGAAGAAGAGGTAATAAGGAGAAAGGAGAGAGAAGTACCAGGGCGGAGGAGGTCGGGGCCGGCGTTGATGAGGTTGATGAGGCCGGCGCGGCCGTAGAACTTGGCGAGGAAGAGGGTGGCGTTGGCCTGGGAGTCGGGTGTGGGGATCCAGTGGAGGCAGGGGCGAATGGCGCAGGTGTCGCCGCAGCCCTTGCGAAGCACTCTGCAGCCATTGCAGCTCATTCGCATGGCGTAGGAGAAGGGAGGTGAGAGCAGAGCGGGGTGAGTGGGGAGGGTGTAATAAAGGGGTGAGGGAGAGAGGGCGCAGTGGTTTCAGAGGAGGACTGGTGGTGCAGCTTCCCTGGTTTTTCTCATTACCAGAAATTGGGAAACTTTATTATTATTATGATCATCAAACACGTCCTTATTCGTAAGGTGATAATTTGAGTGTTGTGAATGGAAATCCCCAGGTTACCCCTGCTGGTCACACTGACATCGTCCCTGCAGCCTCCGCCCATGGTTTCATGGTAGGTGGGATCAATTTCTGTTTTGCAACGCACAATTATATTAATATATATATATATTTAAATATGAACTATATTTGATGTATTTATATATAATTATCATAGAAGATCCAAGAGGTTAATAACTAATGAATCAACACACACATCATCAAGTTTACAATGATAGGCCCCAAATTCATTGGGTGAAGTCCATTACATGAGTTTGCACCCTTGTGTGCGTCACTCGTGCATCACCACCTTATATCATCGTCCGCGTCATTGTGCGCCTGCGTTTGCACCTTTCTCGTAAATCCCCTAAGAGCTACCAAGATCTGAACTCTAGTCATGTGAGTGATATATAGTATTTATAGAAATATATATTTAGTGTCATATAAATCATTGCATTTTATCAACACTAGAAAAACATGGACAAAAGGTACCTTTATTTATCAACATTTTATAGGGGTCATAAACTTTGTCAATGCTAAAAAAAACGCTGATAACGGCTAACAATTTTTTTCACAAAAATGCAATGGTCTTATTATTTCATTAACAAATTAAAAATACATCATAGAAAGATCATCTCTTTAATCACTCGGTGTTTCTTTAACGTGAAAAACTCTCCCCCTCTCAATATTTTTTTATTACACAACCAAATGATTTTTCACATTCGATAATTTTTCTCAATCAAATGATTTTTCATAGTCGGATGACGCTCTCTTTCACCCAAAAAAAAACTCACACAAAGTTTTTCCCATCACATTATGCAACAATTCTTCACACACGGCAACATATTCTCTTCACACAACTTCTCTGCAAAAGAAAATTATCATATTAAGAGGCTACAACTTCATAGGACTTCATTGGTGTCATGTAACAATCATCTTTATATATGGTTTAACAATATATCTTTCAAAGATATATCTCTTTACATTAAAATAAGATATCACCTGTAAGATCCCATCTTTTTCCCGATACGTCCCTCTTTGAGTTTTTCGTTTGAGCCTTGATGACCGAGTATTTTGCAGAGACAAGAGCCTTTATTAGGAAAAATGACTTAAAGTTCGGGAATGTATGTAGTTTGGATTAATGGAGTCCAAATATAAACGTGTTAAATAGGTTTACGAGGGTTTTCCATGCTTTGGATAACTTCAAAGGTGGTTCGGATTCTTTACGTGGAAACAGACTGAAGACCGTCTACAAAGCAATTACACGCCGTATAATGGACTTACACAACATGTAACTATTGCCAAGAACAAGTCGTGAGCCTGGTTCAAGATGTGAGATGAATACACGTCGTGCAGACATTACACATCGTGTAATATTCGGGTAGTGTTAAAAATCACCTGAGGTAACACATTTTTCAACGTATATATCTAAAAAGAAATACAGAACGTGTAACTTAATTACACGCCATGTAATTTCCCAAACAATTTTTTTAAAGGGTCTCGTGCGAGAGATTGATCTCATTCCCTCGCGTGCACCTCTCCCCTCTCGACCTTAGGGCAACTTCCAGACGATTTGGAGCGCCTCTCTTGATTCCGGACGTCCCGATCACACATCTAATCCCTGGATCATTCTTGCACCCATCGCTACTGGAAAATGACCATTTCGCGGTGGTTTTATTGGAAATGGCGGCGGTTTAAACCGCCGCCATATGATTCTGCAACGGTTTCAAAAAACCGCCGCTAAAGTGTGTGTCAACATACAATACACGTCGATTTTCTCGATTTAGCGACGGTTTATGGTAATCGTCGTAATGAGTGCATTTCGCGACGGTTTTTATGGTTTTAGCGGCGGTTTTCCCTGGAAAAACTGATATTTTTTTAGCGGCAGTTATAACCACTGCTAAAAAAATATCAGTTTCACCGGGAAAAACCATCGCTAAAACCAAGTTAACCGCTGCGAAATAATAAAGGAATATCAAAACTATGTAGCAATAGTTTTAACCGCTGCAGATAACAAAATACCCTAATTGTAACAGCGGTTAAAACCACTGCTAAATATATTATATTTATTTTGCGGCGGTTAAAACCGTCGCTAAAGCCAAATTTACAAAAAAAAAGCAACTGATACTGAAGGTCCATTACCAATGCCCTGAAAAAAAAACTCATTCCAATTGATATAACATATAACACATCATAACCACAACACATCGCAACCACCCCACATCACAACCACCCCACATCACCACCACCACACATCATAACCACTACACATCATAACCACCACGCATAATTTTGTTTCAATAAAGGTTTTTATCATAATTACTAAATTATTATGAAGAGTATTCACATAGAAATACAATATTGCACGAGAAACCAATTTAATATTTCCATATATATTCTTAGTCGTTTTCATATGTGGTGAGGTTATACAAACATACATAGAAAGTTTTATAAAAACCAAAACAACACACTATCTCAAAATAAGTCATAATTGGAAAACCAAGTAAGTGTGACCATATAAGAATAAATAACAAGAATAAGTAAAAATCATGTGATTTCTCCCTTCCCCTTAAAATTTAATTAAGCTTGTTCATTATCTTTATTAAGATGATATGTACCATTTAACCAAAGAAATACAAAAGCATGATATTTCCAAATGTACATATAAAGAAGGGGAGATAAAGGATCCCCAACCTTGACTGAATCTTCAAGGAGAAATGAACAAGAACCAAGGATAAACCACCACTGATCTCAAGTGAACCACTATTGAATCCAATGAATAATAAGACTCCAACAAAAACCACCCAAAAAAGAAGAGAATTACCACCATAATGAACTCTTGAATATAATAGAAAGATAATAAAAGAGTAATGGGGAAAGAGAGAGCTACCATGAATCAAATAACTTCAATCTAAATGATCAAATATGATCCAAGTGGTTTGGAACACCAAGGGAGGTGACTGGGGAAGGGGAGGATGAGTAAGGGTCAACTAAGAATTGAGGGAAATTCTAAAATTCAAAACAAGGAGGTAATAAAAATCCTATTTATAAGTGAATCACAATGGACTCTATCAAAACATGGTTAATATCCAAAACTCATGTGGTGGGTTTGGTAAAAGTGTGATCTAGAACCCTCATTGTCATTTTATCTTTTTCCCATTTTAAAATGGAATTTGGCCTCCCACAAATCTTAGAACATGGAGTGGTCTAAGCCATAGTGGTTCTTCTATATTCTTCCATGTGTAGAATCCATGGCCTAGTTCCCATTTCCTAACCATTTTACCTTCATCATGCCCAAGGCTACAATGTGGTGAGCTTGGGTTTCCTATTTTGGACAGGTGGTCCTCCGATATTCCATGCCCACCCAAGGGCATTTCAAGATTCTCATGGTGCATAGGAAAACCACTAGGAAAACATGCATAACACCATGTCATCCCCAAGTCATGGTTATATATCCCATTTTACACAATAACACGCCCAACATAAAACTACCACCTCCATATCCAGACAAGTCATTGCACAAGCCGTGGTGGCCTTCAAAAGTTTAAAACACCACCTCAAACCTCAAAATCACCACAAAACTCTCCCAAAACATCCTCAAGACTTGATAATTCACAAAGGGAAGTTCATAAAGGGTATGTACCATTACAATCATTCTATTTATTTTGGTTTCCCTATTATTTCTCAACTCTAAGTCAAGGTGATCATATTTTCCCCAAAATTATAAGAACTATGTGTGGATTGATTCCTATTTTCATGGGATACATAGTGATTCCTAGATCTCTCATCTCAAACCCAACCAAAAAATGGATATCAAATCCCCCACTTTATCTTAGTGACTGGGTTTCTTCATTCACATTGGTTTTCCATCCATAGGGTTGGCATCAAGACAAGTTCATTTCATTTTAAACATCAATTTAAACTACATTAAACCTCATATAACAAGGTATTTTTCATATGATCTTAAACTATAGATTATTTTAGTCATTTTCACATGATGTTAAACTATGTGGTGCATGGTCCATCTTGTAAGACTTGAAACTTATTAGAGCAGTTTACCTAGTAAGGCCTGTCTTCCTCTACATATTATCCAAATCTACATAAGGATCCTTAGCATGTGGTTCTTTATCCATAAACCTATGTTATGAAAAAATGACTCTTACCCTAGGAAAGAGCTTAATATGCATAGGGGTATTATATAAAAACTACATGTGAATTGATTCATGATGTTTCAATATATGTAATGATGTTGGGATCTCCTATAATAGGCCTTGGTGAAAATTATAATCACACTGGTTATACCCTAAAGGCGAGACCCTTCCTCATTCACATCAATTTTTTTATTTATTTCTCACATAATGGTCCCCATACATCTCATCCTTCTCCTCCTATACACGAGACAAATTTTTATAGAGGACCTTTTCCAAGAACTATGAATGTATTGATTCCTGTTACTATATGATATGTTTTTGATCATTCATCCTTGGGTAACAAACCTAATAAATTTATGAAAAATGAATCATAAAAAATGAATCATGACAATAAAGAATTGACATATATGGTGCATACCACACTCGAGAAATCAAGAAATAAAAGGAAACATTAGAAATCAATAAAATACATAAAAGGAAAATGAGAAATCAAGAAAATGTTAGGTCATGAAAATGTTTGGTGGAAACTATGTGCCACACATGATACATATACAAACCGACTATTACCATATTTTTCCAACATATTAACAAAACAACTAATTATAGTCTGATGATGAACACAACTCGTCACCCTCTCCACCTCCATCTATACTTCCTACTACCACCTGAAAGAACATTATATTGAAAATTAAATACTATTGTATATTTATATTTAAACTTAAAACAAATAAAAGTTTGACAACTAAATGATTCTAAATTTTTGTGATTTACCTACTCACCACCGATCGATGCAATACCACAAGGGGAAGATCCGGTCATCTTATGATATAAATCAATCAATGCTTTCTGCAAAGCGGATATCTGAGCCCCCTGGTCGTGAACTGTGTTTCGTAGAGAAACAATCTATCTCTGAGTATCTCAGGGTATGGACTAACTACAACTAGGAGTAGATGCAACTACAATCCCCAGTGGCCTGCCAAAGACCTCAAATGGTATGGGTCCCAAAACCATCATGTGCACTCTACTAGGATGCTCCTTCCCAAGAACTTTTGCAACCAGGTCATCCTGGGAGACTGAGTAGAACTGCATAGGATTGACATCCCACAGTTATTTAATTTTTACCTATAAATAAAATAGAATTTATATTAGAAGAAATATAAATTAACATAGTAATAACTGATAATAAGTTATTATAATGAAAAATGAGTTCATACCCCAACTTCTTTGGCAGACTCATTAACAAAACCCCCATTAGATTTTTGGTGAACATTCGACCACACTTCTATTCAGAATGATTCGTGCCCTAAACTCTGTGAATACATTAAAAAAACATAATCAACAATTTAATATATTAAAAAAATAATATTGTCTTATAAATATTTAAATAATATTGTATTTCATTTTCATCATCAAGTCGATGTAAGATATCAATTTACCTAGCATGAATATTATTTCTCCTAACTACCTTTAATCCCATGTGCTTCAAGGAAATTAGTCATAATTTGGGATATCATTCAATATAATCAATAATTCAATCAATCAAATAAATAGTCCCCAAGTTAAAGTTTCAAAACATGCCTTTCATTTCCAAAACCAATATCAAACAGTTTTTATCAAAAACTCATGCCTTTACTTTAAAATCATTTCATTTCAAAACATGAAACATTTTATGATTTTATATCTCATTAAATCATGATTCAAATATTATCATGAGGTATTTTAATAAATTTTTATAATACATACCATCTGAAAGACCATACTACTTGAAACTAACATCCAATGGAAATTTTATCTATTAAATATTAAATTAGTTTTAAATAAAAACTCTCTCTAAAGAATCAACTTAGTTATACTATAAATGGGTAAAAAAATTAAATTAATAAAAAATAATTATAAGGTAAAAAGGTTCTTTCTTCTTGGTACACATATATTTCCACTAATATAATGGAACAAGGTTTCAAGAATTCCCTTTATCACATGAAAAAAAAAGTTGTTATATGTTTTTTTTGTATTTATGTCAATGAATTGTTATTAATAATACATTAGAATTTAATAATTTTATAATTTAAGGAATCAATGAGGAGTCAGCTAAAATGAAAGATTAATAAAAATCATTTTTCTTGGAATAGTAGTGAAGTGGATATTAGAAGGTATATTTATTTCATAGAATATAAAAGTAAATGATAGTATGATATTTCTTGGTAAGGAGTTAATTAATCCAATTCAAAATTCAATGATGGATAGATTATAACTATTTTCAGAAAACATTGATGTTTATTTGTTATCTGAAATGTTTTAAAAATACCAATGACATACTTGAATCATGTATGCATAGTAATGGGGCCCTAGAACATTGAAAATCCACTATAAAATTAGGGGAACCAAAAATGATAAGTAGTTTCATGTAACCAAGAAGAATATATTAAATAATAAATAGAAACAATCCATATTCAGAGCCCAAAAATCATCAATGAACATATAAGCACTCATAAAAAATTTCTCATTACAAAATGATCGTGAATGTAGCAATTTTTCCCCAAATACCAATACACACAATGATACATAATTAGCTTTATGAATCCTGAGAATTGAAACTAGGTTGTATTCATTCCAACACACTAATATATAATAGAATACCATTCATGTACATCTATATTTTAGGTGATAAATCAAAAAATTCACACTATAAGTATGATATAAAAAATGTAATAAAGAGTATAAAATTGTACCTCCAACCTACGAGAATGTCGATGAGGCGAAGAGGGGCTAGGGATTTGGGGGTCACCCGGGGGGGGGGGGGTCTCACGGGGGTCGGGGGGAGAAGGGGGGTCTCAAGGGGGTGGGGTGGGGTGGGGTGGGGGGGGGGGGTGTCAGCATTGAAAAAAAGTTTTAGCGGTGGTTTATTAAAAACCGATACTAAATCATCAATAAAAAAATTAGCGGTGGTTTACTAAATCGCCGATAAAAAACCACCACAAAAGGCTATTAATGTTGTAGTGCATTTGAACCTTCTTTCCTTGTGTGCATTTTCCATAGGAAGTGTTGTTTGATCATTAGTTACAGGTAGGGGGTCCAAAACTTAACCCTATAGTTTGATTAATTGCAAAGTATGTGCAGTATTGCAATTGCGCCAACATAACATGCACCTGAATTAATTAAATGATGAAATTGATTATTACTTGGAATCCCTTTGGATCCAATTGGTTATTGACTTGGCTTGTGGATACCATTCGGGTGATCGAACCCTTGATTATAAATTAATTGTTTAATGACTTAAAGTGTGTTTATCATGACATGGATTTTGGGCGATTTCTTTATATAGACTCACCTTGGATTGACTTGTTTATTGAGATGAATAGCATGTTATTGGTTATGAACAAATGATATATGAAATGTGTAATTGAAAGATAAATGGAAATTTGAATAATTATCCTTTGATCCTTTTGATGTGATATTGTGATATCCTTGGTGTTATGCGTGAAGCATGTTAAAATGCTTATATAGCGGTTATTTCTAGTGATTCATGCTAAAATGATTATATAATGGTCTATGCCCAATGATTCATGCTGAAATAATTATATATTAGGCTTAGCCTTAACACATACTTAAATGCTTCTATACCAGGCTTAACCTTGACACATACTGAAATGCGTATATATTGGGCTCAATCCTAATTGATTGATGAAATGATTATATAGAGGGTTTTAACCCAAATTTGTGTCATGTTTTACCATGGTTATATGGTTATGGTTGGTATAGTTGTGAGACATGCTCAGAGACATTCCGGTAAGGCACCGAGGCAAGTTATATTATTCCATGGTAATATGGTTATGGTTAGCATGGTCGTGAGACGTGCTCAGAGATATTCCGACATGGATCCGAAATAGGTTGATGTGGTATTAATTTAAATTATTAATTAATTAATACACTTGTTTATTGCATTGCTGCATGAAATTATCATCAAACTGATTATATTTAAACACGATGGTGTCGACCTACTAAGTTATAGTCACACCCTATTTGGGCCGTCGTTTGGTACCCGAGCAGATTACATGGATGCATGTTTCACTACAAAATAAAGGGCCATTAATGGCGATTATTTAGTGGTCTAGTGGTGGCTTAAAAAGTTGCTTAATAGTTTAGTGGTGGTTTTTAAAACCACTGCGTATTTCACGGTTTCTAGTCAATTAGCGGCGGTTTATTTTATTTCACATCGGTTTTTAAGTGCCATTTTGAAGAATTTAGAGGTGGTTTGTTGTTTAATTAGTGGTGGTTCTTTAATAAAAAAATATCCACTGAGAATATAAATAAAATAAAATCAACCGCTGCAAAACATTTAGTGGCGGTTGACCCGAACCACCGCTAAATACATTCAATATAACATGTTTAGCGGCGGTTACTACAAACCACCACTAAATCTATTTTGATTATTTTTAAAATATTTAATAAAAAACTATAAATATAAAAAAACTAGCTTGCTATAAACTAAAACATAAATATATGATAAACCCACCATTCATACATTACACATCCGCAGTCATATACAAACAACCACGATCATCATAACCTAAGTCTCAATCACACCATACATCAACCAATACCCTGGTCATCAATTTATACATATAAAATATATCAAAAAACAACTCATGCCTAATATACATTCATGTAATGACCTCCACTGGATCTGTCTGCCTCCACATCATCTCATCAAATAAAACCGATCGCGTCATCTCATCAGCTATAACAAAAAAGAAACAAAAATTAAAACTAAATATAATAAATCATAATTACAGTAGAATAATTGATAAAATTTTAACATACCGTGAAAAATAAGAACCGCCATAGCTGTATTTTGAAAAATGTTGTGGATCCGAATGGTCAACCTCCTGCGTACTGCCGATATCTGCCATCCACAATGAAAACCAAAATATTTAAGAAAATAAATATGAAAGGGAAAAGACATAATATATTTAGAATGCTGCACATAAATTTTTTTATTTTGTTAATCAAACAGAATAAATTTTAACATAAAAGAAATAATATATAATGAAAAAAACTTTGAAAATAGAAACATGCCTATTTAAGATAAGATTCATCACTTGAAATTGAAAATGGATAAGTAAATATTCTAATTTATTTTTATAGTGACGTGTGGTGTGCTTGAAATTTATTTAATAAACAAAATTTAAAGATTTTGATATCACACCATGTCCTATATTTCAAAAACAACTAAGTGGTGGATGTCCCATGGTTTCACATCAATATGAGGTCATTTTCTATGGTTTTGACCATTCTACACACGTTTTAGTGTTTTAAAACACTAAAAACACGTTTACAACTATAACGGAAAAACCATCATTCAGAATGCTGTGCCGTTAGTTCCTACATTTCACAATTAAATCTACGGTTGTTGTTCACTGATTTTAAGACAATCTGATAATGATTTCTTAGTTTTGACCATTCCACACATGTTTTAGTATTTTAAAACACTAAAAATGTGTTTACGTTCATAACGAGAAAACCGTCATTCGGAATGACATGTCGTCGATTCCTACATTTCAAAATTAAATCTACGATCATTGTACCCTGATTTTAGGATAAAATGACATAGTTTTACTAGTTTTTAATGTTCAAATCATGTTTTAGTGTTTTAAAATACAAAAAACACGTTAACGACCATAACGGTAAAATCATCATTCAGAATGGCGTATCGTCGGTTCCTAGATTTCAAAATTAAATATATGGTATTTTTGCCCTGATTTCAGGACAAACCAACATTGTTTTACTGGGTTTGACTGTTCCATTCATATTTGAGTGTTTTAAAACACTAAAAGCGCATTTACGACCACAACAGAAAAACTGTCATTTGGAATGACATGTCGTCAGTTCCTACATTTCAAAATTAAATCTACGATGGTTTCCCCTTGATTTTAGGAAAATATGATATTGTTTGTCTGGTTTTGATTATTCCATGCAAATTTTAGTGTTTTAAAACACTAAAAACACATTTACGACCATTACGGGAAAACCGTTATTCAGAATGGTGTGCAATTGGTTCCTACATCTTACAATTAAATCTACAGTCATTTCCCCCTGATTTCAGGACAATTTCATATATTTTTTTGATTTTGATTGTTCCATTCATGTTTTAGTATTTTAAAACACTAAAAACATGTTTACGAGCATAATAGTAAAAACATCATTCAGAATGATGTGCCATAGGTTCCTACATTTCACAATTAAATCTATGGTAGTTGTTCCCTGATTTCAGGACAATCTGACACTATTTGCCTAGTTTTGACCATTCCATGCACGTTTTAGTGTTTTAAAACACTAAAACCACATTTAGGCCATAACAGGAAAACCTTCATTTGGAATGACGTTCTATTGATTCCTACATTTCAAAATTAAATCTACGACCATTTCCCCATGATTTAAGGACAATATAACATCATTTTCCTGGTTTTGACCGTTCCACACTTGTTTTAGTGATTTAAAACACTTAAAATGCATTTACAGTCATAACGGGAAAATCGTCATTTGGAATGACATGTCGTCAGTTCATACATTTTAAAATTAAATATATGATTATTATCCCATGATTTCAGGATAATCTGATTTCATTTGCCTGATTTTTACCCTGACACTTATTTTTAAAGGCTTTTGTACCTTTTATAAGTGTTTACCGAGCAATTTTGATCACACCGCACATCAGATTGATGTTTTGTCTACGCATACAGGTCAAAAACAACTAAGTGGTGGTTTTCCCTTAATTTTAGGACAATTCGACATTTTTTTCTTGGTTTTGACCATTTCACGCATGTTTTAGTGTTTTAAAACACTAAAAATGAATTTACGACCATAATGGGAAAACCGTCATTTGGAATGACATGCTGTCAGTTCCTACATTTTAAAATTAAATATATCGTCATTATCTCCTAATTTAAGGACAATTCGATGTTGTTTTTTTAGTTTTGATTATTCCATGTACGTTTTTGTGTTTTAAAACACTAAAAACACGTTTAGGGCCATAATAGGAAAACCATCATTGGGAATGACATGTCGTCGGTTCCTCTATTTCAAAATTAAATCTACAGTGGTTGTCCCTTGATTTTAGGACAATTTGAGTTTGTTTTCCTAGTTTTTACCGTTCCACACACGTTTTAGTGTTTTAAAACACTAAAAACATGTTTACAAACATAACAGGAAAACCATCATTCAGAATGACATGCTGTCAGTTCCTACATTTCAAAATTAAATCTATGGTCATTTTACTTTAATTTCAGGACAATATGACATTGTTTTCATGGTTTTTACCATTCCAAACATGTTTTAGTGTTTTAAAACACTAAAAACGCGTTTACGACCATAACGGGAAAACTATCAGTCAGAATGACATGCCGTCAGTTCCTACATTTCAAAATTAAATCTACAGTCATTGTTCCATGATTTTAAGGAAATAAAACTCCATTTTCTTGGTTTTTACCCTCAACACTTGTTTTTAAAGATTCTTGTATCGTTCATAAGTGTTTACCAAGTAATTCCGATCACACCACACATCAAATTGACACGTTGTCTACATGTACACATCAAAAAAAAACTAAGTAGTTGTTTTACCTTGATTTCAAGACATTCCGACATTATTTTCTCAGTTTTGACCATTTCACACATGTTTTAGTGTTTTAAAACACTAAAAACACGTTTACAACCATAATGAGAAAACTGTCATTTGGAAAGACGTTCCGTATGTTCCTAAATTTCACAATTAAATCTAAAGTCATTGTACCCTGATTTCAGGGAAATCTAACATTGTTTTCCTGGTTTTGACCCCCAACACTTGTTTTTAGAGGTTTTTGTACCTTTCATAAGCATTTACCGAGTAATTATGGAAACACCACATATTATATTGACGTGTTGTCTACGAATACATGTAAAAAATAACTAATTAGTGGTTGTACCCTGATTTTAGGGAAATATGACATCTTTTTCCTAGTTTTTACCATTCCATATACGTTTTAGTGTTTTAAAACACTAAAAACGCGTTTATAGCCATAACGGGAAAACTATCATTCAAAATGACATGACATCAGTTCCTAAATTTCAAAATTAAATATACAGTATTTTTCCCTTTATTTAAGGACAATACAACATAATTTTTCTAGTTTTAATAGTTCCATGCATGTTTTAGTGTTTTAAAACACTAAAAATGCGTTTACAGCCATAACGGGAAAACTATCATTCATAATGACATGCCATCGGTTCCTACATTTCAAAATTAAATCTATGGTCATAGTACCCTAATTTCAAGATAGTATGACATTATTTTCCTGGTTTTGACCATTCCATGCACATTTTAGTGTTTTAAAACACTAAAAATGCGTTTATGGCCATGACGGGAAAACCACCATTCGGAATGACATGCTGCCAGTTCCTACATTTCACAATTAAATATACAATATTTGTCCCTTGATTTCAAGAAAATATGACATTGTTTTCCTAGTTTTGAACCTCATATATTTTTTTTAAAGAGTTTTTTACCTTTCATAAGTGTTTACCAAGTCAAAACCAAGCAAACTAGTTCATATTGTTTTCAAACTTATGGATAACGATCTATAATTTATTTTTGATGTGTAGGAATCAACCACACATCAATATAGCACAATATGTGGTTGGTAAAACTTGAAATTCATGTTTTCTATATAAAAGAGTTATTCTAGTTTTTTATGGATGTTGCATGAGTTCTTTGAAAAGTGTATGGGTGTGAAACAGAGTATGGGACATTGAAATAAAAAAACATCTAGAAATAAAAAACATAACACTTTATAAATATATTACAAAATTTTACTCATGTATTTTAAATTAGTTATCATGGAATATTAAATTAATATTACATTTACTTGAGTATCAAAGACCTCATTTTCCAAGATATAGGAATATTCCTTCAATCTTTATAATTAATGGGAAAACTCACTATCACAAAAGCAATCTACCCAAGAATCTACCCATATATTCAGGAAGTGTCACTGGTAGGCACCACAAGCTCATCAAATGAAATGATAATATTGAATTCCTTCAAGTCCTATACATATGCTGTGTTTATATTTTTATCCCTTTTATGGTTATCTTTATCTGTTTGAAACATTCATTAAACAATTAATAATTTTTTTTTGAAAAATGACATATATACCAGTAATGGTAACTTTCCAATATCCCCTAAATGGAGGAGTGACCAACTACTCCATCACCGTAGGTAGATTAGGTGGTGGGCTACCAACTTCATATGGGGAAACAACTGGCTCACTAGTAGTATCTGGTACAAATAAATCACTAGGATCCACAGAAGATGATGATAGTGGTGGTGTGATCTGAGATGCTGATCGGCTAAAATCCTGATTTTTTTGTTCTTAGAATTCCCACATTTCAAATGGTTAAGGTATATTAAATATATAAAAAATGAAAAACTAAAATCAATTTTACAAAAAAAAACCCAGAACAATGTATATATGTATGAAACACTTATCAATGAGAAATTGTAATATAATTTCATTACCAATTTATACATTAAATTATCCCCATCTTCATTATCTTCATTATTATGAACTTCCATTATGAAGAGTCCTTCATTTTCACCCTCTCTTTTAATTTCTATTATTTCAATATTTTCAGGAAAAAACTATTCAATATTTTGTGGTTGATGAGGTTCACTATCACAAAGAACCAATTGATCTCTATCACCCATATCATATAAGTCTCCTGACTTTAAGTGCACAGAAACAATCCAACCTTAATGTATTTCATCATCCAAATAATAAACCATATTTTCCTGTGAAGCCAAGATAAATGGATCATGATCTGCATGCTCACTGATATCCATTAAGTGAGAAAAGTTGATATAAGTAAAATGTAACGAATCTTTCATTATACCCCTATCAATGTTGACCCACTTACATTTGAATAATACAACTGAAAATTGGCCATGATAGTTTAATTCAATTATATAAATCAGCTTCCCATAGTATCCCACCTTTGAAAATGTAAAAACACTAATACTTTGATTTTTCAAGTCCTCTTCACAATAAATTGTATGAACCCTGAATCCATGAATATCGTAGAAATCTAATCTCATAGATTTCCTTAGAGGACCTTGAGCCAAAAACTTCAAATCATTTGATATTTAAGCTCTATTTTCAACATTCATTATCTAGGAAAAAAGATACAAGATGTTACTTTTAACATAGAAAAAATAACTACACATTAATAATATGACTATGAGTATATACTTACATGATGGGTGAACCATTCGAAAAGCTCCTTATTAACAATTTTTTTTAATTCCATCTCATTTTGAACTCGACCCCTTTTGTTTTTAGTCACAATTCTTAAAAAATGGATCTACAATAACACTATTGAGTAGCACATATCTATGTGCTTATAGCAACTCCAATTTAGTCAGTGTAAAATTTGAACGATTTCCAATTGGTCGTCCAATAGTTGGAAATACCAATGACTGATTTTAAGAACTAGAATTAGTGGAGATGTCATTAGTATGTTTAGTATGATTTAATCTAGTCTCAATCCCATCCAAATACATAGAAAAAAAGGTCAAGCACTCTTCAACTATGTAACCTTCAATAATAGGGCCTTCTGGTTCAGCTTTATTCCTCATATATGATTTCAAATGACTTAAGTACCTGATGAAAAAAAAGAAACATATTATTTTTTTTCAATGATTTGATAAAATCGAATTCACCAATGAAAATAAAAAAATACCAATGTATACATCCCTTGATAGTGTACCAGAACACCAAGTTTAGATTCTTCAACCAAATGAACAGTAAAATGAATCATGATTGTGAATAATAAAGGGGGAAATAACATCTCTAAATGACATAGTGTCAAAGAAATTCTTTCTTGAAGTTTATCAAGCTCAGTTGGATTTAGAGTTTTTCCAAAAAGCTCTCTGAAAAAGTTACAAAACTCAACCAGAACCACAATTACTTTTTCAGATAAAGTATTATGCAAATTCAATGACAAAAACTGATCCATAAAAATATGCGAGTCATGAATTTTCAATCCATGTATCTTTAAATTTTTTAAGTCAACGTACCTTTATATGTTACATTAATATCCATATGAAACTTTTATATTATTTAAATTTCAAAATAATACGTCTTTCTTATGATTTTTCATTGTAAAAATAGTCAAAGGATACTTTACATTCTCATTTTTCTACAAACCATGCTTTATATTCATGGAATACAAATCCTTACGAGCATTAAGGTGATCCTTCGATTTACCATGCTCATTAAGCATCGTAAAAATTACATTATCACATATGTTCTTCTAAATATGAATTACGTAGAGAATATAATGTATTAAATTAAACTGCCAATAAGGAAGTTTTAAAAATATACTTTTTTTCTTCCATTGTTGTGTTCCATCTTCTTTAGATACTGTACCTTATACCCTTTTCCCCTTCTTTAAATTGATGAAATTTTCCAAATTCTTCAGTGAAATTCATTAATTATTCGAATATTTCTTAACCATATAACACCTTCGACAACTTTATCATTTCAATATCTCTATTGAATTGTGTCTTATTAAACTTGAATTTATAAGAAGCATCAAGAAATTGATGATGACACATAAATAACCATTTTCTGCTATGAGGTAATCATTTAGTTTTAAAATCAAAATTATAAACTAGAAAAGCCAAACCAGTATGAGTGTTTAAACTAGATAAATTTACTGGTCTAGGAAATTCACCAATTTTCCATATTAAAGAATCATACATTTTGAATATTTTTTTTCGTTGAATCATCATATGATTCCATGCCATCATCCCATAATTCTCACAATTATTTGATTAAAGGTTGAAGGTATACACCATTTTCATTTCTAGAAATTTTCTTTCTAGGAATAATCATCAAAATAATGAAAGAAGTATTATTCATACAAATCCATGGAGGTATATTACAGGGGATCAAAATAACTGAAAAAATGCTATAATTAGTACTTAAAGTACCAAAAGGGTTAAAACCATTAGAATCCAATCACAAATGTACATTCCTAGGATCCAAAGAAAAATCTAGATATAGAGAATAAAACATATTCCATGGTGTTGAATCTTTTTGATGTCTCATCAATCCATCATTACTATCTTGATCATGCCACTTCATGTCGTCTACAGTCTTAGACGACATGAATAATCTTTGCAAGCATGGTTTTAAAGGAAAGTAATTCAATACATTTCTAGGAGTTTTATTATTATGTTTCTTCCCAGGGTTGCATTGATTTATACTCTCATTATTTTTCATTGAATACCATATGATTATATGAAATATTGCACATTCTTCTTTATCAAACTCTTATCTCCAGTAAAGCATAAAATCATTAGGGCATGCATATATCTTTGTATAATCAAGTCCAAGTTCATTGATGAATTTCTTCATCTCATATAATGATGTAGGGATCTTAGATTCACTAAACACATCATGAAGAAACTCTAAAATTTTGGACATTACTTTGTTATTAATTCTACAGATACACTTTATATGATAAAACTTAAGTAGAAAAAACAACTTCGAATACTTGGAACACCCTTCATACAATTCTTGATGCCCATCTTCAAATAATTCATAAAAATCATTTTTTGGTCATTAAAGTTCTGAGAAATATTAAGCTTTTCAGGATCAACTGAAGGTTTTATTGATATATTGAAATCTTGGACATTTTATTCTACAAAACCAAATGAATTATTTAATAAATTTTGAACTTGATTCTCCTCTACTGGTTCACTTTGTATTTCATTGATAGTATTGTCATTGTTTTTACTTTCCATAACATTTGATTCACTATGCCAAATCCAATATCCATATCAAGAAGGAAACTATTTCAATATTAAATGCTCATATACTTCATTTCTATTCAACCATCGCTTGAATTTACAATCATGACACAAACATTTTATTCTACCATCCATTGATCAAATTTCAATTACATAATCTACAAATTCTTCCAAACCCTTGGCATATCGAGGTATGCTTCAAGGTAAATTAATCCATCTTTTATAAATAGTTATTGGATTGTATTCTCCCTATACATTCAGATATAAAGATATAAATGTTTAATCAAACAAGTAAAATCAAAATTAAATATCACCCAACTTTACCATTGACTCTTTCATAACAACTATAAAGAAAAATGAGATGAATCAAATAATTAAATTTTTCTTACTAAACTTCTAATATAAAAACATGAATCAAATAAATTATTATTTCTCAAAAACATAGATGAATGGGATGAATCAAATAAAATATAGTGATGTATTCTACCCTAGTGTTGCAACTAAGGAGGGTTTATCCCATTGAAAAATTAGCTACATTGATCAATGTCCGAACCATTTCCCATGATCTAACTAATACTAAGAACACCCCTTTAAAAATATTAATGCAAAGTATAATTTATATAAATATCACGATATGTCATACATACCCAAAATATTCAACTCTACATGTCTATATTCTATTGAATGAGTTTAGTATGACTTCATGTTGTTCCATGAATTATATAAATAAACTCTGTTCACATAACATCAAATTGGATCTTCCTTCAATTTGAGATAAACATAAAAAGGATGATGTTAACATAAATTTGAATAATGTCTATTATGATTTTCAAATCAAATGATAAAAAATTAGTTATTTGAATAAAAAAAAATACATACTATAATTAGTTCTATTAAAAATCATATTAGTTAAAATAAAATCAATGAAACTACATTGGATGTTCTAGTTACTATAATCAATAATTTATTATCAGTGTAAAACTTAACCCTAACTACTCTATCATTATTTGATATACTTCATTAAACTAAATGATTCCTCACATATTCATAAAAAATGAAGCATTATGAAAAATTTAAAAATGGTTTAATATCTCATTTTCAAGGCCTTTATCCTTAGAGACCTTTCCAAGGTTGGTGATGAAACCATGTGTGACCCAAAACCCTACCACCAATTGGTTATGAGTTGGAAAATATCCTTATTATGTATCTGTAAAAAATTGGAGGCATTAACATATATAGAACAAAATATAATCCATTAATATCAAATACAAACCATGAAATTATGAACGATCTAGATTCCATAACAGACATATATCATAAACAATATAAAACAACCAAAATTAATGATTATTATAACTACAAAAAACTAACTGCAAAATTCAAATAACACATCACAAACAAAAATTACATATATAATTACTATCTAATGAATAAAAAACAAATTATACAATGTTTTTATCACCCATGATTTTCCATATAATTATACTCAATAATAAATTTAGGGTGAGGATGATGCAACATTTGGGGGGGGGGGGGTCTGCATTTTTGTCAAGGAGGGGATCCAATCCAGGTAGAGGGAGCTCGGGGGGGGGGGGGGGGGGGGGGTCCACATCATCGCTGAAGAGGGGAAATGAGTTCGGGTGAGGGAGGTTAGAGGGGGGGTGGGGGTGGGGCTGTGCTACCAATAAGCTGACTAGAGAGGAGGTCACAGGGGAGGGGGGTCACGAGGGTTGGGGTTGGGGGGGGGGGGTCGTGGGGGTCAGAGGCTCGGGGCTGCAGGCCTGGGGTTTCTGCTGGGGAGAGGAGAGGAGGAGGGGTGGGGGGAAATGGGGTCATGATCTCAGGGTCTCCACTAGGGATAGGAGAGGAGGAGGTTGGGAGAGGTAGGGAGGGTGTTAGGGTTGCACAGAGGGAGTGGGGGATGGAGAGGGATTAGTTTTTTTTTAATGTTTAGCATAAGTTTAATTGAAACCACCACTAATTGAAAACATAAAAAAATATCATAGTGGTTTTATAAAACTTCCACTATATTATATATTTTTTAAACTGTATTTATTTCATAGTGATTACTAGAACTGCCGCAAATAAACCATCGCTAACCACCACTTTTTTTTTAGTTTTTGAACAAGGGAAAGAGAGCTTGTTGTTGATTATTGCTGGATGGATGGGCTGAAGTTTGGAGATGGAACCAACATGGGGTTCAGGACTGGTGACTTTTGAGTATTTATTTGAGTCTACTAGTCTTTTATTTCTATTACTTCTAGCATGAAATTTAGTTACATTCCAACACATCATTACATCATTACATTATTATTTATTCGATTATTTAGTAGTTTTTTACTGTTTGGTTTTTAGCTATATTATATAGTTTCCATTATTTCTTCTACCATGATATGTATTTATATTGCTTATTTCCATTGTGTTATAACCATGTAACCATGGGGTATATTATCCACACTATACTTATCACGCCTCCACTAGTAGTCAACAACACCTAGAATATGAGGATACATGCTTGAGATCCCATAACCAACCTGTTTTGGCCACATGAGAGAGTTCCATGTCGGGGGACATTGCAAAATAGTGCACACTAGGTTTTTTTTATATTTTTTTTACTATTTGAGAAAGGTAATATGGAGACTAGGATGTGTCAAGACTTGGTAATGATCTTGTGCATGGGAGTGGCTAACCCATGTATGAGTGAAAATCCAAGTGCCTAAGAATGAGATTTTTGTTTATATTGTTTGCTTGTTACAGTTGATGTTATTTCACCTTGGGTGATTCACATGTTGTGTGAGGTTATTATTTCATGATGTTATTGGTTATTTATATTTATACTCGTGTCATGGTATGGTGTGAGATGAGTATGAATTCATCAAGATAGGCACATATGGATATATAGACATGCATTTTTCATGATAGGGACATATTTATTACATGTGATATATACTTGCTTGTTTGATCTGTGATATGAGATACTTGTTATGTCTGCTAAATGAAATGAAATAAGTGGACTATTATTTCATTCTAAAACACTTATAATCCATGTATAGAGAGATCATGAGTCAGTGGTTCTCTGTTGTTGTCACTTGTTGAGGTTGACCTTATTGTTGTAGCCAGTGTTCAGAGGAGTGTGTTTATCTTATAGAGAAAATAACTCATCATATTTGAGTTGAGAATTAGGAGAGTGGAAATCAAAAAGTTACTAATGTAGCTGAACTAGATATTCCTATATCTCCTAAGTATCATATGGATGTTCAGCTTCACAATAGTTTCTTAAAGGTTATGCGATCCATGGAAAGAGATACTGTTCATACCGTGCCTTTGATTTTTGAACTGATGAGAGAGTTATGGATGTAACATCCACCTATGTTTACTGGGTAGGGAGGCCCCCAAGTAGCTGAGTTTGGGATCTATTCAATCCAAAAAATCTTTAAGAATCTTGAGACACCCGCATATAGGAGGGTGAATCTTGCTTCATATATGCTTCGTGGACTTTACAAGTGTTCGTGGGATGTTCTGGAGTAGTTAGGGAAACATGAGGAGTTATCTTGGAAGGAATTTGTGATGAAGTTCCTGAGACATTTCTATCTCAAGACATTGAGGGATGAGAAGGCTCATGAGTTCATGCACTTGAAATAGGAGGGCATATCAGTGCTGGAATATGAAAAACATTTCACCGATCTGTAGTGCTTTATGCCATCTTTAACAAATGATGAGATATCTAGGGTGAGACATTTTCAGAATGGTCTTTACTATGAGATCAAGTTATAGGTGAATATGTTCTATCTAAGTAGTTTTGCAGATATGATGAATCCGACACTCATCATGGAATGAAATTTGGGAGAGGCCCCATGCAACAACCATGCTGTTTCAGCATGGTGAACCATTAACTCTTATTTTAGTGAAAAAAGCATCACTATGATAGTTTTCTCTAGGGAAACAATAGGTAGAGAATTCAGGGAAGTGGACATCCATATTAGGATCATGTTTCTTTACAGTGATATCAGTGTAGCATTATGGTCCAAAAGAAGACTCAGTGTCTATACCATGATTTGGAGAGTTGTTCTTGAGGCATATTGGGCCACCTATGAAGGTTTTGTTGATGAATACAATAGTATAGTAGCGGCATGGGATTAGGATAGGTACTAGAGTTTGTAAAGGACTCAACTACTTCTAAATAGATAGGTAGCTGAAGTTCCATAGGATGTTTTTAGTTGAGGCAGAGGATGTGGTATCCCCATGCAGGAATGGCAGTACCAGAAAAGGGTATAACTTTGGGGAGTCAGTTTGGAGCCCAGAGTAGAGGGGCTAGTCAGCTAAATGTTATATAGACTACTTCAGCTATTGTGGATACCAAACCATCTACCATCAGAGGTACGATTCCTGTATCATCTACCATTTCTTGTGTTTTTTTGATACTGGAGAATTACATTCCTTTTTATATACTCCTTTTGTAAATGGTTTGGGATTGAATTGTGTTTTGACCATCGACACACAATTGGGAGTGTGGTTAGAGAGAATCAAATGATGTAAGGTGTGTTATCTAGAGATTGGTGGTTATCGTTTCTTTTGGGAACCATTTGTGCGGGAAATGACATGATTCTATTTGATTCTTGGTATGGATTGGTTAGTTCTATATCATGATCATATCAACTGTTACTGGAGGAGAGTTACCTTTCTTATCTCCAGAAGGAGGCAACTATTCTCACCAAGGTGAGTGAGATCTTTATGATGGTCGTGCAGGACCATTCCAGTGAAGATTGGACTGTACCATGGATCAGATAACAAGTCTTGTCCTGGATGATTTTGGAATGCAATAGGATTATTTTCCACCAGTGGTAGATATTTTTCAAGATGTTTTTCCTAATGATTTCTACTGCTTACTTCTTGAGTGAGAGATTGAGTTTATGATCGAGTTGCTGCTGGGAAGAGAGCCAGTTTATATTCCTTCTTATAGGATGCCACCAACATAGATTCAGGAGTTAAAAGTTTAGTTGGAAGATCTAGAATCTAAAGGTTTCGTATAGCTTAGTACATCTCCCTATGGTTCTCTAGTTCTCTTCACCAAGAAGGCCGATGGGACTTTGTGCCTATGTGTGGATTATCAGAGATTGAACAGGATGACGATCAAGAACTAGTATACTCTACCACACATCAATGTTATTTTTGATCAACTGAGGGGTGTCAAGATCTTCTCCAAGATTAATTTGAGATCAAGATACTATCATTTGAGGGAGAGACTATAAAAAAAACCTCAGATTACTTTTAGGAGAAGGTATGGATTGTATGAGTTCATAGTGACGTTGTTTGTTTTGAACAATGCACCAGTGGTATTCATAACCTTGATGAATAAAATATTTCATCCTTTTATGGACCATTTTTTGGTGTTTTTTATTGAAAAAATCTTCATGTACTCCCAGTCAGCAGACGATCATTCCCAACATCTTAACATTTTCTTGAGTATATTGAGAGAGCATCAGATTTACACCAAACTAACTAAATAAAGTTTCTGGATTGATAAAGAAAACTTCTTGGGCCATGTCATCTCATAGTTAGGAGTGTCAGTGGACCCAAGGAAAGTTACAGCAGTGGTATCTTGGTAGAAACCCAATAATTTCTTCAAAATTTGGATCTTTCTAGGTCTAATAGGTTATTACCATTTCTTTATCCAGGAATTCTCCCATATGGAAACACCAATGCTAGGATTGATAAGAAGGGAGTGAAGTTTGTTTGGTTAGATGCTTATAAGAGATATTTTTAGGAGCTAAAAGGAAGGATGAACTCATCACCTATCCTCACTTTACCTGTGTCGGGTAAATATTATATTGTGTATTGTGACACATTTAGAGTTAGACTCAGAGAATTTCTAATGTAGGAGGATTGAGTGGTCTCTTATGGATCCAAAAAGCTAAGACCGCATGAGAAGAATTATCCTACTCATGATTTGGAGTTACTATTAGTGGTACATGCCTTGAGATACTGGAGGAATTATATTATGGGCGAGGGGTTTGTGGTATACATGGACCACAAGATCCTTAGGTACATCTTTTCTTAGTGGGACCTGAACCTTCGACACAGGAGGTAGGTTGAGTATCCATAGTCTTTTGACATTGAGTTGGATTACACAACGAGTAAGGGCAACATCATTACTGACTCTTTGATAAAAAAGACACAGACAAAGGTAGTATGAGAGTCTTACGATGAATGGTAAGTAATGGACCTCTTTACATACATGCATCTAGATGTTGAGGAGTCCCAGGGGCGAGTATATCTGACTTCGATGTCAGTTATACCCATGTTTTAGACCAGATTAAGACCAATCATTTATTTGATTTAAATGTATTAGTTATGAGGGGCCTCTTATATGGTGTAGAGACACCATCAGCATGGTCTCTTGGTAGTTAAAATTCTCTTATTTTCCATGGATGAGTCTTGGTTCCTACGGGCTTGCGTGAGGAGAAGATGAGAGAGTTTAATGATTCTAGATGGGCGGTACATCTTGGTTTTACAAAGATGTATTGTGATCTCTGTAGACAGTACTAGTGGTCATGAATGAAGAAGAAAGTAATATGATTTTTGGCTAGATGTTTCACTTTTAAGCAGGTGAAACCTGAGCATCAGTGTCCAGCTGGGATTTTGTAGCCTTTGACCATCCCTGAGTGGAAATGGGATGATGACACTATGGATTTTTTATAGGATTAACCAAGATAACCCATAATAATGATTCTATATGGGTGATTTTGTATCGAATGACAAAGGTAAACCACTTCTTTAATATTAGAAATACCTTCACCATTGATGATATGGACAATATTTATGTGCGTGAGGTAGTTCAAAAACACTGTGTTCCAAGGAGTATCATTTAAGATAGAGATCCTCATTTAAAATAATTATTTTGGTAGGGTCTTCAGAAGGCTCTAGGATTACATGTTCTTTTGAGTATGACCTATCATCATCAGACTGATGGTCAATCTGAGCGGACTATTTAGGTTCTGGAGGATATATTGCGATTCTGTGTCATGGATTTTGGTGGTTCATGGGATAAACATATGAAATTTATAAAGTTTTTATATAATAACAACATCCAGGAATCAATCTAGATGTCACATTTCAAGGCTTTGTATGGAAGGCCATGCTGTTTTCCTTTTGTTGGCTGGAGGTAGGTGAGTTAGTGCTCGTTGGGACTAGTATCATGTATAACACATCTAAGAAAGTTTAGTTGATCAGACAAAGGTTGGTGACGACATAGAGTAGGAAGAAGTCATACACTGTCCATTAGATAGGATCTTAGGAGTTCGATGCTGGTCATTGTGTTTTCCTTTGGGTGTTTCCTAGGTTGGAGAAATACCGTATCAGGAAATAGGGGAAGCTATCACCCAGGTTTGTTGGGCCATTTGAGATAGTGGATAGGGTTGGTCCAGTGTCATACCAATTAGCCATTCCACAATGCTACAGTTCCATGCATGATGTGCTTCACATGTCACATATTCAAAGATATTATTCAAACCTTTATCATGTAATATACATAGTAGATGTCATGCTTAGTGATGATGTGTCCTTTGAGGAGCATCTGATATGGATTGTATACCGTAGTGAGAAGTATCTTTGGGGTAGGGTGATTCCTTTAGTTCAAGTGCAGTGGAAACATGGGAGGGTTTAGGAGGAGACATGGGAGAGGGAGTCTAATATGTGAGAAAAGTGGCCAAACTTGTTCACTAAGACCCCATAGTGTTTCTTGGAGCAGCTTGAGGACAAGATGTTATATGGTGGGGAGGTTATAAGATCTCACCTTTTTCTAGGTACGTCTCTCTTTGAGTTTTTCATTCTAGCCTTGGTGGACGAGTCTTGTTCAGAGACAAAGAGACTTTTTTTGGGGAAAATGAATTAAAGTTAGAGGATGTATGTGGTTTAAATTAATGGATTCTGGATATAAACATGTTAAATAGATTTATGAGTGTTTTCCATGCTTTGGATGGCTTCATAGGTGGTTTGGGTTATTTCCATGAAAATAGGTTGAAGGCTATTTGTAGAGATATTACATGCTATGTAATGGAGTTACACAATGTGTAATTATTTTTCAGTCACAAGATATGATCCTAGTTTATTCCATGAGATGAATACACACTGTGGAGACATTATAAATCATGTAATATTTGAGAAGTGTTAAAAATCACATGAGGAAACACATTTTTTAGTATATACATCTAAAAAGAAATACACAACATGTAACTTAATTACACACCATGTAATTTATCAAGTAGTTTTTTAAAGGGTTCCATGTGTGAGATTGATCTCATTCCCTCACATTCAGATCTCTCCCCTAGATCCTAGGTTGGATTCCAGGTGATTTTAGTGTGCCACTCTTGATTCTGGATGTCCTGATCACATATATGATCCCTAGATCCTTCTTGAAACCATATGCACCTTTTTTCCTCATAGTCGTTTTCATAGGAAGTGTTGTTTGATTGTTAGTTATAGGTAGGGTGTCTAAACCTTAACCTTATGGGTTGATTAATTTCAAGGCATGTGAAATATTGCAATTTCACCAACATAACATGCACCTAAATTAATTAAATGATGAAATGGATTATTACTTGGAATCCCTTTGGTTCCTATTTGTTATTAACCTGGATTGTGGCTACCATTCAGGTGAGAGAACCCTTGATTATAAATGAATTGTTTAATGGATTAAAGTATGTTTAGCATAACATGGATTTTGGGTGATTTCTTGATATATCTCACCTTGGATTTGCTTGTTTATTGAGATGGATGGAATATTATTGGTTATGAACAAATGATAAATGAAATGTGTAATTTAAAGATAAATGGAAAATTTTCAAAAATATCCATTGAGCCTTATGATGTGATATTGTGATATACTTGCTGTTATGCCTAGTGACACATGCTAAAATGCTTATATAGCGGGCTATACCCCGTGTTTCATGTTGAAATACTTATATATTGGTCAATTACTAGTGATTAATTCTGAAATGTTTATATATTGGGCTTGGACCTGACATATGCTGAAATGATTATAGATTAGGATTGACCTTGACACATGTTGAAATTATTATATACCGGGGTTGAAACTTATTGATTGATGAAATGCGTATATACTGGGACTAATTGTTGGAATTCTTATATAACATGTTTTAACCTATATTTGTGTCATGTTTTACCATGGTTATATGGTTATGGTTGGTATGGTTGTGAGACATACTTAGAGATGTTATGGCATGGTGCTGAGGCTGGTTATGTTATTCCATGGTTATATGGTTATGGTTGGCATCGTCACGAGACATGTTCAAAGATATTATAGCATGGAGTCTAAGCGGGTTGATTTGTTATCAATTTAATTGCTTAATTAATTAATATACTTGTTTATTTCATTACCACATGCACTTATTATCAGACAGGTTATGTTTAGACATCATGATGTTGACCTATTGAGTTATTATAACAACCCAATGTTTTATCAATGGAATTCCATTCTTATAATTATTCCTTATAGTATAGTCAAATTAGGAAACACAATGACACATCATGATACTAAATACTATGTGATCATTAAACATAATTTTCCACTTCTATGTTTTGAATTTCGAAAATATGACATACACAGTTGTGTTCAGGGTGTTTTTTGGAGTCTAATGAAACAAACATAATTTTTTGGTGAATAATAACTTACCTTTATGAATAGTAACCTACCCTCATGAATAGTAATATGCCTTTATGACAATTAAATCATCCAAAATAATAGTAACCTCACCCATGAATGATTAAATAAAATTTAGGCATCTTATAAGTGACAACATGACCATAGTAAAAGTATTTGTATTTTTGTAAGTAAAAAATAATTATTTATGATTAATTAATTAATTTAAAAGAAATTTTATTTTACTAAAATGTGTTCATAAATTAAAAATTCTATGAATTATGGTTTTAAGATAATTTTATAAGAACTTATGTAATTTTTGAAAGCATTATAAAATCAGTTTTAAATTTAAAATCTATATTTTTTTGGTAAACTATGATTTTAATTAAAATTAAATTAATCATATTTTGAAAATTATTTTTGAAAAATTGAGTTAATTTTTGGATTCTACACATTGAAAAATGGTTAGGGTGAATTTTTGATTTTTTTTGAAATACTTGATTTTTTTGTGAATAGTAAAATACATTAATTTACCGTATAAATACATTATAATTTAAATCCACTATTCCTAACATCATGAGTTATGTAAGCACCCAAATATCAAACTCACATGCCTTATTTACTATTTTTGTTCATGGAATCATCATTATTTATTATCTTGGTGGAAATTAATAAACTAATGTCACGACCTGTCCCCCGGGGCCCATGCTGTGACTACCCCAAGCCCGCCTTCCATAGGCCAGGGGCTGGAGACTAGCACCAGAAAGGTCTATCCCAAAAAGGTAAGGCATTGCCTTTAAACCTACACACACACACACACGCCCAACCACATCCCAACACACTAAAAGGGGAAAACAAGTATACCACTAAAATAAAGATGATTACAAGTACAAGTGAAAGTAAGTGGGCCAGAATACAAACCCAATGAGGAACTAAGAATAACAAAGTACAAAAGGAAATTATGATGGCCATCTATGGAAAACCCCACCAGATCATGAGAGTAGTGAAGCTACTAGAAGCCAAAGTAGTATGTCCTGCCTTACCGGTCTTACTGGGCCCCACCTGGTCCTAGGCCACCAAGTCCACCATCGTAGCGTCCGTCAGTCCTATACCCCTAAGAACCTCTGTCGAAACGTCGATCGTCTGCATCGGACACAACACATGCAGGCGAAGCCCGTGCATGGGTGAGTATAAAAATACTCAGTAGGGACCCTGAGACCCCCGAAGGTCTCTTAGTAATCCACGAAGGAAAACACCACAAACGAAAAATACCCCAGAGGTAATGTCACCAACCAAGATCTCAAAAACATAGCACAAAGTAAAGGATTTAGCTCACACCAGGTATATTCTAGGGTAGTGATAGTAGCATCATCATTAACATCATCAAAATCCTCGGCTACTGGAGAAATCCTCCTCTATCGAGTACAGTGGGCCTGCTAGCACACGTAAAATCCGCTTCCCAATAACCTTGGACTGCTATGGTACTCATCCCTAATGACTACCATGGGTATGCTAGGTCACACAGAGCCACTCCCCACAGTGAGCCTGTCGGGCCACATAGAGCCGCTTCCCACCTTATCCAAACTGAGGTACTCCTCCTGTCAAGTATTGTGGGTCTACTGGGTTACATAGAACTTCTCCCCACTGTGATCCTTCTGGGTCACACAGAGATGCTTCCCACTGGGCTATCGTCGAGAAGTCTTCATGTCACATCCAACCATAGGGTTTCGTACGTAGTGCGCTTGGGATAGAATCTACTAAATCCATTTGTTGCATCTTGAAGTCCATGAAAGTCACAACGAAGCATGCCAAAATATCCACCTCATCAAGAGCGTCCCAACACCACAAAAAACTCATCAATCAGACGCACAATTTTCAAGATATAGATGTTTTAGTAAATAGGGGGCCGATTGCGATGAGACCCAGTCTGACCCGACCAACCCAGCCAAGGGGGCCCACATACCCTGATTTAATTAGATGGACTTGACCTTACCTAGTTTGGGTCAGGGTTAGTCTGGTCTGGCCTGGACAGTGGGCCAGGCCTAATTGGCCTCGCCGGAATCGACCTACTTTGGCTGAGGGTCCAGCCCGCCGAGTCACTTGGCGGTCTAGTCCGATCTAGCCCAAAGGATGCGAGTTTGGCCAATCGGCGCAGGTTCGTCCCACTGGGATGGGGGAACAGACCTCCATCCTTAGCTTGATTCTCTAGGGGGGTAGACTGATGGTGGGCCGCTCGGCCGGGACGCGGCAGTCAGGTCGCGTCCGGCTCGAGCTGGCCCCGCGGACGCGAGGCCCCTCTAGCCGCGGTCGACGAACCGCAACACGTCACCACCCGAGGGGCCCGGACGTGGGCCACTCCCACCACATAGCACCCAGCATCACGTCACTTAGCTACCACGGGCCACCACCTGTGCCTGTGCACTGGAGATCCCTTCCACGGGCCACTGAAATTGCTCTTGTGGTCTGTTCTCCGACCCGTCTGCGCCAAAGGGTCCCTCGGGCCACCGCCATCCCTGATCAGGCCTCAAAATCGAACTACCGCCACTTTGAGAATGAGGCCACCAAGAATACATGAGTGGAGGTGCTCAGGCCTTGTTTGTGTCAGCCTGGGCCCTTTGCGTTAGAGGTTTAAATCAAGGGTGAGGTTTGGGTATTGGAGTTCAATCATTTCATGCCAAGTTTGAATCCAGGATAATAAATCCCCAAGAAAATTCACCCTCCCACATAAATGCATGAATCACAAATCAAATTGTTCTTGGGTTGATCTGTGTTTGTCTTTTCTAGCAAAATAATAATGAGGAAGAACTTTGAAATAAAAATCAAACCCCTACCTCTTTGACGTTAGATGCCGAAGTGCTCATCCTTGAGAGTTCAAGGCGTCGACGTCATCACTTACGGTTCCGTTCTTTGAGGGTGTGTCAAAGATGATGAAGTCTTGCCAACACTATTCGTCATTCTTTGTTGGAGATTCCTCAGAGATTCACAAAGGTTTAATTACAACATCTCTAATGTGCCAAATAATTAAAGGAAACATGTCACAATGTTTTAGTTACGCTGCAACATCGCGTCGTTACGCTCCCTTTATTGCGTTGTTACACTGCGTGATACATGCCATTAATGAGACTCATTAATGCTCCCCATCTCCGCTTCATTATCACACCACATCGTCACTGTCCGCCGCTCAACGGATGAGAAAAAAAATATAAAATAACTTTTTAAGTTATTTTATTATTTTTCTCAAAAATTATGAAAACAAACTTTTCCATTCAGCCCTCTTCGGCCAAAGTTAAGTCTATTCTAGGTGAATCTCGGTGTTATAAAATCAACAGTGTCCTCACATTTTCAATTTGAGCATCGGTTTAAAATTTAAAAAAACCCACTCGCGCATTTACTGACCATATCTTAAAAAAAGTTCAAAATTTTGTTTCGGGCTCTTCGGCCCTCAGAATCATGTGCCGTCAAAGCGCACGATCTCAGAATAATTCCATATAATTAAAAAAAATTACATGGAATTTATGAGACATTAAATTCTCCCCACCTTAGGGATTTACGTCCCCAAAATCAAAAACAAAAACTAATCAAACAGATGGGGCTACTGAGCATGGATCTGAGCCTCCCGCTCCCATGTGCTCTCCTGGAGATTCCCGTGCTTCCACCAAACTTGCACCAAAGGAATCAAATGCCCACGTAGGACCTTCTCCTGTTGATCCTCTATCTCTACTAGGAAATTCTCAAATGTCACCCCATCATCAATGTCCAACTCTCCCCAATCGATGACGTGCGATGGATCATGCATGTACCTTCTCGGCTGCGACATGTGAAAAAAATCATGCACCTAGTGCATCTGTGGGGGAAGGGCTAGGTGGTACGCCACCTTTCCAACTCTACTCAGGATCTGAAAAGGTTCGATGAACCTTGGAGATAAATTGTCTCCCTGACCAAATATCTACAATCTTTGTTTAGGTGATACCCGAAGGAACACATGATCTCCCTCAACAAACTCTAAGGGTCTTCATCTCCTGACAACATAAAACTTCTACCTACTCTGTGCAGTCCTCATCCATTCCTGGATGATCTTCACCTTCTCAGTGGTATCCCATACCAACTCTGGACCCATGAGTGCCGACTCCCCTGGGTCTATCCAGCATATGGGTGATCTACAAGGCTTCTCATACAAGGCCTCAAACGGTGCCATGGAAATGGTGGAGTAATAGCTTTTGTTGTATGAAAACTCCACCAAAGGAAGGTGGTCCTACCAACTATGACCAAAGTCAAGGACACAAGCATGAAACATGTACTCCAAGGTCTTTATGGTATTCTCTATCTAACCATCCATCTGGGGATGAAAAGCTTTGCTCAAGTATAGCTGAGTCCCGAACGCTTCCTGTAATCCCTTCCATAGCCGAGATGTAAAGTGAGCATCGCAGTTTGAGAAGATCATTGAAGGAACCCCATGGAGCCGCACTATCTCCTAGATGTAGAGGCATCCCAAGCCCTCTACCAGTCCCTATGCCCAGATGGGTAGAAAGTGAGCCGACTTGGTGAGTCGGTCAACGACCACCCAAATAGAATCATGGCCTATAGACGTATGTGGTAACCCCGTTTTAAAGTCCTTAGAGATACCATCCCATTTCCACTCCGGTACCTCAAGTGCCTGGGTCAAGCCTGCTGAAACCTGATGCTCAGCCTTCACTTGCTGACAAGTGAGGCATCCTGAAACAAACTCGACCACTGCTCTCTTTATCCACAACCACCAGTACTGACGTCGTAGGTCTTGGTACCTCTTCTCCACACCGGGATGTATTTCTAAGGGGAATGTATGAAACCCTCTCAACAACTCCTCCCACAACGTCACTGGTACTATGATGCTCCCTATGAAAAGGATGGTGTGCTCCCCACCTATTGAAAATCCATCAGGAGCCCATCCTGAGGATAACTAAGCACGTCGGGCCTCCCAGTCTGTAACAACCCAAGGTTTTGAAAATTAATGCATTTTATAATCTATCCATTAAACAAAATTTTGCCTCTACTATGTTTTGATTTATGAAAAACAGTCATCTAGAGTTGTGACTAGTAAGTCATTTGGAGTCTAATAGAACAAACTTGATTTTTGGTGAATAGTAACATACCCTTATGAATAGTAATATGAATAGTAATATGACACTTATGAATAGTAAATAATGATATTATTTTATTTTCTTAAGGTAATAAGATAATGATATCTTAATTAATTTTTCAATGTGATATAAAACTAATTATACCTTAGAATTGTTATTTTTTGAATTAATTATGATTTTATTTAAAAATAAAACTAATAATATTTATATTTTTTTTTGAAAAACAGAGTTAATTTTTGAATTCTACACGTCAAAAAATGGTAGGGGTGAATTTTTGGGATTTTTCTAAAATACTTGAATTTTTCATGAATAGTAAAAATACAGTTTTGAGTTTTCAGTAATTCAATGACATCATAATGATATAATAATTAAAATAAAAGGGCTGGTAGACTTTTGTACAGAAAAATAAGATATTAGGTGTCCCAAGTGGTTAATACCATGGGAAAGTACCATGGGCAAGGCCATGGTTTTATAAAAACCACTTATGACGTGTCTTTTTAAATTAATAAAAAATTCTCTCTCTTTTACTATAAATACCCACTCATCCATTCATTTTATTTCATTAAAAATCCCTCATCCTAGAAGCTCTTGTGGTTTTACCACCATAGGAGTCCTCTCAAGGTGTCCTTAGTCCCCCAAGGTCCCAACCTTCAAGTTCTAGGAGTTACTCTACAAGGTAAGGGAATCCTTCACCCTCTTCTTTTAGTCGACACTTCTTCCACTACCACAAAAATGGGCAAGGCAGGCACCTGCCTTTATCAGTGCTAATGGAAAAGTGATGATAAAGGGGTTGGCCTTTATCAGCGCTAAAAAAAGCGCTGATAAATCCACCCTTTATCAGCACTTTTTTTAGTGCTGATAAAGGGTGCATTTATCAGCGTTTTTCTTAGCGATGATAAAGGTTACATTTATCAGTGCTTATATTAGCACTAATAATATTTATTTTATACATTAAATAAAAAACAAATGTTATAACTAAATATATATATATATATAATTAAATAATTATTAGATCAATAATAAATATAATTATTAGATTTATAAGAATTATTAGATTTATTAATTCATTATATTTATTATATTTATTAATTCATTATATTTAATATATATATTTATTATATTTGTTTATATTTAATGTATTTGTTTTATTTATAAATATATAATACATTTTAATATATATTTATAATTAAAATTATTGAATATATATGTGTTTTCCAATGAATTGGGGTCAATGAATATATACATGCGCATATATATATATATATATATCTGTGCATGAATAATGTTCATTTATAGATTATAATTACATATCACGTTGATTTTTTATTGATTTATAATTCATTATGTTACCCATATAATATATATGTTATAAAAAATATACACTTATAATTAAAATTAAATTATATTTAAAAAATAAATATATATTTTATTATATTTTCAATGATATATATATAAATATACCTTTCAAATAATTTTATAAGTATAAATAGAGATATATTTATTTAGAGTTATAATTATTAATAAATATATATATATATTTATCATAAATATCATTTTAAATATATATATAATAATATAAAGAAATTATTAAATTTATACATTTATCAGTACTTTTATTATCACTGATAAACTATGTCTTTATCAGCGCTGCAAAAGCGCTGATAAAGAGTATCTTTATCAGTGCTAAAATGAAAAGCGCTGATAAAGTGACCCTTTATCAATGCTACAAAAGCGCTAATAAAGTCCAACCTTTATCAGCACTAAAAAATCACTGATAAAGGGGGTATTTGTCAGTGCTTTTCATTTTAGCACTGATAAAGACCCCCTTTATCAGCGCTTTTACTAGCGCTGATAAAGGTCCATGCAGGATTTACAAAATCCACTGGGTCCTCCTCCTCCTCCCCGCACCCTGTCAAGCTTTCACGGAAGCCCTACCCTGCGCCGTTGCCTCCTCTCCACCGCGGCCGCCGCCTCCTTCTCCTCCTCCTCCGCCGCGGCCGCCTCCTCCTCCTCCTCCTCTGGTGCCTACTTCTCCTCCTCCTCCTCCACCGCGGCTCCTCCTCCTCCTCCTGCGCCACGACCTCCTCTCCGCCGCTGCTCCTCCTCCTCCTCCTCCTCCTCCACCGTGGCCTCCTCCTCCTCCTTCTACACCGACACCTCCTCCTCCTCCGCCTACTCCACTGCCTCCTGTCCATCGCGGCTCCTCCTGCTCCTCTCCACCGTGACCTCCTCCTCCTCCTCCTCTGCCTACTCCGCTGCCTCCGCTACCTTCCACTGCCTCCAAGCTGCCTCCGCTACCTCCACTACCTCCGCACTGCCTCCGCGCTACCTCCACGCTACCTCCGCGCTGCCTCCACGCTGCCTCCGCGCTGCCTCCGCGCTGCCTCTGTGCTGCCTCCGTTGCCTCCACTGTCGACGCCTCCTCCTCCTCCACCATCGGGTCCTCCTCCTTAAGGTGAGTAAAAATGAATTTGCATGAATTAATTATGTTTGCATTTATTTTCAATATTGAGATTAATTATGATTTGGCGTGATTCTTGTGTGTGATTCTTGTGTGTGTGACATATGTATATGTGGTTGGTTACTTGTTTGATCTTGATTAGCTCTACCCACTTACGGTTGGTCTCACCATCACATCACATAAAAAAAAATTTGAGGAGGGAATCTCTATAGACAACCTCTAAAAAAACTACTCCAAACACCTTATCACTTAAATAAAGGCCATCCATCTTGTCTCATGCCACAAAACATATAAATTGTAATCTAAGGAGGGTATCTAGATAGCCAACCTCTCATACTAGCTAAACCACATCATCAATAGGTGGGCCCCATGGATGATCATACTTCAACTAGGTGAAAGTCATATGAAGTCCCAATCTCTTAGTCAGTCTGACCATAAATGATAAAAGTCACCATCCATTTAGCCTTGCATAATAATCTCCTTAAAACCATCTTGGTTATAAATGAAAATTATTCCCAACTTATCAACATTCTAATTCCACCTATAAGGGAATCTACTGGGTTCTACAAACCTAACCCATCTCTACTCATTGATACCAACACACACTCATCTCTATATGGTAAGGTCACAACCCACATGTTATACTTGATCTAGGCCTCGATAGTCTAGTCTATATCATCTTCTAATTCCCACATTAAAACTCATTAAAACTAAATAATGACCATCCTAAGAAACTCACACTAAGAGCCTTGGATACCCTATGCTAAGTCATCCAGACTATTATCATGACCCACACTTAGGTACCATATCATATCTCCCCTTGGAGATCTCTTAATCCAATTATAAGGAGGAAATCCTCTATGTCACACTTCACCAATACCTATATGGAATATCCTACTCATCACACACACCATGACTCTTATATATCCTTAAGAGGGTGTTCCTCATCATACGTGAGATATAAAACTATATGATCCATCTTCTTTAGGCCTAAGACTCTAATACCTACTCAAATAGCCTTAAAAAACCTAACTAGGCTATACAAATCTCTTACCAAACCCGATCCTCTCATAAAGACAGCTACTCCATGGAGACATAATCTTTGGATGATCACAAAATCACAAACATTCAATAGAACCCTCACTCTATCTCTTGGTGGATAAAAAACACCCTATTTATTTACCTTGGTTGCTCTTGATTTCTATCCCTTTCACTGGAACACATATACTCATGCATGAATGCACAATCATGCATAAATTTGAACATGGTTTTGTATTATAGGGTCTATCTACCTCAAAAAATGGAGTAACCCCCTCACCAAGATCAACTCATCCTCAACCAAGACTATACATTCCTTATCTAATTGTGTACCAATGATTGAGACCCAATCTCAAGGCACAATTACCAAATAATTAATTATATAAACTTATAATTAATTATTCACCTTAATATAATTAGGAATAATATTTCAAAAACTCACTGGGAAACACAACACCACCCAAACCACACAAAACATGGTGCGTTCATCATACAAGGATAACCTCTAGCCAATACAAACAAAATCTACATCATCTGAATTGATTTGAAGATGATATAGTGAAATCATCACACAAATCTTAGTTAAAATCATCCCAAATCATAGGGAAAAAAAGGATAATAGTAATGAAGGAAGTATGAGGGAAGAACTCACTAACGCACTATAAAAAACTCCCAAGAACCACCCCTCATCAGGGGGGATCGAAGAGAGGAAGAGAATGGATGAATCCCAAGAACCACCCAAGATTTACTATTAATGAGCATGCCCCCCACCATTTTTGAAGTATCTAGTTTTTTATCTAAATTATACTCATATTCCTTCTCCCCTAACCTATATACCTATCCTATGGATTTCAAATAGGATGAATATAAATAAATAATGGATGAATGCCAATTGGTTGAAAAAAGAGTATAAAGAAGGCGTGAAAGAGTTTATCAAGTTTGAAAAAGATCATGCATGTGACCCTTCTCAAATCCTTTGTCCGTGTTTACGCTATTTTTATTCAAAACAAATTAGTCTAGTTGTAAGAACACTTGATCTGTCACAGAATAGATCAGAGTTATACATGTTGGAATAAACACGGGGAAACAACGAATGTAGGTAGTGGATGGGATAACACTGCGTTTTATGGATCATCTGATATGATTACAAACATGAACAATGAAGATGACTACATGGAGGATGTGATTACATATGTAAATGATAATGAAGATCGTATTGAGGAAATGACAAGGACCATCTTATATGAACTTCGTGATTTCCCAAAATTGTTTGAGAAGTTAAAAAGTTGTAAAAAGACACCATTGTATGCTGGTTGCACTAAATATACAGCATTGTTAGCCGTACTGAAGCTGTATAATTTGAAAGCAGACTATGGGTGGAGTGACACCAGTTTTACGAAACTACTTGCTCTCCTGAATGACATGCTCACAGAATATAATGAGCTCTTGAGCTGAACATACGACACCAAATGAATGCTACGCTCGATGGGTATGATCTCTGAAAGAATACATGCCTTCCCGAATGACTGTATACTGTTTCTCAAGGACCACAAATCACTTAAAGAATTCCCAAAGTGTGGTGCTTCTCGATATAAAAAAGATAAATCTAGTCCTACTAAAGTTGTATGGTACTTTCCAATCATTCCAAGGTTTAGGTGCCTATATGGAAGTGAGGAGACTACAAGACAATTGACATGGAATGTAGATACAAGAATTAAATATGGGATACTATGTCACCCGGCAGACTCTCCTCAGTGGAAGATAATTTATCATGAGTATCCTGAATTTGGAAACGAGTCAAGAAACCTTCGTCTTGCGTTATCTACAGATGGAGTGAATCCTTTTGGGTTTCAAAGCAATAGTCACAGTACATGGATGGTTATGTTGGTAAATTATAACTTACCACCGTGGTTATGCATGAAACGAAAATACATCATGTTATCTATGCTTATGTCAGGACCAAAACAACCGGGTAATGATATTGATGTTTATTTATCTCCATTGATCGAACATTTAAAATTATTGTGGGATTCAGGTGTTACATTGTATGATGCTTACAGAAAGTAAGATTTCACTTTGAGAGCCATGTTATACAGAACGATAAATGACTTCCCTTCTTATGGAAATTTTTCAGGATATAGCATTAAAGGAACTCAAGGGTGTCCCATTTTCGAATAAGGTACACAATCAATTAGGTTGAAAAATTCATCGAAAACCATGTTTCTAGGACATCGCAGATTTCTACCCCAACGACATAAGTACTATTCTTAGACTACATCATTCGATGGAAGTTCAGAAGAATGTACAACACCGTCTCCACTAAAAGGCGATCAATTGTTTGAGAAAGTTAAAAACGTGGACACTAATTTTGGTAAACCGGCTTAAAAAAACCTTACGAAAATCGGTTGGAAAAAGAGATCAGTTTTTTTGAATTACAATACTGGAATTTTATGTATGTCAGACATTTTCTTGATGTTATTCATGTAGAAAATAATGTATTTGATAGTGTCATCAGAACATTGCTAAATACATCTGAAAAAACAAAATATGGAATTAAGGATAGGTTGGACATGGTTGAGATGGGAATACGAGAAGAGTTGGCACCAGTGAAGGGTGAAAAACGAACATTTCTTCCTCCTGCTACTTACACTCTTTCTAGGGAGGAGAGATATCAGTTTTGAAACTTATTGAATGATGTAAAGATTCTAGAGGGGTATTCGTCAAATATTAGGAACCTCGTGTTAATGAGAGACTTGAAGTTAAAAGGTCTGAAATCACATGACTGCCATGTTTTGATGAATGATATCATTCCTATTGCTTTACATTGCATTTTGCCCAAGAATTTCCACCATACATTAATTAAACTGTGTTTCTTCTTCAAAGAAATATGCATCAAAGTTATAGACCTGGCGAAATTGCCAACTATGGAAAGAGAAATTGTCGTCATATTATGTGAATTAGAAATGTTCTTCCCGCCTTCATTTTTTGATATGATGGTTCATTTGAAGGTCCACTTGGTGAGAGAGATTCAACTATGTGGTCCTATACATTACAAATGGATGTAACCCATTGAACGGTATATGAAGATTTTGAAAGGGTATGTCAAAAATAGAAGTCGTCCAAAGGGTTGTATTGCAGAGTGATATATTGTCGAGGAAGATGTTGAATTCTGTACCGAATACCTATCTGGTGTGGAAAGAATCGGCCTACCAAAATCTTATCACACTGGGCGGATTGAAGGTAAAGGAATTTCTGGAAGACAGGTTGTCACAATCAATATTACAGATCAGGAGCAGGCCCACCTTTATGTTTTTAATAATAGTTTTGACATTGACCCATATGTTGAAATCTTAAAAGAAATTATTAGGCATTTGAATCCATCTAGGGATGAAAAATGGATATCATATACACATAATCGACAGTTTATAGGATGGTTTCAGGACCATATTTTTAAGAAGTCAGATGAAAATCTAGAGTCCATTTCAGAACGACTTCGATGGCTAGCCGGAGGACCAAGTGTGTATGTATTATCTTACAATGATTATGTAGTTAATGGTTATACATTTTATACTAATGACCATGACGTAGAAAGTACCATACAGAATAGTGGGGTTACACTTGTGGCTGAAGCGATGCATGTTTACGGTGCTAAGGACAAAAATCCAATTTATGAGAATATGTCATACTTTGGCATCATGAAACAAATATGGGAGTTGGATTATAAGAAATTCCAAGTTCCGATTTTTCAATGCAAGTGGGTTGATAACAGGAGTGCTGTTAAAATAGATGAATTGGGATTCGTGAAAGTTGATTTCAGTAAGGAAGGGGAGAAAGACGAACCATTTATAATGGCATCATAGGCGGTGCAAGTATTTTATGTTCTAGATCCCGCAAACTGAAACTGGTCAATTGTTCTGTTATCAACCAAAACAGCTAAAGGGTCAGATGAAAATTCAATGGAGGATGACCCTTTCATTGGGACTTCGCAATCATTTCATAGTGGTCCCAATTTAGATGATGTTTTTTATGTTAGAGGAGACCACAATGAAGGGATATGGATAGTCGATAGAGGGGTCAAATCCCTTTAGCCTTTAAAAAAAGAGTTCAATAATCAGGTTATTTTTTTATTGTAATATAGATTGTGTTACATTATGTTATTATTTGTTCGCTGCTGCTTTTATGTAATCTAAATTAAATGTTAAACCACTTCTGTAGATAATGACTTCTGAACTTGCTGATGCACCCAATCCCGAGACACAACAGGTCTCTAAACCTGTTGCAGCTAGTCCCACTGCTGAGGTACAATAGGTCTCTCAACCTGCTGCAGCTATTCCCACTGCTGAGGTACAATAGGTCTCTCAACCTGCTGCAGCTATTCCCACTGCTGAGGTACAATAGGTTTCTCAACCTGTTGCTGCTGGTCCTAGTGCTGATGCTAGCGCTTCGGAGGAACATAATTATGATGAATAAATTGAGGAAATGGTAGGCAATGAAACCCCGATGGCACAAAAAAAATAGGTGCACCGTAGTTTGACAGTTTTAGCCAAAATCCTTAAGGCAAAAGCAAAAGGAATCAAATATGAGGTGGGATGGAATAAGCAAGGCCAACATGTAAACCCCAAAAAAGCCATGTTTAGTAGCTACATTGGAATCGTCACTTGGAAATGCGTGCCGATTGATGTAGAGTCGTGGAACCATGTTGTCAGCGGGTTTAAAACATTAATGTGGGAAGAGATTATGGTAACATTATGATATCATTTATTTAATTTATTAAAATAAAATAAAATAAAATAATGAAATATTGACTAAATCTTTATCATCTCTTGCAGAGTGCATTTATAGTAGATGTCTCGCACAAAGAATATGTATTAAGACTGGCAGGAAGGGTTCATAGAGGCTTTCACACCATTTTAACGAAACATCATCTGAAAGATGCTGAAGGGAAAATCAAGCCGCACCCACCTCCTCTTTATGAACACTTGATATCCCAAGGAGCGTGTGCATTTTGTAACCATCGTGCGGAGCATACTTTTCAAGTACATTGTGTTTGGTTACACGTTGTTTAACATTTCTTGTATTCATCACTTTGATTGACAGTTTTTTATTTATAAAAAATGAACTGAGTGCTGAAAATAAAGAACGGACAGCAAAACCAGCATACCCCAACCATAAAGAAAGGCTGGGGTACGCTTCAATTTTAAAAAAATTGGTACGTATTTTAAAACTACTGTAATACTTTTATGTGACATAAAACAACACTGTAACCACGTTTCTCTGTTTATATGCGAATTGATGAATCAAAATCCCAAGACACTTCCATCCCACGCCATGTGCTATGGAAGGAGGATCGTGTTAATAAAGAGGGGAAACTGGTAGATGAAAACACACAAAAAGTGTGGGAAACATGTGTAAGTATGACATAATATAATTTTTTTTTGCTTTAAATCACTATTACATAATGATGATTACTTATTTTCCCATATTTTCTATTTGACATAGTCATAGGAATCAACAAAACCCGCACCAGATGCAGACATACTTTCAGCGACCTTGAAATAGCCAGAACAGTATGGCCGCATCAGAGGTGTGGGTTTTGGGGTGACAGCCCGGAAGTATTTTCAGAAAAAAAACAAGAGGATTAAAAAACTAAAGAAATGAAAATGATGATAGATAAAGTAACTACCCTTAAAGAAAGAATCGAAATTCAGGGAGAGTTGATAGCATCTTTTATGGGGGAGAGGTGAAGAGAACAAACAACTCAAGAACAACCCACACGAGAAGATCCCACCCCACCCTCCACCAGCTTTGAGGTGAGCCATTCCCCTCAAAGACCTGACTTAACCGAGGTAATCAATGTTCTAATATTTGTTTATGTTAAATGTGAATCACATAGACACTGATACCTTTCTTTTAATGATATTCTACAGGGTGAAAATGACTATGATTTATATCTATCAACTCCCACCCATCACCTTGTTGCGAGGGCTACGGTGTTAAATATGCAGAATGACATGCTATACTCCATACCACTTACAACCGGTCATTTCAAAGTGTCGATTAACGTATCTCATGAGCCGAACGCTGAGCTACCCATTCTAAATTATGATGATGGCATTCATACGGTGGAAAAAACTGTTGGAACATTCGTTGAATGGTCGTCGAATCTTTTAAAAAAACATGTCGACCAGGAGGTATTCATTTCCAATTCATTTTCAAGCATAACCTTTAACATTAAATTAGAAAAGGGATAAACTGATGAATGTTATTACAGAAGGACAAAATGAAGGAGATAAAATGAAAGACCAGCTCAAAAGGATCAACCAACTGATCAAAACAATCTACTAAGAGCACCTTCACCCCGCCCATTCTATATCCACATTTAATATCATTGCAAGATCATGTGGATACGAAAATGAAAGGCGGAAAGAGTCACACAATTTTTTGTGAAAAAGATATGTATGGAGAGGAAACATTAGATTTCATTAGTGCTGATGCTGTAGCTGAAATCATTACATACGACTGGCTAGGCGCCTCAGTTATAAATGTATACATGAGGTATGTTTTCATATTTTGATTTTACAGAAGCTGATATACTATGATAATTATGGCTACATTTCATATTTTTCATAGGCGTATATATGAAAAACAATTGAAGGGATTTTCCCATGAATACAAAGTTGGACTCGTTATTCCTCACACCATTTCTACATAATGAGAAGAAATAGATTCCGTTTTTCAGGCTGAATTAATGTCAATCCTGTTCAGAAAATTTCAATGTAGAATTATGACTGACAAAATCTTTTTAATACCAACATTGCAGGGTTAAAACTCTACATTTTAATCATATCAATTATATTTTCATTTTTATCAGCACTTATTCCTTTTTGTGTTTTTAGGCAACATTGGATGCTCATTGAAGTCAATTTGGATACTCCAAAGATTTATTTTTTGGATTCACTACAAGGATATCCAACAAACCGACCACACATGATGGTGATTGTCAATTCGTAATACACTATATCCAACATTTTAGAACTAAATATCTTGTTATATAATTTATATTATCTTTTAATGAGGATTCTGTTATGATAGGGCGGTGTATGAATATCATCTAAAGAATGGAATGAATCCAGGGCCTAAGGACGACAAGGCGCACAAGATCTACAAATGGAGAAGTATCAGGGTATATATAATTATATTTCACTATCCAAATACATATCAAAACAGATTAATTATTTTTCTCAATGTTTCTACAGTATCCAAAACAAACAAACGACAAGGACTGCAGTTATTATGTTTGTAAATTTATGAAAGAGATCATATTTCATGAACAAACTAGCATCCCTGAAGAGTTATTTTTGAAAATAATTACTACTTCATTTAAAATAATTATTAATCCTTTATGTATTTATATTTTTTCAGTACTACTATGACTGTCGCAAAAACTCCTATTCAGAAGATGATATAGATGTGTTTAGAAACAAATGGGCAGCGTACCTGATGGAAGAATGTAAACAAAAAGGACAATGAAGGTGAATTCCTACTACTAATTTTATCTTTATATGATCATTGATATCTCCCTTGTTTAAAATTATTGATCATATATGATCACCCTTTCTTATGTTTCATATCCTTAGATTATGAAGAATGGTTTTATAAATGATTTGAGTTTCTAGTAAAGAATAACTTAATGAGAGACTCTTATGAACTACTGACATACAAAATAATTAGTAGAAGTGTTCGGATTGTTTTGATACTTTAGGAAAACTATCCATGAGTCATTTGTGACGTGTAATAATCAACCTCATCTCAATATGATGCACGATGTGACCGGTATGGATAAAAGTGTCTGATATCAGTTTCAAATTGATATTAAATTTAGAAAACAACATAAGTAACATATGGAAAACAGAGAAAATGCATTAGGATTGTTTTGATACTTTAGGAAAATGATCCATGAGTCATTGGTGACATGTACGAATCGACTGCACCTCAATCCGACACATGGTGTGACCGGTATGGCTAAAAGTGTCTGATATCAGTTTCAAATTGACATTAACTTTAGAAAACAACACTATTGACATACGGAATACTGAGAAAACGCATTACGATTGTTTTGATACTTTAGGACAACGATCCATGAGTCATTTTTGATGTGTATGAATCGACCTCACCTCAATCCGACGCACATTGTGACCGGTATGGCTAAAAGTGTCTGATATCAGTTTCAAATTGACATAAAATTTAGAAAACAACACAAGTAACATACGGAAAACAGAGAAAACACATTCATATTGTTTTGATACTTTAGGAAAATGATCCATGAGTTATTTTTGACGTGAAATAAGTGACCGCACCTCAATCTGATGCACGTTGTGACTGGTATGGCTAAAAGTGTCTGATATCAGTTTCAAATTGACATAAACTTTAGAAAACAACACAAGTAACATACAGAAAACTGAGAAAACACATTATGATTATTTTGATACTTTAGGAAAACGATCCATGAGTCATTTTTGACATGTAAGAATCAACCAAAACTCAATCCGATGCATGGTGTGACCGGTATAGCTAAAAGTGTCTAATATCAGTTTCAAATTGACATAAACTTTAGAAAACAACACAAGTAACATACAGAAAACTAAGAAAACGCATTCCAATAGTTTTTATACTTTAGTAAAATGATACATGATTCATTTTTGATGTGTAAGAATTGACCGCACCTCAATCCGATGCACAGTGTGACCGGTATGGCTAAAAGTGTCTGATATCAGTTTCAAATTGACATAAACTTTAGAAAACAACACAAGTAACATACAACAAACCAAGAAAACACATTCATATTGCTTTAATAATTTAGGAAAACGATCCATGAGTCATTTTTGATGTGTAAGAATCGACCGAAACTCAATCCGACTCACGGTGTGACCAGTATGGATAAAAGTGTCTGATATCAGTTTGAAATTGACATAAACTTTAGAAAAAAACACTACTGACATATGGAAAGCTAAGAAAATGCATTCAGATTGTTTTGATACTTTAGGTAAACAATCCATTAGTCATTTGTGATGTTTACAAATTGACCGCACCTCAATCTGACATACGGTGAGACCGGTATGTCTAAAAGTGTCTGATATCAGTTTGAAATTGACATAAACTTTAGAAAACAACACTACTAACATATGAAATACTGAGAAAACGTGTTCGTATTGTTTTGATACTTTAGGAAAATGATATATGAGTCATTTTTGACTTGTATAAATTGATCACACCTCAATCCGATGCACGGTGGGACCGGTATGTCTAAAAGTGTCTGATATCAGTTTCAAATTGAGATAAACTTTAGAAAACAAAACTACTAACATACAGAATACCTAGAACATGTGTTCGGATTGTTTTGATACTTTAGAAAAATGATCCATGATTCATTTTTGACATGTATGAATCGACCGCACCTCAATCTGAAGCACGATGTAACCGGTATGGATAAAAGTGTCTGATACCAGTTTTAAATTGACATAAACTTTAGAAAAAAACATAAGTAGCATATGGAAAAATGAGAAAACACATTCAGATTATTTTGATAATTTAGGAAAATTATACATGAGTCATTTGTGACATGTAAAAATCAACTACAACTCAATCCAATGCACGGTGTGACCGGTATGGCTAAAAGTGTCTGATATCAGTTTGAAATTGACATAAACTTTAGAAAACAACACAAGTAACATACAGAAAACTGAGAAAACGCGTTCGGATTGTTTTGATACTTTAGGAAAATGATCCATGAGTCATTTTTGACATGTACGAATCGACCAAACCTCAATCCGATGCACGGTGTAACCGGTATGGCTAAAAGTGTCTGATATCAGTTTTAAATTGACATTAACTTTAGAAAACTACACTACTGACATACGTAATACCAAGAAAACGCATTCGGATTATTTTTATATTTTAGGAAAACGATACATGAGTCATTTGTGACGTGTACGAATCGACCGAACCTCAATCTGACGCATGGTGTGACCGGTATGGCTAAAAATGTCTGATATCAGTTTCAAATTGATATAAACTTTAGAAAACAAGATAAGTAAGATACGCAAAACCAAGAAAACGTGTTTGGATTGTTTTGATACTTTAGGAAAACTATCCATGAGTCATTTGTGACGTGTACGAATCGACCTCACCTCAATCCGATGCACGATGTGATGGATATGGATTAAAGTGTCTGATATCAGTTTCAAATTGACATTAACTTTAGAAAACAACACTACCGACATACGGAATACCGAGAAAACACATTCGGATTTTTTTGATATTTCAGGAAAAAAAATCCATGATTCATTTTTGATGTGTACAAGTTGACCTCACCTTAATCTGATGCATGGTGTGACCGGTATGGCTAAAAGTGTCTGATATCAGTTTCAAATTGACATAAACTTTAGAAAACAACCCAAGTAACATACGGAAAACTGATCAAACGCTTTCAGATTGTTTTGATACTTTAGGAAAATGATCCATGAGTCATTTTTGACATGTACGAATCAACCACAACTCAATCCGATGAACGGTGTGGCCGGTATGTCTAAAAGTGTTTGATATCAGTTTCAAATTGACATAAACTTTAGAAAACAACACAAGTAACATACTAAAAACCAAGAAAATGCATTCCAATTGTTTTGATACTTTAGGAAAATGATCCATGAGTCATTTTTGACGTGTAAGAATTGACCGCACCTCAATCTGATGCACGGTGTGACCAGTAAAGCTTTTCATTAGATAAAGAATCAGTATTTATTAAATGAGATAAATCATCCAAAAACATATTGATTTTACATTATTCCCTTTCATTATTATCAGAATGAAAACATTTGAGTTTATTATTTTCATATTTTAGTTTCACATTTCCATATTAATGTATTATTTCATATTAATGTTTTAATTTATTTCATTATTGTATTACTAACATAATATTTGTTTTCTTATATAGGTGAATTTTTTTCCTTGAGTTCAGATGCTTTGTTCGACAATAAATACCGTGGACGACAATTTTTAAGAGTGGATCATGGATATAAAAGGATGAAACATTAATGTTTATAACTATTATTGGATAATTTTAATTTTAACCATATAAAACATTGTTTGAAATGTATATAGTAGTGTGTTTTTTATTCATGATGTTAAGTAAATGTATATAGCATTGTTTGTCAAAATATTGTGTGCGGGTTCTATTTTGTGCAGGTGTGCAGGTGATGGTTTTTGCAGGTATTCTAGTTTGTGTAAGTGTGTAGGTGTGTAGGTGTGCAGGTGTGTAGGTGTGCAGGTGTGTAGGTGTGCAGGTGTGCAGGTGCTTGGGAAGGTGCCTTTATCAGCGCTTTTTTGAGCACTGATAAAGGAGGCATTTAATATCACTAAAAGAGCGCTGAATTTTCGGAGCACTGATAATGGGGACCCCCCTTTATCTATGCCGACATTAACAATGCTTTTCTCGCGCTGTTAATGCCATTTTTAGCGCTGATAAAAGACCAAGTTGTAGTAGTGTTTTATGCTATCTATTTAAATTTCCATTCTCATATGTTGGGTTTGATTTTGTGTATTCATCTTACTATCCTTTTTATTTCCATATGATGAGATACCCTTTTTCTTTCATCATTTCATTTTATTAAATTTTAAGTGATGCCGTTAGGCTGTCGAGTTTTCATAAGGGATCTCTCAACTTTTCTTTTATTTTCAAGTTCATCTATTTTCTTTTTTCTATAATTACCTACTCTATCCAAATGACCATGATAACTCCAGTATCATCTATATACTAAAATTATATCATGTGAATGGAATAACCATCATCAATATTCTTACTCCCTCCCTTTTATTTTTATAAACGAAATCAACGTCCATGAGGTTCCAATTTATAAACTTCATGGATGACGAAGTTTCATTCTTCATTTTCTCCTTCAATATAGGTCATAAAACCATTTAGATGGTTGAAACAGACTATAATATATGTATTATAACCTAATTAATATTCATAAACCAGTATATGTACATATTATTAATTTATATGACAAAACTAGTTCATAATAATCCAAATACCGCCAAATAATCAAAGTGGTAATCATCTAACGATTCATCCTATTTCCATGTAACCAAATGATATAAATTACCATTAATAATTCTGGATGTTCATAAATAATATGTAATGTCAATTCTATAGATTTACAACTATTCCACATTAATTCCATTACTTAAAACAAGTGAACCGATTATGAAAATCAAGAAAACAAACACTCCAGAACAACAGAATTCAATATAATAACTTATCAATAAGAACATAAATGAACTAAACAGAATTATGATAAACTAAATACATGTATATTAGGTTATAAAATAATTTATTAATAAGTCTAATTTCATATTATAGGACCTTAAGTTCAAGAGCATAACACATTCAAACTTAAGGTAAGGGTTTTCCACCCGAAATTTCATTTTCATTCGTGTTACTTTCATTGTCTAATTAACTCAATAAAATTCTTATGTATTATTGTGAAATACTCATAAATTATGTTTTAGTAATATATATATGCACACTAATCATAATACTTCCATATTATATGGATATTTACATGTTTTAAAAGAAACTTTCAAAACTGTTTCCAAAATACAAGCCCGATTCAAGGGAATTTCTCAAATTAATATCTATTTTCAAGGGAACTCTATAATATGTTTTTGGAAACCATTATCCTTATAAAAAAACGAATTTTATCATTAAATACTATCTTAATTCACTTCTGGTTTTATACAAATATTTTTCCAAAAGAACTCTTCTTTTCAAATAAAAGAGTATTTATCTCAAGAATTGCTTAATGATTTTATAAGAGTATTTTCATCTGATTCAACACTCTTTTTGATTCCAATGTATTATTGGGTTTAATAATTTATGATGTCATATAACATATTTTATTGAATTTTTTATGACTAATTTTATTGTGGATGATCTATCCTAAAACCATTCACCACATTTCTTGGAATGGTTAGTGTTTTATGTTTGATGATTGGGGAAAGTTAGTTAAATTTCATACGACATTTTCAATATGAATGTATATGTTATTTATGTTGAACCCAGATCATATGAGTAATTTATTGGACTTATTATGTGACGGGTGAGACCCGCTATAGCCCCTCGATGCATATGTAGGTCTCATGAGACAAATAGACGTGGAATTGGACAAGGCCTTTCCCAATGTGATATATGGATTTGGCTGAGGGCTAAATAATTTTTAGACGTCTTGGCCGAGGCCTTGAAAAAATGTTTCATAATTTCTGGCATATTCACTTCCCTCATTATGAAACTATTAATTTAAATTTCATGTGGTTATTCGACTAGTAGAATACCCTTGATTATGTTTTATTTATGGCATTATTTACTTAGCTCATATTCCTGCCATAATGTGTTCAAGTTTAATATTTTTAAAGGCACGTGTTTTCAATTATTCATCATGTATTATGTTTATGTCATCCTCTGCCGTATTTCTTACCCTTACTGAGCTTTTGAGCTCACTTCTTTCTTATGTTTCATTTTCTCAGGATATGAAGAAATAAATTATGAATGAATTTCAAGCATAATCTAGGAGGCATGGATGTTTCTAATGGATTGAATTAGTGTTTTTTTTCTTTCAAGATATAATTTTGAACTTATTTATGTCTCTTGTTTCAAAAAGCTACTAAAATACTTGGTCCTTCAAGATTCATATTCCTTGTTTATATGTCAATGTAATAAAATAAGGCACCATCTCTGGGCAACTGGGGTCGGGTCCTTACAGTTGGTATCATAGGAAGTTTAGTAGAAAATGTGAAAACTAGATTTAAAAAACCTAGATTAGGGAAGAGTCCCTAAGATATTCTTTGAGGATAAACATACAAGAACGTCCTGGTACTTTGGTAAGGAATAGATTATGTGGATCTTTCAAGCAATACATCCCTATTCGGATACGAGCAGGTAGATGCAACTCTGGCACAAATGTATCTAGGAGTGAAAGCTCCGACAAGAAGTTTCGGGCTTGACCCGGGGTATCCTGGTACATGAAAATGGGCCTTGATGCACTCTTGGTTATGACACTCCCGAAGGATATTCTTAGGGTAATTCACATTTTCTTTACAAGCCATTATGAAGGATTTAAATGGAATTTTTTCCTCAAAGATACCATGTTTATGATTATGAAATTAGCTATGAGTAGAAATTCAATTTATGCTAAGTATTTTCCTACATTGAGATTATACTTTATGATTCATACCCTAATCTAGTGTATGCCATTATTTAGAAATGGCGCCTAGTGGAAGGAATGGAAACTGCACGAACACGCGTGTCCCCTGTAGGGATTTCCCTCTGATGCAAGATAATGATGTTAGCTCTAGTGCTGTGATGGGTGCTGAGGCAGAATGAAGATAAGAATATTACAAAGTATGAAGCTAACTTCACAAGGTTATCAAGACATGCTGTGGACTACATACAAAATCCAAGGAGCAAAATTGATCGATTCTTTGATGGCCTAAAGCCATTCCTCCGGCGGGCACTGGTCTCCCAAAGTTTTTCATCATATGAGGATATAGTTTTATGTGCTATCAAGATAGAAAAGGAATTATACAAGTCTTATGAATTTAAGGGAAATCAAGAGAAGAGGAGGGATTCTAAAAAATATGGGAAAGGAAATAAGGAAACAAGGAAGAAGCAAAGAGTTAAATTTCCACCCTGCGATAATTGTGGAAGGAAACACTCTGGTGCATACTTAAAGGGAAAAGGATTATGCTACAAATGTGGACATAAATGCCATCTTGGTAGTGATTTCAAGGGTAATAAAGAAGATATTAATGTTCAATGCTATAATTGTAGGGAGTTGGGTCACTATGCTAATGATTGTCTAAAGCGTCAAGGAAACATGCCACAAAAAAGGCCAAGGGAGCAATACCAAGCTTATTAGATCACAACTATAGAGGTTGAAGTTCTGAATGATGTGGTGGTAGGTACTTTAATCATTTTATCAAACTTAGCCAATACCTTATGAATAACAACCTTTACTAGAGAAATACTTTCCTCGTGAACAGAGAGCGGATATGGAGAGGTAATTCTTGAATCTGAGGCAGAATGAAGATAAGAATATTACAAAGTATGAAGCTAACTTCACAAGGTTAGCAAGACATGCTGTGGACTACATACAAAATCCAAGGAGCAAAATTGATCGATTCTTTGATGGCCTAAAGCCATTCCTCCGGCGGGCACTGGTCTCCCAAAGTTTTTCATCATATGAGGATATAGTTTTATGTGATATCAAGATAGAAAAGGAATTCTCCAAGTCTTATGAATTTAAGGTAAATCAAGAGAAGAGGAGGACTTCTAAAAACTCTGGGAAAGGAAATAAGGAAACAAGGAAGAAGCAAAGAGTTAAATTTCCACCCTGTGATAATTGTGGAAGGAAACACTCTGGTGCATACTTAAAGGGAAAAGGATTATGCTACAAATGTGGACATAAATGCCATCTTGCTAGTGATTTCAAGGGGAATAAAGAAGCTATTAATGTTCAATGCTACAATTTTAGGGAGTTGGGTCACTATGCTAATGATTGTCCAAAGTGTCAAGGAAACATGCCACAAAAAAGGCCAAGGGAGCAATACCAAGCTTATTCGATCACAACTATAGAGGTTGAAGTTCTGAATGATGTGGTGGTAGGTACTTTAGTCATTTTATCAAACTTATACAATACCTTATTTGATTCTAGATCATCACATTCATTTATATCCTCCCAGTTTTCCAAGAAAATTAGATATGTTCAACTTGATTTAATAAAGGAGTTATCAGTCAAAAATCCTAGTGGATGTATAATTGCAATAAAGGCGTGTCAATTAGTCCCCCTCATGACACATAAACATGCTTTAATTACTGATCTTATCATCATACCAATGAATGAATTTGATATAATTCTCAGTATGAGTTGGCTATCAAATTATGATGAGAAGATCTATTACAAGAAGAAGGAAGTTACAATTTTTGAGAATGGTGTGGAATCCCTTATCTTTAGGGTAGAAACATTACCATACGATTCTCATCTAGATCCACCCCAGTAGCTCTACTGAATTCAATTATTAGGGAGTAAGAGAATGCAATAACTATGGGAGAGTAAAAGAATGTTAAAATAGAAGATGTACATGTTTTGCAAGAATATATTGACATCTTTTTAGAGGATTTACCTAGACATCCTCTAGAGTGGGAAATTGAGTTTTCCATTGACTTATTTCCTGGTTCAAGGCCCATATCAAAGACCCCTTATAGAATAACCACTTTTGAGTTATTTTAACTAAAGAAACAACTAGAGGAATTGAGTGATAAAGGATTTATTCAACTGAGTGTTTCTCCATGGGGAACCCCTATCCTCTTTGTCAAGAAGAAAGATGGATCCATGAGGCTATGCATTGATTATAGGGAAATCAATGCTATTAAAATAAAGAATAAGTATCCTCTACCACTAATTGATGATTTATTTGATCAAATTAATGGATCCCAATATTTTTATAAAATTGATCTTTGATCTGGATATCATCAGTTGCTTGTGAGGAAGGAAGACATTCTAAAAACAGCATTTCAAACCAGTTACGGGCATTAAAAGTTTACAGTAATGCCTTCTGGACTAACTAATGCACCATCTATTTTCATGGATCTAATGAATAGAGTTTTCAAGGAATATCTTGATAACTTTTTAGTGGTGTTTATTGATGATATACTGGTATACTCTAAAAGCTATGAAGATCATAAAAATCACTCACACACTATTCTGAAGACTCTTAGAAGAAATGTATTATATGGGAAGTTTAGAAAGTGTGATTTTTGGATTAAATAAATTTATTTTTTGGGCCAAATTGTCTCTAAGGATGGTATATCTATAGATCCTGTGAAGAAAAAGGCTGTGCAAGAATGACCTACTCCAATGAACATAACTGAGGTACGTAGTTTCATTGGTTTAGCAGGTTATTATCGGCGTTTCGTTCATAACTTTTCCCATTTAGCCAACCTAATGACCAAGCTCACACGAAAAGGGGTTAAGTTCATATGGACAAAGGAATGTAAAGAATGTTTTGAATAATTGAATAGGAGGTTAGTGGATGCTCCAATCCTAACCCTACCATCGAGGAATGATGGGTTTGTTATCTATAGTGATGCATCAAAGAAAGGAGTTGGTTGCGTCCTTATATAGAATGATAGAGTGATTTCCTATGCATCTAGGTAGATAAAAATTCATGAACAAAACTATCCAACTCATGATCTTGAGTTAGCAACAGTAATATTTTCTCTAAAGACTTGGAGACATTACATCTATGGTGGAAAATGTGAGATATATATAGATCATAAGAGTTTGAAATATATCTTCTCACAGAAATAAATCAACATGAGACATAGTATATAGATTGAGATACTCAAATATTATGATTTCACAATACATTACCACCCGAGGAAGGAAAATAAGGTGGAAGATGCTTTGAGTAGAAAGTACCTCAGAATTCTAAACAAGATGAGAGTTTAAAGGGATCCTATGTTTATGGATCTGGTAAATATGGATATAGGAATTATCAAGGAAGGTAACACATCACTACTTTTTCAAATAGTTTCCAAACATTCTTTACTGGAAAGGATAAAAAGTTCTCAGGCTGATGATGAGGAGTTTCAAAAGAAAATTAAAGCTGTAAATGATGGGAATTTGATTGACTTCCTATATGTTGGTGGCATTTTGAAATTTGGAAAGAGGCTTTGTGTTCTCACTATTCCTGAGCTAAAGAGAGAACTATTGGATGATGCTCATAGCTCTAATTTCTCTATACACCTTGGTATCACAAAAATGTATAGAGATCTAAAGGAACATTTTTGGTGGGAAAACATGAAGAGGGATATTGCTAATTATGTGTCAAGTTGTTTGGTGTGTCAATAGGTGAAGGCTGGAATACAATGTCCTAGAGGAGTCATGAAACCCCTTCCTATTCCTATGTGGAAATGGGATGATATTACAATGGAATTTGTCATGGGGCTACTAAAGACTCCAAGAAAGAATGACGCAATATGGGTCATTTTTGACCGTCTTACAAAATAAACACATTTTTTTGCTATAAGAGAAGATTTACCACTTGAACATTTAGAAAGACTATATATTAATGAAGCTGTAAGACTTTATGGTGTACCTTTATCAATTGTTTCTGATCGTGATCCCCGTTTTACATCACAATTCTAGAAAAGTATTCATAAGGCCCTAGATACTGATCTTCATTTGAGAACTGCCTACCACCCAAAAACTGATGGACAATCAGAATGAACTATTCAAACTTTGGAAGACATGTTGAGGTCTTGTTCACTTGACTTTCAAGGTATGTGGGATTAGTATTCACCTCTCGTAGAATTTTCCTATAAAAGTAGCTTTCATTCAAGTATTCATATGGAACCATATGAAGCGTTATATAGAAAGAGATTTCATACACCAACTTGCTGGGATGATGTTGGGGAGAGAAAGCTCGTAGGCCCAAAACTTATTGAGGAAACATCAGAAAAGGTGAATATCATTCAAACCCATATTAAAACAGATCAAAGTAGGAAAAATAGCTATATTGATAACTGAAGGAAGGATTTGGAATTTCAAGAAGGAGGTCATGTTTTCTTAAAGGTATCTCCATGGAAGGGTATTATACTATTCATTAAGAAGGGAAAATTAAGTCCCAGGTACATTGGACCTTTTGAAATTCTGGATCAAATTGGAGCCATAGCTTACTATTTTTCAATGCCGCCAAATCTCTCCAAAGTTCACAATGTGTCCCATGTATCAATGTTAAGAAAATACATGCCAGACCCAACACATGCACTCACCTATAAAGAAGTAGAACTTGATCCTGATATATCTTATTGTGAAGAGCCTATCAAGATTCTTGATACCAGAGAACAAGTATTGAGAAATTGGACAACTCATCTGGTAAAAGTTCTTTGGAGGAACCATAAGATGGAGGAAGCAACATGGGAGCCTGAGGAGCTTATGTTGAAGACATACCCAAATCTTTTTAGGTAAAATTTTGTGAATTTTGAGGAAAACATTTATATATTTAGGGGAGAATGTAACACCCCAAGGTTTTGAAAATAAATTCATTTTATAATCTATCCATTAAACACAATTTTTCCTCTACTATGTTTTGAATTTCAAAAAATGGTCATATAGAGTTGTGACTAGCAAGTCATTTGGAGTCTGATAGAACAAACTTGATTTTTGGTGAATAGTAACATACCCTTATGAATAGTAATATGAATAGTAATATGACCCTTATGAAAAGTAAATAGTGACATTATTTTATTTTTTTAAGGTTATAAGATAATGAGATCTTAATTAATTTTTCAATGTGATATAAAACTAATTATACCGTAAAATTGTTATTTTTCGAATTAACTATGATTTTATTTAAATATTAAACTAATAATATTTAGAAAATTATTTTTGAAAAATGGAGTTCATTTTTGAATTCTATAGGTTGAAAAAATGGTAGGGGTGAATTTTTGGTATTTTTCTAAAATACTTGAATTTTTCGTGAATAGTAAAAATACAGTTTTGAGTTTTCAGTAATTCAATGACATCATAATGACATAATAATTAAAATAAAAGGGATGGTCGAATTTTGTATAGTAAAATAAGATATTAGGTGTACCAAGTGGATAATACAATGGGTAAATACCATTGGCAAGCCCATGGTTTTACAAAAACCACTTATGAGGTGTCTTTTTAAATTAATAAAAAATTCTCTCTCTTTTACTATAAATACCCACTCATCCATTCATTTTATTTCATTTAAAATCCCTCATACTCGAAGATATGGTGGTTTTACCACCCTAGGAGTCATCCCATGGTGTCCTTAATCCCCCTAAGGTCCCAACCTTCAAGTTCTAGGAGTTACTCTATAAGGTAAGGGAATTCTTCACCCCCTCTTTTAGTCGACACTTCTTTTATGTTATCTCTTTAAATTTCTATTCTCATATGTTGGGGTTGATTTTATGTATTCCTATTACTATAATTTTTTTAAATATGACGAGACACCATTTTCTCTCATCATTTTATTTTATGAAATTTTAAGTGACACAGTTACACTGCCGAATTTTCATAAGGGATCTCTCAACTTTTCTTTTATTTTCAAGTTCATCTCTTTTATTTTTTCTCTCCTCACATACTATACTAAAATTACCATGATAACTCCAATATCATATATATAGTGTAATTATATCATGTTAATTGAAGAACCATCATAAATATTCTTACTCCCTCCCTTTTATTTTTATAAATGAAATCAACATCCATGAGGTTCCAATTTATAACCTTCGTGGATGACGAAGTTTCGCTCTTCATTTTCTCCTTCATTACTGGTCATGAAACCATTTAGATGGTTTAAATAGACTATAATATATTTAATATAACCTAATTAATATCCAGGAACCAGTATATATACATATTATTAATTTATATGATAAAACTAGTTTATAATAATCCAAATACCGCCAAATAATCAAAGTGGTTATCATCTAACGATTCATCCTATTTCCATGTAAAAAAATGATATAAATGACCATGAATAATTTTGTATGTTCATAAATAATATTTAATGTCAATTATGTAGATTTAAAACTATTCCACATGAATTTCATTACTTAAAAACAAGTGAACCAATTATGAAAATCAAGAAAACAAACACTCCGTAACGACAAAATTCAATATAATAACTTATCAATAAGAACATAAATGAACTAAACAGAATTATGATAAACTAAATACATGTATATTAGGTTCTGAAATAAGTTATTAATAAGTCTAATTTCATATTCCATGACATTAAGTTCAAGAGCGGAACACATTCAGACTTAAGGTAAGGGTTTTCCACCTGAACTTCCATTTTCATTTGGGTTACTTTCATTGTCTAATTACCTCAATGAATTTCTTATGTATTATTATGAACTCATCATAAATTCTGTGTTATTATTATATATATATTTACAATAACCATAATCCTTCCCTATTTTATGGATAGTTACATGTTTTAAAATAAACTTTCAAAACTGTTTCCAAAATACAAGCCCGATTCAAGGGAATTTCTCAAATTCATATCTATTTTCAAGGGCACTCTATAATCTGTTTTTGGAAACCATTATCCTCATAAAAACTATAATTTTATCATGAAATACTATCCTACTTCACTTCTGTTTTTATACAAATATTTTTCCAAAAGAACTCTTCTTTTCATATAAAAGAGTATTTATCTCAAGAATTGCTTAATGATTTTATAAGAGTATTTTCGTCTGATTCAACACTCTTGTTGATTCATATGTATTATTGGGTTTAATAATTTATGATGTCATATACCATATTTTATTGAATGGTTTATGACTAATTTTATTGTGGGTGATCTATCCTAAAACCATTCACCATATTTCTCGGAATGGTTAGTATTTTATATTTGATGATTGGGGAAAGTTAGTTACATTTCATATGATAGTTTCAATATGAATGTATATGTTGTTTATGTTGATCCCCACTTATATGAAGAATTAATTGGGAATATTATGTGATAGGTGGGGCCCGCTATAGCCCCTCGATGCATCGGTAGGTCTCATGAGACAAATAGACGGGGAATTGTCGGAGGCCTTTCCCAATGTGATATGTGGATTTGGCCGAGGCCTAAATAATTTTTAGATGTCTTGGCCAAGGCCTTGAAAAAATGTTTTAGAATTTCCTGCATATGAACTTCCCTCATTATGAATCTAGTAATTGAAGGTTCATGTGGTTATTTGACTAGTATAATACCCATGATTATGTTTTCTTTATGGAATTATTTACTCAGATCATATTCCTACCATAATGTGTTCATGTTTATTATTTTTAAAGGAACGTGTTTTCAATTATTCACCATGTCTTATGTTTATGTTATCTTCCACTGTATTTCTTACCCTTACCGAGCATTTGAGCTCACCCCTTTCTTATGTTTTATTTTCCCAAGATATGAAGAAATATATTATGAATGACTTGCAAGCATAATCTAGGAGGCATGGATGTTTCTAATGGTTTGAATTAGTGTTGTTTTACTTTAATGATGTAATGTTGAACTTATATATGTGTCTTGTTTCCCAAATCTAATAAACTACTTGTTTCTTCGGGATGCATTTTCCCTTTTTATATGCCAATGTATAAAATAAGGCACCAGCTCAGGGAAACTGGGGTCAGGTCCTTACACAATCAACATCCAATAGCTGTTCCTCCTTAAATAGCTATAAAAGTGAGGGGATAATAGTTATTGACTAAAGGTAAGCTTCCCTATCATCATCCACAAAGGATATATTCATCGTGGCTAAATGCTCTGTCACCTCACTCAATAGCTACAAACCGGTCCTCTTGCTGAGCGCGTCTGCCACAACGTTTTCCTTCCCATGAGTATAGACTATCTCAAAGTCCTAGAGGAACTCTATCCATCGTCATTTTCTCAGGTTCAGGTCCTTCTGGGAGAAGATATACATGAGACTCTTGTGGTTGGAGTAAACTATAAACCGATCACCCATCAAGTAGTGCTGCCACATATTCAAGGCAAAGACCTATACTGCTAACTCTAGTTCATGGGTCGCATAGTTCTGATCATGCTGCCTCAACTGGTGTGAGTCATAGGCGATCACTACTTTCTCCTGCATCAGGACATAACCTAGTCTGTTCCCTGATGCGTCATAGTAAACTATATACCCAACGCCCTCCTCTGGTAGTCTCAATATGGGGGCACTAGTTAGTCTCCAACTCACCTCCTGGAAAATCTATTGATATTTCTCCATCCACACAAAGGTCTTTCCCTTCCGTGTCAAGGCTGATAAGGGTGCTTCTATTCTGTAAAAGTTGGGTACAAACCTCCGATAGTAACCATCCAAACCTAAGAATCTCTGCATCTCAATCACGCTCCTGGGTGGATCCCAAGCAAGTACTGCCTCTATATTCACTGGATCTACAAAAACTCTAGCCTCTGAGATGACATGTCCTAGAAAGTGGACCTCCCAAATCCATAACTAGCACTTCGAGAGCTTACTATAAATCTGGTTATCTCAAATTGTATCTAGGACTATCCGCAGGTGTGTATCATGCTCCTCCTCTGATGCTGAGTACACCAGGATTTCATCGATGAAGACCACAATGAACCGATCAAGGTAAGGTGGGATGATCCTATTCATGAGGCCCATGAACACTTTTGGGGTGTTGGTCATGCTGAAAGGCATCACCAAGAACTCATAGTGGTTGTACCAGTACTTTAAGGATATCTTCAGTACATCCTCATCCCGTACCTGAAGCTGGTGATAACCTGATCTGAGGTCTATCTTTGAGAACCACTTCGCTCTCTTCAGCTGGTCAAAGAGGTCATCAATTCTCAGCAATGGATACTTGTTCTTCATAGTCACCTGGTTCAGGCACCTAAAGTCCACTCACAACCTCAAACCCCCATTTTCCTTCTTGGAAAAAAGAACCAGGGCTGCCCATGGTGAAATGATGGGCCTTACGAACCCCTTCTCCTGTAAGTCCTCTAGTTGTACCCTCATCTCATGAAGCTTAATGAGATCCATTTAATATGTTGGGGTGGATATCGATGCCATACCAGGGTATAGGTCAATGAAAAAGTCTACCTCTCTATGAGGAGGTAGTCTCGAAACATCCTCAAGAAAAACATCCTCGTACTCATCCCCCACTACATGAAATATTGGACTCCTCTCATCCATTCACCAAGGGTGAGGCTATCCAACTTGTGAGTGATTGGCTGCACCCTCCTCCAAGAGAGTCCGTCAAGTTATACAATGGTTTCCATCTTGATGGTAAAGGAAAACCTGGTCCCATCTCAGTGGACACACCACACTGTATGGATAAAACAATTGATATGAGCATGGAATGTGGATAACTAGTACACACCCAAGATGACGTTGTAAGGCCTTGACGCCACTACTAGGAGATCCCATCTAAAGATCTCGCCTCCTAGTGTAATAAAACACTGCCAGAACCAGTTTTTAATCATTGAATCATCTCCCATAGGGATCTCTAGCCATAAGTATCGAGCCAACAGCTCCACTAGAATCTCCAAGATCCGAATAAGAGCCATGAAAAAAAATGAGTGACTAGAACCTGTTTCTATAAGAACTATAACTAGGGTGGAGAAGACACAAATCATACCTCAAATCATATTTGGAGTTCCATGGTCATAAGCCTCTGCTACCTGGAGATGATCTCACCCTTTTCCTCCATCTCCTCAAGGTTGGGGTGGACCACTTGGGGGTGGTGGCGGTAACACCTCAAACCATCACTCACTTCCTGCCACTTAGCCAACTCCCCTTCCATGTCCGCCGCCCTGCAAACCTCCTCGCTCAAACCATTGCCACTGCCTCGGAAGCCCCTCGACCATCTGCTGGTCATCTGTATGGTGGGTCAGGTATCCACGTGCCATGTTTCCCTTCTTGCTACATGTGAAGCACTTCATGGCTCCCTACTGACCCCCGCTTGATTAGGAGCCCCACACTATCAACCCTAAGTCCTAGGGTCATCCTCTGAAAGAATTGTCCTACTTGGGCCCCCGTGTCTGCTGCCTACTGATAGCTGAATACTCTGTGGCCTAGGGTCTATTGAAGGCTCTAGCTATCAGTGCCTTCTCCACCAAGAAGTTATTCATAATAAGGGATCGCCTCAACACCCCAGCCTGGGTAGGGATGCTAAGAGACAACAGTGATGCTTTGATCTCCTGCCTAAGTCCCTACTCAAAGGCTCGATCCCTGAAGAAAGGGTCTCAAACCATGTCTGTGGAGTAGAAGAAAAGATTTTTGAACCTTCATGAGCACTCATCCACTGTCATGATACCATGCTATAGGTGAATAATCTCATGAATGCGCACATAGAATAGGGTCTTAGGAAAAAACTCCTCCCGGAAAGACACTCGAAGTCTTCCCAGGTAATGGTCACCTCATCATGCATTTGGGTGGTCAAGCTCCACCATATTCTTACTGATACTTATAGAAGGCTAACTTCCAAGATATCCATCTGGTCAGGTGGTGTCCCCATTAAGTAGAAGACCTGCATCACAACCTCCAGCCAGTCCTTAGAAACCTGGGGATTCATCTCTCCCCTGAACCTAGGAGGTCTCTATCTTTGAAACTCATATAGGGAACTAAGCCTATGAACATCCTATTCTAGAACCTCCGGTAGTAGATTCTTACCATCAGGTTGTGGTAGCACTGACACACCACTTGGTGGGGCCATATTTAGAAATGGTCCCTGAATTGATGCCTCATTGCTAGGCAGTCTGTCCTCACGACCTCGTATCGGGATCTTGGATGGTCGTCTATGTGGAGGCATCCTGTGATAGATCAAGATGTTCCAAAGTCAAAAGGTTATACTTTGTGAGATGACTTTTATTCAAAAGAACATATTGAGACACTTATGAAACCAATTTTTTCCTGGATTGATCCAAAAATCATAATTCAAGGTCCTGGTGTATGGATACGTCAGCCACCGCACCAAAACTGAACTCCCCAAACCTGAAAGTCGGACTCACAAAACTTAAAACTGTTTCCCTAAAACAAAACAAAGAATACTAGTCTTTGTGGTAGTACTGAACACTCTTTGATACCACTTTGTCAAAAACCTTCCCCCGGCGCCCGTGCTGTGACTACCCCAAGCCCACCTTCTATAGTCCAGGGGCTGACGACCAGCACCAGAAAGGAATAACCCAAAATGTGAAGGCATTACCTTTAAACCTGTACACACACATGACCAAAAACATCCCAATACACTAAAAGTGGGAAACAAGTATACCACTAAAACAAATCTAAGTGAAAGTACAAGTGAAAGTAAGTGGGCCAGAATACAAACCCAACAAGGAACTAAAAACAGAAAAAGTAAAAAAGGAAACTCTGATGGCCATCTGCAGAAAACCCCACATGATCATGAGAGTAGTGAAGATACTGGAAGATGAAGTAGTATTTCCTTCCCACTTGGTCCTACTAGGCCCCACCTGGTCCTAGGACACTGAGTCCACCATCGTAGCATCCTTCAGTCCCATCCCCCTGAGCACCTCTGTCTAAACGTCAATTGTCTGCACCAAACACAACATGTGCAAGAGAAGTCTGTGAAGGGGTGAGTATAATAATACTCACTAGGGACCCTGATACCCTCGAAGGTCTCTCAGTAATCCACTAAGGAAAACACCACAAATTAAAAATACCCCAAAGGTAATTCCACCAAGAAAGATCTCAAACACATAGCACAAAGTAAAGGACACAGTTCACACTAGGTATATTCTAGGGTAGTGAAACTAACATCATCAATCACATCATCGAACTCCTTGGATACTGGAGAACTCATCCTCTATCGAGTATAGTGGGCCTGTCGGGTCACATAGAAGCCACTTCCCACTAACATTGGACCGCTATGGTACTCATCCCTGTTGAGTACCGTGGGTATTCCAGGTCACACAGAGCCGCTCCCCACCATGGGCCCGTCGGGTCACACAGAGCCGCTTCCCACCTTGTCCGAACTGAGATACTCCTCCTATCGTGTACCATGGGTCTTATGGTTCACATAGAGTCACTACCCATTTTGGGCCTATTAGGTCACACAGAACTTCTTCCCATTGGGCCGTTGTCGAGCAGACTTCAGGTCTCATCCAACCACAGGGTTTCGTACGTGGCACGCTTGGGAGAACCGCTCCTCAAGACATTTTTTGATTTCTTAAATCCATGAAATTCACCAAAAATCATTCCAAAAGATCCACCTCATCAAGAGGGTCCCAACGCCGCAAACGGATCGTCAATCGGATGCTCGGTTTGCAAGATACAAGCGTTTTAGTAAACAAGGGACCAGTTGCGATGGGGCCCGGTCCGACCCTATTGGACTGACCCGACCAACCCGGCCAAAGGGTCCCACATACCTCAGTTTAATTAGATGGACTCAACCTGACCTGGTTCGGGTCAGGGTCAGTCTGGTCTGGCTTGGCCAGTGGGCCAGGCCCAATAGGCCTCGCTGGACCCGACCCTGTTTGGACAAGGGTCCAGCCAGCCGGGTGGCCCGATGACCTAGTCTAGTCTGGCCCGGCCCACTGGGTTGGGTGTGTGTCCATCCATCCTTAGACCAGTCCGCCACCCGAACGGGGTGCCGCAGTCGAGCCACGTCCATCTCCAGCTGGCCCCACGGACACGGGCCCCCTCCAGCCGTGGTCGACAGACCGCAACACATGCCACCTGGGTATCTTGGATGTGAGCCACCCCCACCATGCAGATCCCGGAATTGCGTCACCCAACCTCTATGGCTTCCTGCCACTGCGGCGCACTGACGGGTGCACCGCTACTGTGGGCCACCGCTGGCCGCTATGGGCCGCCGCCGACGTGCGGGTGGTCCCTTCCTTGGGCCACCGAAGTTGCTTCGGTGGTCCGTTCTCTGACCCATATATGCCAAAGGTTCCCTCGGGTTTCCTTCATCCCTGCTCAAGACCTGGAATCAAACTATCGCCACTTGAAGAATGCGACCACAAAAAACGCACGAGCGGAGGTGATTGAGCCTTGTTCGTATCGGCCCGGGCCCTATATTTTAGAGTTTTAAATTACGGGTGAGTTTTGGGGATTGGAGTTCAATCATTTCATGCCAAGTTTGAATTTCGGATAATAAATCCCCAAGAAAAGTCACCCTCTCGCATAAATGAACAAATCACGGATCAACTTGATCATGGGTTGATCCGCATTCATTGTTTGTAGAAAAATAAGAATGGGGAAGAACTTAAAAAAAATCCCTACCTATTTGATGTTTGATGAAAAAGTGCTCATCCTAGAGAGTTCAAGGCATCAACGTCATCACTTTGACTCTATTCTTTGAAGGTGTGTCGAAGACGTTGAAGTCTCGCCGACATTATTCTTCGTTCTTCGTTGGAGAGGAATTCCATTGGAGATTGTTCAGAGAGTCACCAAGGTTTAATTCCATCATCTCAAATGTGCCAAATAATTAAAGGAAACATGTCGCAACATTTCAGTTATGTTGTTTTGTTTATGAAACAATGCCTCTACTATGCTCCCTTTATTGTATCGTTACACTGCGTGATATTGGCCATTAATGATCCTCATTAAGCACCCCGTTTCCATTTCTTCGCCGCACCACAGTGTCGCCGTCTTCTTCTCAATGGATGAGAAAGAATATAAATTAACTTTTAAGTTATTTTATTATTTTTCCTGAAAATTATGATTTTTTTTTCCATTTGACCCTTTTCGTCCAAAGTTAAGTCCATTCTAGGTGAATCATTGCATTCTAAAATCAACAATGTCCTCATATTTTTGATCTGACCACCGGTTCAAAAGTTAGAAAATACCAATCACGTGTTTACTAAACATACCTTAAAAAAAGTTTAAAATTTCATTATGGGCACTTCGGGCCTCAGAAACATGTTCCATCAGAGCATGCGGTCTCAGAATAATTCTATATAATTAAAAAAAATTTACACGGAATTTACGATACATTACAACTAATGATTAAAATATTAAGAAAACCCCTCTCCCCTCCACTATAAATACCACCCCTCACACCCTCATTACTTCACACGTATCAAAATTCAAGCCTAGTCTAAAATCTGCCCAAACATATTTCCTAGCCCCTCCTCTATGTCTAAGAGCTTTTGGTCTCATAAAAGGCCAAGCCTTTGTTCCTTAAGTAGGATCTCAAGAGGGGGATTCAAGAGGTAATTCCTATCTCTCTTTTCTTCCAATTTCCTTTTGAAATTTCATTTCTTTTTTTATATTATCCTTAACTTATCTTATCCAAATTTCATGATAACTCCAGTATGACTGATATACTAGTATGATATCATGTTAATATAAGATTATATGTTATACTCTTCCCTCCCTCTCTTTTTTAATAAAAATTAAATCGTTGCTCGTGATGTGTTAATTTACCTACATCATGGGTGATACAATTCTATTTTCCTTAAATGCATTAAAGGATGTAAATAAAACCATAAAATGGTTGAAAAACGATTTTAAAGTGTATTTTTTATCCATTTTTATGTTCTGGAACTAACTTATTTACATGACACTAAGTGATAAAATAAAACAAGTTCGTTGGGATTGAAAAACCACCCAAATTAACAAAAAACGATCGTCATTAAATTTTATCTAATGATTCATCATCATGGTACATAAACAAATTCATTATAAGATCATTTATAACTCTAGAATTTAAATAATATTATATATTAACAAATCTGTATGTTAAACCACATTTCAAATGAACATCCGTTCATGAATACAAGAGAGACGTTCATAAAAGCTAAGAAAATTAACACTCCTGAACAAAGAATTTAAACTCTACAACTCATACAAATACCCATAAAAGAACTTAATGAAAGCATAATGAACTATATTCTTGTATAAAAGGTTCTATAATTTCTAATTAATGAATATAATGCCATTATATAGTACATTAAAGTGAAGAAAGCATTCAGAAACAAGATAAGGGGAAATTCTCAAACCCAACTTACTTTCTTCGGGTTCTCCCTCTTTCACTCCATTTTTGGTATGGTTACTCTTTAAATATAATTTTTTCATAATTATCTTAACTTTTCTAGGATATACATGTTTTACACTAGAGTTTATGTCATACAAATTTATTTCCAAAAGAACCCATCTTTCAAAAATACACCTTTTACTTCTCACTCAATGTTGATGGTTCTTGTATCAAGTATGTCATTCCATTTTCTTTTGGGAACCCAATGTTTATGAATGTGTTCATATGAGATGAAAACCATTCATTTCCATGGGTTTTTTATGTTCATTATTGATATGTATTCTATGTGGCATGCGTGATAATGAAAATGTTTAAATGTGACGAGTGCACCCATAATTATATAGCGCTCCAATGCATTGGATAAAGTGATGAATCTCACAAGATAAAGTGAAATGGTGTGTGAACACGATGCTATATTTGTTCACAACTATATGTGGTAGTTTACCACTAAGACATGATGTTTCATTTTTATGCATTGACACATTTAAAGTATTTTATTAATGTTTCATCTCTTGTTCATGATCCTTTGCCTATGTTGTGATTGTGCTCACCCATTGTTATATTGTTCATATATTTCCTCTTACTGGGATTTTAGCTCATTCCATTTTCATGTATATTTTCTGGTGACTACATGTACTAAGGATAGGTCAAGATCCAATAATAATCTAGATAAGAAGAAATTAAATAAATGTTTATGCTTGATGTTGTAAATGTTATGTTTGGTCCTAGTTTTCACAAGACACTAAACCTTTGGATCCTAGATGTGTAATATTATTATGCTGTTTATCTTTATAATGATGTAATAGTATTTTAAGAAAAGGGTGGGTCTCTATAGTTGGCATCAGAGGAAAGGTTTAGTTAATTGGGAATTAGTATTAGTGAACCCTAGAGAAAACCTCTAGTATGAGACTAAGTACAAATATACACACAAGAATCTTTACATAGGGATACCATAAGTTATGATTTTAGTTAAAATTGTAAAAATGAATAAGTTAGTCACGACATGTTGACTTATGTTTTGTTCTAACCTTTTCTATTTTAGACAATGGTGGTAACCCGAAGAAACCAGGCTAACAACCCATGTGAGGGCCAGTGCAATGATTTCCTGAATGACATCCCTAATGCTTTGGGAGGTGGAGTTAAAAACTTCATGGTGATGCTTACCCAACTATCTTAGGTTATGAAAAATTACCAGAATAATGGGTAATTTACTCCTTCACCTAAGAGGGAGCAACGGGCTATCGAGTGTTTTATACAGTAATGACCACCGATGTTTAGTGGGTCTTCTGATCCAGTAGTTGTAGAACAGTGGGTCAAATCCATGGATAATATCTTTTCTATGCTTCACTGTACTAAGAGGGAGAAGGTGACACTAGCCATTTATCAACTAGATGGAGATGATGATCAATGGTGGGCTTTGATTAAGAAAACCAAGCCAAGATACGAAATTTAAGAGATGGAATGAGAAGAATTTAAGATCATGTTTCTTAACAAGTATTTCCCCCTAAATCTTTGTACAGATATGGAGAGGGAATTTATAGAGCTCAATAAAAAGGAAGGAGAATATTTCATGACATATAAAGAGAATTTCACAAGGCTTTCAAGGTAAGATTTGGGTTTTTTTACCAACAATGATAGAAAAATTGATAGATTCTTTAGTGGGTTAAAATCGTACCTTCGAAAGGCTCTTGCAATTAGAGACTTTGGGAGTTATGAAGAAGTTTTTTGATGTGCCCTTAAAGTGGAGATAGATTTTGGATAATGTTCCCATTGCTATGGTGATAAGAAAATAAATATGGAGTTTCAAGCTGGAGGATCTAACAATAAAGTTGTGAAGAAAACTCAACGACCCACATGCCAAAAATGTGGGAAGTTGCATTATGGGAACTGCCTCAAAGGGATAGAGAAATGCTTCAAGTGTGGGAAAGAAGGCCACCATTCTCAAGAGTGTCGAAAAGACATGATAAGGAAGGAGAATGTAGTGGAATAAAGGGGATAACCACCCATGGTCCAATGCTACAATTATAGGGAGCAAGGGCACTATGCAAGCCAGTGCAATAAACCACGAGTCCTTGAGGATAATCAACATAAGTAGCCACCAAATCCAAAGGAACAAGGGAAGTCTTATTCCATCACTACTATGGAAGTGGAGCGAGATAATGAAGTAATACAAGGTACACTTCCTATTCACTAAAGAATGGAAAAATTATTATTTGATTCTGGTTCTACGCATTCCTTTAAATCTTGAAAGTTTTCTAGAAATATAGAATCGAAGCCCTGAAACTTTGAAGTAGAGATATCTATAAAAACCCCAAGTGGTGCAATCATTGAAACCCAAGTGTTTTACTCTTCTATAGTTAGCATATGTGGGAATATTATTCCATTGAATCTCGTAATACTTCCCTTGGTGGAATTCGACGCTATAATGGGAATGGATTGGATCTTGTTATATAGAGCACATATCAACTGTCAGGAAAAGGAAATATCTTTTCATATTCTGAACCATCCCCTGCTCCTCTACAAATGAAAGGAATACCGTGAATCTACTTTTGAAAATACTTCAACGGTGTGGGTTTTGCTACCCTATGAATAATCATAACTCGCCCAAATGGTTGAGTCAAAGGAAAGTACCAACCTTACAGAAATGCCCATTGTGAGGGAATATGGTGATATATTTCCCAAAGACTTACCTAGACTTCCCTCAGATTGTGAGGTATAGTTATCAATAGAACTCATACTCAGAGATACTCCTATCTCAAAGTGTCCCTAAAGGATGGATCCTATCAAACTAGAGGAGTTAAAGAAGCAGCTACAAGAACATTTGGACAAAGGGTTCATACGCCCTAGTGCATCACCTTGAGGTGCGCCGATGCTCTTTGTGAAGAAGAAGGATGGAACAATGTGTCTGTGTATCAATTTTCAAGAACTTAACAAGATCACCATAAAGACAAGTATCCTCTTCCAAGTATTGATGACTTGTTCGATCAGTTAAGATGTGATCAATACTTCTCAAAGGTGGATCTTCATTCTGGATATCATCAACTAAAGGTGAAGAAGGAGGATATTTAGAATACTACCTTCCATACAAGGTATGGGCACTATGAGTTTCTGGTGATGCCCTTCGGACTTACTACTTCCCCTACAATCTTAATGGATTTGATGAATAGTGTCTTTAGAAATTACCTTGAATTTTTTTTGGCAGTGTTTATTAATGATATTCTCATCTACGCTAAGAGGAAGGAGGAACATGAAGAACATCTAAGACTTGTGTTGGAGACATTGAGAAAGGAGAAGTTGTATGCCAAGTTCATCAAGTGTGACTTTTGGATGAAGCAAGTCATGTTCTTGGGACATGTGATCAAAAGAGAGGGAATTTCTATGGACTCTTAAAAAACAAAGGTGATTGAGGAATGAACCATACCCTCTAGTGTCACAAAAAATCTGTATTTTTCTTGGATTATCTAGGTACTACTGAAGTTTTGTGAGAAATTTATTACGATTGTCAAGCCCACTAACTAAGTTAACAAGGAAATGGGTAAAGTATATTTGGAAGGAAGAATGTGAGGGAAACTTCAAGGAGATAAAGAGAAGGCTGATCACTGTACCTGTACTCAAACTACTAAAAAGTGGAGAAAGTTTTGTGATATACAGTGATGATTAAAAGAAAGGCTTGGGTTGTGTACTAATGCAAAATGATAATGTGATATACTATTCCTCATGGTAGTTGAAGATCCTTTACTATAACTAGCCAACACATGATCTAGAGTTGGCAGCGGTGATTTTTACCTTGAAAATCTAGTGGCAGTACCTTTATGGTGAGAAGTGTGACATATACACTGACCACAAGAGCCTAAAGTATATATTTACATAAAATAGCTCAACATGCATCAAAGGAGATGGTTAGAGATAATCAAGGACTACAATTTCTCTATTCACTATCATCCTAGAAAGAAGAACAAGGTAGATGATGCTCTAAGTAGAAAAGAACCTTCTACTCTATCCATGTTATAGATTAATAAAGACCCTATATTATTGGATATAAAAAGGATGGATTTGGAAATCATAAGGTCAGGGGATACATCCTACCTTTCCCAAATTATTGCACAACAATAAATCTAATAGATGATTAAGGAGGAACAAAGGTATGGTTTGGAGTTACAAAAGAAGGTGAATGCAATAAAGAAAGGGAAGCTACATGAGTTCCATATTGATGATGATGGCGTGATTCGGTTTGGAACACAGATTTGTGTGCCTTCATCAACTAGGATAAAGAAGGATCTATTGGAAAATGCACACAACTCAATTTTCTCTATCCACCCTGGTAGCACCAATATGTACCAAGATCTCTGAGAACACTTCTGGTGGGATAACATGAAGAAGGAGATTGCATAATGCATCTCAAGGTGCTTGGTATGTTAGAAAGTTAAAGCAGAGCGAAAAAAGTCCAAATGGATGATGTGGCCATTTCCTATACCCATATGGAAATGGGAGAATGTCACTATGGACTTTGTCATGGGTCTCTCGAAGAAGTTGAAGGGAAATAATGCGATATGGGTTGTGGTTGACCGAATCACCAAGACTGTCCATTTCATCTCTATTCGGGAAAATATATCACTTGAAAAACTTGCAAAGATATATGTGAAGGAATTAGTGAGACTAAATGGTGTTCCACTCTTGATTTTATATGACTGTGATCCAAGGATCACATCTAAATTATGGAGAAGTCTTCAACATTCTTTGAGTATTGAATTAAATTTCATCATGACCTATCACCCCCAAATTGATGGCCAATCTAAAAGAAAACTTTAGAAGCTTGAAGAGATGATAAGATCCTACTCTCTAGAATTAAAAGGTTGATGGGATCATCATCTCCCATTGGTTGATGTCACGACCCGTCTCTCGGGGCCCGTGAAGCAACTACCCCAAGCTTTCCTTCCATTGGTCAGGGGTTGGTGACTAGCACCAAAAAGGCGTATCCCTAAAACGGGAAGGCATTGAATTTAAACCTGTAAAAAAACATAGTCCAATAACACAATAAGATACAACCACGAAGTAAAACTGCATTAGTAAAAGTGTGTACTGAAAGTAAAGGGGATAGAATACAAGCCCAATTGAAAAGATACAACTACAACAGAAAACAGAAAACAACTCCTGAGATCGTCCGCCAAGGATCCTACCTAAAGGGTAGGTACAACTCGTCTCTACAGCTCTCCACATAAACTAGTCACCTCCATGTACCGCTTGGTCCTGGCTCCTATGGTCTCATCCGAGCTTCTTTTCATCTGCACAAGACACAACAAGGTGTGGGAAAATCCCGTGTAGGGGTGAGTATAATAATACCCAGTAGGGACCCCAAGACCCCCAAAGGTCTCTCATAATTTCACTAAGGAAAACCAAAAAGCATGATCTCAATCACAAAGTACAAAGCGAAGGACTCAGATCAAACCAAGTATAACTTAAGTACAAAAGTATAGATGATTATTCATAAATCTAGATCATCTTATTCTTTCAAGGGTTCTGATTCTGATCTATATAGGATCGCTCGGTGATGATCTACACATGATCGCTATGTGTTGATCCACATAGGATCACTAGGTGTTGATCTACACAGGATCGCTAGGTGCTGATCCACACTGGATCACTAGGTTCTGACCCACACAGGATCACTAGGTTCTGATCCACACAGGATTGCTAGGTGATAATCCACATAGGATTTCTAGGTGTTGATCCACACATGATCTCTATTCATTCTTCACATCTCATCCAGCCACTAGATTCTCGTACATAGTACGCTTGATTCTGGGAGGAACAGATCCCCAAGACATAGGTCACATTTCAACTAGAATGAAGTCCCACAAAGAAGTAACTTAATGATAATTCATTTCATAAGGGTTCCAACACAATAGACAACACATCAATCGGAAGCCCGGTCTGAGAGTTATAGGTATTTTAGTGCCGAGGGCCTCGTTGGATTCGGGTACGATCCAACCCATCCAAACTCCAACTTTATCCGAATCTCTCATAGAGTATCTCAAAAGGACAATCTCATCTCAAGGATTCTAATGCCTTAGATGGCCTGTGAAATGGACATCTGGTTTGTAAGATATGGTCTTTTAAGCGTATTTAGGTCGAATAGGGTCCGAGTCCGGTCTGACCCGGTCAGGCCGACCCGACCTGCCAGTCCTGGGCCGAACCGACCCGGTCTAGGTCCGACTTGGGTCTTACTCGGTCTACCTCGAACCTACTTGGCCACAGACTGGCCCAGCCCGAACCGGCTGGGCTGGGATGCGATGGGCTCGGCCCGTTGGGTAGTAAGCTGACCTAGCCCGCCAGCTGGGCACAACTTGTGCGAGGGGTTGTGCAACCCCTCGTTCCTGAAAGGCTCAATCATCCGCTCAACTCTTCAACTAGTGGCACCACATGGAGTCTCCTTACTATCCGTGGGACTCATAGGGAGCGGGTCCCCTTGCCTTCCACCGCGGCTTTGATGTCACGACCTCCACCTGCGGTGCGCGACGGTGCGCTGCCCATCTGCCTACGTGACCGATCGAGAGCCGGCCACCCCTTTGGTCTGCTGCGGTGCCACCCTCTTCCGCGAAAAATGAGCACTAGCCGCCGCCTTCACACGCTGGCATTGGCCTCCGCCTTCGCTCAGCGCTTTCACCCACTGTCGCCGGTCGCCGGTGCCAACGCTTCTTCCACGAGGCTCCGACGATGCTTTAGAGATTCTTTTTCATTCTCGTTTGTGCTTACGAGTCTCCCGGAATGCCGTCGTCATAGCATGACCCTTTGATTCGTATTTCTGTCAAATTCAAAATTCACCCACAAAGAACAGGACAAAAAATGAAGAGGCGAGGGTCCGGGCCTTGTTCGTTTAGCCCGTGCCCTCCGTGTTAGCATCATATCAAATGGGAGTGTTGTAAACAATTATAAAAGGTAAAATAAAACCCCATTCAAAAACCCCACAACATCCCGTAATTCCATACAAATCACGGATCAACTCATTTTGGTTGATTCACGTTCGTCACGTTTTCAAAAACGAGTAAAAGAATAATAATTCACTTGAATTAAAGAAAAAATCCCTACCTCGTAATTGGAGGTGGCGTCACGGTTGTGGAAGAAGAATCCTCATTGGATGAATCCACCAACGTTTGTCGATCCCGGATCGTTTCCACCCAAGCTCGAGTCCTTCATCGGTGGAAGATGTTGCGGTAATTCGCCAGAGGTTCCTCACAGCCATGTCAAAAACCCCAACCTAAGCCTCAATTAAATAGAGGGTAAAATGAGGTTAACACAATGAGAGATTAATGAGGTTTATTAATGAATGAACCTCTTAATCTCTCAATGGTGTGGTTACAAACTGAAGAGTCAATCCATTAAATATCTTGAAAACCCATCAGTCCCACCACTGCCGCTCAACAGAAGGTAGGAAAATAAAATAACAATTTTTATGTTATTTTATTATTTCTTTTAAAGTCGCAAAAACTAACTTTTTCACTTGACCTACTGTGGTCAAAGTTAAGCCTACCTTAATAAAATCTCAGTACTACAGATTCAATGATGCCCTTGTATTTTTAATTCTATCATTGGTTCAGAAGATATAAAACACCGCCCATGCTTTTACTGAACATACCTTAAAAAAAGTTCAAAATTCTGTTCTAGGCACACCGGGCCTCAGAATCAAGCACCATCAATTTTCGCAGACTCGTAATAATCCCAAATAATTTTAAAAAAATTTGTATGTAATTTTTGAGTCTTTATAGTTGAGTTATCATACAATAATAGCTTCTACTTGAGTATTCAGATGACTCCATATGAGGCTTTGTATTGAAGGCAATGTATAACTCCAACCTGTTTGGATAAAGTTGGAGAAAGAAAGCTACTTGGACCCGATCTTGTGCAAGAGATGATAGAGAAGGTTCAAGTCATCCAGAAACATATCAAAGATGCTCAGAGTTGGAAAAAGAGCTATACTGACAACTGTTGAAGGGAATTGGAGTTTGGCATTGGAGATAAAGTCTTCTTTCAAATATCACCATGGAAGAGAGTCATGCGGTTTGAAAAGAAAGGGAAGCTAATCCCAAGGTACATTGGCCCCCTTGAGATCCTTGACTGCATAGGATCCATGGCCTATCAAATTTCACTTACACCAAATATGTATCAAGTTCATTATGTGTTTCATGTATCACTTCTAAGGAAGTACATACCATACCCCTCACATGTACCGAACTCAGTAGTGCTACAACTGGAATATGATCTCTCTTATGAGGAGTAGCTAGTTAAGATTTTGGACAGGAGAGATAAGGTCCTAAGAAACAAGACAACCCATCTTTTTAAAGTGTTTTGGAGGAACCATAAGTTTGAATAAGCATCTTGGGAACTGGAAGAGGCAACGAAGGAGAAGTACCTTCACCTGTTTGTGTAAAATGAAATTTCAAGGGTGAAATTTCATAAGGGGGGAAGAATATAACGATCCAATGTTTTATCAATGGAATTACCTTATTATAATAATTCCTTATAGTATAATCACATTAGGAATCACAATGAAATATAATGATACTAAATACTATGTGACCATTAAACATAATTTTTCCACTTCTATGTTTTGAATTTTGAAAATCTGACATACACAGTTGTGTTGACGGTGATTTTTGGAGTCTAATGAAACATACATAATTTTTGGTGAATAGTAACCTAACCTTATGAATATTAACCTACCCTCATGAATAGTGATATGACCCTTATGAATATTAACTTACCCTCATGAATAGTGATATGACCCTTATCAATATTAAATCATCCAAAATAATAGTAACCTCACCCATGAATGATTAAATAAAATTTAGGCATCTTATAAGTGATAATATGAACATTGTAAAAGTATTGGTATTTTTGTAAGTCATAAATAATTATTTATGATTAATTAATTAATTTAAAAGAAAATTTATTTTCCTAAAGTGTGTTCATAAATTAAAAATTCTATGACTATTGGTTTTAAGATAATTTTATAACAACTTATGTAATTTTTGAAAGCATTATAAAAACAGTTTTAATTTTAAAATCTGTATTTTTCAAGTAAACTATGATTTTAATTAAAAATTAAATTAATAATATTTAAAAAATTATTTTTGAAAAATTGTGTTCATTTTTGGATTCTACACATCGAAAAATGGTTAGGGTGAATTTTTGAGATTTTTCTAAAATACTTGAATTTTTAGTGAATAGTAAAATACACTAATTTACCGTATAAATACGTTATAATTTAAATAAAATATTCCTGACATCATGAGTGATGTAAGAACCCAAATATAGAACTCAAATTCCTTCTTTAATATTTTTGGTCATGGAATCATCACTATTTCTTATCTTGGTAGAAATTAATAAACTAATGATTAAAATATTAAGAAAAATCCTCTCCCCTCCACTATAAATACCACCCCTCACACCCTCATTACTGAACACCTCTAAAGCATTAATACTTTTCTAAAATCTACCCAGAAATATTCCCTAGCCCCACCACACATAAAAGAGCTTTTGGTATCATCAAAAGACCAAGCCTAGGTTCCTTAAGAAGGATTCAAGAGGTAATTCCTATCTCCCTTTTCTTTCAATTTCCTTTCAAATTTCATTTATTTTCTTCTATTATCCTCAAATTATCTTATCCAAATTTTATTATAACTCTAGTATTATTGATATAATGGTATGATATCATGTTAATGAAATATTATTCATTATACTCTTCCCTCCCTCTCTTTTTAATAAAAATGAAATTGTTGCCCATGATGCGTTAATTTACCTACATCATGGGTGATGCAATTCCATTTTCCTTCAATGAATTGAAGGATGTAAATAAAAACATAAAATGGTTGAAAAAAGATTTTAAAATGTACGTTTTATCCCCTTTTATGTTCTGGAACTAACTTATTTACATGACACTAATTGATAAAATAAAACAAGTTTGTTGTGATCGAAAAACCACCCAAATTAACAAAAAATAATCATCAATAAATTTTATCTAATGATTTTTCCTCATGGTAAATAACCAAATTTATTATAATATCATTTACATCTCTGAAATTTAAATAATATTATATATTAACAAATTTTTATGTTCAACCACATTTCAAATGAACATCTGTTCATGAATATAAGTGAAACGTTCATAAGAGCTAAGGAAATTAACACTCCCAAACAAAGAATTTAAACTCTATAACTCATCTAAAGGCCCATAAAAGAACTTAATGAAACCATAATGAACCATATTCTTGTATCAAAGGTTTTTAATTGCTAATTAATGAATATAATGTCATTATATATGACATTAAAGTGAACCAGACAACCTACAATGCCTTTGGGCCACCTTAAGGCCTTTGGGCCACCTTAAGTGCAGATGCAAACTAGACAACCTACAAGGAATAAGATCGAGAAAATGGATGAGAAAGAAGCTTTTACCATAGAATAAGCTAAACATATTGCAAGAATGAGAGGGTATGACACCTTCCACCGGGACAAGCCTGTGCATGCATAAGAGAGCCTAGCTGAACAGCCATGCGAAGGTGGAGAGATGATTTCATGATGAAGATGCTTGGGAGGAGTAGTTACAAGTAGTTTGTCTGGGTTGTATATAATGTTTGAAGCCTACAGGTAATGAATTCCTCTAAGTACTATAGGCCATGTGATACTTATACCTACATTCCATGTAAGTGTTCCACCTCACCCCTTGAAAGGTGGATTATCAAAATCAGTAAAAAAATGAAGGGGAGAAATAAATGTTTATGCTTGATGTTGTAAATGTTATGTTTGGTCCTAGTTTTCCCAAGACATTAAACCTTTAGATCCTCAATGTATAATAAAATTATGTTTTTTATCTTTATAATGATGTAATAGTAATGTAAGAAAATGTTGTGTCTCTATAGTTATACTCACACCTTATTCAGGATACTATTTGTACCTGAACATATTACATGGATGTAGGTTTGGAAAAGGGTAAGATACCTTCCTGTTGATTGTTACTGGATGAATGGGTGTAAGTTTAGAGATGGTATTGACATAGGGTTTGAGACCAAGAACTTTTGAGTCTTTATTTGAGTCTGATAGTTTTTTATTTGTATTACTTATAGCATGAAATTTAGTTAAATTCCAGCATGTCATTACATTATTCATTTATTATTTTTTGGATTATTTAGTTGGATTTTACTGATTGGTTTTTCATTGTATTGTATGGTTTCCATTATTTCTACTACCCTTATATGTATTTGTATTTCTTATTTCTATTGTGTTTTAACTCTATAACCATGAGGTATAGTCTCCCCAGTATACTTATCACACCCCCACTAATAGTCAGTATCCTCTGGCATATGGGTATGCGCGCTTGAGGTCCCGTAACCAACCCATTTTTTCCACATGAGAGAATACTGGATCAAGGGATATTACATCACCTTTATTATTTTCAAATAAAAGTTTAATTTAAAAAATATTTTTTATCTTGATTTAAATAATATATTTTATTTTATTTTTAAATCTACCCAAATTTTAAATAAAAACAAAATAATGTATACTTTAATTTGAAATGTGGACACCCACTATCATTGAATTCAATTCCATCTCCTTGATTATCATCAGCTTCAAAGTCCTTAACTATTTTGATATTTATCCAACTCATCACAACCCACACTGGTGTTATAACTGCTTATTTTTGACAAACAATAAGGTCTGTATTTATTGCTCTATATCAATCATCTCAATCATCACAAGATAGAAATAATGTTATAATACTATATTATCGTGAGGGGGAGACATCATTATCATGGAAAATTTAAAAAACACTATAGATATAACATGAACTAACCACAATCCCACTCCACTAGATATGACATAACCAGACCCTATCAAGTCCATTACAATGGAATATAGTACCTCGACCCAACCAACCTAAATAGTAATCATGTTGGTGGATCCACATGACCGTAGACACACCTCCCTATATGCTAGATGCTGTTGACTAGTGATAGAGTCTATGAGAAACCATGAGGAGACTATACTCTAGGTATCAAACATGAAATAACTGATAAGTCAATAGAAAATAGATAAAAACATCAACAACTGAACATCAAAGTGCACATAATGGAATTACAAAAATGAGTTAACTATAAAAATAAAACACCACATTCTATAACAAAGGTACTATTGTCATACACATATTCATCTACTATGTGATCAACCACTGATTTGATTAGGTACAATGATAATAAAGGAAACAAAATAAAATATGGAGACCTCACTCCATGATCCCAATCCTTATCGTAGTCCTATCTCCATAGTCCCATCAAGATGCTCAAACTTGACCTCTTGTATAACCCTACTCACATTCATGCCAACATATAATCTAAACATCCACCAGGGTGCACATGTTGGGTGTGAGAATAAATCTCATTAGAAAACCATCAATGAGTCCCCTAACATATACCAAAAATTGTCAAATATATTCATGAAAAAATAAATATGTACCACACATCATGTTGAGTTTTAATGTGAAAACTTTTTCATGGTTAAGTTTTTGAAGTTTCTAGAACTTCTATTTTTCTAATGAAAATTGCAAAGCTAGTATGAAGATAAGTACACCTTCACTAAAGGGAAGTACATATCCTTTTTAGTGGATATGGAATAAGCTACCACATGTTAGTGAGAGTGATGCTAGAGGATGTTTCAAATGCGGCATGGAAGTTTGGTAGAAGTGGAGGAAGTCGATAGGCCATAGATTGCTATGATGGGGGATTCATAGTATTAATCCAATATCATGTAAGAGTATCCTTGGTGTTGTAAAGGATGCATCAAATTAATTTGAAGGGACATGAAATATTAATCTAGAAGCAAAGGATGATCCAAAAACTAGAATAGGAGTGTAGAAGCATAAGGATGTAGTTCCAAAAGAGGGCACATGGATGTATGAAGAGAGGTGGATAATCCTATTCTTTAAATATTAATCAGAAGGTCCAGTTAAGGTGGTGATACTTAGCAGTAACCTTGAGTGAATGGAGGGATGACTGCAGAGTTTGAAAGATAGTGTAACCAATGGAACCTTCTAGAACTTGTAGAGAACCTCCATAAATAGAGGGTGTGTTCTCATTTTTTTGATGTGATTTGACCGATTGAGTGTTGATCTAGAATAGGATGATATAACACTAGTCCCCATGGGGGGGGGGAAATTCTATATGTGAATTCTTGTGTCTAGAAGAATGTTGTTGGAAAAATTTCCGTTTCTTCTTATATTTTTCTTGTCATGGTGCTGGACCATGGGTTTCCTTGTAACTCAAATGGCTTCTCATTAATAAGAGTTTAAATGTGTTTTTTAATGGAGTAGGATTAAGTCTAAACCATGATATTCATGTTTTTTTTCTTCTTTCATTTATTTATTCATGTGCTTGCTCTTGGATGTTTGTTGTCTTTGCCAGAAGATATTGTTTAGGGGAATCCAAGGAACCAGAAGTAGAGGATGGCGAATCAGTGTAGTTTCTATGCTATGAGGACTTCATACTTATGGATTATAAGATCATAGATGTTTCATATAAATATAGACATTCTAGTGGACATGTTCCATGTTTGAGGTATAGATTGACGGTTCGATGGGGGAAGCTTATGATTTTGGAGAATGATGGTTTTGCTACTCTTGGAGAATCCATATGTTCTATAACATCCAACTACCATGAACCTCTAACTGGAACCCAAACCAATGGTCTATATTATACCTTAGGTGCACCTTCCCATACTCTAGAGGTTTCTGACTAGTAGGAAGGGTCTAAGGTTGTTGTTAGGTCCACAAGGTAGAATACCCTGAGGGGGGGGGGGGTGAATCAGGGTATGAAAGACTAAAACATATACCCCTTTGGATCTTGTTTCATTTCTAAACAAAACACAATTCTCTCTTACTCCCATATAAATATATGAACATATATGAAATCATGCATAGGACACATCGATTTTTATTTGGTTCACCCTCATTGGGCTACATCCAAGGAGCATAAAATGGAGATGTGTCGATGTACCAAATTTACTAAGGATCACTGCCAATAATGAGTACAATGTTTAGGATAGACCTTCAATTCCCATGCTAATTGTCTTTACAAGATTTAGGTTCTGCTCACTGCATTTCCAAGGGTCACTCCCTATGCCTCTTTCTCTGGATCACTACCGGTGGAAAGGGTCGCCGTCTTCCTCTTCCTTCGCTTACTGCTCTTAGAAAGGAACCCACTCAAAATTTATAGATTTTTAGGTTGAAAAAAATTTATGGAGATGTAGGTCCCTTAATTTGCATGAATTCATGCATCCTCAACTTTAGGTAGATGCTCTGTTGAAGTCCCTTTTTCACCCGCAGATTAATTCCACCTTCCCAGATGCTATTAGATTCCGGAAAATACTTTCTCAAACTGATTTGAAGATTTTTCAAGATTCCTCAAGTGTTTCACGAAACACCTGATCCTCCCACACATTGTGTATCAGGTATGGTATATGAAACACCTCCTTCGCATATTGCTTCTGTTTCCACAAATGTCCCTTCATTCGCAGAATGCCTCTGCCTTCGCTATCGCGTACCACCTCCGTGTACCGACTTCGTGAACCACCTCTGCGAATCACCCTCTATCCATGAAAATTTCTCTGTTTGTGGACTACCTTCTCTTTTTCAGACCATATATCCTTCACATACTAGACTTTATTCTATGTGTACCAGAATTCCTCATCCACGCACTACTTCCTTTGTAGGTTTTAATTCCCTATAAAAACCTTAAGCAGAATTTCTTCCACACGAACCACTTCTCCTCGCAAAAATCCTCATGGTGAAACACTTTCGAATTTCACAAAATTCCTAGATAAAATTGATATTCTCTAATGATATTCTCTCTTTGTTCTAATTGGTGGGATTATTCCTTCTTATATAGTAAAAGATATCTAAAAAATCCACTGATCCATGATTTACCAAATATTTGATTTGGTACAGCCTCCACCGCATATTGATCCTCCTACCATGAACTACACCCATTCCATGAACCATTTTTCACAACGGTCCACATACTTACTTTACTCATATGTGGAACCATTATCTTATTCCATCTTGCGAACTATCACACCTTCTGCTTACCACATTCCCTTCACCACAAATCGTCGTCGTGAACCATTTTTGGTTTTACGAACTGCTCCCACGTACCATTCCCATTGCCTGATATGTGGTCGTGAACCCTTACCAAACATGGTACATGGTCCATGTCTCCATCTCCGTGTTTCTCTTCCTTTTTTGATTTTGTTTTCCATTCTTCACGCTATTCAGTTCTATGAAGAAAAGCATGACATTACTAAACACAAATTCCCAATTTCGAGGCCTAAAAATTTGAAAAACACTAGGAAACCACACAACCTTAAAAACCTATCTTCGTAAAACACCAACCATACTCATTTGTAGTCATATGGATTTTTCAACAAACATAATCACACCCAAAACATACTAAGAGGACACCTTGAGGGATTTTTTCCCAATAGTGTTACTTGGGGAGACTATACCCCCAGTATCTGAGTGTGCATTACAGATAAAATAACTCAATATCATACATACAAAATAATTTGAATGTGGAAGAAAATAAAAATAAATACAACTAATAATAAATGAAATGAAGTAAAGGCCCAAATAGCCATGTTATACAAACAACTAACTACCGACTAGGCTAGTTACATATATTGACTAGAATAAAAGAAAATAACGATGGTGGATCCTATAAATCTATGAGACACACCTCATACATAGTTCTATGTACACATTCAAGCCATAACACTCAATCAAATCTGGGCCTCATCCCAAGTATTACCAATAACTAAGTGAACATTTTCTTGGATACCCAAGTATAGTGGTAGCCTAAGCAGGGTGTGAGTACAAAACTTAGTAGTTCACCACCAATGTGGTCCCGTACTAACCAACATATACAGCGATATGTGCATGTTATGTGCTTAGATGATACAAAAACAAAATTTGGAAATAAAATAAATTAAACCAATATCCATCCTTAGGTCCGTGACACTGATTGACTAACCTGATTCGATTAGTGCCAAGGTGTCTTTAAGAATTCCATCATGCCTCCCAATTAACATGAAGACTCTAAATCCATAGAATCCATAGCCATATCCTCTATACTATGTGAACATATACCATGATCAACCTAACATTTGAGATCCTAATCCAAGGTATCTCCAAACAATATCCTCATGACTCTAGGGACGTAACCCACAATATCCCCATCATCCGAGCTTTAAAACCATAGAATCTATAAATAGTTTAATTCAGAATCAAAATCCTTTTCAACCCTTATGATATACCAATATCCTAATCCAAGGTATCTCTAATCATTGAGATCCATTTCCATGGAATCTCCCATCTGTATATCTGAATCCATAACCATGGCTTCCCAACAGTTTACTCATCACTATAATCATGTAAACCCAACCATGTCACACCCACCTAAAAGTTTCTTCCATAACCCACCATTGAATAAAAAACATGAGGGTTGTCCAAATTCCCATGCCCAAAACCATTTTCCATAGCTCCTTGAGATCACCTGTCTGGTACAGGTTCGATGGTGACACTTACTACCATCTCACACACACCCACTCAGGGTCAGTCTATCATCAAGCACCCACTGGGTCCTCTCAGTCTCAGTATAATAGAGGCACCCTCATATGGGTCCTTGGTCTCAATTACAGTATTAAGATAACATATCTCACTCTATGAAGTCGTTTCCCTCAACATTAGCAACTAGGTAGCATGACCTTACCAACTACATGGGGTCCCACCACAAAGGTAGTGGTCAAGATAGGGATCATAGCCCATCTCCATCCTCAAGGTCACTTTGGGCCGATACTCTCACCCAACCCAATCCTGGTTTAACCATGGCCTTCCAACCTAGGATTGGTCACATCAAATGGGAGATGATATATTATCCCTCACTTATCCCAATGACCTCAAACAACTCAAAATCATAAAGGAGGTCCACTAAGGTTATATGAATTATGATCTCTAGTACACCCTTACCTCTGATTAGTAGGTTTCACAAGAACCAGTGCATGGGATAAGAGGTTTCATAGGTCTATCCTCACCTCATAAGTGTTATGGATGCCACCCAGTGTATCAAAGTCTCAACCTCAACCATTAGAGGTTGGGGTATCAAGCTAGCACACAAGGGTTGTTTGTGACTACTCAAACTCGTTCAATTAATTAGGAATTTTAATTTAAATTAAAAATTCAATTAAAATTAAATAAAAATTTAACCAAATGGATTTTTTTAAATTAGGGATCCATCACATCGCATGACACATAACCAAAAGTATAAAAGTCATTGGTAAAGTACATGAGACCACCTACCTCATATAACACTTTCCAATTTTATCTCCAAGGTCCAAAAGCTGATACCAAGGCCCGTCCAATCCTATCCATGATTAACCAGGACCATATAAATGTCTCGATCCCCTAAATACATGAAAAAACTATAAATAATTAATTATATCAATTATAATTAATTAATTAATTTAGAATCAACTTGGTATACTGTTGGATAACTCGCCGCATCACCTAGTCACATCAGAACCAAAGCTGACTAGTTGTGGGAGGCCTACAATAGACTCCCAACACCAATTTGGGCCAAGCCCCTAATAATCAAAACAAAAAATTAAATTAATTTAATTATAAAAAAACCCTAAAATAATACAATAATACGATGTAACTTTGACAATTAGATTAATGATGGTGGGAAAACGATGCCTCAAGATGTCCTCTTTATAGTCTATAAGAATGCCCCTTTGAAATTGGGTGATTTCACCATTATATAGTGAATTCTACAATTCATACCTAAAATGGAATAATGATGAAATAATAGATATGATTAGAAGAAGGGAAGAATTAATTATAGTGACCCATACTTTACATACATGGTTAATAATTCAAAATTGACGCATACTTATTAAAACATATAACAAAACCATGAAAGGACCGTATAGGTATAGTGTCTTTAGAAACTGGGAAACATAAACAACTGGTTCATAAAGCATCTACACTGTCTCCCATTTATTTCATCATATCTATAGTCCCTTTTTGGCATATCTTACTTAATAACCTTCTTCCTGACCTGGGGAAAGAAAACATACAAAAGGGTGAGCTCAAATTCTCAATAAGGGTAAAAAAAAGAAATATCAATCACATCAAATTCATAAGAACATAAAATTTTGGAAATCTTACCCTGCAAAAGAGATCATAATTTCATAACATGGGATAAATCATGGTAGTGAAATGTAATCCCAATAATCATAATTTAAAACTTGAAACTTTGTGGCATACACACATAATCATATAGAACCATTTCTTATTATTCAAGACTCATTTCCAAGATTATCTTAGTGGAAAAAGTCCATTTCTAAACCGAGTTCACTCCTCGTTTCAGTCCTGTTTCACTAAACCGGTTTAACCTTCCGTTCCAGCCATGTCTATCTCATGAGATATAAAATCTTTACCCAATGCATTGGAGGGAGATATAGGTCTCACCCATCTCATAATGATACCATTCTTATGTGTGTCACAAAATCATAAACCATACATCATTGCATAACCCATGTAATAAAAATGGGAATCTTAAACATCGTGACATCATAAACCAATTCATATAAGATAAAGGAATTCATAAAAATATTTCCATCACAATATAATCAAATCAATGTAATAATATGGATAGAAACAGAACCCTATATTATCTTAGATGGAAAATAATTTTGATAAAACACTTGAACTCCATTCTTGAGGAAAATATCCTTTCTACTTCAAAAACATTTTTCCTTTCTTAACATGTCATAAAATTTTAAACTAAAAGAAGTTGATTAGAAAATAAACTTGAAAAATTGTAAAGTAAGATTCTTGGAATTTTTTTTTAAAAATCCATTCATGCCATATAAGTTAAAAAAACATTCTTCTCGTACTTTTGTCGGAAAAGTCAAAAAGTACCTCATACGAAAAAAGACAAAAGATTCCTTTCATATATTTTACTAAAAACTCACCGAAGGGTAAAATTGGATTTAAACAATTTTAGGAGGATATAAATAATATTACATATTGAGGAAACATGGATTTGGATGATAAATATTCCCCAGTAAATTCTGAAGTATAAACAATCTCGGATAAAAATTGAGATTGTGAGATTGTCCCTTACCTTAGGTCCGATTTGCTTCGTTAGTGTCCGAACCTCCCGTATAATGATTTAAATAATTTTATTGACTTATTTCAGAATCATACTTATTGTTATGATATCATATATGGTCATATTATTAGCTTCTTATTAGTAATATTTCATTATTACTTGTTATTTGGGTGTTTATTACTTTTTGTTCTTATGCGTGTTTTGTCGAATAAATTCTTATTCCTATTTATAGGATATAGATACATAATTTAAAGAATGGTATTAGTGTAATATATATCATATTAATTCATTAAATTCATTTATATAATCATTATTCAATGAAGATCATATAGAACGAGTCGCATCACATCGTGGAGACGGTAGACCGTACGTACGCATGAGCGATGATATCGTTCCCATGATCGTGGAATTGTATTGGAGTGTATGTATACTATTTCAGAATCAATACCACTTTACAATAATAATATATAGTTATTTATTTTCACCATTATACCCATCCAAGTAAGGTGGTGGTGGAAAACAGATTACACCACGGCGTAGAGACGGTATTCCGTACGTACGCACACGCAGTGATTTCATTTTCCGTAGGATGGATAAGAGGTGAAATAGGGTTGTTTCATATGTATAATAACATATCAGTATATTAGGGATAATTATGTTATTACCTCATAATTAAACAACTAAATAAGAGGGAGTATAAGAAGAATGGAACTTGAAGAAAACGGTAGAAGGTATTACCTCTTTCTCGAAGTGACTCCTTTAAACTTTCTATTAGGGCACTAGAGTTGGTCTTTTGAGAAGACCAGTACATCTAGTAGGTTTATAAGAAACTGGGGAAGTGAAATGGGTAGGGGTTGGCCGAGCTTGAAGGCTAAAATTGGTGTGAGGAGGAGAGGGAGGAGGTGCCTTTTATAAGGGAGGAGAGGGGAACCTTTGAAAAGTGTGGAAATATTATTTTATTATAAACTTATATTCGGTTTAAAAAGGTCCAAAAATCATTAAAGATGAAGATAAGATGAATCATGGTAGAAATAAAATCATCCAATCAGAATTGGACATGTTTTGGAAAATATTTTAATCATTATAATCTTCTTTATTTAAATCATTTATTAATGAGGTAAATACTTCATCATTATTGTGTCATAAATAATTTAATTTATTTGGTGTCTAAAAATTATAAAAAAATATCATTATATAGGAAATCTCTTTATCTTTATAATTAATATTTATAGTCGAAAATATAATTTATATAACCCCTTATAAAAATTAATTACTAAAATATTTTTTTTAATGTCAATTTTGTCTTTACATTAAATTAATTAATCCAAATTGTCATTGTCACTACCAACTGGCTCAATGGGGTCCCAAAATTGACCCAAGGATACCCATGGTCGGCCACTACTAATCCAATAAGTTTAGGACAAGTTTCAAGGTAATTTGGAATTATTATAATATTCTTTTAACCTTGAATTACCCTATTTACCTTTAACCGTAGTAAATAAAAATTACCATAGTTACTATTCATAATATCAAAAAAATAAAAGTAAACTATTAACATAATTTGGACCCACTGATTCCAAATATGGAATCAATTTTTCAAAATTCAAAACACAGAATTTGCAGTAATTAATTTAAAATTAATCTCGTTGTTAAGCAAACGTGTTTTAAAAGTTAAAACATTTCCAAAGATTGAAATGTTTTTACCTATGAATTAAATGTAAAATTAATGCTAATAACATACATTATATTAAATGGTAAAATTCTATTCTATTTCTACTTTAAAAACATTCAATATTATGATTTAACCATATAAAGTATTGCGATGAAAAAAGTTGTTTTTAATTAAAATATAGCGTGTTTTTACTATTCATTAAAATATGAAAGTTATCAGAATAATATGAAAAATTTATCCAAAGTAAATTTTTATATCCTGATTATAAAGAAGAATTTTATTTTGTCAAATTGAACTTATAAAATTGTCAAAAACTAGATTTAATATGGGTGCGCCATCAAAAGGTGGTAAAACTGCATTTTTTGAAAAATACTTCTTTTATCCAAAACAACTGATTTTGTTTTCATACCTCATTCTAGAAAATGTATAAGACGAATTAAAATGTTATAAAATTAAAAATTCGGTTAATACTATTCATAATGGCTAGTTTATAATATTATAATATATTGTTGTTTAGTGAAACTCGGTATTGCGTACTACACACACTATCGAGGAAGGTCGCGATTGCGTGTAACGCAAGCCAAGCTAGTGTTGTGTGTAGTGGAAGATTCCTTTCCGTATAACATATTACATAAAAAAATATACCTCTCATAAAATACCAGGGTGTTACATTAATGGAGAGGGGTCCACAACCAGAATCACCGTTGAAAATGCCCAAGAATAACACCCCCTTGATGGATCTTAAAAGAAGGAAGAGAGGAGAAAACCCCCAACCACATGCGCCATATGAGAAGGAAGGAGGGGGTTACCACTTAAACTCAAAGGGGTTATAAGGTTCATTTTGACCTTTTAATTCCCCCAATAGCTAATTGTGGTTACAAAAAACCCATTCGACTACTGTCTGCAGACACTGGCTGGTTGGTAGCCTGCAACATTCAAGGTTACATCAACCACCCTAACCACTTCTGAGGCCCTCCTAAGCCCCTGAGATATTACCTAAACTCTATTCTAAGTACAAAAAACCTCCATTGAGGAATTCCATTCCTTAAAACCCTCTTCTAATCCTCTACTTAAAATTTTACCCACTTACTAACTGGAAATTTTAAACTCCCCACCCGCTCCGAATGTACATACAGACACAGAGTTTTATAACCTCACCACATTATTACTTCTCATCCCTGATAAGTCTTGGTGGAAATACAAATAAACATACTGACCTACATCTTTCATGAATTCCAACTCAAATTTCTGCATTACATCCTTGAATTCCCCAAGTGCTTTTAAGGTTCCACTTTATAACCAAGGCTCTTAATCAACCCAACCATGGGAAATCACCCAAAACCACCATTGAAACATGGAGATGCCACTTACTCGAGCTCATCTAACTGAGAAAAAAAATTTAATTATCTGATTCATCATTAGTCCTATAGTGATCCTCACCATATAACTTAGGTTGTAACCACTAATTCCAAATCTTGAACACTTCTTCCCTTAAAATTTTCCACCAAAACTTGCTTATAAAATCCCAATGACACTCTCAACATGGTTGTTAACCATGAATCTAATCATACATGAGAACAATACTCCCAATTTTCAATTCTTATTTTAAATGGTCAAACTCTAGTCAAACAAGGTCAAAATTTATCATGATGCCTTTTCCTTAAAATCCCTAGCCGATCCTCGAATTCCCCTATCATGCCCAATGTGATGCACTCACTATAGTTTCTAGATCACCATGTTTCATATTATGAAAAACTATCATTCAAGCATCCTATAACCAAACCTTCTAAAGGATACTTGTCCATAACCAACAATGCATTTCAAATACCCAATCCTTATGCCCTTACTCGAGGAGGCACCCCCTGATCATCCAAATATTCCCACCAGAGTATATTCTTGATTCCTAGTGGAATAACACAATTAGATCCTTAACCAATAAATTTATTCATCAGGTCCTACCACACATCACGATGTATGTCCAATCCAACACCCAATCATATCCCACTAAAACCACCTTGAGCTCAATTCCAATGCACTAAATCCATCTGATACCATATCCAAATTTTTACTAAGCATTCACCTAGTAATATAGTAATACTCAGGTCAATTTATCCACTAAAATCCAAATGTTAATATGACTATCCCATGATCAGCCCCATACTTCCATGAACCTTCTCACATGAGGGTCACACACTCACAATAGACATACTAATCCCCACTTTAGGATTATCCTTATCATTTAACTATATAAATAATTACCCAATCTCTATGGCCTATTCCCCATCTATCACCAGATATACTGATTGGTGTGTCTAAACCCACTAATTCTTGAGATCCATTCAATGCACCAACTCATCACCCATTCCTAACCTAAGGGAAGGTTATCCATGGTGACCACTAAGTTTTCACACCACCAAGGGATACCGTCCTCAAAGCCACTCCTCAAGTGTCACCTCAATAGGTCCCATCAATAAACACATTTTCCAATCCTCCTAAGCCACACGAACCCATTTTTGATCCTTAAAACTATGTCTCCTTAATGATACATGTCAAGGTCCACCCCCAGGTCAACCGTTCCAAGGTACCCAATCCAAAATCACATCCCCTATACCATGGAGGTATGTTATGAATTTTCACTGAAAACCTTGGGTCATCATGCATGTGAGAATCCCATTAATTACGTTCTCCCTTTATCCCCTTTTTGGCTGATGCTGATTACAACACCAGATCCACGCTCCCACGAGTTTCACACCACCAAGGCTAGGCTAACTGTGTACCATGACACATAAATATCAACACACTGGTATCTCCCTTGGAAATAATTTTCAAAATAGGGAACCTTACCCATGACATAAATACAAAAATGACCACCTTCTAGCATGTGTCGTTCCAACACCACATGTGCTCATCCTCATCCCATGAAGTGTCAACCTCATCCACATGATTATTCATCACCTAGAACCATTATAGTCCCAAGAATCCACCCATTATCTCATTATTCTTATAAGGCGCATCTAAATACATATGGCCGAGTGTCACCCTGGTCCTACCCTTAAAACCCCACCCATTGGTCAATAGGGCCATAAATCCAAATAGTCATGCCCATTAAAACTAGTCTTGATACCCAAACACCATATATGCTTACTGAGAAACCAAATTCATCACCATATCCATGTAATAAATCTCGATCATCTCCCATTTATCAATCTCATACCCCAAATCAACTACCAGATCTTCCATCTTTAAAGAAACCACCAACCTAAGTTAACCATTCTCATAGGACACCATAGATCAAACTAGACACTGACCAACTAAGGTCCAAGTCAAAACTAAGGGTCTCTAGGTATCTCACTTAGCCCTACTATTTGGGTCTCATTCCAGTTTCACTAGGTCTGACCACCTATCCTAATGCCAAAACTCATAGAAGGTCATATCTCATGGGGCATCATCCACTTCCCCGTCTCAACCCACGACAATGCCCTTGTCCAAAAACCCACTCATGAGGTATCATATATGATGGAATTTCATGCTAAAACCACTGCTAACAACCAATTAACCCATCCTACCTAAACATATTCACATCAAAATGTTCCCCAAATCTCTCAATAGTCAATGAGTACGCACACAATTACATCATTCCAAATGTTATGTGTCAAAACACCCACATGGGGTTTGATTTGATAGAATTCCATTCTAATATATATGGGAAAACACCATATACGTTGTTACATGCAACTTTAAATAACCAAACCCAAACAACCAAAACCCATGATGGGACCAATTCTTAAGCACCACATGTCCACCTCGAACCACCAAGGTCACTACACCTCCAGTTCATGATAAATGCATCATTATACTCATCATCAAGCATCTTAAAATAGTTTCACATGACATTTCATCAGAAGAAAATTCATATACAGGCCGGACCAATTGAGTATAATTACACCAAGTAATTATACGAGAAAATGCCATGTGAGAAGTTATTAACACTTTAAACAATTGATTCTCATTCATTAGTGAAATTGAAAACTAGTTGACCTATATGTCATGAAAATCCTACATGCATGATATTATGAAAGAGAATCCTCTTTCCTCTATTTGAAGAGTCAAAACCAATCAGTGGACTCTTGCCAATGGGTCAATAACTAGAAATCCATAAAAAAATCACGAACCTAAAACATCCATGTGTGTTACTCAAGATGAAAATCATATATAACCATAGCATAACACCCCAAAAATAAAAATCCCAACCATGATAACCTAAAATTCCTACCAAAATAGGTTTTATCGACACACTAATCTGATATCCATCACAAGCTCTGAAAAATTCTTAAATCTCCGGTCTACCAAATCCAAAAAATAATAAAAAAATAATAAAAAAATGTTTTGATACCACTTTTCAACAACCTACCTCCCCAAAAATCTGATTAGATGTTGGACCGGTGGTTGCTACTGTACCTTAGGAGTTCCTCCCCAAACACTAGAGGATATATACTAGAAGCAGGGGTTTAAGGTGGTACTATAGGGATACTATAACCCATTTATCAGAGTGAAAAATAATTGATAAAATAAAAAAACATCATACATCCTAAATAAGATGAATTTTGGAATCAAATAAACATAAATACAATTGATAATAAATGAAATGTAGTAAATACCTGAAAAAATTTAATGAACTGAACTTTTTGAATGATAATTTTTTCTTGAAAATTTATGTTATAATATTTTGTTCATAACAAAACAATGTATTTTTTTAATGAAGTGAATATAAAGGGAGATGCGACCTTCTGGTTTCAACCATTATATGACCATTGGTCTATATGACTATTGGTCATTATGAACATTGGTTAATATGACCATTTTTCAATATGACCATTGGGAAATATACTCTTGATAATATTTTTAAAGTTATAATTAGAGTTTATAAGTAATATTTTGAAAAAGGAAAATTGATATAGAAAGAAGATTCTATAGCCTCAACCAATAGAGTCATTCCGTTTGAATCCCATTTGTCAGAACTTGGGAGGGAGGTTATAACAAACCTATTATTTATTTCACATTTAATCACAATTTATTACATAAAATTACACTTAATAGAAATAATAATATTGGGAGTTCTAGTGTATTTGGGAAATTAGGAACATTACACAACAAGTTAAAACACGAAAAGAAACATCTTTATTGAAAACTTCTTTAACATGACCAAAATATTCCTTTATACTTAACACTGCATGGGATAACCTGAGGACATACATAAAAGGGGTGGGCTATATATCCCATTAAGGGATAAAAAATACATAATAATAAGAAGAAAATACATTTTAGAAAATAGGCATATCAATGGAGTATAAAAGGAACATGGATAATAAAGAATGATATAGCATGATAATCAAAACATGGGAAATGTGGAAATAAAATAAAACACTACATCATAAACATAGGTCAAGGATAAACCCACCAAGACATAATGATGGAAAAAGTACCATAATGGAATCAGGTAAACACCCTGTCCCAATGTGACATATCATGATAATAACCATTACCCAATGCATTGGAGCACTATCAGGGTACACCCTTCACAATCATTTCATTCTCATGCTTAAGTGTGCCACATAGATCATATAACATGGATTCATTCAACATCATATTTTATTCCATGATAAAGGAATGTGGAATACATACATTTAAGTATCCAATAAATAAGTATATATTCATACAGGTGAATACACTTGATAGAAAAATGGGTATGGTATTTATTATACAATTATTTTGGCATGGAAAATCACAATGCAATTTTGGTGACATAACAACGTTATATAGAAATTCATAAAATGGGTTTATGAGAGAGAAATTGGTATTGAATAATTTAGAAATGAAATTTAAAGTAAGAGGGACATGGGAAGACATTACCCAACATAAGTAATTTAAAATATAAGGCATAACATAATAATGAAACTTGAAGAAAGAGGAGAAAGGAAAAAACCCTTACAAAATTTTGGCATGGTAATAGGTGTGTATAAAGGTTCATAGGAGGAATAAATGAGAGTGAAAGGGGATATAACAATTTATAAATAAAATGATAAGTAAGTTTGATATGGAATAAAATATCACAACATAAGAAAATAGAAATTAAAAGACATAACATTAAAGGAGTGCTTGATAAAAGAGGAGAGTGGAAGATGAGGTTCCCTTACAGAATTTCGACATAGTAACGACTTAGGTAAAGTCAAAATGAGAGAGGGTAAATGATATATAATTAAAATAACATCATTTGGATATTAAAATAATTTTTATAAATAAAATATATTATAAACAATTTCAATTAATAAAAAAAATTCTAAATAAGGTGCTTGAATTTGAAAGGAGAGGAAGGTGAGGATCCTTTACTTGAGTGTGTGAATATAAAGGCTTGGTAGGGGATTATTTAAAGTTTTTGGGTGACTTGGGAGGACTCTAGGGAGTATATTTCTTAGTGTGGTCGTGTTCCAAGGAGTTTTAGTGAAGATAAATGGGTGCTTGGGTGGGTTTATATAGGAAAAGAGAGGGATTTCATTATTATTTTGGTTTTGGACACTACATAATAAAATATTAAAAACAAAAAAACATCCCATGGTTTATTATAAATGGGAGTGGGTTTAAATTATTTTATAAGTCCATGGTCCAAATATAATAAATTAATTCCCTTGCTTATGTGTAGGTGAGTCACACTCTCAAAGAAATGATATTAAAATATTAAAATATATTATAAGTCTTGGAGGATTCATTAAGGCTTTATAAAATAAATCAAATAAACATAAAATTAAATTATTTTAAATGGAAAAAATATATTTGGTGGATGATACATTTTATAGTATTTATTATATCATTATTGGGTCATTATGATGTCATAAAACACACTGTATATTTATACGAAATTTAATTTTTACCCAAAAATTCGACTGTCTCAGAAAATTATGAAAAATTCACCGTTAGATAATTTTGAAATACTGATTCCAAAAATATTATTCATTTTATCTAAATAATTTTGTAAATATGTAAAATAAAAACTGAAATTTATTGAAAATGATAGGTTTTTGACAATAACATTTTTTTGAACCCTTATAAAAATTACATTTGACTTCATAAAAATTATTGGATCATTTATATTACATAAAATTCATTTAATGATAATATTTTATTAAAATATTATTTATTTCAAAAATAAATAAATTAATTGAATTTTAATATTAACCAAAAATACAATTTGTGCTTTATTGAATAAAAAATAAAAACTCAATTATAAAGTAACAATAATAGGATGAAAATATATTCATTATTATATAAAAAATAATGTACATATTCCTATTTATAGGCTCTTGATACATATCCATTTAATACACCAGAATACACCCTAAGAGTATGGTGCGTGATGGTGCGACTTTCATGGGGCTGTTTGGTGAACATGGTTTGGGATGTGATCTCGATGAGCTTGAAATTCTCTAGTAAATAGTTTCACTCATGCTTAAGTTGTTGGATCTCAGCTTGGGCTTGGTCTAGATAAAGTCCTAGAAATTATATCTCCCTTATAAGCTCTGATAAATAGGCTTTATAGGGTATGATCCTACTGGTTGAGGCCATCACTTCCTTTGTCCAAGACAAAAGGATTTGTTAAAACCCTATATTTATACTAGTCATGTATTTAATGACTATATTATCAATGATAAATATAACTAATGTTCATTTAAATTGAATTAGATATAATAAAACAAAAAAGTGCATGTGTTTTCTATAACCATAATAAATTTAATTAAATTAAAAAAGGAAATTTTATTCCTAAAAGTTAGGGTCGTTATAATCTTCCCCCCTTTAGAAATTTTTCCCTTAAAATTTTCTTTTCCCACACTAAAAGAGATGAGGATAACTCTTCTTCATCACCTCCTTTGGTTCCCACATTGGTCCTTCAAACTTGTGGTTTCACTACAACACTTTGACGAGGGGAATTTTCTTATTCCGTAGAAATTTTTCTCTATAATCTAAGATCTTCACCGACTTCTCCTCATTGTAAAGGTAATTATCCAATGGTACCACATCTGGATTTAGTACATGTGAGGGGGTTTGGTATGTACCTTCTAAAGAGGGATACGTGGAATACATCATGTACTTGTGATAGGTTCGGTGGGTGTGCTAGTTGATAGGAAAATGATTAGATGTGATCAGAGATCTCAAAATTGTCAATGTACCTTGGACTAAGATTTCACTTCTCCCCAAATCTCATCAATTTCTTCCATAGAGATATGTGGAGGAATACCATGTCTCCAATATAAAACTATAGATCTCATCAATGATTATCAGTATAGATCTTATGTCGACTCTGATCAGCTTTGATGTTCTATTGAATGGTCTTAACCTTCTCCACCATTTATTTTACCATTTTAGAACCTAGCAGTTTTCATTACCCAACTTCATCCCCACATGTTGGTGTTCTACACCTTTTACCATAAAGGGTTTAATAGGTATCCATTTGAATGCTTTAGTGGGAACTGTTGTTGTAAGAGAACTCGAACAGAGGGAAATGTTAGTCCCATACTTCTTTTAAGTCAATTGAGCATGCTCTCAACATATCCTCAAGTGTTTGGATATTCCACTTAGACTGGCCATCAGTTTGAGGGTGATAAGCTGTACTAAGGTTCAGTTCAGTGTTTAGAGCATGTTGGAGACTTTTCCAAAACTTAGAGGTGAATCTTGGATCTCGATCAAACACAATTTATAGTGGTACTCCATGCAACCTTACCATTTCTCTAATGTATATCTGTGCTAGTTTATCTAGTGAGAAATCCTCTTGAATCACAATGAAGTGTATAGTCTTTGTAAGATGATCCATAACAACAAGATAACATTTTTTCCCTTGGATGTATTTCTAAGTATAGTGAAAAAGTCCATGGTGATGTTTTCCCATTTCTATGTTGGTATGTATAATGGTTGCATCATCCCCTTATAATTTTTCCCTTAATACTTTACTTACTGACATACCAGTCACTTTGATGTATGATCAACGATCTCCTTCTTCATGTTATCCCACCAATAGTGCCTATGGAGATCTCGATACATCTTTGTGTTTCTTGGGTGAATGGAGAAATTCTAACTATGTGTATCATTTTATAGTTCCCTCTTTAACTTACGATTTTATGGAACACATAGTCTTGACCCAAATTTTACAATTCCTTCTCCATTAACATTGAACTCCAAGGATTTCCATTTTCTTATGGTTTCCACTTTCTTCTAAATTCCCACATCATATTATTGATCATCCTTTAACCTTTCAAGAAGATATGGTTGAGAAATCATTTCCGAAAGGATTGATGATGATCCTTCTTTTATGATCCCCATGTCCATCCTCTTCAAATATAAGAAGATTAGATCCTTCTCAATTCTCATTGATGATAGAATTTCTGGATCCATTCTACTTAGATCATCCAATACTTTGTTCAATTTCCTAGGATGATAGTGGATTGAGTAGTTGTAATCCTTTTTGAGCTCTAACCTTATTCATTGGTTAATATTCATCTCTTTCTATGTGAATATATATTTAAAACATTTGTGATCCATATTTATTTCAAACTTCTCCCCAAAGAGATACTGCCTCCAAATTTTTAAATCGAAGATCACTACTGCAAATTCTAGATCATGTGTGGGATAGTTTTGATCAGGAATTTTAAACTTCCTTGAAGCATAGGCTATGAATTTTTTATTTTTTATCAACACATATCCCAATACCTTCTTCGAATCATCATTGAAAATTATGAAAAGTTTCCCACTTGTGGGTAGTGTGAGCATAGATGCAGTGATAATCCTCATTTTCAACTTCATGAACCTTTCTTCACATTCTTAATTCCAAGAAAATTTTAATCCCTTCCGAGTTATCTTGGTAAGAGGGTTTGAAAATCATGATAAATTTCTCACAAATCGGTGATTATATCTAGCTAACCTAATGAAACTATGGATATCTATCATAAATTTTGGCCTCAACCATAATTCAATTGCTTTTGTCTTTGAAGTATCCAAAAATATCCCATTGCTTGTGATGATATTCCACAATAATGAGACTTCCTTCAACCAAAAGTCACACTTTCTATACTTTGATTAAATCTTATCCTTTTGAATGGTCTTTAGCACAGTGCTTTGATGCTCTTTATGGTCCTCCTTGGTATTGGAATATATTAGAATATTATATATAAATACTACCATGAATTTGTTGATATAATCTATTAAGAATCTATTCATCAAGTCCATGAATGATTATTGGAGCATTAGTGAGTTTGAATTCCATCAATATGAACTCATAGTGCCCGTATCTCGTATAAAAAGAAGTATTGGGGATATCCTCCTTGTTCACCCTAACTTGGTAATATACTAACCGTAGATCCAGCTTGGTGAAGTACTGTGCTCCATGTGACTGATAAAAAAAGTCATAAATCCATGGAAAATGAAACTTATTCTTTATCATGACCTTGTTGAGATAAAAATAACCAATGAAAAGGCACATTGACCCACCCTTCTTCTGGAAAAATAGGACTGGTGAAACTTATGTTGAAGCACTTGGGTGTATGAATCCTTTATCCATATTCTCCTATAGTTGTTTCTTCATTTCCTTAAGTTCCACAACATCTATCCTATATGGATTCTCGGATATTGGAAGTGCCCCAAGTATAATCTCGATTGAAAATTCAATCTCTCAGCTAGGGGGAAGACCAGAAAATTCCTTGGGAAACACATCATTGTATTCCATCATAGTAGGCATTTATTTGAGAATGATTCTTTCCTTATTCTCAATCATTTGAGCTAGTCACACTTTCTCATAGGGAAATAATATCCATTCTTGAGATGATGTTGCTAAAGAAGATTCATCCTCTACCTTTCAATTGTATAGAATCAAGGTTAAATTCTTCATATGAAGAGTGATTTTTATCTCATGGAAATTTACATTGGATCTATATAGGGAAGTCCAATCCATGACTAGAATTGCATAAAATTCCACCCCGGAAAGTATGACAAGGTTTTCCAGGAAGTTCATCCCACAAACGTTGACAAGGGAGGAGTTATATACTTGGGATGCAATAATTTCCCCATTTTTCATTTTCAACAAAATATCTACTTCCATGATTTTTGGTAGTGTTTGAATAGATCTATTAAACCTTTCTAATACGAAGGAATGCATAGAACTAGAATAAAAAATTACATTCATTATTCTTGAATGAATTACTAGCATACCTATCACCACTTTGTTTTTTGGATTCACTTTGGTGGTAATGATGGAAAAATATTTCCCTTGCTACCTTAGAGTTTGTTTGTTACCTCTAAAAACCCTTGTCTTAGTGCACTGGTTCAAAAAGTGCCCTAGTTCCTTGTAGTTGAAGTGGTGAAAAACACATTGAGGGTTGACCAGATCATTCCTTTTCTCTGTCACATTGGTGGATTTCTCCTGTTGGTAATCATTGGAAGAGTTCCCTTATCTTCCACACCTAAATCATTTCCTTGTTCCCATTAGTCAATTTTTGGGGTGCTTCTTTCCACACCTTTGACAAGTGGGATGCTGGAATTTCTTAATACCATTGGATTTATCCATCAGACTGCTAGAATTAAACTCACTTTCCACTTATTATCCCCATAATACCCTTGGAATTTTCTGATCTCCATTTCAACTTTGAGGGAAAATCGGGCACTTTCTGCATAGCTATCGAAGTCGCAGATCACAAAGACTTTTCATAGACTAGGATTTAACCCACCAAAGAAGTGGACAACCTTGAATTTTCACTACTACAAAACTGGGTTTTTTGAGTGCTAGGGTTTTAACAGCACTTGCTAAAAGCGTTGTTAAAGACCCCCTTTCTCAGTGCTAGAAAAAGTGCTGTTAAATGGGTTCTTTAACATCACTTTTTTAGCACTATTAAAGGGGGCCTTTAACAGTGCTAAAAAAGTGCTCTTAAAGGGGTCTATTTATCAGTGCTTGTAAAAAAGTTCTGGTAAAGGTCCCCCATTTATTAACACTAGTAAAAAAGCTATGATAAAATGGGCATTTATTAGAACTTCTAAAAAAGAACTAATAAACGAGGGTCTTTATCAGTGCTTTTAAAAAAGCACTGATAAAAGTGTTGTCTTTATGATCGCTTTTTTAGAAGCGTAGATAAAGACCCCCCTTTATCAGTTTTTTTACTAGTGATGATAAAGGGTAATTTTCAATATATATATATATATATATCATTAACATACACCCATAGTAGAAGTTGTGGTCGTTTGGATGCCTTATGGGACTTTTTTGGCCTCAATAGAGGTGATTGAGGGTTTCTGTGGGCCACTAAGGCATATATCGTATCGCAATATTTGATTTGATACGTTATAGAGGGAAAAAAAACACCTGATTAAGAACATATTTCCATTTTAAAGGCTGTCTAATGTGAAAAACCCTTAAAACCCCTAAAACCCCTAAAAACCCTAAAAACCCTAAAAACCTTGAAAAGATCATAACTTTTGATATGGGAGTCCATTTCAGCTCCAAAAAAGTCAAATATAAGCTTATGAAATGATCTAGAACCACATGATATTTAAATCATTTGATAATAAATTTAATAAAATATATTATAGTTTCAAAAAATTCAAAAATCAAACTTGAACTTCAAATAGCCATAACTTTTGATTAGGGTGTCTGTTTGAGATTTACCACATATCAAATCAAATCTTGTGATAATATCTATTTATGAGAGTGTCTCAGATTGAGTTCAAAGATATTTGTCTAGTTTTTCAATCCTAGAAAGGTACATAAGGCCTCAAAACTATGTTTTTTGTCACCGAACTCGATTTCTTAAAATTTACACACCTATAACTTTTGATGCAGGTGTCTGTTCATCCTGTACCTCATATCATATCAAATATCATTTCATTATCTTCAATTTTATTGGTTTTGGAGCTAAAATAGATTCCTGAATCAGAATTTATGGTCATTTAATGGTTTTTAGGGGTGTAGGGTTTTCATAGTTTCTTAACGTTTTTATATTTTTTAAGGGTTTTTAGAGTTAATATCCACTTTAAAAAAATATATAAATAAATATATATTTTAATATATATATAACTATATATATAAACATATATATAAAAATATATAAATATGTGGATAAAAAAAAGGAAATATATATTAATAAATAGATATGTCATAAAATTTAAATCAAAACAGTATAGTGGAGTGAAAAAGGCGTTGGTGTATAAGCTGGAGGTCTCAGGTTCAAAACTCCCTAGAGTCAGGTGCGTGCGCTGGGGGTGGGATTATCTAAATCACTAATAAAGGGGTGGGGGAAGCGCTGATAAAGGGGTGGGGGAAGCACTAATAAATGGTAGGGGGAAGTGCTGATAAAAGGGGTTGGGGGGGAGTACTGATAAAGGTAGGGGGGGATATGAAAAAAAATTACACCATTTATCAGTGAGGCCTTTAGCAGCACTTTTTTTAGCACTATTAAAGATAGCCTTTAACATCACTAAAAAATCACCCCTAAAGGTGGCCTTTAACAATGCAAAAAAAGCACTGATAAAGGCACCATTTATTAATGAAAAAAAGAGATGATAAATTACCCCTTTATCAATGATTTTTTATAGTTCTTTTAAAGGGGGACTTTATCAATGCTTTTTACAAGCATTGTTAAAGCTAACCATTGAGCATTGCTTACATTATCAGTGCTTCTATATCACTGATAAGGCCCTTTTACTAGCACTGTTAAAGGCCTGATTTGCAGTAGTGTTAGGGGTAATGAAAAAATGAGAGGTGTATCATGCAAGTCTTGTAAATTTTTCTTCATACTCCCCAATAGATTCATCGTCTTTTTTCTTGAGGGAAACGAAATCCCTTTCCATTTTAAGATGTAGAGTGTGATGAAAATATTTTTCAAAAATCATTTTCTATAATTCCTTGCACTCCATTATTTCAATATCTTACTCATGATTTGTATTCTTGATCAATTTACACCATTGATCATATTCTCCATCCATAATATAAATATTTAGAAGAGCCTTTTCTTGTTCATAAAATTGAAGGATGGAGAAGATCTTCTCAATGGAGTTAATCCATTGTTCCCTGATTGAGGGATCAGATGATCCATTTAAAGTAAGAGGCCTTTATTGCATAAAGCTCTTGATTATGAGTTATTCTCTCTTAGGGGGGTTTGGGTGATCCTCTTGATCTAGGTTTTTATTCAAAACTCGAGTTAGCTGAGAGAGTATCATGACAAAGTTTTCGATTCCCACTCCCATCGGATTGGGTATCTCATTAGGGCAGTCATCACATTGCCCTTCACATCGGTTGTTAGCTCGATTATTCTTATTACCAGCCATTGGCCAGAATAAAAAAGGAAATTAAGAATGAGTATCTTAAACAATTAAACACATAAAGGGGAATCCAAGAATATTAAAGGGATAACTTATAAATTACATTTATCTCCCTAACTTATGAATTTCTAGGCTTTAATCTATGTTATCCATGATCTATTTCCTAACATATGTTATTATGGGATTTTTTTGTTCCCTTAATAATGGTTCATAATGATATTATGAATTTACCAAATCATATACCCTGAGAGTTTCAAACTAGCTGCACAGTAAGTCCTGTTTTCATATACCATATTATCCCAAGCCAGGCCCGAAACATCTTGTAAAAGGTGTTACCCTTTGGTACATCTGTTCTAGAACCACGTCTACTTGTAGTATCTAGACAGAGATGTATTTTCTTGATAAAACACTTACTCTATACTTAAAAAAATTTAGTTATGTTTTCTTATGATTAGTATTATCCCCATGGAATTCACTATAGTTCTCTAATCATAAGGCTTTTGCTAGAGTTTTCTAATCCCAATACCAAAACAACTAAACCTATTCTGCGATACCAACTAAAGAAACCCTTCTATTTATTTAACATTTAAACAATATTTATTACATAAAATTAAACTTAATATAACTCATAATATTTAGTGGTATAGTGTCCTTGAAAAAGTAGGTACATTACATAAAAACTTAAAACATGAAAATCAACATCTTTATTGAAAACGTCTTTAACATGACCAAAATGTTCCTTCGTACTTAACACTGCATGGTATAACCTCAGGACATAAATAAAAAAAGGATGAGATATAAAACCCAGTAAGGGATAAACAAGACATAACATGAATAAGAAAATACATGTTAGATAATAGGAATATAAATGTATCATAAAAGGAACATGGATAATAAAGCATGATATAACATGATAATCATAACATGAGAATTGTGACAACAACTTAAAACACTGCATCATAAACATAGGTCAAGGATAAATCTACTAAGAAATAATGGTGAAAAAATTACCATAAAGGAATCAGGTAAACCCCCTATTCCAATGTGATGTATCATGATACTAACCATTACCCAATGCATTGGAGCACTATCAGGGCACACCCTTCTTAATCATTTCATTCTCATGCTTAAGTGTTCCACATAAGTCATATAACATGGATTCATTCAACATCATAATTTATTTTGTTATAAAGGAATGTCGAGTAAATACATATAAGTCTCTAATAAATAAGTATATGTGCATAAATGTGAATAACCTTGATAGAAAAATGGGCATGGTATTAACTACACAATTATTTTGGCATGGAAAACCGTGGTGCAATTTCGATAGCATAACGACGTTATATAGAAATTCATAAAATGGATTTATGAGAGAGAAAGGGGTATCAAATAATTTATAAATAAAAATTTATAGTAATAGGGACATGGAAATACATTCCCCAACATAAGGAATTAGAAATATAAGGCATCAAATAATAAATAAACTTGAATAAATAGGAGAAAAGAAAGAATCATTACAAAATTTTGGCATGGTAATGGGTGTGAATAAAGGTTCATAGGAGGGATAAATGAGATTTAAAGGGGATATAATAATTTATACATAAAATGGAAGGTGAGGGGGATACGGAATAACATATCCCAATATAATAAATTGTAAATTAAAAGACATAACATTAAAGGAATGCTTGATAAAATAGGAGAGTGGAAGATGAGGTTCCCTTAGAGAATTTCAACATTGTAACAACTTAGGTAAATGTAAAAATTAGAGAGGGTAAATGATATCACATTAAAATAACATCATTTGAATAGTAAAATAATGTTTATAAATAAAACATATTATAAAAATGTTAATTAAGAAAACAAATTCCAAATAAGGTGCTTGAATTTGAAAGAAGGAGAGGAAGGTAAGGATCCCTTACTTGAGTGTGTGACTCGAAATTCTTGGGAGGGGATTCTTGAAATTTTGGGGGTGCCTTAGGAGAACTCTAGGGAGTAGAGGTAAGAGTGTGGTTTTTCTCCAAAGAATTTTAGTGAATAGAAATGGGAGCTTGGGTGTGTTTATATAAGAAAAGAGGTGGATTTCTTTATTATTTTGGTTTTGGACACAACATAATAAAATATTCAAAACCACCAACCATCCCTTGGATTTTAGACGTGGTTTCTTACAAAGGAGAGTGGTTTAAATTATTTTATATGTCTAAGGTCTGAAGATAATAAAATAATTCCCTTTATTATGTGAAGGTGAGTCACACTCTCAAAGAAATGATTTTAAAATCTTAAAATATATTATAAGTCTTGGAGGATTCATTAAGTCTTGATAGAATAAATCAAAAAAACATAAAATTAAATTATTTTAAAGGTAAAACATATATTTGTCTAATTATACCTTTTATAGTATTTATTACATCATTATTAGCCCATTATGATGTCATAAAACAAACCATATCTTTATATGATATTTAATTTTTACCCAAAAATTTGATTGACTTAGAAAATTATGAAAAATTCACTGTTAGATAATTTTGAAATTATGATTCCAAAAATAATATTCATTTTATATAAATAATTTTCTAAATATGTGAAATAAAAACTGAAACTTATTGAAAATGATGAGTTTTTTACAATAACAATTTTTTTGAACCCTTATAAAAATTAAATTTGACTTCATAAAAAGTATACGATAATTTATATTCAATAAAAGTTATTTAATGATAATATTTTATTAAAATATTATTATTTTCAAAAATACATTAATTAATTAATTGAATTTGAATATTAACCAAAAATACAATTTTTTTAATTGAATCAAAAATTAAAATCATTTATAAAGTAATAATAACAGGATGAAAATATATTCATTATTCTATAAAAAATAATGTACATATTCTTATTTCTAGGGTCTTGATACATATCCCTTTAATACACCAGCATACACCCTAAGTGTAAGGTGCAAGTTGGTGGGGAATTCATGGGGATGTTCGGTGAATATGGTTTGGCTGTGATCTCGATGTGATTGAACTTATCCTGTAAACGGTTTCATTCATGATTAAGTTTTTGGATCTCATCTTGGGCTTGGTCTAGGGAAAAGCCTAAAAATTCTATCTCCTTTGAAAGCACCGATAAATGGTCTTTATAGGGTATGCTATTAGTGGTTGAGGCCATAAATTACATTATCCATGCCAAAAGGATTTGTTAAATCCCTATATTAATACTATTAATGTGTTCAACGATAATATTATCCACGGTAAATATATTTAATGGTCATTTAAATCTAATTGGATATAATAAAACAGAAGAAGTACATGTGTTTTCTATAACCATTAGACATTTAATTAAATAAAAATGGTAATTTTATTAATAATAGTTTGGGTAATTGTAGAGGAAGTGTTACTGTGCTTCTCTCTTAACCAATCCCAAGCCGAGTTTCAACAACCAAGGTGTAAATGAAACTGCATATGAGAGAAGTTCAAGTTAGAAGAAATTACCACTAAGGCAATGTTAGCTGAGCCCCCCATGAATCTATCACCATCACATAACCTACCCTTTGGTCGTATGTAGGTGTTATAATGGGTTATGTTTCAAGGCCTTAGTTACTTAATGTATAATCCCTTTTTATAAATAAAACTATTATTTTATCATTTCTGTTTTGAGTTTATCTTTTCTTAAAAAAATGACAAATTTGATATGTTGATTTTTTGGATAGAAAACATACTTTTCAAAAAATATATAATTATTATAATAAACTAAGGTGTTATTAATAATGTTTATTTTAATTAAATAGTATTATAAAAACACTCTTATTTAAATTTAAATGATAATATAATTTTGTTTTTTTCAAGTGTTAGAAATTTTACTATGCATTTTTTATTCGTTATTATTTTTAATAAATAAGGATTTTTATATTTAAAATTTAAATTTCTAATAATTAAATAATTATTATGATAAAATCAACATCATTTTTTAAATCATCACATCGAAATTAGGTTAGGGTGAATTTATGAGAATTTTCTAAAATATTTTTTTTTTCGGTGAATAGTAAAAATACAGTTTTGAGTTTTCAGTATGTTTAGTGACATCACAATTATGTAATAATTAATATAAAATTTTATTTGACTCCTGTTGATTAAAATATCATAATAGGTGTCCCAAGTGTCCAATACCCTGGGAAAGCCCCTGATTTTTCTTTTTTCCACTACCTCTATGTCCATTGAAATTAATAAACAAATCCTCATCTTTTTCTATAAATACCCAATAATTTATCCATTTGATTTAATTAAAAATTCACCCTCAAAAAATATCTAATAGTTTTACCTCCCAAGTATTACTCCCAAGGTGTCCTCAATCCCCCAATTTCCCAATCTTCAAGTTTTAGGAGTTACTCTTCAAGGTAAGAGAAATCTCAACTTCTCTTTTCCTTTCAAGTTCCATTTTTTATGTAGTATATATTTAAAATTTAAAATATATTTTATTATATCCATTTTATTCTATATATTTACTATATTAAAATTATTTTATGAATGGTATACACTTTCCCCCTCTATTCTTACCATTTTATAAAACCATATTTCATACCCGTTATGCTGCTGAATTTTCTTCTCAAAATTTATCTCTTTTTCTCAAGAGATTATCTTATTTTCTTTTTTAAATAACCATAACGATTCATTTTATAGGTGTATACACCTATATGTAAAAATTATCTATTTTTTTATATTATTAACATACATTAAACCTGCCTTCCTTTTTCAGGGGTTAATAACGACATAAAGATATTGTCTTTAAGCACTTTTCTTAAAAAATACGTGATTTGGATATGAAACCTGTTTCTTTTATTATTATTGGGTTATTTATGAAATGTTTTTTATGATATATGTGTATAAAATTAATTAATACATATAAAGGGTGTGCCTTGATAGTTCCACAATGCATTGGATAAATATTATAATCTCTAAAGATGACATGTTTTACGATACCTTGGTATAACCTTAGTAATTTTTATGACACCTCGGTGAAAAACCATGGTGATATGCTATTAATGTATAAAATAAATGTTGTATCCAAATTTATAAGATACAATTCATGTTATTTCATTTATTATATGCCTCATTTTTTTTCATGCCATACTTATATTCCTCATTTTCTTATTTATTTTTCCTCAAGATCACATGTAAACTATTTCTTTTGTTTTCCCTTACCAAGCCGGGCCTTATGCTCACCCTTTCATTTGATGTATGTTTATAGGTTATGAGATAAATTAATTGTACTTAGTATGAACTTATTTTTAATCCTTTAAAGTTTATTAGAATAATGTTTTAAGTTTTCATGTATTATGTACTTTTTTCCAAGAAACTAAACTTTAAAAGATCCTCTATTTTGTATATTGTAATGAAATGTTTGTGTAATAAAAATGAAAGATGCCATAGTAGGTATCAAAGGAAAGATTATTTATTTTTGGAAATTATTATTTTAAAACTTTATAAAGAACCTTAGGGAATATTTAAAATATAGGGAAACATTCTTGTATTCTAATAAAGTATTAAGTAAGTGGTTTCCTAGAAAATAAATACACGTCTTTATACAAAAAAATAGACGTGGTTCTGGCACAAATGTACCTCGGGGTAACAACTCCAAGAAGATGCATTGGTTCTGACTTGGCGTAACCTGGTACATGACAACGAACCTTATTACACACCTGGTTTGCCACTCCCAAGGGATATGTTTGTTTAATCAGAAGCTTTTTATGAACCATTATGAAGGATTTATAGAAAATGTAATTGTTTTTAAAGAATAACATATTTAAGAATGATGTTTTAAGACATGAAATTAATTTTATAATAATAATATTATTAAATAAAACATGTTTCTCACTAAGGTTTTATTATTTTAGAAAATGGTGGGAAATATGAGAAACCGTGTAAATGGTGAGCGCAATGGACCAGACACCGATGACCTTCCAATGGAAGACAGAATGGAAAACTTCATGAAAATAATTAATCAACTAACTCCAGTTATGATCAATAACTTTAATCAAGATGAAAAAATAGATTTACCTCAAAGGGAACAACTTTATATTTAGTTCTGTATGCATCAATGACCTCCTTCTTTCAATGGATCTACTGACCCATTGATTGATGAATAATGGATAAGCTCTATAGAAAAGATATTTTATATAATCTGTTGTTTGGAACAAGATAAAGTCACCCTGGCTATGTACCTCTTAGAGAGAGAAGCTGATCAATGATGGGATCTAGTTAAAAACATGAAGCCAAGAGGGGATATTGATTAAATGGAGTGTGAAGAGTTCAGGGGAACCTTTTTCAAAAAAATATTTTTCCCATTCAATGAGAAAAAAATGGAGAAGGAATTCCTAGAGCTGAAGAAAAAGGAGAATAAATTTGTGAGAAGCTATGAGATGAACTTTACAAGGATATATTTCTACACCTCTATCTTTTTCATGGACCCTAATGGAAAGGTTGATAGATTCTTCAGTGGACTAAGACACTATCAACAGAAGAATCTAGACTATCGAGAATATGGAAACTATAAGGATATAACGAGGAGTGCAATGAAGGTTGAACAAAAGTTCATAGATATGTATTGTCCCCATAGATAAAATTAAATGAATATATCAATGGATCAAATCTTAGGGAGTAACTTTGATCACGGAATAGGAGAAAATAAAGTGAAAATTTTCACATGCAAAAAATGTGGGAAGAAGAATTTGGGGAACTGTTTTCTCGGTATTGGGAAATGTTACAAGTGTGGAAGAGATGGAAATATTTCTCATAACTGTTATATTGAGGTGAAACCTCAACTTATCAACACTAGTGATAAAGGGAATATGGTGTGTCCCTTATCATAATTCAAATGATTCAAGTGTGGATAGATTAGGCACTTTATAAATCACTGTCCAAATCTTATGTTAATGGAGGAAAATCAAAATCAACCTCATCATAGGCTAAGGGATCAAGGTCATGCTTTTTATATCACGAAATCTAAAGTTAAATCTCCAAATGATGTGGTGGTAGGTATAATCATTGTTCTCTCAAAGATATCAAGTACTTTTTTTGATTCTGGTTTAATGTATTCCTTTATTTACTCCAAGATTGAAAATAATATAGAATAAATTCCTAAACTTCTAGAAGTATAGTTATCTATCAAGAATATTGGAGGGATTATCCAAGCATCAATAGTATATAGAAACTCTAGTATTCACTTTGGTGAGCATAATCTCATCCCAAATATAGCAGTCATTCCCATGTTGGAATTCGACGTTATACTAGGGATGGAATGACTCTCAAAGTATAATGATAAGATCAACTACAAAAGTAAGGAAGTCACAATAGTCTTGAATGGAAAACCGACTATTATCTTCAAAGTAGAGATATCACGTCCTAATATTTATCTAGAATCACCTCCCGTATCTTAATTTATGGATATGATCAGTGAAGATGAAGAAGGAAATGAAAGTATATGAATAGAAAGTGTCCCCATCATATAGGAATACATCGATGTATTTCCTAAGGAGTTACTTAGAACTCCCAAAAAAAGAGAGGTATAGTTCTCAATTGAACTCATGCTTGGATATAAGTCGATATCAAATACCCCATATAGAATAGAAAATGTGGAGATATAGGAAATAACAAAAAAACTCCAAGATCTTTTGGAGAAGGGGCTTTTCTGGACAAGTGTGTCTCCCTGGGGAGCACCTGTTTTCTTTGTGAAGAAGAAGGATGGATCAATACAGATATGCATTGATTATAGATAACTTAATGGGATCATAGTGAAGAAAAACTACCCTCTTATAAATATTGATGATTTATTTGACCAGATTTGTGAAGCTTAATTCTTCTCAAAGATTGATCTTTGATCTGGTTATCATCAATTGATGCTAAAGAAAGAGTATATTCTAAATACTTCCTTCCGATCAAGATATGGGAATCATGAGTTGTTTTTTATGACTTTAGGCTTGACTAATGGTCCTGTTATTTTTTATGGATTTTTATTAATAGAGTCTTTAAGGACTATCTTGATAAATTTTCGGTGGTTTTTATTTATAATATTATGATATATTCCAAAATTTACGAGTAGCATGAGGATCATCTAAGGGTTATATTAAAAACTCTATGGAAGGAGAGGCTATTTGGAAAGTTTGGAAAATATGAATTTTGAATATAATAAGTTGATTTATTGGGGAACATTGTAACCAATAAAGAAATATCAGTTGACCCTTCCAAGAAAAAGGTTGAGGAGGAGTGGGCTCATCCTACAATAGTAAATGAGATTCCTAGTTTCCTTGGTTTAGCAGGATATTATAAAAGTTTTGTAAAAAACTTTTCATGAATTTCTAATCCACTAACCAAGTTAACTCGAAAAGGGGATAAGATTATCTAGATAAAGGAGTGTGAAGAAAGTTTCCAAGATCTAAAGAAGATATTGGTTAATGCACTAGTGTTAACTCTACCCTCTAACAAAGAAGGATTCTTTATTTTTAGCGATGAATCCTTGAAAGGGATTTGGTACATCCTCATGAAAAATGACAAGGTGATTGGGTATGAATCTCAAAATTTAAAGCATCATGAAAAAAATTATCGTATGAATGACCTGGAAATAGATTTGGTTATTTTTTATATGAAGAAATGGAGGCACTATCTTTATGGGGAGAAATTTAATATATACATATACCACCAAAGTTTGAAGTATATTTTCATGAAAAATGAATTAAACATGAGACGAAGGAGATGGTTGGAACTTAAAGACTATGATTGGTCAATTAATTATCATCCCAGAAGAGAAAACAAATTCATTGATGCATTAAGTTGGAAAGACCCTATTATTATGGCTATGATTAAGAATAAAGGAGATCCTTTGATCAAAGACCTAGTAAAATTGGACATGGGAATTATAAGGGAAGGGAAATAATCAACCCTACCCCTAATGATTTTTCAACGATCATTACTAGAGAATATTAAGAAATATCAAATAGATGATCCTTTTTTTTAAAAGATGATAGAGGCTATGAAGGAAGGGAATTTTCCTAAGTTCAATATTGACCAAGAAGGTGTACTAAAATTTTGTACCAGACTGTGTGTTCCATCTATTCCATAAATGAATAAATAAGTAATGAATGAAGCTCATAGCACTAATTTCTCTATACATATTATAAGCACTAAAATTTATAGGAACCTTCATGATCATTATCTATGGGATAACATGAAAAGGGAGATTTCTGACTACACTACAAGGTGTTTGATGTGTCAAAAAGTTATGGAAAAGAAAAAAATTCCTAAAGGGGTATTATAACCACTACTCATACCAGCATGGAATTTAGACAATATCACTTTGGAATTTGTCATTGGTTTCCCGAGAACATCGAAAGAAAAAAATGCGGTATGCATAATGGTGGATCATCTCACTAAGTCTGCCCATTTCATCACTATTTGGGAATATTTCTCTCTTTACCAACTTTCCAAAATATAGGTGAAGGAAGTGGTAAGGCTACATGGGGTCCCTCTCTCTATCATATCTAATTATGAGCCAATGTTCACATCAACATTCTAGAGAAGTATTCAACATGCTCGGAGTATCGAATTGAATTTTAGTATGGCCTATCATCCCCAAACTGATTTCCAATTTGAAAGGACTATTTATAAACTCGAGGAAATGTTGAGAACGTGTTAAATGGAATTTAAATGTGTATGGGATCAACATATACCATTATATTAGTTATCATACAACAAAAAATTCCCTTCAAGTATTCAAATGGAACCCTATGAATCTCTATATGGGAAGTGATATAGAACTCTTACTTATAGGGATGAAGTTGGTGAGAGAAAGTTGCTTGGTCTTGATCTTGTGCAAGAGATGACAGAAAAGGTTCATTCCATCCAACATCACATAAAGGTTTTTTAGAGTTAGCAGAAGAGCTATGTTTAAAACCATATAAGGGACTTGGAGTTTGGCATTGGAGTTGAAGTGTTCCTTCGAATATCACCCTGTTAGAGAGTCATGTGGTTTGTAAAGAAAGGGAAGCTTATCCCCGAGTACCTTGGCCCTTATGAAATCCTTGATCGCATAGGATTAGTGGCCTATCGGCTAGCACTTCCACCAAACATATCTCAAGTGTATGATGTTTTCTAGACATATCTCTTAAGAAAGTACATACCTGACCCTTCACATGTACTGAATCATGATGTGGTACAACTGGAACATGAACTCTCTTATGAGGAGCAGACGATGGGGATCTTGGATCATAGAGATAAGGTTCTACACAACAAGACTATCCTCCTTGTCAAAGTGTTATAGAGGAACCCAATATATGAAGAAGAAACATGGGAACTAGAAGAGAAAATGAGGAATGAGTACAAACATATCTTCTCAACTAAAAAAAACAAGTTGAAATTTTGGGGATAAAACTTCTTAATGGGGAAATAATGTAATTACCCTCACTTTTTGAATGATAATTGTTTCCTAAAAATGTGAGTTATATTATTTTGTTCACAACAAAACAATGAACTTTTTTAATGAAGAGAATATAAAGAGAAATGTGACCATATAGTTTCAACAATTATATGACTGTTGTTCAATATAACCATTGGGAACTATACACTTGATTATAATTTTAATGTTATCATTAGATCTTATAAGTAATAATTTGATAAAGGAAAATTGATACAGAAAGAAGAGTTAATGGACTAAACCAGTAAATTCATGAAATTTGAAGCCCATTTTCATAACTTGGGAGTGATTTAGTGTCACTGGGATTTGCTCTTGACCAATCCCAAGCTGATATTCAAAATGTGAGGCTTTAATGAAATCACCCACATGATAAGTTTAAGTTAGTGGTAATTACAACTTGGGTGATGTTAGCCAAGCTGCCCCATGAATCTATCACCATAGCATACCTTACCATTAGGTGGTATTTAGGTGTTATAAAGGGTTATGTGTCAAGAACATAGTTAATTAATCTATAATACCTTTTTATAAATAAAATTATTATTCCATCATTTCCGTTTTGAGTTTAGTTTTTATTAAAAATATGATGAATTTGATAAATTGATTTTTCAGATAGAAATTTTAATTTTTATAAAAGATATAATTATTATAATAAACTAATGTATTAATAATAATGTTTATTTTAATAAAATAGTATTATTAAAACACTCTTATTTGAATTTAAATGATAATTTTTTTTCAGGTGTCGGAAATTTTACTATGTATTTTACTACGCATTTTCTATCCAATATTATTTTTAATAAATAAGGATTTTTATATTTAAAAGTAAAATTTATCATACTTAGAGAATTATTATGATAAAATAAACATTAATTTTAAAATAATCACATCAAAATTAGGTTATGGTGAATTTATTATAATTTTTTAAAATATTTTGTTTTTTTGGTGAATAGTAAAAATACAGTTTTTAGTTTTTAATATGTTTAATGACATAATAATTATGTAATCAGTAATATAAAATTTTGGTATACTCTTATGGATTAAAATATAATAATAGGTGTCCCAAGTATCCAATACCATGGGAAAATACCATGGGTAAGACCATGGTTTTTCTTTTACCACTACCTCGGTGTCCAAGGAAATTAATAAAAAAATCCTCATATTTTGCTATAAATACCCACCCATTTATCCATTAAATTTCATTCCCAATTAATAATTCATGAATATATGATATTTTTACTTCCCAAGGAGCCCTCTCATGGTGTCCTAAATCCCCCAAGGTCCCAATATTCAAGTTTTAGGAGTTACTCTTCCCGGTAGGGGAAATCTCAACTTCTCTTTTCTTTCAAGTCCCCTTTTTATGAGTATGTATTTAAAATTTAAAATATATGTTCTTATATCCATTTTATTCTTTAAATATTTTATATTAAGAGTATTTTATGAATGTTATACCCTTATCATTAATCACTTTTCTTTATAAATCCATGATTTTGATATGAAACTCGTTTCTTTTATTCTCCATGGGCGATTTATGAAATGTTTTATTATGATATATTTGGATCACATTAATTAATAAATATAAAGGATGTAACCTAATAGTGATCAAATTCATTGGTTAAGTAATTTAATCTCTATATATGAAATGTTTTATGATACCTTGGTTAATAACCTTGATAATTTTTATGACACCTCAGTGAAAAGCCATAGTGATATGATTATGAATGTCTAAAATAAATATTGTAGACAAATTTACAAGATATGATTCATGTTATTTTATTTATGATATTCCTCATGTTCTCTTTTTCATTCCATAATTATGTTCCTCATGTTATTATTGATTTTTCTTCAAGATCACATGTAAACTATTTCTCTTATTTTTTCTTACTGGGCCTTATGCTCACCCTTTCCTTTGATGTATGTCCCCAAGTTATGAGATACATTAATTATACTTAGGATGAACCTATAATTATGAATTTAAGGTGGATTAGAAGAATGTTTTAAGTTTTCATATATTATGTACATTTTTTCCAAGAAACTAAACTTTAAAATATCCACTATTTTATAAAATGTAATGAAAATTTTATATAATGAAAAGGTAGGATTCCATAACAATCATGTCACACATAAAACTAACTGCCCATTGGGCCTATAACATATATAGA